>CM052896.1:66575113-66613301 GCA_028534135.1 Potos flavus
ATCTGTCTATTGCTGAGAGTAGCATATTCAGATCCCCTACAATTAATGTATTCATATCAATATGACTATTTTTTTTAACAGTTGGCTTATGTAGTTGGCTGCTCCCATGTTGGGGGCATAAATATTTACAATTGTTAGATCTTCTTGGTGGATAGACCCTTTAAGGATGATGTAGTATCCTTCTGTATCTCTGACTACAGTCTTTAGCTTAAAATCTAATTTATCTGATATGAGAATTGCTACCCCAGCTTACTTTTGAGGCCCATTTGCATGAAAGATGGTTTTCCATCCCTTCACTTTCAGTCTGAATGTATCTTTAGGTTCCAAATGTGTCTCTTGTAGACAGCATATGGACGGATCCTGTCATTTTATCCAGTCTGCAACCCTGTGCCTTTTTATGGGAGCATTTAGGCCGTTCACATTGAGAGTGATTATTCAAAGATAAGTTTTTATTGACATCATGTTGCCTATGAAGTCCTTGATTCTATACATTCTCTTTAACTTTCTGTTCTGTGTTGCTCTTGTGTTATTTCTTCTTTTATAGAACTCCCCCTCTTAGTATTTCTTGTAGTGCCAGCTTGGTGGTCACATAATCTTTTAGACCTTGCTGGTCTTGGAAGCTCTTTATCTCTCCATTCATTTTGAATGTCAGCCTTGCTGGATAAAGTATTCTTGGCTGCATGTTCTTCTCATTTAGTGCTCTGAATATGTCCTGCCAGCCTTTTCTGGCTTGCCAGGTTTCTGTGGACAGGTCTGACATTATTCTGATGGTCCTTCCTCTGTACATAAGGAATCTCTTCCCCCTAGCTGCCCTTAAGACCTCTTGTCTGAAATTATAATTTGTGAATTTCACAATCAAGTGTCTGGATGTCTTTCTAGACTCGTTGATCCTGGGAGGTGTCCTTTCTGCCTCTAGGACATGAACACTTGTTCCATTCCCCGGATTAGGGAAATTTTCATTATTTGTTCAACTATATCTTCTAGTCTTCTCTTTCTCCTACCCCTCAGGGATCCCAATAATTCTGACATTGGAACGGTTCATGGTATCATTTATTTCCCTAATTCTGTTTTCATGGCTTCTAAGTTGTTTGTTCCAGGCCTCCTCCTGGTCCTGCTTTTCTATTAGTCTGTCTTCTAAATCACTAATTCGATCTTCTGCCTCAGTTACCCTGGCTGTTAGAGTATTTAGATTAGATTGGATCTCATTAATAACATATTTTACTTCTGCCAGATCAGCTCTCACTTCCACCCTTAGAGATTCTATGTTGTCACTAATGTTTTTCTCCAACCTAGTCATTGCCTGGACAATTTTTACCCAGAATTCCATTTCCAACATATCGTTTATGTCCATATCCAATAGTTCTGTGGCAGAGATCGCAGTCTCTGAATTTTTCCTCTGTTGCATGTTCCTCCTCCTAGTCATATTGGTCATATTGGTGAGAGGTGGTTGAGGGGATGTTTTGGAAAAGTTTGGAGCAATCAGAAGTCACTCTTGGAAAGTTTCAGAGCAATCAGAAGTCCCCACCAAAAAGAAAGAAAAAAGAAAAAAAGAAAAAGAGAGGGAAAAAAAAGAAAAAAACCCGGCCAAAATGAGTCCCAAAAGTAAGATTTATAAGGTACATAAACCAAAAATGAACAAAAAGACTGACAAAAGTAAAAGAGAAGAAAAAAAGAAAAACCCAGTCAAAATGAACCCCAAGAATAAGGTTTATATAGTACAAAAACAAAAACAGATACACAGAAACACTGACAGAAGAATAAGATGGAAAGGTGGTTATAAACCCTTGATGTGGGCAAGGAAGATTATTTCAGTACTTCCTGGGTGTATCTTGTTATCTTTGTTAAAGGACTCAACTTTCCAGAGATACAGGGAAATTAAAGCTGGCTTATATACAGGGGTAGTATTGAATAGGGAAAAATGATTACCTTGAAGCCCATATATATATATATATATATTATATATATATAATATATATATAATTAATATATATATATTATAGAATTACCTTGAAGCCCATATATATATATATATATTCCATATTCTATATATATATATAGAATATAGAAAAAGAAACCCCAGTATATGTATGAAAAAAGTTCAAGTTAAATAATTATTATGTAATATGTTGTATTAAATATCTAGTTGTAATGGTAAGTAGGTTAAAAAAATAGAAGAAGAATCATGAGAACTAATTTAAAAAAAGTTGTATCTATGAAATATACAGGTTTTGGGGCAATATCAGGCACTTAATATATTGTTTTCCCCTGATGTTGGGGTTTTACAGTTTTATGGGGACCCTGTACTTGTCCTCTTGTTCTTTGGGCTAGTCTTCTGGGGGAGGGGCCTGCCTCATTATTTTTGAGTGAATCTTGCTTGGGTTGAGTTGCCCTGCCCCTAGCAAGGGGCTGGACTCTGTGGAAACCAGTTTTTCAGGTTTTCATTCTCTGGAGGTTTTTGTTCTCGGGCAGCTTTTCGAGGCTTTTCAGAGGGCTAGTGCAAAAAGTAAACTGTACCCAGTCCTCCACCTCAGAGATAAGCCTCAATCTGCTCCCTCTGGATGGTCCAGAACACACAGACTCCCCCTCTGCAATCTCCGCTGAACACCACAACCTCCCACAGGCGGTGCACACTCCCAGCCACTGTCTCAGTGGTTGCCCGAGGCCCCCATTTGTCTCTGCACCCCTGTGCCACTGAAACTGCAAGCGATATTGTTCTGGGGGAGGCTGAATCCTGGCAGCTGTTGGGACTGCTGTCTGGGGTCCATGCCCAGGACCCAGCAGTGGTGTAGTCAGTGGAAGGCTACGGGTTCAGAGACTGCTGGCTAGCCCCCATACCAGGCTCTCTTAAGGGGTGGGCAGGGGTGCGCCCAGCCCAAGTGCTGGTGCAAGCAGCGGAAAGCCTCGGGCCCAGGGGGATTGGAGCCCCCTCCGGATTCTCTCAGGCACAGGTGGTCACCAGCTATGACTCTCCTGGGACCCTGGGCTTTGGACTAGTCCCGTGGCCACCTGATTCCACCAGTTGCCCTTTAAGACCTTTTGCTCTCTTTGAGTGCTTTTAACCAGACTCCAAGTTAATGCTGGACCCCAAGCACAGGGCACTTTCATACTGGGGTATTACTTTCCAGTGCGTCGCTTCTGGTGGCTCCCTCCCCCTTCTGTTTATCCTCCGATATCAGTCCAAGTGTTCCCACTCCACTTTTCCTCTCCAAGGATGATCTCTTGCCCCTGTAGAGATCCAGAAGTGTATAATCTTATATCTCAGCCTGATTTCATGGGTGTTCAGAGTGTTCTGGTAGATATTTAGCTCACTTCAGGGGACCAGTTGAAACAGCGTCTCCTACTTCTCTGCCATCTTGCCCCTCCTCAATCCTCTGACATTTTTGGAAGAGTTTGAGAAGAATTGGCATTATTTTTAAATGTTTGGTACAAATCGTCACTGAAGCCATCTCGTCCTGAACTTTCTGTTTGTTGGGGATTTCTGATTACTGATTCATTTTCCTTATTAGTAATTGGTCTGTTCAGATATCTATTTTTCATGATCCAGGCTTAGTAGGTTTTTTGTTTCTAGGTCTAGGAACTTACCTATTTCTTCTGGGGGTCACGGGTATTGGCATATACTGGTCATAATAGTGTATGATCTTTTGTATTTCTGTGGTAACAGTTACAGTTTACTCTTTCATTTCTGATTATATTTGAGTCTTCCCTCTTTCTCATTAAGTCTAGCTAAGGGTTTGTCAATTTTGTTTACCTTTTTTTAATTGGCTCTAGTTTCATATTATCTTTGTTATTTTCTTCCTTCTAACCTTAGGATTTTTTTCTAGTTCATGGAAGTGTAAAGTTAGGCAGTTTATTTGAGGTTTTTCTTTTGTGTGAGGTAAGCATTTATCACTGTGTATTTCCCTCTTAGAACTGCTTTTGCTGCATCCCATAAGTTTTGGAATGTTGTAGTTCTATTTTTACTAAAAGTAGTTTTTCCTCTTTTGATTTCTTTTTTGATCCACTGGCTGTTTAGTAGCATGTTATTTAATTGCCACATAATTGTGTGAATTTTCCAGTTTTCTTCTTGGAATTAATTTTAGTTTCATACCATTTGGTCCCAAATGATCTTTGATAGGATTTTAATCTTCTTAAATTTATTGATAGTTTTATGTGACTAACATATGATCTGTCCTGGAGAAAATTCCATAACTGCTTAGGAAGAATTGTCTTGCTGCTGAATGGAATGTTCTGTATACATCTATTAGGTCCATCTGGTCTAATGTGTCACTTAATGTCAATGTGTTTTTATTCATATGCTATCTGGAGGATCTACTACTTAGTGAAAGTGGGGTATTAAAGTCCCTTACTATTATTGTATTGTATTCATATGCTATCTGGATGATCTACTACTTGGTGAAAGTGGGGTATTAAATTACTTACTATTATTGTATTGCTGTCTACCTATTCCTTTAGGCCATTAATATTTGTTTTATATATTTAGGTGCTCCTATGTTGGGTACATACATACATAAATATTTATAAATGTTATGCCCTCTTGTTGGATTGTTCCTTTATCATTATGTAATGCCTATCTTTATCTCTGATTACATTCTAGTTTTAAAGTCTACTTTGTCTAAGTTTAGCTACACCAGATTTCTTTTCATTTGCATAGAATATATATTTTTTTCATTCCTTCACTTTCTATGTATGTCCTTATATCTGAATTTATTCTCTTGTAGCAGCATGTACATGGGTTGTGTTTTGCATGTACATGGGTTGTGTCGCTCTGTCTTTTGATTTCTTAATTTAATCCCTTTACTGATAAGTATGTGCATATTGCCATTTCATTTTTTGTGGTAGTTTTGTAGTTCTTTTTTCTGTCTTGTGATTTGATTTTTTTTTATGATTTTTTTTTTGATGGTGTGATTTGATGATTTTTTTTTGTAGTTCTATGTTTAGACTACTTTCTCTTCTGTGTATCTACTTTGTGCTTTGTTGTTTTCATAAGGCTTACATATAACAACTTAAAATTGTAATAATCTATTTTAAGTTGGTAGTATCCTGAGTTTCAGTGAATTATAAAGCTCTACATTTCTCCTCACCTCCCCACATTTTGTTTTTATATCACAATTTACATCTTTTTATCTTGCACATCCCTGAACTGATTACATTTGTAATTATTGTCACTACTTTTATCTTAACCTTCACATTAGCTTTATATGTTATTAGTCCATCACCTTTACAAAATTTGATTATTCTGAATTTTGTTATCTATTAATCTTTACCAGTGAAATGTATAGTTCCCTATCTATTTGTTAATTTTTTAAAAAAGATTTTGTCAGAGAGAGAGTGAGCAAGAGACCACAAGCAGGGGGAGCAGCAGGTAGACAGAGAAGCAGGCCCCCTGCTGAACAAGGAGCCTGATGTGGGACTTGATCCCAGGATCCTGGGATCATGACCTGAAACAAAGGCAGATGCTTAACCAAATGAGCCTTCCAGGCATCCTTATTTGTTAATTATTGACATCCTTTCATTTCAGCTTAAAAAATTCCTTTAACATTTTGTAGGAAGCTGATCAAGTCATAAAGAAATTCAGTTTTTGCCTGTTGAAAAACTCTCCTTCAAATCTGAATGATGACTTTGCCAGGTAGGGTATTTCTTTTAGTGCTTTGAATATATCATGCCCTTCCCTTTTGGCTTGCAACGTTTATGCTGAAAAACCTGATAGTCTTATGGCAGTTCCCTTATACATAACAAATTCTCTCTTGATGCTTTTAAGATTTTATCTTTATATTAAAATATAAAAATTTAAAGACTTTCTTTTGTTTGTTTTTGAGTCTCTAAGTTCATCTTATTTGGAGCTCTCTGGTGTTCATGGATCTGAATGTTCTTTTCCTTCCTCTATTTAGGGACTTTTTCAGCCGTTTTGTCTTTGAGTAAGTTTTTTGCACCCTTCTTTCTCTCTCCTCCTTCTGGGACCATGGTAATGAAAATCTTGAAAATCTTGGTCCATTTGGTATTGTCTCATAAGACACTTAAGCTACCTTTTTAAAAAAATTTGTTTCTTTTGCTGCTCTGATAGGACAAATTCCACTCTCTTGTCTTTGGGTGAGTTCACACATGACCCCTTTCAGAACTATTTCTTGGGGCACCTGGGTAGATCAGTTGGTTAAGCATCTGACTTTTGATTTGGGTTCAGGTCATGATCTCATGGTGGTGAGATCAAGCCCCATATTGGGCTTCATGCTAAGCAGGGAATCTGCTTGAGAATCTCTCTCTCAAATAAATAAAATCTTAAAGAAAAAAAAGGAATGTTTCTCATTTTGCTGTGGGCATGACTCCCATTGTCTTTCAAACATAGATGCTTTTGGGGGTTTGTCTCTTAGATACAGGTCTTAAAATTTTGGATGCCCAATGTGGGGTTCAAACACTTTGCTCCTCAGGGTTAAGTTCTGGATTTTGTGCTTCTTCCCAGTTAGGCTCACAGTGCTGGGGTTTATAGTATAATTCTCTCTCTCTTTCCTATCTGTTGCAATGAAGGTTTTCTTTGTTTGCCCAATATATAGGAGTTACTCAGCTATCTCCTCCCCCACCAAGGCCACTTTTTCATATGTGGCTATAGATTTGTTGTGTCCATGTGTGGAGTGGAAAAGTCTTCCTACTTCATCATCTTGAACTAGCTTCTTTATTATGTTTAAAGCCCTGTATTAATAGATGCTAATAGCGATTAGCTTATCAACCTTGTAAGATACATACTATTATCAGCCCCTCCTATAAATGATAAAACTGAAGCAGAGAGAGGCTAAATAATTGACCAAAGGTTACAGAGAAAGATTGAGAGCCAGTACATCTAGTTCTGTTGCCTGCCATCTTCATCACTTGATACACTTTAAAATTTTCAAAATTCTTGTTTAGGAAAAAAAAATAGATGATGGAGATTAAGGAGTGCACATCTTATAATGAACACCTGTATATAAGTGTTGAATCATTAAATTGTATACCTGAAACTAATATTAAATTGTATTTTAACTAACTAGAATTTAAATAAAAACTTAAAAAAAAAAAAAAAAAGGCAGGGTGCCTGTGTGGATCAGTCAGTCAGTTAACCGACTCTGACTCTTGATATCAGCTCAGGTCATGATCTCAGGATCCTGGGATCCAGCCCTGTGTTGGGCTCCAAGCTCAGCCAGAGTCTTCTTGGGATTCTCTATCTTCTCCTGCTCCCACTCGCTCTCTAAAATAAAAAATAAAATCTTAAAGAAACAAGCAGAAGGAAAAAATAAGAGAAAAAATGGTGGGGGAGGGGAAAAATCAAGAAACAGACTCTTAATTACAGCAAACAAATAGAAGGTTTCCAGAAGGGAGGTGAGTTAAACAGGTAATTGTGATTAAGGAGTGCATTTGTTGTGATGGACACAGGGTGTTATATGGAAGTGCTGAATCAGTATGTTGTATACTTGAAATTAATATAACACTCTATGTTAACTAACTAGAATTAGAATAAAAGAAATTACATTATTCAAACCCCTGATTGTTGAATCTGAAGTCCAGGAAAGTTACATGACTTTACCTAGATGTTCTTGAAAAACCATTAAATTTTCTTCAATTTCTCATCTTTCCTTGCTGTTACTATGACAACAGTGTCTCTTACTCTTAGCTGTACAATAAGGAAAAGCTTGTAGGTATGAGATAAGATGAAAACTTAGGGGATGGTACTTAAATTTAGTTACCATCACCAATTTTTATGTACAGCATTACTTTGTATTTGTATACCCTTTAAAATATTTCCAAAAATGTGGAAAAGGCCAACTTTTAATGCAAACATTTATATGTGAGAAGAACTGTATTTCAAATAAACAACATAACTATAGCACAGGTAAGAAAAAATGAATAAGAACAATTCAAGTAACCGTGAAGAAGTAACTGGACAATATGTTCTCCGGCTAAAGTCAAAAGCCACTCTAAATAAACAGTATGATCAAACTCCTACACATTTCTCTTGCTTTCTCTTTTTTTCTCAGTTGCATAGAAGAGCAATGCAGAAATTACTTTTTATACATTCTAGAAATGAGGAAATAAGTAAATATATATGTATTGTGCCAGTTATGTACTGTTGAAGAAAATCAAAAAGACAGAAATGAGTAAGAATTAAAAGAACACAGCAGTGTTGAACTGGAATTGGAGATCTCAATGTGAATCTCAGGAAGATATGTATGTACTGCGCTATCTGAGAGGATCTAGAAGCAATGATACATAGCAGCAGTGAGCAAATCTTAAATGAAGTCTTTATATTGGATAATAGTACAATATCAATGTTAATTTTCTGATTCTGACAATTTTATTTTGATTACTTAGAATTCCTCAGTTTTAGAACTACATACTGAAGTACTTAGGAATAAAAGGACGTTTTGTCTGCAACTCACTCTGATGTCTCAGAAAAAGATACACATACATTTGTATTGAAGAGATAAGAGAGAGAATAAAGCAATATGTAAAATGAAAAGTATCTGGGAACTCTTTGTACTAATCTTGTAATTTTTCTGTAAGGCTAAATTTATATCAAAATTAAAAAGTAAAGTTCTCTTAAAAAAAAGTATAAAGTTCTCTTATAATCTTAATAAATAAATATTTCTCTAATAGTAAATAATTGAATAGGTTTTGTTAAGTTTAGTAAAAAAACATTGATAATGTACTATGTATACATAATAACAAGTAGAGTTCTCCAAGCATTGTCGAGATAGAAATTTGTTAAGTGACACATGAAATACTTTGTCACACTTATAAATTGCAGATACTTGAGTGGGGGGAAGTGAAAACCAAAGCACTCTAACCTAAACTTTATATATTAAGCAGGTTAATATATCAGCTTTATATGTTAAACTTTATGTACTAAATTTTATATATTCCATTTAACATGAAATTGATATAGAAAATACAATAAACAAATGTAGTTATACCTTTTTCAGTAACTTCAAATATTTTTCAAATCAGTAAAAATGATAAATGATATATATTGGCACATTGGTAGAATGTTAAAAATTAATAATTTTTTTAAATCAGGTATTCACCAATTATTGTAGTATCCTTTTAAACAGTTATCCATCTATTGATTTTTTTCTATCCACAGTAAGAATTTGAACATAGAGCGCCTGGGTGGCTTAGTCAGTGAATCATCTGCCTTTGGCTCAGGTCATGATCCTAGGGTTCTGGGATCGAGTCCTACCAGCTCAGCTGGGAAACTGCTTCTCTCTCTGCCTGGTGCTCCCCTTGCTTGTGCTCTCTCTCTGATAAATATGAAATCTTAAAGAAAAAGAACTTGAACATAAATATGAATATATTATGATATCCCTCATGGAACAAAAAGGCATAGGATTTTTTTTTTAACTCTAAACACATGGGTAGATAGATGTACATATCATTGAATTTTGACGTTATGTACAGAGATATTTATATGTATCTATGTTATATTAGCTCTATATCAAATTTCTTAGTAATTCTGTTTTTTTTGAACACAGATAAATTGTTCAATTGGAACGTTATGAACACTTCTTCAAGCATGAGAATTTTTTACAATTTTATAAAAGATGATCTCTTAAATAGAACAGAAGCAATTACATGCAAACAATATATGCAAATGTAAATATAACTGGATATACTCTTGCTTAATTTATTGAAGATGTGTTTAGGAACATAAAGACCAAGTTGTATAAAAACATGGACTGACAAGTGCTTGCCTTTAACAGCTATAAACAATCCAGAATCATACAACAGAGTTAACAAGCTAGGCTCTGTGACAGGGATGAGTGTATGTGTTGCGGCACATCTTATTTTTGTGTTATGACACGTCTTGAAATTTTCATGTAATCTATTTAAAATTAGTAAGTCTGATCAAGGATGTGGTTCTTGCATTATATATCTCGTTACTTAAAGCTAAGGTGGTGACATTTTGCAAAGACATTGTACTTGAGGTATTAATTGCATCATTCAATGGGAACTGCTTTACGTTAAAATTATTACATCCTGGGTGCACCTGGGTGGCACAGCCAGTTGAGTATCCACCTCTTGGTTTTGGTTCAGGTCATGATCTCAGGTTCATGAGAAGGAGCCACACGGGCTCCGTGCTGAGCAGGGAATCTGCTTGGGATTCTCTCTCTCCTGCTCCTTCTCCCCCGACTCTCTCTCTCTCTCTCTCTCAAATAAAATCTTTTAAAACATTACTACATCTTGGTGATAGTAATTACTGACTACAAACAGTTGAAATTTATGCTTAATAAATTACATTCACCACTGCTTCATATATTATATATAGATTAAATGGTTTAATGTGTGATGCACAGAGGTGTTTGGAACTAAAAGTTTTTAAAACTTTCTGAGTGACATTGCAACTTATATAAATATGTCCAGAATATTTTTACATATGTATGATTAAATTTGGTAGTTATCAGTTGTAAGACTCAGTTTTTAAAATCTAATTGCCTACATAACAGATAGTTTTTTAACTGTGACATAATTGTCCAGAAGTGAAAAAAAGTTACAACATACAGATTAAAATAGTTGAGACTATGTCTTAATATATACTTGAAGGTATATTAATAGTATATAATTACTTTACTTATGAAAATATTATACCAAAAATACCATTCTGTTATGGAGAATGTTCAGGGTATGGGAGGCTGGAATAATTTTGTTAATGGCCAAATAAGGTAGCGTCTTTGATTCACAGTAGTCTGATATGGTCCAGTGTTTGTGTTTGTGGCAAGTGCACAAATATACAGTAGGTCACACATAAAAACACTTATTTCAGCTTATAATAATAGATTTTCTTCAGTTTTTAAAAAATTACAGTTGACATACAATATTTTCAGGTGAACAACATAGTGATTTATTAATTATATATATTTTAGAAAATGCTTACCATGATAATGGAGCTACCATCTGTCGCAAGAAAAAGTTACTAAATAATATTTAATATATTCCCTATCCTATACTTTTTATCCCTGTGACTTATGTTATAAAT
The DNA here is from genome assembly GCA_028534135.1 of Potos flavus. NCBI lineage: Eukaryota > Metazoa > Chordata > Mammalia > Carnivora > Procyonidae > Potos > Potos flavus. The sequence goes on from CM052896.1 coordinate 66,586,110, forward strand.
GGAAGTTTGTAACTCTTAATCGCCTTACCTATTTCACACATACCCCTCTCTACCCCCCTAGCAACTAGCAGTTTGTTTTCTGTATTTATAGGTCTTATTCTTTGTGTTTGTTTCTTAGATTCCACATATAAGTGTGAAATCATATGGTATTTGTCTCTTTCTGACTTACTTCACTCAGTATAGTACCCTCTAGGTCTACCCATGTTGTCACAAATGGCAAGAATTTATTCTTTTTTTTTATGACTGAACAATATAACTGTGTACATATACTCCTTCTTTATTCACCTACGAGTGGGTACTTGGATCACTTCCATATCTTGACTACTGTAAATGCTGCAGGAAACATAAGGGTGCATATATCTTTTCAAATTAGTGTTTTTGTTTTCTTTGGGTAAATACTCAGAAGTGGAATAACTGGGTCATATGATATTTCTGTTAAGTTTTTGAGGAACCTCCATACATTTTCCAAGTGGCGGCACCAACTTACATTCCTACCAATAGGGCACAAAGTTCCTCATTTTCTCCACATCCTTGCCAGCTCTTGTTATTTTTTGACTTCGCCATTCTGATTGGTATAATAGGATAACCCATTATGGTTTTGACTTGCATTTCCCTGATGATTAGTCATGTTGAACATTTTTTCATGTGTGCTGGCTGTATGTCTTTGCAAAAATGTCTACTCAGATCTTCTAAACAGTTTTAACTACTTGGGTTTTTTTGGTATCTATCTTTATGGATTTTTTATATATTTTGGAGATTAACCACTTATTGGATATGTAACTTGCAAATAACTTCTCCCATTCAGTAGATTGTCTTTTTGTTTTGCTGATGGTTTCCTTTGCCGTACAAAAGCTTTTTAGTTTATTTTTGCTTTTGTTTCCCTTGCCTAAGGAGACACATCCAGAAAAGTACTGCAAAATCTGATGCTCAAGAGATAATTGCCTATGTTTTTTTTTTAGAAGTTATATGGTTTCAAGTTTTAAATTTACGTATTGAATCCATTTTGAATTTATTTTTTGTGTATACTGTAAGACAGTGGTCCAGGTTCATTCATTCTTCTGCATGTAGCTGCCCAACACCATTTATTGAAAAAACTGTCTTTTTCCCATCACACATTATTGTCTCCTTTGTGGTAGATTAATTGAACACATAAGTGTGGGTTTATTTCTGGGCTTTCTGTTCTACTGACCTATATGTCTATTTTTGCACCAATACCATCCTCTTTCAGTGACTTAGCCTTGGTAATACAGTTTAATACCTAGGATTGTGATAACTCCAGTCTTGTTATTTTTTCTCAAAATTGCTTTGGCTATTTGGGGTCTTTAGTGGTCCCATACAAATTTTAGGGTTATTTGTTCTAGTTCTGTGAAAAATACTATTGGTATTTTGATAGTAACTGCGTTGAATCTAAAGATTGCTTTGGGTAGTATGGACAGTTTAATGATATTCTAATCCATGAGCATGGTGTATCTTTTCATTTAATTGTGTCATCTTCAGTGTCTTTCATCAATGTCTTATACTTTTCAGAATACAGATCTGTCACCTCCTTGGTTAAATTTCTCCCTAGGTATGTTATTATCTTTATGCAATTCTAAATGAAATTGTTTTCTTAATTTCTTTTTCTGCTAGTTCATTATATAGAAATCGGTTTCATTGCTATACACTAATATTGATTACATAACTTACAGCTTTACTGAATTTATTCATTCTAATAGTTTTTTGGTGGAGTCTCTAGTATATTCTATATATAGTATCATGTCATCTGAACATAAGGATAGTTTTATTTCTTTCTATTTGTTTTTCTTCTTTGATTGCTGCAGTTAGGACTTCCAGTACTATCTGTTGAATAAAACGGGTGAGGGTGGGCAAATTTGTCTTTTTCCTGATACTAGAGGAAAAGGAATCAGCTTTTCATCACTGAATATGATGGTAGCAATGATTTTGAGATATATGGCCTTTACTCTGTTGAGGTATGTTTTCTCTAAACACACTTTGTTGAGGGCTTTTAATCATCAGTAGATTTTGAATTTTGTTAAATGGTTTTTCTGCATCTCTTGAGATGATCGCATGATTTTTATCCTTCATATGGTTAATGTTGTGTATAATGTTGGTTCATTTGCATATACTGAGCCATCATTGCATCTCTGGAATAAATTCCAACCAATCGTGGGTGAATGATATTTCAAAGTATTGTTGAAATCAGTTTGCTCCTATTTTAAGGATTTTTGGATCTATGTTCATCAGAGATACTAGCCTGTAATTAATTCCTTTCCCTTTCCTTTCTTTCTTTTCCCTGTCCTCCCTTTCTCTCTCTTTTCCTTCATTTTTGTGTATGTCTTTGTCTGATTTTGGTATCAGGGTAATTCTGGCCTCACAGAATGAATTTGGAAGAATTCCTTCCCGTTCTATTTTTTGGACTAGTTTGAAAAGAATAGTTATTAATTCCAATCTCTTGTTTGATAAAATTCACCTGAAAAGCCACATCTGGCCCTGCATTTGTTAGGAGTTTTTTCGATTACTGACTCAATTTTATTACTCCCAATTGGGTCTTCAGATTTTCTGTTTCTTCTTGATTGAGTCTTGGGAGAGGAATTCATCCATTTCTTCTATGTTGCATAATTTTTTGGCATATATTTTTTTGTTGTACTCTCATAATGGTTTCTATTTCTATGGTGTTGACCATACTTCTCCTTCTCATTTTATTTATTAGAGTCCTTGTTTTCTTGATGAGTCTAGATGAAGGTATTATTTTCAGAGAACCAGCTTAGTTTCATTGACCTTTTTTTTTTTTTAAGATTTTTTTTATTTATTTGAGAGAGAGAGAGAGAGAAAGAGACGTGTATGTGTGAGAGCACAAACAGGGGAGGGGCAGAGGGAGAGGGAAGGGCAGGCTCCTCGCTGCACAGGGAGCTCGATGTGGGGCTCAATCCCAGGACCCCAGGATTATGACCTGAGCTGAAGGCATATGTTTAAGAGACTGAGACACCTAGGCACACCTCATTGATCTTTTCTGTTATGTCCTTCCTCCTATTAGATCAGTTTTGGTCTTATTTTTCTAGTTCTTTTAGGTGTAAGGTGCAATTGTTCATTTGAGATTCTTGTTTCTTGAGGTAGGTCTAGAATAATAAAAACCTCCCTTTTAGAACTGCTTTTGCTGTGTCTCAAAGACTTTGACCTCCATGTATTTCTCAATTTTGTATTTCTTGGTCGACCTATAGGCTATTAGGTACCAGGTTTAGCCTCCATGTGTTCATGTTTTCCCTGCCTACCAGTTGTTTTTTATAATTGATTTCTAGTTTCATACCATTGTGATTGGAAAAGATGCGTAATATGATTTCAACCTTAAATTTAGTAAGACATGTTTTGTGGCCTAATACTTAAACTGGAGTATTCTGGAGAATGTTCAATGTGACTTGAAGAGAATGTGCATTGTGCTGTTTTTGGGATGCAATGTTATGTATATATCTATTATCTCTCTGGTCTAATGTGTCATTCAAAACCTGTTTCCTTGTTTTCTGTCTAGATCTATCTATTGAGGTAAATATGGCAGTAAAGTCCCCTACTATTATTGTATTGTGAATTTCTCCCTTTATGTCTGTTAATACTTTCTTTATGGGCACCTGGGTGGCTCAGTGGGTTAAGCCTCTGCCTTCAGCTCCGGTCGTGATCCTGGGGTCCTGGGGTCGAGCCTCGCATCGGGCTCTCTGCTCAGCCAGGAGCCTGCTTCCCCCTCTCCCTCTGCCTGCCACTCTGCCTACTTGTGATCTCTCTCTCTCTCTCTCATGAATAAATAAAAGCTTTAAAAAAAATTTTGCTTTATATGTTAAGGTGTTTCTATGTTGGGTACACAGATATTTACAATTGTTATCCTATTGTTGGATTAATCCCTCATTATATAATGCCTCTTTTTGTCTCATGACTATCTTTGTTTTAATAATTTTTTAACTTTAGTTCAGGGTATGTCTCTTTTCATCCCTTTACTTTCAGTCTATACATGTCGTTAGGTTTCATGTGAGTCTCTGTCAGGCAGCATATAGATGGGCTTTTTTTTTTTTTAATCTATTTGGTCACCCTGTGTCTTTTGATTGGAGGATTTAGTTCATTTAAAGTAAATATCGTTAGATATGTACTTAATCTCTTTGTTCATTGTTTTATGGATGTTTTATAGTTCTTTTGTTGCTGTGTTTCAGTGTGATTGATAGCTTTCTTTAATGCTAGTCTTAGATTCCTCTCCCTATATATTTTTGTATTTAAGTTTTTGGTTTGTGGTTATCATGAGGTCTATATATAACATCCTAAGTATACAGCAGTTTCTATTAAATTAATGTCACCTAAGTGCAAACACATTCTAAAAGAACCACATTTTATTTCTCCTCCTCTTACATGTTTTATTTATATAACATTTTAAATCTTTTTATTTTGTGTATCCTTTGACTAATATTTGTAGATAGAATTGATTTTACTACCTTTGTCTTTTAATTTTCAAACTAGCTTTATAAGTGATTGGTCTACTAACTTTATATTTGCTTTGCCAGTGAAATTTTTGCCTGTCATAATTTTCTCATTTCTAGGCAGAGCCTTTTCTGCTTAAAGCAGCTCCTTTAAAATGTCTTATAAGGCCAGTTTAGTGTTGACGAACTTCTTTAACTTTTGTCTGGGAAACTCTTTGTCTCTCATTTAAGTGGTTATTTTGCTAAGTACAGTGTTCTTGATTGTATTTTTTTTCCTTTCAGCATTTTGTGCAGGCCAGAAAGGAGTGGCATATTTTCTAAGTTTCTGCTGAATAAACAGCTGATAGCTTTATGGGGTTTCCCTTATACATAACTGTTTGATTTTTTTCTTGCTGTCTTTAAGATTCTCTAATTTTTGTGATTTTCATTATTATGTGTTTTTTATGAACCTATTTGGGTTCATCTTGTTTGGTGTTCTCTGTGCTTCCTGAATCTGGATGTCGATTTCTTACCACAGACCAGGAAAGTTTTCAGCTATTATCTCCTCAAAAAAATCCTCTGCCCCTTTCTTTTTTCCCTTCTGGGACCCTTATAATGCAAAGGTTAATATGTTCAGTGTTGTCCCAGAGGTCTCTTAACCTATCCTCAATTTTTTTATTCTTTTTTTTGTTGGTAATGGAAGGAAATCATCTCTTCCACATTGCTGATCCATTCTTGTGCATCCTCTAATCCATCGTTGATTCCCTCTATTTTTTTCATTTACTTGACATCTGATTGGTTCCTTATGTTTTTTATCTCTTGTTGATGTTATGAGTTCATCCACTCAAGTCCAGCGAGTGTCCACTTCAAACACTTCATCCAGTAGGTCCCTTATTTCCATATTTAGGTCTTCTTCTGAAATTTTGTCCTTTCATTTGAAGCATACTCTTCCATGCTCTCATTTTGTTTGTCTTTCTATTTGTTTCTTTGAGTTAGGCAAAATAGCTACTTTTCCCAGTCTTGAAGGAGTGGTCTTGTGTAAGAATCTCCCCTGTGTAGAAATATATGCCTAGCAGCTTAGGCTTTGCTGGCTGGAGCTGTAGTGGACATGAAGCAGGACACTATACACAGGAGGTACCTTGTGAGGTTGGCTGGAGCTGAAGCAGGCATGGGTTGTGGTATTTCAAGGTGTTTTGTGCCTCGTCTGCCTTGGTGAGAAAGTGGGAGCTGGTGTGGGCTAGGGACCTGTGGCTCAGTGAGGTGGCAGTCCAGCTACACTAACAGTCTACACTATCACGGGGGAGAGGGAACGTAAATGAAAGTACTCACTAGCACCTCCATCCCTGGAGAGCCCTTCAGCAGTTTCCCCATGCTTGGTGGACATTCCAGGTTTAACAAATGGATTTTGTTCCCATTTAGTCTAATTTCTTTTTAAGCTGCTGTGTTTTTGTGTTTTTGTGTGTGTGTGTTTGGTCTGCACATGAACTCCTCAGTGAGATTATTCCCTACTGAGAATGGAGTTCCCATGTTTCCATCTTTCCTGCCATTCTCTGTGTGGTCCCTACCACTTTGTTGTGCAAACACTGTTTGATCACCCCTCAGCCTTTCAGGAAGAATTTCTCTCTATATAGACATAGATTCAGTGTCTCCAAGAGAGGAGGTGGGTTCAAGGTTTTCCTATCCTAGACTCTAAGCTAATGATATTTTAGTTCTAGAAATCACTGTAATCCTTTTTCTCTGCGTTAGGTAGTCAGCTACTGGCATTTTTTTTTTTTTTTTTGAGTGTCCTTTGTCATTCTTCTCCTCTTTCTTCTTGTGATACTTTAAAATAACAAAGAGAAGTCTTTACCAGGAAAGTTGTATATACTGCTAAATTATTATTGATCATGTGAAAACAGAGTTATAATTGAAAGGTATTATGCTGCAATGCAGTGTGTGAATAAATTATACATACTGTCAAGCAAAAATCATCAGACTTTATTCAAAGGTATTGCAATAAAGAAAGGAGTAAAGAAGGCAGTCTAAACGCCACTGATGGGAGGGGTTTTAAAGTCAGAGGTGTGCTAGTAGAGAAGTTTTAGAGACATTAGGGAGGAAGTTGATCAATGAATAATGTCAAGCACATTAAGTTAGTTCCAAATTAAGAAATACATTTCTTTGTGATTAGGCCATCTGAATTTGTTAATTGGCACCCAAGCAAGTTAGACTCCTATGCATCCACCAGCGACTGGGAAATAAGATGATGATTATATTAAAAGCAATGGCTTCCATGTCCTTAAGATACACATTCATGGGCTGTAAAACTAGCAACAGGCTTATAAAAAGATGTACTCAGATCTCAAATGGCCAGAGAAAGTATTTAGAACTTTTTCTAAAGAAAACACCCTAAAAACAAAGATTTCGGGATCCAGTTTCAGGAGGAAGCCTGTATAAACTTTAGTCAAACTGAAAGAAACATTAAGGCTGTTTTGGCCAACATGATAAAACTGAATTATAGTAATTATGGAAAAGTTTTATGCATAATTATTTAAGAGAAATCACTGTCCTAAGATCCTATCCAGGTTTATAAACTGATGGTTTTAATGATAAAACTAAGCATAAATAGATAGTACTTCTTGAAATAGGACTTGTTTCAGCATGACAAATGCACTTTGAAAAATAGAAAAACTAAACTTGAATTTTTTAGTATAGGGACAGTATTTCAGTTTTTAAATCCCAAATCAAAGGAATTATTAAATCTACTTTTCAATTTATATTTTGTCAATTTGAAATAAAATCTTAGTAGTCATCATTATATTATGCTATATGCAGAAACAGTCAACACAAAACAATTATTTAGTAACTCTAAAAATCAAAGAATGATTTCTCACTCATCTTACATGTCCATTAAGTGTTTTCTTTCATCCTCACCCCTGGGTTCAGGTTAATGGGTCTACTTGGGACACTGTAGGAGAAAAATAGAGACTAGAAAATTGTTCACGGGATCTTTAGGCATCTGCCTTAATAGTACTTTCACTCATATTTCATTGACCAAAGTCATCCATGATATTTAACTTTAAAGGGTGATTATACCTGGAAAGCAGAGAGAGTAAAGTATTTGGTATAAAGCATTAGTGATTGTCATAGTCCACTCACTCATCACTAAATATTTTCACCATGCTATATAACAAACATATGGAAAGACAGAACATCTATTCACTTTTACGTTGTGTATGATGATGGGATTTTGATTTGGTCAAATGTAAGGGGATGTAATATATAGTTTCCTCAAGGAAACATTAATATCCCTATCCGCTTCCCCCTACTTCAAAATGAAGTTACAAGTTGAATTTCTAAGTGAATTTCTAACCACCTTTGGCTGGACTATGCTAGGTATGCAACATAAATATACATAGTCATAGAATATACCTATTTTTTAAATAAGGTAGTAGGACATAGTGTTATTACTGTGGCTAAATCCAGGCCATTCAGACTAGCACAACTGCTTATAAGATAACCCAGTAAAAATACAGAAATATTTACTCACTTACCAGTTTTCTGGCAGTTGACTCATCTTTCCACAAATCTGTGTTCTATAATCTTCCATTCTAGTTTATTACTTCTTATAATTCTTTGTCCATCTGTGTGGCTACTTGGGAAGCAGCCCACAGAGAAGACAAAGTTTATGCACAGTACTATTTCCATGAAGTTTCTCTCGAAGTATGTTTATGTTTTTACAATATTTAGTTTCACCAAAAATCTCCTCTGGCACTTAATTTTTCCAGGCAACTAGGTGAGTAAGCTAACTGGACAAGAGGCAGAACAGAGGGGACTCCCATTTCTCACTGGTCTTCTAAGTAACAGTCTTCTGGCTGTGAGTTGGCATGAGATAAAGCTTTTCTCTGGTGAAAGTTTCTCTCTAGGTGTTCAAGGGACTGAAATACTTCAATAAAAATTATATGACCTACTTAAATATAATGGTAGATTAAGTAGTTTGAACCCAACTTCCTACTAAAAATTACTAGAAAAACTCTATTGTTCATATGTTTGAAGGAAAATGAAGGCTACCGATTCATTGAATAATTTGAGACTGAGATCTAGGAGAGAATATAAGTGAAGAGAGAAGCCTGGTTTTTGATTCCACTTTTACCAATTAATGGTTTTGAAAGTACCTTAGTACAGACTGAGAAACGGAACAGAATTTCCATCTAGCTCATGGTGATAACAGAGCAAAAGGGCTCTACAAATTCCCCACTCTAGGAGAAAATGTAAATTAAAAGACTAAATAAAGGCTCCTAAATAAAGGCTCCATCCTTGGAGTAAATGTAAAGGCTGAAATCTGGAAAATCCCCATACATTTTGGGTTTGGAACCCTAGAAGGATTGTAGTATAAGAGAAAAATAGGAAAAGATACAGACAAGGCCTTATAGGAAGAGAAGCCTAACTCTGAATCAAGTAATTTTTAATTGTATTAAGGTAACTAAATAGCAAGTTTCCAAGGCTAATGCAATATAAAAGTCAAATGCTTGTTTTAAGAAGAAACTAACAAGATCCAGAGAATCAAGTTCTCTATTTCTCATACGCAATTTTAATTGTTGAAACAAAAATTTGATAATTTTTAATAGATGAACAGAAAAGAATACATGACACAAAGAGAACCATCAACTAACAGAGATGCACAGGAAATCTAAATATAATAGAAATTGACTATTAGAAATGGATATGCATGTATTGTATATATTGCATATGTAAATATCATATTGCATATTCTAGATATGCTTTGGATTTATTAGAAATTAGAGGGGCCCAAGATCCTGGTACAGGAACATCCTGAAACACAAAATCTACAACTATGTATTACTCATTTTCCTCTAAAAAAGGATCTGAAAAGTAGAGGAACTGCTTTTCACAACAAAGAATACAAGGACCACACAGAGATAGGTAGAACAGGCAGAGACCTGGTTTGCAAACTTCATCCCCTATGCAGTGACACACAATAGGGAAGGGGCTCACCAAACAGGCACTTCTGCTGCAGGAATGAGAGGCTGGTTCCCTACATCACGCACCCCAGCCTCTAGCAGCTGCACTGGATAAAAAAGACCCCACAAGTTTGGCTTCAGAAATCAATGGGGCTAATGTTCAGGGGTTCCAAAATGCTGTACAAAAATGAGATTTCCTTCTTGGAGGGATTATGTGCAGTCTCAATTGCTCCAAAACCTATCAAAAAACCCTAGCATTTAAAAATATTTAACATACAGTGTTATATTAAGTTCAGGTATAGAATACAAGGTTTCAAAAATTCTATGCACTTCTTAGTGCTCATCAAGATAAGTATACCCTTAATTCCCTTTACTTCACACGTTCCCCCACCCACCTCCCATCTGGCAACCGCCAGTTTTGTTCTCTGCATTTAAGACTCTGTTTTCTGTTGTTTTTTTTTTTTAATTCCACATATGAGTGTAATCATAGGGTATCTATCTCAGTGATTTACTTCACTTAGCATTATACCCTCTAGGTTCATCCATGTCGTTGCATTTGGCAGGATGTCATTCTTTTTGATGACTAATATTCCATTGTGTATATATACCACATCTTTATTCATCTATGGATGGACAGTTGGGTTGCTTCCATATCTTGGCTATTGTAAATAATGCTGCAATAAACATAGGGTGTACATATATATACATATTTTTTAAATAGGCTCCACACCCAGCACAGAGCCCAACATGGGGCTTGAACTTATAACCATGAAATCAAGACCTGAGCCGAGATTGAGAGTCATATGCTCAACTGACTGAGCCACTCAGGTACCCGTGCATGTATCTTTTTAAATGAGTGTTTTCATTTTTCTTGGGTAAATACCAGGTAGTAGGTAAATACCTAGTAGTATGGTATACGATAATTTTAATTTTTTCATTTATAAATATTTCATTTATAAACTCAATTAGCTAGCATATAGTACATCATTAGTTTAAGATATACAAAACTGATGAATTATTTAACACTATAACACCCGGTGCTCATCACATGCCTTTTTTAATGCCCATCACCCAATTACCCCATTACCCCACCCACCTCCCCTCCAGCAACCATCAGTTTGTTTCCTATAGAAAAGAGTCTCTCATGGTTTTTCTCCCTCTCTGATGACTTCTGGCACAGCCACTCTGGAAAACAGTATGGAGGCTCCTCAAGAAGTTAAAAATAGAGCTACCCTATGACCCAGCAATTGCACTATTAGGTATTTTTAAATTTTTTGAAGAATCTCCATACTGTCTTACACAGTGATTGCACCAATTTAAATTCCCACCAACAGTGCATGAGGGTTCCTTTATCTTCACATCATTGCCAACACTTGGCAAAATGTGACTTTGATAAAAGCTATTCTGATGGGTATGAGGATATATCTCATTATGGTTTTAATTTGCATTTCCCTAATGATTAGTGATGTTGAGTACTTTTCAGGTGTCTCTTGGCAATCTGTATGCCTTCTTTGGAAAAATGTCTAGGTCCTCTGACCATTTTATAATCAGATTATTTATGGGATTTTTTTTTTTTTTGGTAAGGTTCCTATATCCCATAAGGCATTAATATCCAAATATATATCATTTGGAAATATCTTCTCCCATTCAGTAGGCTTCCTTTTTGTTTTCTTGATCGTTTATTTAGCTGTGCAAAAGTATTTTATTTTGGTGTAGTCCCAACAGTTTAATTTTGCTTTTAGTTCCCTTGCTGGGGAGATAGAACTAGAAAAATATTTCTATGACCAATGTTAAAGAAATTGCCTATGTTTTCTTCTAGGAATTTCATGGCTTCAGAGCTCACATTTAGATCTTGAGTTTATTTTGGGGTATGATATAAGAAAGTGGTCTAATTTCATTCTTTTGCATGTAGCTGTCCAATTTTTCTAATACCATTTAGTAAAGTGACTTTTTCCCATCAAATATTCTTGCCTCCTGGTTGAAAATGAATTGACCACAGAGTGTGGGTTTATTTCTGGACTCTGTATTCTGTTCCATTGATCTGTGTGTCTGTTTTGTTTTTTTGCCAGTACTATACCAATTTGATTACTACAACTTTGTAGTATCCCTGAAATCTGGGATTGTGTTACCTCCAGCTTTGTTGTTCTTTTCAAGATTGCTTTGGCTATTTGGGGTCTTTTATAGTACCATACAAACCTTAGGATTTTTGTTTTAGTTCTGTGAAAAATGTTGGCATTTTGATAGAAATTGTGTTGGGTTTATAGATTTCCTTGAGTAGTAAGGACATTTTAACAATATTGCTTCTTCCAATCCCTGAGTCTGGCTTATCTTTCCATTGGTTTGTGTTATCTTCATAGTTTTTGGAGTACAGATTTTTGCCTCCTTTGTTTATTCCTAGGTCTTATTTTTTTGATGCAATAATAAGTGGGATTGTTTTCCTAATTTCTCTTTTGGCTACTTAATAAACAGAAATCTCTTGTATTTCTAAATATTAATTTTGTGTCCTGTGACATTACTGCATTCATTAATTAGTTCTAATTGTGCTTTGGTGGAATCTTTAGGGTTTTCCATGTATAGTATCATATTATCTGCAAATAGTGACAGTTTTTCATCTTTATCTAATTTGGAGGAGTTTTATATCTTACCCAATTGCTGTACTAAGGAGTTCCAATACCATGTTGATTAAAGTCATGAAAGTAGACCTTGTCCTGTTTCCGATCTTAGGGGAGAAACTCTGTTTTTCACCATTGAGTATATGTTATGGCTGTGGGTTTTTCATATATGGACTTTATTATGTTGACACATATTCCCTTTAAACCCACTTCTGTTGAGGGTTTTTATCATGAATGGATGTTGTATTTTGTCAAATGATATTTCTACCTCTATTGCAATGATTTTACAATTTTTATCCTTCCTCTGGTTAACGTAATGTTCCACACTGATTGGTGTGCAAATATTGAGCCAACCTTGCAACCATGGATTAAATCCCACTTGACTGTAGTGTATTATTTTTTAATGTACTGTTGAATACAGTTTGCTAGTATTTTGTTGAGGATTTTTGCATCAAAGTCATCAAAGATACTGGCCTGAGTTTTTCCATGATCTTGTATCAGGATAATGTAGGCCTCGTAAAATGAATTTGGAAGTTTCCTTCTTCTGTTTTTTGAAATACTTTGAGAAGAATAGTATTAACTATTCTTTAAATGATTGGTAGACAAGAAACCACCAAAATTCTAGAGAAGAACACAGGCAGCAACCTCTTTGACCTCAGCTATAGAACTTCTTACCAGACACATCTCTGGGAGCAAGGGAAACAAAAGCCGAAAAGAACTATTGGGACTTCATCAAAATAAAAAGCTTCTGCACAAGGTGGGAAACAATCAACAAAAGTAAAAGGCAACCTACAGAATTGGAAAAGATATTTTCAAATGACATATCTGATAGGGTTAGTAGCCAAAATCTATAAAGAACTTCTCAAACTCAATGCCCCCAAAACAAATAATGCAGTTAAGAAATGGACAGAAGACATAAATAGACATTTTTCCAAAGAAGACATATAGATGGCTAACAGACACATGAAAAGGTGCTCATCATCACTGATCATCAGGGAAATACAAATCAAAACCACTATGAGATATCGCCTCACACCTGTTAGAATGGCTAAAATTAACAACACAGGGAACAACAGAGGTGGGCAAGGATGTGGAGAAAGGGGAACCCTCTTACTCTGTTGGTGGGAAAGCAAACTGGTGCAGCCACTCTGGTAAGGAGTATGGAGGTTCCTCAAAAAGTTAAAAATAGAACTACTTTATGATCCAGCAATTACACTACTAGGTATTTACCCAAAGGATACAAAAATACTGATTTAAAGGGGCACACACACCCCAATATCTATAGCAGCATCAATAGCCAAATTACGGAAAGATCCCAAATGTCCATTGCCTGTAGAATGGATTAAGAAGATATGGTGTGTGTGTATATATATGAATTTGAGAAACAAAACAGATGAAAGGGGAAAAAAAAGGAAGCAAACCATAGGAGGCTCTTAACTAGAGAGAACAAACTGAGGCTTGCTGGAGGGGAGGTGCCTGGTTTGTGGGCTAAATGGATAATGCGTGTTAAAGAGGGCACTTGTTGTGATGACTGTGTTACATGTAAGTGATAAATCACTAAATTCTACTCCTGAAACTAATACTACATTAACTAAATAAAATCTTACATAAAATGATTGGTAGAAGTTACTGTGAAGATATCTGTTCCTGTACTTTTTGTTTGTTTAGTTTTTTAATTACTAGCAATGAAATTGAATAATCTGTTCAAATTTTCTTGCTGTCTAATTGATTTTTGGAAGATTATATGTTCCTAGGAATTTATTCATTTCTTCTAAATTGTCCAGTTTGTTGGCACATGATTTTTGATAATATTCTTTTATAATCCTTTATATTTCTGTGGTGTTACTTTTCCTCCATTTCTGATTTTGAGTCCTCCCTCCTCCTTTTTTGGTGATCTTGCTAAAGGTTTATCTTTTCAAAGTACCAGCTCCTGGTTTCACTGATATTTTCTATTAACTCTATTTCATCCATTTCTGTTCTAATCTTTATTATTTCCTTCCTCCTACCAGCTTTTGGATTTGCTCTTTGAGAATGTTCTTGCTGCTTGAGGCGGCCCTGTATTGCTATAAACTTTCCTCTTAGAATCACGTATGCTGCATCCCAAAGATTTTGGACCAATGTGTTTTCACTTGTCTCCAGTATTTTTTTTATTTCTTCCTTAATTTCTTGGTTGACCCATTCATGTTCAGTAACATGTTATTTACCTTCAATGTATGTGTGTTCTTTCTAGATTTTTTCTTGTGGTTGATTTCTGATTTTATACATTACTGGTTGGAAAAAATACATGGTATTATTTCAGTCTTTCAATTTATTGAGGCTTGTTTTGTGGCCTCCGATATGATATATTCTGTTGAATGTCCATGTATACATGAAAACTATGTGTATTCTGTTTTAGGACGTGATGCATAAATATCTCGGTTAGATCCATCTGGTCCAATGTGTCATTCAAAGACACTGCTGCCTTGTTGATTTTCTGTCTGGATGATCTAACCATTTCTGTAATGGGGTTTTAAAGTGCCCATTTGTATTATATTACTTTCAACCTCTCCCTTTATGTTTATTAATATTGGCTTTATATGTTGAGGTGATGTTATATTGGGTGCACAGATACTTACAATTATTATAGCCTGTTGTTGGATTGATCCTTTGCCCTTCTTTGTCCCTTGTTATAAAGTCCCTTTTGTCCAACATACATATTGCTACCCTAGCTTTCTTTTTCATTTGTCTGGTAAATGTTTTTCCATTACTTCACTTTCATTTTTCATGTGTCTTAAGATCTGAAATGTGTTTCTTGAAGGCAACATATTGATGGGTCTTGCGTTTTTAGCTATTCTGCCACCCCATTTCTTTTGACTGGAGCACTGAGTCCATTGATGTTCAAAGTAATTATTGATATGTATATACTAATTGCCCTTTTGTTCTTCTCTGTTCCTATCTTGTGATTTTCTTTAGTCATAAGCTTAGATTCCTTTTTCTTCATTTTTTTGCATATCTTAAAGGATTTTGATTTGTGATCGCCATTAGGCTCATATAGATCATCTTATGCATATAGCAGCCTATATTAAGTTGATGGTTGCTTAAGTTTGAAACTATTTCAAAAGCACTAAATTTTTACTCACCCTCCCATAGGTTATGTATATGATGTCATACTTTATATCCTTTCATTTTGTGAATTCCTTCGTTTTTATAGATATAATTGATTTTACTGCTTTATGCTTTAACCTCTGTACCAGTTTTAAAAGTGATTATCTACCACTTTTATTAGGTTTTTATGTACCCATGAAATTTTTTCCTTTCCTAATTTTTTTAGTCCTCCTCATAGCCTTTTCTTTCCAAAGAATTTCCTTTAACAACATTTTTTTAAAGATGTTTTAGTGCTAATGAACTCCTTGAAGTTTTGTTTATTTGGGAAACTCTAGCTCTCCTTCTATTCTGAATGATAGCCTTGATGGGTTGGAGTACTGCTGTCATTTTTTTTTTCTTTCAACGCTTTGCAGGCTAGAGGGAGTGGCATGACATAGTAAAAGTTTCTACTGGAAAATCAGCTGTTAACTTTACAAGGTTTCACAGGTATATAACTGTATTCTCTTGCTGCTTTTAAAATTCTCTCTCTAGCCCTGTTTTTGCCATTTTCATTATGATGTGCCTAGCTGTGGACCTTCTTGTGTTGATGTGGTTGGGGGCTTTCTGTGCCTCCTGGATCTAGATGTCAGTTTCCTTCCCCAGATTGGGGAACTTTTGGCTATTACTCAAGTAGGTTTTCTGCCCCCTTTCTCCCTTGTTTTATAAAAATCCCAGAAAGAGGAGAAAGCTACTATGCTTGACGATGTCATTGAGTTTCCTTAACCCAGTCTCATTCTTTATTATTATTTTTTTCTGTTACTGTTCAGCTTTGTTGTTTTCCATTACTTTGTCTTCTGCCTTTTCTAAGCTACTATTGATTCCTTCCAGTGTATTTTTAATTTTGGTTATTGAGTTCATCTCTGATTGGTTCTTTTCAGAGGTGGGGTAGGAGAGAAACAATGCCTGCCAGCTCTTTTGTTCTTGGAGAAGTCACCTAAAGATTCTTGGCCCTCCAGCGTGCCTTCTAAGATTAGTAAGTAAATCTCCTTCCCATATACCCCAGGTACTTTTCAAAGTTCTGCTTCCATGTTGTGTCCTAGTGGGATTTTTATTAATGATTAAGAGCAGGGACTCAGTTTTCTGTCATCCTCAGGCTCTTCCCCTAGCCTACTCTGCTGATTGTTAAAATAACCAGAGCTAAGCCCTACTGGCTTTCAAAGCCAAATGTTGCAGGGACTTATCTTCCCAGTGAGGGGCACCTGGTGTGGGCTCTGCTTCTCTCCCTTCTCTGTGCTTGTGGTGTCCCTCCCATTTGTGGTTAGTTTTGCTAGAAGTTTGGTTCCTACTGCATCTTCTCCCCACCTACCTTTTTCAATGCATCCCTCTCTCTACAATTAACTGTGGAAAGTCTGTGCTGCCACTCTCAGGTCAGTTTGCATCAACTTAAGTCATCACAAGTTCATCTAACACCTCTGACTCCAATCTAGAACCGCGCTGTTCATGCTGGCCTTCTCTCCTTGCTTACCTGTAACTTCTTTTTCCTAGAGAAAGAAACTTGGCTCTCGTTATCACAGCATATTCCCTTATCTGTTCAGTGCAGTGTATGTATAGTTTCAGAATTGATACAATTGGGAACCAAACTCGAGGCAACCACAAGTACGCAACCTGGAAGGGTATCACAAGCATAGAGAAGGAAGAGGACCAGACTCCACACCAGGCACCCCTGGCGCTGAGGACCCACACTGGACAGATGAGTCCCTATAACACTGGGCTTTGAAAACCAGTGGGGCTTAACTTGAAGAGTACCAGAGGGTGATAGAAAATGGAGTTCCTACTCTCAAAGAGCCAGCATACTAAAATAACAATTCAGACTGCTGCTGCTTGTGCTGTCTTGGCAATGTGTCTAGAATATATGTGAAGGAAGCTTAGAACATGTGCTGAAGCAGCAGGGATCCTTAGGAGATTTCTCCAGGAATAGAAGAGCTGGGTAGGGGAAAAGAAATGGAGACCATCAGCAGAGATAGATAGATGGATGCTTACAGGAGCCAGTGCTAACACTCTCCATCTACCTTGCTAACACTGTGAAACCCATCAAACCCACTCTCTTGGCAGGCATTCCTCCAAAAGAGCTCCTGCCACACCACACACCGAAGGCAGCCAAGGTCAGGAACAGTACCACTTCCGAGGGACTCCAGAAGTGGGGAGATAGCCCCATACATCACCATGCCTGCAGTTGCAGCATCCATGTATCTTAAGTAGCTGCACAGGAAGCAAGCCCTACATACCAACAAGCCCATGATGGCATGAGAGATGACTCTCAAAAATACAGGAACCAAACCCAAAGTAGGCAAAGTGGGTCATTGCAGACTCTTAAACTCTAAGAATTGGTCATTACCAGATGATAGGGCTATGGGTATATGGATGGAACAGATAGAAGTGATCAACAGGTACAAACTTCCACTTTTACATAATATTGTAAAAACTTTGTTGTTGGCAGAGGGTGACTACCTTTATCATTGTGAGCACTGAGTACTGTACATATTGCTGAATCAGTATATTGCATGCCTGGAACTAATGTAACATTGTATGCTGATTGTACTTCCACAGAAGACACATCAATATACCATATACAAGAGACTCACCTTAGAACTAAAGACACACACACTGAAAGTGAATGACTAAGATATTTCACACAAAGCGAAAGGAAATGAATATAATCTGACAATATAGATTTAAAAACAGTGACTACAGTAAAGACCAAAAGGAGCACTATTGAATGATAAAGGAGTAAATCCAGCAAGAAGATGTAACATTTATAAATATATGCACTCAAGGTAATAGTACCAAAATATATTAAGACATACTAACAGTCCTCAAGTTTAAAATTGACAACAATACTAAGAACTTTACTACTCCACTTACATCAATGAATAAATCAGACAGAAAATAAATGAGAACGTCAGCCTTAACACAATAGGCCAGGTGGAATTAATAGATATACAAAGAATATTCCATTCAAAGGAGCAGCATATAAGTTTTTCCCAAGTACACATGATATATAGATTACATATTAGACTGCTATATAAAGTCTTAATAAATTCACGAAGATTGAAACTAGAATGAATTACAAGAGAAAACTGGAAAAACTACAAATATGTGGAGATTAACCAATATGGTACTGTGTAACTAATAAGGAGTTATAGAGAAAAACCAAAGAAGAATATACCTAGAGACAAAAGAAAACAGAAATATGACATATGACATATGCCTCAACCAAGAGGCAACTTTATAGCAATACGGACCTACCTCAAGAAATAAACAACAGAAATCTCCTATGAACAATTTAACTTTATACCAAAAGGAACTAGAAAAAAATAAAAAAGGGCAAATGAAACCAAAACTTAGTGGAAGGTGAAATAATAAAGATCACAGCAGAAACAAGGGAAATAGAGACTAAGGACAATAGGAAAAGAAAAATGAAACTAAGAGCTCTTTCTCTGAAAAGAAAAACAGAAATTTTGAGCTAGAATTACTAAGAAGGCTAAAATAAAGTCACAAATAATAGATAAGTTACAACTAATACCACAGAGATACAATCATAAGAGACTACTACAATTACATGCCAACAAATTAGATAAAATAAATGGATAAATTCCTAGAAACATGCAACCTTCCAAGACCAAATTATAAAGAAATAAAAAAATTGAAAAGTCTGATATTTGCAAAGGGATCTGACCCTTATTCAAAAACCCTCAACACCACAATCCAGGACCAAATGGCTTCAGTGGTGAATTCTACCAAACATCCAGAGAAGATTTAATACATATCCTTTTCAAAGTCTTCCCAATTCATTTTATGAAACCAGCTGACACCGAAACCAGAAAAGGACACCACAAAAAAAAAAAAAAAAAGGAAAATTACAAACCACTGTCCCTGAAGAACCTACATACAAAATTCTCAAATATTCCCAAACCAAATACAGTAAATTAAAAGGATCATGGGGCGCCTGGGTGGCTCAGTTGGTTAAGAGACTGCCTTTGGCTCAGGTCATGATCCCAGAGTCCCGGGATCGAGTCCCACATCGGGTTCCCAGCTCTGCGGGGAGTCTGCCTCCCTCTCTGACCTTCTCTGCTCTCATGTGCTCTCTCACTCTCTCTCTCTCTCAAATGAATAAAATCTTTAAAAAAATTAAAAGGATCATATATTAAGGTCAAATGAAAAGTTAAAAAAAAACCTACAAAAACAGTAAAAATAAATATTTCTGTAAAAATCAGTCAAGGGATTCATAAAATAAAAGAATATACAATATGACCCCATATATCTAAAACATGGGAAGGAGACGAGTAAAGAATAGGTTTAAATTTAAGTGGCCATCAACTTAATATAGACTACTCTATGCAGAAGATGTTATATACAAACCTAATGGTAACCACAAATCAAAACCATTAATAGATATGCAAAGAATAAAGAGAAAGGGATCCAAGTATATCATTTAAAAAAGCAAACAAACCATGAGCGCAAGAGAAGAAAGGATCAGAGAAAATTTGTAGAACCAACCACTGAACAAGTGACAAAATGGCAATAAATACATACCTATCAATGATTAGGTTTGAATGTAAATAGACTAAATACTCAAACAAAAGATACAGGGTGACACAGTGGAAAAAACAAACCAACCAACCCCCAACCTATCTATAGGCTACCTACAAGAGACACATTTCAGGAAAGAAACCTGCAGACTGAGAGTGAGGGGATAGAGAAACGATTATCATGGATCCCAAAAGAAAACTGGGGTAGCAAAATTTAGCAAGGGACTTTAATACCCCATTTACATCTATAGATGGATCATCCAAATAGAAAATTTGGCTTACAATGACACATTGAACCATTTGGATCTAACAAATACCGAAGCACTCTGTGCTAAAACCACAGAATACATTTTCTTTTCAAATGCACATGGAACATTCTCCAGTTACTGCATGTTATGCCACAAAATAAATATCAAAAACTCAAATAGACTTTAGTCGCATAATTCTATCATGCATCTTTTCCAACCATAAAGCTATGAAACTAGAAACCAAGCACAAGAAAAAATCTGGAAGGAACACATATGCATGGAGGTTAAACAACAGCTACTCAACAGTGAATGCGTCAGTGAGGAAATCAAAGAAGAATTTAAAAGTTCATGGAAACAAAGGAAAACACAATGGTCCAAAACCTTTGGGATATACCAAAAGTAGTCCTAAGAGGGAAATAAATAGCAATACAGGCCTTCCACAAAAGCAAGAAAAATGTCGAATAAACCTAACCTTACACCTAAAGGAGCTAGAAAAAGAGCAACTAAGTCTAAACCTAGCAGAAGAAGGGAAGAAAAATAAAGTTTAGAGTAGAAATAAATGATATAGAAACTACAAAAAGATCAAATCAATGAAACCAGGAGCTGGGTCTTCAAAAAAACTTAGTGAAATTGATAAACCCCTAGCCAGACTTATCAAAAAGAAAAGAGAAAGGACCTAATAAATAAAATCACAAATGAGAGAAGAGAAATAGCGACCACCACCACCAAAATACAAACAACTGTAAGAAAATATTATGAAAAAATATATGCCAACAAATTGGACAACCTGAAAGAAATAGATCAATTCCTAGAAACATATGAACTACCATAACTGGAACAGGAAGAGATAGAAAACCTGAACAGACCATAACCAGCAGAGTAATTGATTCCGTAGTCAAAAGACTCCCAACAAACAAAAGTCCACAGTCAGATGGCTTCGCAGGGAAATTCTACAAAGCATTTAAAGAAGAGTTAATACCTATTCTCAAACTGTTCCAAAAAAATAGAAGGAAAACTTCCACATTCTTTCCATGTGGCCAGCGTTATCCTGATACCAAAACCAGGCAAAGAAGCCATTAAACAAGAGAACTACAGGCCAATATCCCTGAGAACATGGATGCAAAAATTCTCTATAAAATACTAGCAAATGGAACCCACCAATACATTAAAAAAAAATCAATCACCTCAGTCAGGTGGGAATTATTCCGGGGCTGCAAGAGTGGTTCAGTATTCACAAATCAATCAACGTGATACACCACATTGATAAAAGAAAGGATAAGAGCCATACGATCTTTTTGATAGATGCAGAAAAAGCATTTGAGAAAGTATATCCATTCATGATTTAAAAAACCCTCAATAAAAGTAGGGATAGATAAAAGGTCATATATGAAAAATCCATAGCTAATATCATCATCAATGGGGAAAAATTGAGAGCTTTTCCTCTATGATCAGGAAAAAGAAAGGAATGTCCACTCTCACCACTGTAATTTAACATAGTACTGGAAGGCCTAACCTCAGAGTTCAGACAACAAAAAGAGATAAAAGGCATCCAAATCAGCAAGGAAGAAGTCAAACTTTCACTCTTTGCAGATGACATGGTACTCTATAGAGAAAACACACACCAAAAAACACCCCAAACCTGCCAAAACTGACACATGATTTTAGCAAAGTCACAGGATAAAAAAAAAAAATCAATGTACAGAAATCTTTTGCATTTCTAAACAGAATGAAGTGGCAGAAAGAGAAATCGATCCCATTTACAACTGCACCAAAAACTCTAAGATACCTGGGAATAAACCTAACCAAAGAGGTAAAAGATCTGTACTCTGAAAACTATAAAACATGGATGGATAAAAGAAATTCCAGATGACACAAAGAAATGGGAAAACATGCCATGTTCATGGATTGGAGGAATATTTTTTAAATGTCTATATTACCCAAAGCATTCTACACATTTAATGCAATCCCTATCAAAATGCCACTAGCATTTTTCACAGAGATAATAAAAACAATCCTAAAATGTATATGAAACCACAAAAGACTCTGAATAACCAAAGCAATTTTGAAGGGAAAAAAAAAAAAAGCAAACCTGGTGGCATCACAATTCTGGACCTCAAGCTATATTACAAAGCTGCAATGATCAAGATATCATGGTACTGGCACAAAAGTAGACACAGAGATCAATGGAACAGAATAGAAAACCCAAAAATGAACATGGTCAATTAATTTTCAACAAAGCAGGACAAACTAAACAATGGGGAAAAAGACAGTCTCTTCAACAAATTTTGTTGAGCAAACTGGACAGCAACATGCAAAAGAATGAAACTGGATCATTCTTACACCATACACAAAAATAAATTCAAAATGAATTAAAGACAAAAATATGAGACAGGAAACCATCAAAATCCTAGAGAACAAAGGCAGCAACCTCTTTGACATCGGCCATATTAACTTGTAGATATGTCTAACTTGTAGATGTCTTTTGCAAGGGAAACAAAAGAAGAAATACACTATTGGAACTTCATCAAAATAAAAAGCTTTTGCACAGTGAAGGAAACAAATAACAAATCTGAATGGCAATTTATAGAATAGGAGAAGAAATTTGCATATGATGTATCTTATTAAGGGTTAGTACCCAAAATATATGAAGGACTGACTTAGTTTTTTGGGTGTTGAGTTTTATAATATAGTTAAGAAATGGGCAGAAGACATCCAGATAGCTTACAGACCCATGAAAAGATGCTCAACATATGAAAAAATGCTTAGTATCACTCATCATCAGGGAAACACAAATCAAAACCACAATGAGATATCACCTCACACCAGTCAGAATGGCTAAAATTAACAACACAGGAAACAAAAAGTGTTGGTGAAGATGCCAAAAACGGGAATCCCTCTTGTACTGTTGGTGGGAAGGCAAACTAGTACAGCCATTCTGGAAAACAGTATGGAGGTTCTTCAAAAAGCCAACAATAGAACTACCCTGTGATCCAACAATCACACTACTGCGTATTTACCCAGAGAATACAAAAACACATTCAAAGGGATACACACACACCCTGATGTTTATAGCAGCTTTTTCGAAAGAGCTTTCCACATTATGGAAAGAGCCCAAATGTCCAGT
Source organism: Potos flavus (assembly GCA_028534135.1). Taxonomy (NCBI): domain Eukaryota; kingdom Metazoa; phylum Chordata; class Mammalia; order Carnivora; family Procyonidae; genus Potos; species Potos flavus. The sequence continues at coordinate 66,609,134 of CM052896.1, forward strand.
GACTGCTGAATGGATAAAGAAGATGTGATATACATATATGTATAGAATATTACTTAGCCATAAAAAAGAATGAAATCTTGCCATTTTCAATGACATAGATGGAGCTAGAGTACTTTATTAAGTGAAATAAGTCAGAGAAATTCAAATACCATATCATTTCACTCTACTGTGGAATTTGGAAGCAAAACAAACAAATGTAGGAGGAAAAAAGAGGAAATCCAAGAAACAGACTCTTAACTAGAGAGAACAAATTGACGGTTACTGGAGGGGAGGCGACTGGGAGGATGGGTTAAATTGATGATGGGAATTAAGGAGGGCACTGTTTGTGATGAACACCGGGTGTTGTATGTGAGTGAGGAGTCACTAAATTCTACAATGGAAACTAATATTACACTGTATGTTAACTAACCAGAATTTAAATAAAAACTTGAGAAAAATAGTCATGCAGATGGCCAACAGACACATGAAATTATGCTCAACATCACTAACGACAATCAGGGAAATGGGAATCAAAACCACAATAAGACTTCACCTCACACTTGTGAGGATAACTACAGTAAAAAACACAAGAAACTCAAGGATTAACAAGTGTTGGCAAAGATGTGGAGAAAAAGGAACCTTCCTTCACTGTTGGTGGGAATGCAAATTGGTGCGGCCACTGTGGAAAATAGTATGGAGGTTTCTAAAAAAAATTTTTTTAAATACAATTACCATGTAATCCAGTAATTCCACTACTGGGTATTTACCCAAAGAAAATGAAAACACCAATTCAAAAGATATATGCGCCCCTATGTTTGTTGCAGCATTACTTACAATAGCCAAGATAGGGAAATGATCCCAATATCTATCCATAGATGAATGGATAAAGAGAAGGTATATATATACACAATGGAATATTTACTCAGCCATAAAACATATCAGATCTTGCCATTTTCAACAACATGAATAGACTTGAGGGTATAACACTAAGTGAAATAAATCAGAGAAAGACAGACACTATATGATTTTACTCATATGTGAAATTGAAAAACTGAAACAAACAGAAAAAAGTGACTATTAGCAGACTCTTAAATACAGAGAACAAGCTAGTGGATGCCAGAGAGGAGGTGGGCAAGGAAATGGGTAAAAGAGAGTATTATGAGTACTCTTATCAAGTGATGAGTACTATGTATAGAGTGGTTGAATCACTATATTGTGAAACCTGAAAATAATATAACACTGTATGTTAATTATACTTTAAGGAAAAAATCTTCGGGAAAGTCACATTTTATTTATGTTAAGGCAACACTGCATCATGGAGGAAAAATTCAGATGTCATTAGAAAATACTAAGGAAACAAGGAATTTCAAGGAGGCTCTTTTTTATTATAAACAAAAGTCCCAAGAAACAAAGTTTACTCTTTTCCATCTTGTGGGATTTATTTAAGATAAAAATAAACCCTGTTGAATTAATTAAATATATTGTACAGACATTAAAATTATATTTAAACTGATAGGATAAGGAAAGGTCTATTAAGTATTACTTAGTCTGAATCTGTTATATACTGAGTGACATAATAGTTGTAATATATGTATCATGAGATTTGATCATAATAATTATACTATTAATTTTTACTTTTTTAAATTCTAGAACCCAGGGAAGGACAAATTATGTAATTGGACCAAATTCTTTCAAATCATGAATGAGCCAGGTCCTGGACCCAAACCTGATGGTTTCTAAAAGATGTGCTCATATTCATTACTATAGTACCTTGATTTTTTGATTATTAAATGGCATAATATAAAATTACATTTATAATGTAATCTCAACTGTGTTTATATTTCCCGAAGAACATTAAAAAATTGTATAATTAACTACATTTATTACCAAGTGATAGAATCATAAGTGATTTTTCTGTGTATATACATACCTCTATATTTAATGAATAAAATCAGCTTTACAATTATAAAAATTGCCTTTTACTTTCACAGGATGTATTCAAAATACATCTCCCTTGCACACACAGCGAGGGAGTGTTAATTCACAAATTAACTTGAAATGTTACTTTTGGGTTTTAAAAGTTTCGGCCTAATTGTGAGGAACAGGAGAAATTTTTCTTTTTTTTTTTTTTTCAGAGGAAATTCTTCTTAAATTGCTTCAGATACTTTTAGGGCTCTAAAGAAAGAAAGGATCTTAAAAATCTTCCACCTTAACAAGAACTCATTTCATTGGCTGATAAATGGAGCATGAAAAGATTTTAAAATAGAATCACAGAGTATTTGGGCTGGCAGTTATCTTTGAGGTCATTGAGCTCAAATTCAACAATGCTGTAAAGAGACCAGTATAGCAATAGCTTAGGCATATTGGCATCCACTTTGTGTTCGGACACTTCCATTAACAGGTTGCTCATGATTATCTCAGAATATAGTCCATTCCACAGTTGGTGAGTTATAATTACTGAGAAGTTTCTCTTTATTCTGAGTTGAAGCTTCCTTTCCATTACATTCACCTGAGTATAATTGCTTTTCCAGAATGCCAGTCTATCGAATACTAGACATCTAATACTTTTTCCTTAAGATAATTTAGTTTTTAATTACTCAAAATATCTTCATTTGATATGGCTTCAACATCTCAGAACATGTTTATGCACTTGTCAGTGTCCTCTTAAATATGATACCCATAACTACAAATGATACTCCAGGTGATGTATGATTAGTGTACAAAACAGTAGAACTATTTCCTTCTTTATTCTGAATACTACATTTCTAGTAATATAACCTAATAATGCGTTAGCTGTCTTTTGACAGCCATGTCACATTGTTGACTCTCACTGAAATTGTTATTAAAATTTCTAACTGGTTTACACATGGAAAGTGATTAAATCAGAGTTCAAGAATGCAGCAATTTAAAGAAAAAACAGTAAGAATAAAGTGGGAATTTGTCAGAAGCAGATCAGACAACCAACTATGAGTCACCCTGATGTTATTTTTAAAAAGGGGAGGGAAAGTAACTTCAAAGACGATAGTAGATACATCAGTAACTTTTCCTTAACATCACAGATGGGAAGGGTAAGTGTAGCATTCTGAATAAAGTAACAATGAAAGCATGCTCTCCTCTTTTGATTAGTATTAGCATGGTGTATCTGTATCAATCCCTTCACGTTTAAATTGATTTTTTTTTAATTTTTGGGTAGAGAACTTGCTTATTCAATCTGAGAATTTCTGTCTTTTAATGGCTGCATTTAAATCACACATTTACAATATTTATTAAGCTAGATTAATATTTATCATCTTGTAACTACGTTCTATTTGTTGCATTTCTTCTTAGTTTTTTCAGTATCTTAGTTTTAAGAGCTTAATATAATTCAATCTTACCTGCTCTCTTAGCATGCCATTTGTTTTTTTATTTTCCCATTTTCCCTTGAGTTTACAACATGCATTTTAAATAAAGTCTACTTTTATGACTTCATGTAGTACTTTATAAGAGTATCTCAAATCCCCCTTCCTATCCCTTATGACATTGCCAAGATTCACTGCACTTATCCATATAATTGCTTAATACATTGCAATTCTTACTTTAGAAAGTTATCTTTTAAATAAAATTAATAAAAAAAGATTATATTTTACCTCCATTTATTCTCTGAGACACTTCCTTTCTTTATGTGATCCAAATTTCTTATCTATGTAATTTTCCTGAATTACTTTTTTATTTCACTGGCTACAGAATTCTAGGTTTGTTTTATTGTTTTCCTTTCAACACTTAATCACTTCACTCACTTCTTGCTTGCATGATTAATGAAGAGGAGTCTGATGTAATTCTTATCCTTATTCCTTGATAGTTAAGATATTTTGTTTTGTCTTGGCTACCTTCAAGATTTTCTCTTTGTCTCAGATTTCCTGCTGCCTGAATATACCTACTTTGTGTGTGTGTTTTATATTTTGTATTTATTACAAGCTCTCTTCACATGTTAGAATTTAAAGTGGAGATCCACCATGTTCTGTTAACTCAAATTCTGATGGGAATATTAAAAATAAATAATAAATGAAAACCATTTACTATGTGCTATTACATGCTAGGCACTGAAAGATACAGTATATACATATATGCATATAGATTGATTTAATTCTTACAATAACTCTATTGGTAACTATTATCTCCATTTCACAGTGCAAAAAATAAAGCCTAAAGA
>CM052896.1:66613801-66689502 GCA_028534135.1 Potos flavus
TAGGTTATAAATTATTCTTAGATTCATATATTATGTTTCTAACTAAAATATTCCAGCTATATTAAAATAAATCATTAAACTCTATATATAACTTACAAATCTTTTGAAAGAATAAATGAAGTCCTAGATATTGTTAAAAATACAATTTAGAGTTTCAAAAAACTATGATGACATTTGATGAAAAAATAAAGGAAGGAAATAGTTAGCTTGGTAGCCTCCAAGGAAATCAGTGGTACTGATAACTAAATAATTAGAATTGGGATTTTGTGAACATCTTTATTAACCTTATATTAATTTGCAAAGTGAGGATAAAAAATAGAGAAAGCCTGATTCCCTGAAGTTACATTGAGCAATGCACAAAATAAATAGGAATCATAATAAAAGTGATACTCATATAATATACAACAAAATGAAACTTTAGAGTTTCTTATAATCAAACTTCTAAAATGGGATTTTTTTAAATACACAATAGTGAATCTTGTAAATTTCTCCTTTGTAAGTTGAACAGATTGTTTGATATAATAATAGTCGATATGGTGGGAGAAAAATACATGTATGTATGCATATGTATAAGTTTATACATAAACATGTCAAAATATATACACCCTGTCTCTAGGACCATGATAAATCTCTAAACTAACTTACTGCTATTCATGTTTCTCGCGATGTGAATGATGAATCAAAGTGACATACATGTTTTAAACAAAGCCATATGGTCATTATGTAGCTATAGGCTTGCAAAAATAATTAATGTAGTTGGAATGAAAAGGCATAATAAAATTTCTAGGGAATTCAGAGTGACATTATCATGTATTTCATGGAAGTTATTTTTTCTTGTTTTACTTATGGTTAATTTCTTTGCTTTCCATAAATAGAGAGAGGAACATAGAATATACATTCAACAGAATCACCTCCTACTACCTACTACTACGAATTCTGCAGTCAGTGTTAAGAAACCTAAATGCTTCCCTAAATGTGCAGCCTCATGAAGAGTGGCTATCATTACCACTGCTTTCCTCATGTATTTATGAAATAATTTTGTTAAAACTAATTCTAAAAATATGATCATTGGATATAAGAAATTAAAATCTGATCAGTTATCAACTAAAACATATCCAGTCAACATTACTATCCACAAATCAGGATTTGAGGATCATTAATACCATGTTTACTAAAAATATTATAGTTGCCCAACCTACTGTACCCTATAGATAACTTGCAGACTTCATTTACATCAAGGCTATCTGAAAGAATGAGTATGTCTGTTTTTATTCATCTTATTCTGTAGACAGAAAAAATGATGGTGAAAGTCATGGCTGATGGAATCAGTGTACTGTTATTATCACAATGTATATTTTGAAACACTCTTTTTAAGTTTCATGAACCATTTTCTTTTAAATGCTTCATATGCAATATCCCTTTTAACCCTCAAAACCTTTGCAATGGGAAGTATTATTAATCACATTTCACAAATAAAGAACATGGGGCTTAAACAGGTATGATAAGCCACTTGTTTGAAGTTAATTAAATTAAAAACAGGTCTAGAATATCTTGGCACCTCTTAGTCCAAAACCTGTGTTCCTAATGACTGTGCATGTTAGTAGTGAAAGAAGCCTTAGATATTATCTTACCATTTTACAGATAAAGAAGTTGAATCCCTGATGTTTTAGAACTTGTCTAAAGTCAAGTAGAAAGAGAACTAAATTAGAGTCTAAAGCAAGTGATTTCTTAATCTCTGGCTATTTCTTATATAATGATTTATTTTGAGCACATTTTGTCATCAAGATATTTTTATCTAGAAAGTAAAATTAAATAAACATTACCTAGAAATTGAGTAGACTAAGTAAAGTCTAGTTTTCCCCTTAGTTTAAAGTAAAAAAAGTAAATTATTTACTCTCAAATTTATTCATTCATTCTCCCAAATTAAATTTATGCTACTGAGAAAAACTGTCATTCATATTTAATCCAGTTGAAACTATGAAAAGGAGGACATTTAGAAGATAAATATCAGCATTTCCACATTTCGACTATATAGTCCAAAATCTGTGGAATCTCAAGTTTTACCATTCTGCCCTTTTCACAAAATAAAGACAAAATTAAAATCAGGCAATATGCTAAGAACTTTATATGTACTTTAATCTCCATACTACTTTAAGGCATAGAATTTAATTTATCTTCATTTTATAGATAAGGAAACTGAATTTTAGAGAAGGTTAAGTCATGTACCAAAATCATATAGCTAAAACAGAAGAAACAACTGTCAACCCCAAATCTACTTCCTTTTTAAATTCTTTACCATTTGATGAACATTATTTCTTACCTCAGAAAGAATGGTACAAAGGAATAATGTATTTTTGTAATAGAGATATAACATTTCACCTTTTAAAAGGGTATTGGTTAAACTACCAAGAGAATGCATATTTAATTATGAAAACGTAGCTTACTTATGTTATCTCATTAATGAGTTCCAAAAGGTCAGTAAGGTGCTTCTACATGCTACCACCAAGAGACACCTCAAATCAGACTACTGATCACAATTTAATAAATAGGAAGACTCAAAATATACATTAATATAAATATACTTTAAATCTTTAGAGTTCTCTGTTGTGTCAATAATACAGTGAATTAAAAATTTAGGTTTTTTGATACTCTACTGCCTCAAGAGGTTTAACTATATAAAATGGTTTAATTATAAATAGAACCACATCTTCTACATGAGGCTTAAAGTCTTATTATCACACTTCCCCTGATTTTCACCACACACAAAAAAACTATTTCCTTAAATGATCACTCACTTTATTACTGCTGTTATGACAACTTTGTTTACAAAATATGTAATTTATCCTCAAAAATCAACACTTTTAAAACATTCAAATGAAAGAAATATTTTTTTTAATTCAAAAGAAGGAAATTTTCAAAAACAGTGAGAAGACAGATGATTGTTAGATTAAATGCACTATATAGTTTTGGAAGGCAACTACTTCGAAACTGTCAATATACAGATGTGTAATTTTCGGTATTTTTCAAAATCTAGTACTTTCATTTTAATACAATCATAAATCAGACATTCAAGGTATTTACAATCAATTCTTTAATGCCCCAACTGTCTAATAAGGTCAATACTAACCCCCTGGAAAGATCTAGTAATAGTCTGGTTATTCTTGATTTCTTCCCCCAGATTCATTCTCTACCTTTCTCTGCCTCCTCCATAACCAGGAGGATTGTATCACCCATATTAAATTTTTCATTAGGTTCTGTGAATGCAAGTCACCAGCTGAAAATCAGACTAGGAAGAAAACAGTGGCTGGCATATTTTTCTGCATACCTCTGCTCTGCCCCATCAGACTTCAGGAAGTATCTAAGGCTCCAGTTGAGCAGACCTCCATACCGCTAACACGCTGCTTCAGTTATATCATTCCCTCCCTTTTGTCCCTTCAACCCTATGGGTAGAAACTTCCTCCCACTGTTGCTAACGTCTGGATGCCTCACCATCCCTTACTGGTTCTCTTAATGTGTTTCAGCCACTATAGATTATCTTTAGTTTAACCTTTCTGAGTGTGTCATCTGTTTCTAGTGCATGACTCATATGTATGAATACACAAAATATACAAATTTATATATTTATATATGTTAAATATAATTTATGTTAAATATAACATATATATAAATTATATATATATTCTTTTGTAGCACAACTTTCTAGGTATATAGACATGAAAAAAAAAAAAAAACACATAAAATGCCTGTCCTAATGGAATTCATATTGTGATTGAGGAGCAATCATCAAACTTATGGTATGTGGTATGGTGACAGCACACAGGAGATATATAAGGAAGGGGCATAGGAAATGTCAGAGGTTGGACATTGCAATGTTAGATGAGTCGTTCAGGAATAGCCTCGCTGAGAATTTGGCAGTTGAGAAACCACTTAAAGGAAGTTGTGCAGATATCTGGAATAAGAACCTTTTAAGAATACAGACATTGTGTAGTATTTCTTGTAAGGCAAATTTGTATGTAACAAATTCAGTCTTTGTTTAACTGAAAATGTATTTATCTTCATTTCTGAAGCATACTTTTACTATATATAGAATTCTAGAATGGTATTTTTTCAGCAATTTGAATGTATTGCCCCTCTGACATTAGGCCTTCATTATTTCTGAAATGCTGTTTTGCTTTTGCAGCTTTCAAGATTTTCTCTTTCCTCTAACAGTTGAGTGTTATGACCTATATGCGGATCTCTCGATTTTTATTTTCCTTTGAGTTTGTTTTACCTTTTGCATCTGTGGACTATTTTTTAATCAAAATTGGAACATTTGCAACCGTTATGTCCTTAGTTTTTTTCTCCCTTCACTTTCTTTTATTGGATTCCTAATGCGTGTAAGTTGGCCATGTTTCATCGTCTCTGAGGCTTGTTCACTTTTTCCTATTCACTAGATTAGATAATTATTACTGATTTGTCTTCAATTTGTTTCATATTCTGCCTCAAAAATGCTGTTTAAACACATCTGAATTTTTTATTTCATTTGTTTTATTTTCACATACAAAATTGTCATTTTTTTCAATGCTTTCAATCTCTTCATTGAAATTCTCTTTGTGTTCAGTCAGTATCATCATGTTTTCCTATAAATGTAGTTTCCTTTACTTCACTGAATAAATAATAGCTTCTTGGGAAGTCTTTGGAAGTCAGGGCCAATTCAAAGACTGTATATGCTGACTACTTTTTTTTTTTCTGAGTATGGATCATCCTTTCATATTTATTTTTATGTCGTGTAATTTTTTGTTTTAAGTGGACACTTTAGTTAATATACTTTAACAGCTCTGCATTCTTATTCTTTTCAGTCCTCAAGGATTGTTTTTGCTGCTTTTTGTTTGCTGCTTTAGAAATGTGTCTGGACCGATTCTGCTGAGTCCATCTCCTCTGCAGTGATTGGCCACTGATGTCTCTACTTTAAGTCTGGATTCCTAGAATTTGTCCCTCTGTATGTAAAGCTTCAGACTCAGTGCTGATTAGTGAGTTGTTGTTCTTAAATATGTCAAGCCAATGAAGTTTCTACTATTTGCTAATGGATCTCTGTTTAGATTATGTGCAGCTTCTATGCCTGTGTGTGCAGCCACTTGGTCAGGTAAAGATATATGGACATCTTTGGTCCTCTCCTTTCTTCCCTGCACATGCATACAGAAGGTAGTCATGTATATGTAGAAAGTTTATCATGGTCTATAAAGCTGTCATATACCCAGGATATCCCTATTAAATACCTGGTTAGTCTGATGGTTTATTGCTGGTCTCACATGATAATGCAACCTCAGGCCAGCATAACCTCTGGCCTTCCTTACTTACTTGCCACTGAGATTTCTACCTTTTCTGACAAAGCCATCACACATGGCTTTTTCAGTTTTTTTGCCCTTAGTTCCAAATTGAGATCCTTTTAGCAATAAAGTTGCCTAACCCTGATAGGATTACCACCCTACCAGCTGGTAAGAAAGTCACAGATATTCACTGTTCTTACCTGGAGATTAGTTTTTCATAAATAAATGCTTCTAAATTTCTTGTTGACTTTGGTCAATCTCCAGAGACCCAAATTGACTTTTTTTTTTTTTTTTGACAATTTTGTCCAGCTTTTTAGTTATCTGTGGAGTATTTTCCAAGCTTCTCACTACCCCATACCAGAATCCTACCTCCCAATAAAGGGTTTTGACTAGAGGATGGCATGACCTGGCCTGTGTTTTAAATAATTATTATGAATACTTTTACCTCAAGTGAGAAAAAGCAAGCAAGCAAGCAAGAAAGGAGAGAGAATGAAATCAAGAACCTATTACAGTAATTCAAACAACAAATATTGCTGATTTACACAAAGGTAATAGTAGTGAACATTGTGAGATGTGGCCACATTCTGGTATCTTTAAAGAGTTTGCTGATGGATGGCTATGCGGTAAAAGAGAAAGACTCAAAGGATAACTTTAAGACTTATGCCCAGACATTAAGAATGGAATTTTCGTGTACTATAATGGAAAAATCTGCAAGAGGGGTAAACTTGAATATCAGCTCGTCAGTTTGGAGCCTATAACATTTTTTTAGAGAGGGAAGGGGCAGGGGCAGAGGGAGAGAGAGAGAGAGAGAGAGAATCCCAAGTGGGCTCCACACCCAGCATGAAGCCCAAAGTAGACCTTGATCTCACAACTCTGAGATTATGACCTGAGCTGAAATCAAGAGTCAGATGCTTAACCAAATGAGCCATCCAGGCGCCCCTGGGGCCTATAAAGTTTTAATACTTATTTTACTTCTAGAGATATCAACTTAATAGTTAAACATGCAAGTTTAGAATTTAGGGAAGAGGTCAAAGATACAGATAAAAATATAGCATGCATCAGAATATGGGTGGTATTTAAAACAACTGAATGAGATTATAAAAAAAAAGTAAGTACATCAAAAGAAGAGATTAAAAAATTGATGTATGGGTCATACCAATGTTTAGAAGTCGTAAAGATTAGGAAGAAAAAGCAGTGGCAATTATAAGGAGCATCCAAAGGGGGAATTCCTAATCTTGGCAAGTCTACTGGAATCCAAGTAAAAATGTTGATTTCAAGGAGAGAAGGATCAACTTTATCAAATGTTCTGTTAGATTAAGCAAGATAAGAACTGAAAAACTACCATTTAGCAAAGCAAAAGTTGCTGGTGACCTTAATAAGAATAATCATGAAGCAAGGGGTGCCTGGTTGGTGCAAGGAATGGCCAGCAATCCCTGTACAAATGGATGAAAGATTACCCCAAACTTTGCTGGGAAAGAGAGGAGAAGGGAAGGGGCCAACGCCCAGAGAGAAGACCCTTTGCCCTTCTTTGTTCCGCTGTTATTGGTCCTTCAGGATAATCATAAATCCTTATCACTGTTTTTCAAGCACTTGATGTGTGACAAGGGGTCTTAATGAAACTGGGAGAAACTGTTTACAATATGCTAATCTGTATGTTCTAAGAGTTCTGCTAAACATAGCTTAAGGGACAATGCATACATCTCTTAGATCACAGGGCAGCTGTTTGGGCTAAGAAAGCTTTGGGGAAGCAACTGCCCGAGGCACTCCTACAGCGGAGTGTTCACACAGGCTTCAGCATTCCAAAGGCCTAGCCCTTCTCCAAAACCTTCCCTGCTCCCAGTGCCCTCTGTGTAACATTTTAGCAAAACAGGTATTATGGCTGATTTCATGCTCTACATTAACCCCAACATGCGTGACTCAATCAGTTAAACTTCCAACTCTAGATTTTGGCTCAGGTCATTATCTCACAGTCATGAGATTGAGCCCCACGTCAGGCTCCACCCTGGATGTGGAGCCCACTTGGGATTTTCTCTCTCCCTTTCCCTCTGTCCCTACCCCCACCTCCTTCTCTCTCTCTCTCTCTCTCTCTCTCTCTCTCTCTTCCTCTCCCTCTCCCCCTCCGAAGAAGAAGAAGAAGAAGAAGAAGAAGAAGAAGAATTGTGAGGCAAAAGCCTGATTGGAGTTGTTTAGGAAGTAAATGGGAGGTAAATTGGAAACATAATTTATGGAATTTTTTTTTCATTTTTCTGTTATTATAAGGGAAGAAGAAAGGCAATAGGATTGTAGTTGAAGTATTGGGTTACTGGAGAAATGTTTGTCGTTGCTTTTAAAGATAAGAGGAAGTAACGGGTTTTATAGGGAATGACTGATTACTGCGGAGGAAAATAACAACTGAAGAAAGAGAAGGGATATTTAGTGGAAAAATAATCAGGAGGGGGATGAGATTTAGTGCACTAGTGAAGTTGTTTACTTGGACAAGGAGCAATGGAAATTTATCCATAGGTAACATAGGATATATGGGTAGAAATGCACACAGGAGGTGGATATGGTGGTAGGAACTAATCTTCTATTAGATTTTGGTAAAATAAGAATTAAAGTCATTAACTATGAGTAAAGACAAACCAATATTGGAAATCTAAGAAAAGAAAGGATAAGTTATGAGATACTCGTCCAGGAGAATAAAAGAACAAATGAACAAAGGAAACAAATGGTTTGAAAGGTAACTTTAATGATCCACTTGAAACTAAAATTTGCAAATTTAAAGTCAGACCAGAAAATATGATCACATGTTTTAACCCAGTCATGTTTAACTTTTTGGATGCAGTCACAAAGTAGTAGGCATAGTGTTTGATTCTCAGTGTTTTGGCTTTGCTAAGAGAACTACAAAGTAAATGGTCAAGTTAGTAAAGTATGTATACTTAAATGACATAATTATCAGTGAAACTGAAGATAGAGAAGGAGAAGAATGAGGCTCTGTGGGGGATCAAGAACTGGGCAAAGATGATAGAATCAATAAATTATGGGTCCAGTGTGGTCACAGTTTAGAAGCTAAAATACTAGAAGTGAACTTGAAAAGGCCAGAAATGGAGCCAGAGACTGGGATGTTTAGATTCAGATTACATAGAGGCTGTAGTCACTGATAATGATGAGGAGCATCAAAGTGGGCAGCTAAGGAGGAAGGGTAAAAAAGATCTTTGGAAGGAGCTAAAAAGAAAGCTATTTTAAAAGATCATTTTAAGTGATCTTTGCAATCAACAAAATTTGTGTAAGGAAGTATTGCAGACCACTTCACACCCATTTGGTTGGCTATTATTAAAAATAAAACAGCAAAAAGTAACAAGTATTAGCAAGGATGTGGAGAAATTGGAATGCTTTGTGCATTGCTGATGGGAATGTGAAGTAGTGCTGTCACTGTAGATTTGATACAGAGATTCTTCAAAATATTAAAGACAGAATTACCATATGATCCAGCAATTCCACTTCTAGGTATATACCCCAAAAAAGGAAATACGGAGTTTGAGAAATATTTGTACTCTCATGTTCATAGCAGCATTATTCACTATGGCCAAAAGGTAGAATCATCCGAATCATCCAATGATGGATGAATAAACAAAATGTGATGTACACATACAATGGAATATTATTCAGCCTTGAAAAGGAAAGAAATTTTGGCACATGCTACAATATAGATGAACCTTAAAGACATTATGCCTAGTGAAATAATTCAGATACAAAAGTACAAATATTGTAGGATTCCACTTATATGAGGTACCTAGAGTAGTAAAATTTATAGAGGCAGAAAGTGGAGTGGTGGTTGCCAGGGTCTGAGAGGAGAAGAGAATTGGGAGCTACTGTTAATGGGTACAGAATTTCAGTCTGGGAAGATGAAATCGTTCTAAAGCTGGTTTGGATGGTGGGGATGATTGCACGACAATGTGAATATGTTTAATGCCACTGAACAGTACACTTTAAAATAGTTAAAATGGTAAGTTTTATGTTATATATTTTATCACAATAAATTAAACATATACTAAACACATATACACATACTAATACATATACATATACACATACTCAACACATACACATATACACATATACTCAACAACAAAAAAGAAAGTATTGGAGAAAGCATGACCAGGACCTAAAATTTTTGACTAATAAGAAAAACTGATCTTTTCCGTTATCAGAGGAAACTTTAAAAAGTGGGGTTCTAGACTATAAATTAAGCCTAATGACTGGGAAATTATAGAAACAAAATTATATGAGCATAGCATAATTCTGAGAATTTGAGGACTTGCTTTACAGATCTTAATTTTCTTAAACTGGAAAAAATGTGATTTTCTGAGTGCTAAAAGGAAGTAATGGCATATTTGGTAACAAACTTGAAAGCAGAGAAATTGTGAAGTTACTCTTTGAAGAATGTAGGAATGAGCTAACCCACAGATGTGTCTATTGCAATTTAGATCCTCCTGTTTGAGTTTTAATGAGTTGTATTAGCACTAATCTACTGTGTGCTGTCATTTTTTTAAGCAGTACCAAACACCATGGGTGTATGCAATATATGACAAATATATGAATTAAAGAAAACATAATCAATGAAATGATGGTTGTGCATCCTACATGTGTTCTCTTTCACACACACCCACAATATTCTGCATTTCATTTCCTTAAGAGTTGCATCTAGATTTAGAACTGTGCTTTAATTTAGTAACACACGTGTATCTACACCCACACATACATACATATGTATGCATGTGTGCAAATTGCCTCGAGTTAAGTGCACTGCACATGAAAGGCACTCACCAAATGTTTGTGGGATGTATGTTGAATGAATACCAAGGTAAAAGAGGAAACCAAGAAATGAGATCTTACAACTTTGGGTACAGTTCCCTTTCCATTACACACCATGATTTTCCCTAAGGCAATTATATAATTAACAACTAGGCTAAATATATGCTGTCTAAACAGGTCTCAACTTATTATAATACTAATTCCCCATTGAAAAAAAAGTTAGTTTCAGTTATACTCTGTTACTTATACCAAGATTTAAAATTAATTTACAAAAGTTTCCATAAATTAAAAGTATATAATGGAGCTCAAATTGTTCATCTTAAAAATGAACTAGAAAATTTATACAACAAAAGTTATATCAACTTAATTAAAAAATAGAGCTAAAAACTGTTTTTTGAATTTTGTTCGAAATTATATTTTCAACTTCTGTTGAAATTCACAACTAACTGAATTCATAGTTCACAGTACTTGTGACTATAGGGAACAGGTAAGAATCCTAAATGCATTTATGTTGAGTACAAATCTCCATTTTCATCTTTTGAGGCTAATAAACAAACAGGAACGACAGTTTTGTAATACTGAATACTAATCTACCGCTGAAGTAAAATCTTCTTAGCTCAGTGGCTAAATGTATCTCTTTGCCAGTCATTGTTTCTGTTAACTAGATAATTAGCATTTTTATTATATTAAAACAGCCTTAAAAAAACAGCCTTAATTATATTAGTCCATATTTTAATGTATAGGGAAGAATATGAATATGGTTCATTTCAGAACTGAAAAGTAGGTTTGTACACTTGAGAATATTTTACTTCCAAATTAAATTAAGATGTGAAACTCAAACCAGTAAACAAGGTAAATTGAAAGTTGACATTTTAACATTATGGCATTTAAAACCACATTAAATTGATGTGTGTAAAATTTTTAAAGTTAAAATAAACCAAGATTACTGTCACTCTCATATACATGTTTCTCTTTTTTACATACACACATAAACAGAACAGTAACATGAATAATACATATATAATACAACACCAATCACATACATAAGGCAGAAATCTTTAATATATTCGAATATACTTTAAGTTATTTGGGACAGTGAAGCTTCAATTACGCCATTTGTCAAAAGCCAAAGATATGCTCCTTGTAGCACTACATGCATTT
This sequence comes from Potos flavus, assembly GCA_028534135.1. NCBI lineage: Eukaryota > Metazoa > Chordata > Mammalia > Carnivora > Procyonidae > Potos > Potos flavus. Next base: position 66,625,063 of record CM052896.1, read on the forward strand.
CAGTGTGGCCCATCAAACACAAGCAATATGCTCCTTACATAAGAAATCTTAATGTCTTCACTCATTGTTCCCTTCCGACATGTCTAGGTACACATAAACTTGAATGTCTTATATGTCTGTTAAACTGTTTCCCCAGCAACACCTTCTTCAGAACTAAAATGTGTCTCATGCTTCACTTATGTATTCATAGTACTTCACAAGTAATCAAAGTTGCTTCTTAACTCAAATTGTACTTAACAACAAGAAAGAAGCAAATGGCATAAAAATTTTAAAACAAAAACTTTTTGGGTTATCTGAATATACTGTATCCTGTGCTTGCTCTTCTCTTTCTGGAATAATCTAAACAAATTAAATCAGGTAGCTCAAAGGTTCCTCTGCTCTAATGTTTGACTTCCATTCTGGCACGGTGACACTGGACTCTCCACTGATTTCTAAATTGCTTTATTGTGTAATTTGGGAGGACTAGAGGAATAGAATCTACAATCAGAGGCAGCTGGTCGAAACAGGTGTTGCAGAAAATTATAATCCTACTTTGATTAATCCTGTTTTTTACAGCCGCCCTCCAGTTATGCATGACAGGTATCCAAATAATCAAACATACAGTCTTCATTGCAACAATCTGAGTTACTGTCAGGAGAAACATCAGGAATTACCGAAGCATTGATGCCAAAGTAATGTGTGTTTCGTGAAATCGGCTTTTGTTATTCCATCATTTCTTGAATGTTCTGGGGAAAAATGTGTGTGAGCATGTCATTGTAAAGCTGTGCATTTTTCTGTTCATAATGGTGGTTTTCAATAACCCACAAAATTTGCTTTTTCAAAACCATTTTAAAATGCAGCTTAGTGTTAACAAGTCCATGGTAATTATTTATTATACGCAGCATCTGGAATTATAAATGCATCTGTAACAAGGCATATACAATATTAAGAATCTCTAGTTATTAAAATACTGTATTATTTTCATGCGTGTGTCAATATGCCGTTAAAGCATTCCTTCTCCTGATCTGATTTCCTAACACATAGCAATCACATCCTAACACGCATGGCTCACTGGATCTGTCCAGCATTCAGTCTTTTACAAATGGTGGTGTTAGTATATTTGGTGTAAGGATTAGCTCATAAGTGAGTTCACATGGTTGAAGTTAATCCCCTCAGTACAACCAAGGAATGGAAAAAAAATTTCCCTGCCTCATCTTATAAATCAACTCTAGTTAAGTAAATGAATCATTAAGATAAAAACAGTATAAAAAAAAAAAAGATAAAAACAGTATAGTTAAAATATGTACAAACAACTGTGTATTTATTAGACTTAGCTAGTGAAGTACCTTAGTCATTTCTAAATCTTTGACCCAGCTTTCCTTGGTAAAAATGAGTAAGTTAAAATTATAATGTATCGTGACAAATATGATGCTTTAGTGATATGAGGTGTTCGCTTACATTATTGATATATTATTAATATATTTCACACATTTATTGTTAATGAGAAAGTTAGAGATTCCATACTAATGTCTCAAGATTGTTATGTTATTACTTTTAATATTTCACAAAATGTTTTAACTTTCAACTTTACTTATATAGAATACATCAGTACCATGATATTGGAGCAATATCCTATTTTGCATCTGAAAAGGAGATACCCTTGATTTGACCAATATCATAAGGATTATATTAGAACTCTGATTTCAGCTCTTTAGCAACCAATGGAAAGTTTTAAATAATGAAATAAAGAAGCTTGGCATTTCAAATGCTTTTGAAATATCCATCTAATTGTTTTTGAGTCACTAGTTTTTTAAAAGATTTTATTTATTTGAGAGAGACAGAGAATGAGAGCAGAAGCTGGGGGGCAGGTAGAGGCAGAGGGAGAAGCCGACTCCCCACTGAGCAGGAAGCCCGACGTGACCTGATGCTTGATCCCAGGACCCTGGGAACATTACCTGAGTCTAAGGCAGACCCTTAAGTGACTGAGTCACCCAGGTTCCCACTTGAATCATTATTTTTTTAAACAAAGATGTGAGATATATAAAATGGATATGTCACTGAAATTTAATGTCATTGTCATATATGGTATGTGTCACATATGCCACTGGCTATACTTGTAAAATTCAATTATTGATTGTTTGGAGTTTACCTATTTTCACTTTATTCTTTTCCTTCCATTACTACAATGGTCAACCTATCAAAGTTATATTTAAACTGTGAATTGGACCAAGATAGACCTCATATCTGTTATAATCTATTTCAGTAAAAATACTTTTTCAAGGGTGCCTGGGTGGCTCAGTCAGTTAAGTGTCTGCCTTCAATTCAGGTCATGATCTGAGGGTCCTGGGATCAAGTCCCACACAGAGTTCCCTGCTCAGCGGGGAGTCTGCTTCTCCCTCCACCTTTCCCCTTGCTCATGTGCTTCCGCTCCCTCTCTCTCTCCCTCTCTCAAATAAATAAAAATCTTTAAAAAATGCTTTATCAATAGGGCTTTAAGTTAAGCATCAACCCTAAACTTAAGTGTAAGAGTTAGTCAAATCTTCCTACTTTATTTAGTGAGTTTTGAATCACTATTTAGATTAGTGTTTTCATTAAATATGAAGGATCATTTATCTGCAATCTAATTCCTAGAGCATTATTTTTAGAAAGCTCTTAAAATACTTGATTTTTTTTTACTGTTTTTGAGAGAAATAATCATGTTAATGTGACATTCTAGGTAACAAATATGTAAATAGTAAATGTAGACATTTCTGTACTCACGGTCTAATTCTTTTCCTATTTTCTTTTAAATCCTATTTCATCAGGAGTTCGGCCCACACTAATCCACAGAAATGGTTCCTAATCTAGGTCAGCAGTGACCCCCACAATCGAGTGGTCATCATTGTACACAACCTACCAGTAATTGAACACAGCTTTTCCTTCCTGGATGTGCATTCTTCACTTGGATGCAAGCATTCTATTCCCTCTGCATTCCCTCTTATTAGACTTGTTTCGTCTTAGTCTCCTCTCCTTCTTCTTCTAATCTCCAGCATCTTAACTTCAGTGTACCCAGGGACTAAGCATTAGAACATCTTGTCTTTACTCATGCTAATTCTTTTGGTCAACACATTCAACAACAACCTTTTAAAGGACATTTATGTATTTTTAAAAACCTGGGAATATAGATCTTGAATCTGGAGCTCTCCCCTATAATTCCAACCAGAAGTATAATGATCATTTCAGGTGTAACATGTTCAAAATTAACTTTAAAATATTCCTTCAAAATCCGGTTCATTCACATAGACTTCTCTGTCTTGGTGAATGCCAATTCTTTACTTTTTATTCAGTCAGCCAAAAATATTGACATTAACCTTTGCTTCTCGTTTTCATTTGTAATCCACCTTCTATCCAAAAACTACTTCTGTTGGCTCTATCTTCAATATATATGTACAAAATATGGCTGCTTCTCATCAGTACCACCACTTCCAAAGTATCATCTCTCAGCTGGATTACTTTAATAGTCTCCTAACTGGTTTTCTCAACTCCTCTTGCCTCTCTATACTCTGTTCAAACTGGAATAGTCAGAAGAATACTTTAAAAGTATGAAGTCTGGTTATCCCTTTGCTCATTTGTTTTGTTTCTTAAATCCCACATATGAGTGAAATCATATGATATTTCTCTTCCTTTGACTGACTTATTTCATTTACCATAATAGTCTGTAGCTCCATTCACGTCATTGCAAATAGCAAGATTTCGTTCCTTTTCATAGATGTGTAATATTCCCTTGTATATATATACACCACATCTTCTTCATCCATTCATCAGTCAATGGATGGGTTAAATAGGTGATGGGGATTGAGGAGGGCACTTGTGGTGGGGAGCACTAGGTGTTGTATGGGAGGGTTGAAACACTGTTTTGTATACCTGAAACTAATATTACACTGTATGTTAACTAACTGAATTTAAATAAAAACTTAAGGGGTGCCTGGGTGGCTCAGTCAGTTAGACATCTGACTCGATTTCGGCCCAGGTCATGATCTCAGGGTCATGAGATGGAGCCCCACCTCAGGCTCTGTGCTCAGTGGGGAGTCTGCATGAGATTCTCTCTCTCCCTTTCCCTATGCTTCTTCCTCCACTTGTGCGCTTACGTTCTAAAAATATATAAATCTTTAAAAAAAAACCACCAAAAAATATATAAAGTCTGGTTATATTCTTTTCTGCTCAAAGCCCTCTACTGGCCTCCTATTTCCCAAGATAAAATTCCTCACCCCCCACCCAAAAAACTGAAACCATTTCCTATAAGGCTTTATATGATCTGTTCCACACGCTTATTCATGAGTGTAGTTTAATATTGTTCTCCTTCTTCTAACTTCACTCCAGAGAGAAAGATCTCCTCATTGCTTTTCTGACATTTATCTCTTCCCATATCGCCACAGGACCTATTCCTTTTCACAAACAAGTCCTTATGCAAATGCCTTCATGGTAAGTACTTCCCTAATTTCCCTATTTAATACTACATCTCACAGCACTGCTTTTCTCCCACCAATACTTTAAATATTTTCATTCATATTACTTTGAGATAATTTCTGAGTTATAAAAAAGTTGCAAAGGTAGCAGAGAGATCTTTTATATATTCTTCACCCAGATTCCTCTGTTAACAATATATTTAACCAGGGACACCTGGGTGGCTCAGTTGGTTAAGCGGCTGCCTTTGGCTCAGGTCATGATCTCAGGATCCTGGGATCGAGTCCCGCATTGGGCTCCTTGCCTGGTGAGGAGCCTGCTTCTCCCTCTGCCTCTGCCTGTCACTCTGCCTGCTTGTGCTCTCTCTCTGACAAATAAATAAAATCTTTAAATCTTTAAATATATATATATATATATATCTCCATAGTATATTTCCCAAAAGTAAAAAAAAAATAACATTAGTACTGTACTACTAGCTGAATAACATTAAAACAGTACTATTAAATAAATATAGTCATTTAGATATTGCCAGGTTTTCAACTACTAATGGTTTTTACTGTTTCAGAATCTAATTCAGGATACCACAATGCATTTAGACATCATGCAGTCATGCATTAGTCTCACTTACGTCCTCTTCTCTGTGGTCGTTTCTCAGTTTTTCCATGTTTTTCCTGACCTTGACACTCTTAAAGAATACTAATCAGATACTTTGTAAACTATCCCTCAGTTTGATTTGACCAAAGTTTTCTCACTATTAGACTGAGGTTATGGAGTTTTGTTTTTAATTTTTTCGGGTAAGAAGAGGTGAAAATTATCTGTGTGTATTACTTGGATTTCCTCCAACAGGAATGTTTATCTCTTCTTCCTCATTTATTCATTTAATCATTTAATCAGTATGCATTTGTTGATATTTTATTATTTGGTATATAATACTGTCTTTGTTTTGTTGATCAAATTGTTCCAGATTTTGCCAGTGGGAGGTCTTCAAGGTTGCCTCTGCCTCTGTGTTTTTTGTTTTTGTATTTCTTTTTGTTTTTGCACTTCCTTACTTTTTGGCAATGCAAGATACTTTGTCTCATTTTGTATTTTTGCTTCCACAGTACTAAACTCAACCATTGCAAGAAATTGCTGATTCTAGGCTCTCTCAGTTGAGAGATCTAGGAAATATATGGTATCTCTAACCCGTGAATATACATCCACACACATCTAGATTTATTTCTGTATTTGTGTATCTGTATAAATATTAAAGTGAACACGAGCTCATATTGGTATCGCCAACATTAATTCCTCCAGAACCACAGGGTTCATTCTAGCTTTTCTTCCTTTCTCTGAAGATGAGAAACCTGATTACCATTAACTACAATTTATTTACTTATTTGTTCAATCCTAGTATACATGTAAAGTAATTTTGGAAATGCTGTGAGAATAAATGAGAGTGTGGTATTTATGTTTAATCTTTTGCATCAGTCTTAAAATAGCCAGTTAAAACACTGCAAAGTTACTTACATCAGCTTTTTTCCTGCCCTCTTAAGACTATAGTTTATATTTGTAACATTCATGTGGCAAAATCTGCATTCTATCATGTGTACCCTAAAATCAGACTGTAATTATGTTATTATTGTTGCCGTTTTCCCCATTCGTGCTGTACAAATGTATGGGTTTTTAAAAAAAGGATGGAATCATGTGTCTACCAACCTAGTACTGTGTAGAAGTCTTCTATCACTCTAAAAATTCCTTTTTGAAGCCTTTTTGTAATCAATCCCTTACCTGTCCTCCAATATCTGTAGTAGTGAAGGATATTATTCTCTTAGGGGCCTTGGATGGAACATGAGATGAGGCCATTAATTGGCTGTTTACAGGGTTCTTCATCATGTCATCTCATTTTAGCCTATGTCCCTACTTACTGAGGTACTTGGGATTTTGGTTCATAAAATGAACTCCTTCTTTTGGATTTCCCTTCTTTTCTTTTTAACTGTGTGTGTGTGTATTTTTTAATTTAAATCCAATTAGCCAATGTATGGTAGAGCATTAGTTTCTGATACACTGTTCAATAACTCTAATGGATCAATGGACTTCCCTTCTTCCATTGTCCTGCAGCCTTAACTTTTATTTCTGCAGTTTTCTCTACTTAAACCCATGTTATTTTGCCTGACTCTCTGCTATTACTCCAAGTTACATCCATCCACCTTTTTTTTTTTTTTTTTAGTATATTTACTAAAATTTTTCTGGAGTTTAAGGAGGAAACAAAGCTATATATGTGTGTTTAATCTGTCACATTTAACTAGAAGTCTACAACATGGACATATTTTGAAAATGAAATTGAGTGAAAAATATCAAGGTCCCAAATGCACATTACATTACCATTTATGTATGTATGTATATATATTCAATTCCATTGACAAATATGTTCAGTTCAATTGATATATGTCAATTCAATATATATAATTTAAGTGATATATATATTCAATTATATGTATTTGTTTATTTTTTAGGACTGGATGAGTATATACAAGTACAATCAGAACATTTTCCTCCAAGAATGGTGAGGAAGATGCCTGAGGAGAGGAGCAGAAAGACTTCAATATTACTGCAATGTCCTGTTTCTTTGTTTAAAAACTCCTGAGTTAAAAAATATTTCAATTAGGATAGTGAGTATATGGATACCTGTCGTATTATTGCTTATGACTCTATGTTTTAAGTTTTCCATAATTTTAAAAATTTACCTACATATGAAACTAATATTATACTGTATGTTAACTAACTAGAATTTAAATAAAAACTTGGAGAAAATAAAATAATAGTAAAATTTACCGTTGTTGTTTTCTTAATGGTCAATAACATGTTTTTATATATCTATTACAAGACAACTTCTAGCAATTTTTACTATCAGATAAGAGAAAATATCAAATTTCTAACTTTTGTCCACTATCCTTTAATTTCCAAAGTTAAAAATGTCATTATTTAATACATAGAGGAAATAAAATTAAAGATAACATTTTCTTAAAGACTGATCTGAGATGTATCAAGATGGTAAATGACAGTGATAAGATTAAGTATGCAGCCTAATAGCAAAAAGAACAAAATATCCAGCCTTTTAGACAGATAGTCAATAGATATGTACTTCAGATCTTTCTTCTTCATTAAGGATCCTATGAAAACCCAGGGTTATTTTGCTATTATAAATACATAGAAAGAAGGCTAGAAATTCCTATCTGCTTAATTTCTCCTATATGGAATACCAAATTTTCACAAGTTTTAAAGTTTACTTATGTTCTTAAGATCTTTAGCAGTTATGAAATGGAATAGGGAAAAAAAAAAAAAAAAAAAGATGCGTAACAAACTTTTTTGACTCCAGTAATAATATCTTAGAGATACAGAACACATATGCCCATGATTTTAATCACTGTAGCTACTAAGTTTTCATTGTCACTGGCCAGGTGGCAGATCTGTTCACATTCCAAAAATTTACTTTTGAAGACCCCCACAAAGGGCTCCCCTTGGCATTAGTCAACAGCAGAGGATGCCTGCTTTAATGTGAACACTTGGTCTCAACATCTGTCATTTTCTTTGCTGCTCTCGCCCTGCATCCATGCTTTTTCTCTTTGTTTCCAAACATTTGCTATCTATATTATGTTGCCTTGCTTTCATCTTTTCATGCGTTTTAGAAGCTATTTATTTTAATAACAGTTCATAATTTTCCTGCTATAAATGTAATCAATGCTGATTAAAACATTCAAGTAATACAGACATTTATAAAATTGAATATAAAATGTTCTTGAGTAATTTTTATTGGCTGCAACCACTTGATGAATATACTACATGCTATCTACAAAAGATTCGCTTTAATTTCAATGCACAAATAGGCTGAAAGTACAAGGATAGAAAAAAGTTATGCTATACAAACAGCAGCTAAAAGAGAGCTGGTATTGCTATACCATTATCAAACAAAAGAGACTTCAGGACAAAAACTGTTATGAGAAGAAAAGAAGGACATTATGTAATGATAAAAGGATGAATACATTGAAAATGGAGAATAATTATAAACACAGACACCTAACAAGAGAGCCCCAAAATACACTAACCAACTGACAGATTTGAGAGAAGAAATAGCAAGCTTACTAATACTAGTTGAAGACATCACTACCCCACTTTCAGTAATGGATAGAAAAATTAGATAAAAGATGAGACAGGAATTAGAAGAAACGAGTAACAGTTTAAAGCTACTGGAACTACATGATACCTATGTAACACTCCACCCAACAATAGCAAAATACACATTCTAATCAAGTATGCATGGAACACTCACCAGAACAGACCATATGACAAGTCACAAAACTAATCTCAGTAAATTTTAAAAGACTGAAATAATTAAAAGCATGTTCTGTGAACAAATGGAATTAAATTAAAAATTAGTAAGAAGAGAATTTGAAAAATTCACAAATGTGGAAATTATGATCCAACAATCCTCCTGCTGGATGTGTATCCAAAGTAAATGAAATCAGACTCTCTAATAGATACCTGCACTACTGTGTTCATTAGCGTATGTGAATTATAGCCAAGATATGGAAACGACCGAACTATCCTCCAATAAATGAAGAAAATGTGGTCTATATATGAAATGGAATATTAGCTATAAGAAAAAGAAGAAATTTGAGATGACATGGGTCAACCTGGAGGATGTTATGCTAAGTAAATTAAGCCAAAGACAAATACTGTATGTGAAATATATGTGAAATAATAATAATTATAAATATTAGTAATAGCCAATTTCATAGAAACAGAAAATAGAATGATGGTTGCCAGGAGCTGAGGGGAGGAGGAAATGGGGAAATGAAGGTGAAGGATACAAACTTTCAGTTACGAGAGTAAGTCCTGATGATCTAATGTACAGAATAATGATTACAGTTAAAAATATAATATTGTATGCTGGAAAGTTGCTGAGAGTAGACCATAAGTGTTCTTACTACACACATATAGGCAAGCATTCATACACACACACGAGTTAACTATGTGCGGGGACGGATGTATTATTTTGATCTTAATTATTTTATAATATATAATATATAATAATATATAATATATATGCCTATCAAATCATCACACTGTGCACTTAATATATGTACAGTTATTTTTATCAATTTTTCCTCAATAAGGTTGTAAAAATAAATGAACAACACACTCTATATTCATTTCTATGGCTGCTGTAACAGAGTGTCACAAACTTAAAACGATAGAAGTTTATTGTGTCACAGTCTAGAGACTAGAAGTCTGAAATCAAGGTGTTGGCAGGGCCATACTCCCTGTGAAACCAGCAGGGGAATCCTTCCTTGCCTCTCCCTAATTAATGACCCTTTTCTGGTAATCTTCGATGTTCCTTGAATTGTAACTACATATTTCCAATCAATGCTTTATGGTTACAAGGCATTGTCCTTATGAGTCTTTTTGGGTTTTTGTTTGTTTTTGTTTTTTAAAGATTTTGTTTGTTTGTTTCCAACGAGAGAAAGTGAATGTACAAGCAGGGGGAGTGGCAGAGGGAGAGGGAGAAGCAGGCCCCCTGCCGAGCAGGGAGCCCTACTCCTGGCTGTATCCCAGGACCCCAGAATCCTGACCTGAGCTTAAGGCAGATGCTTAACCAAATGAACTATCCAGTTGCCCCTGGTTTTGGTTGTTGTTGTTGTTGTTGCTAAGACTTTATTTATTTGCGAGAGAAAAAGAGAGAGTGGAGGGAGACGGGGCAAACAGAGAGGGAGAGAGAATTCCAAGCTGACTCCCTGCTGAGCACGGAGCCTGACCGGGGCTCCATCTGATGACCCCAAGATCATAACCTGAGCTGAAATCAACGATGCTTAACCGATTGAGCCACCCAGGCACCCCCTCATGAGTCTGTTCTCACATGACTGTCTTCTCATAAAGATACTGGTCATAGACTAGGGGCCCATCCTTATTCCTCTATGATCTTATTTTAATTAATTACCTCTGCAACAACTCTATTTCCTAATAAGGTCATATTCTGAGATAGTGGGTGTTAGGATTTCAACTTTTTGGGGGGGGATATTATTCATCCCAATAACACACTCCAGAGTAACGAATGGGTCAAACAAGAAACCTCAGAAGAAGTTAGGAAAAATAACAACTACGACAGATGAATATCCCTTATGAATACTGATATAAAAATCCCTAAAACATGAGTAAACTGAATCCCACAGCATATTAAAAGGATTAGACACTATGACCTTCTGGGATTTATTCCAGTTTTCAAGGTTAACTCAACATATGAAAAACATTCAATGTAATACACCATATTAATAGAATAAAAGAAGTAAAAACTGTCATATCAATTGATACAAAAGAGTGCTTGAAAAAATACACCATCATTCCATCATAAAAACACTCAAGTTAGGAATAGAACGGAACTTCTCCAATCTGATAAAGAGCATCTAGAAAAAAACTACAAGTAACATCACACTTAATGATAAATGATGGAAAAATTTCCCTGAGATGAGAAACCAGACCTGATATCTGTTGTTGCTTTTATATAACATTTTAATTGAAAAAAAAATTTCTCATTTTCAGAAGTACCCTGATGTATGAAGTAAAAAGTTAAATCCCTGGGTTTGTGCAACTACTCTAGCTTCCAAAAACAATTTTATTTATAGATTTAAGATCTTCTGTTTTGTATATAATAATCTAACCTATCTATTAACATTGTATTAAAACACATTTCCACATTATTCCTAACATTGTGTTTTGTTAAGAATGCAATGTTTTCTAATATTATTAGTGAAATAGTATCTTATTATTTTGGTTTGCGTTTTTTGTCATTTGTGTGGCATGATACTTTTTGTATGTTTATTATTATTTGCATTTTTTTGTGAATGACTTTTTCATAGCCTTTGTCCATATTTTATAGCCTTTGTCTGTATTTCTATTTGGTTAATTATCTATGTCTTCATTTACAGGACTCTTTAAATAACAGCTATTAATCATTCTTCTGTTTACATGTGGTAATTATTTTATCCCAGTTTTATATTTATCTTTTTTTTTTATATTTATCTTTTGACCATGCTCATGATATGTTTTTTTCAGATGATATATTTAAATGTTTTTGGAGCAAAATCTGGCAATATTTTTTTCTATATAGCTACTGAGTTTTAAATCTGCCTAAAAACATTATCTTTTCCCAAGACCATGAAATGACTATCCTATATTTTTAATTAGTTTGTAGTATATTATTAATATTTTGAGGTTTATTGTTTCTGGAACTTATTTTATAAATTCTGAATCATGTACCTAACTAAAAATTTCTTCAAATGGACATTATAGCATCTTTAATAAATATTAAAAGTATTTTAAAACATCATTGTAGACATTTTCACCATCTGACTATATCTGTATGTCATTTACACAGTAATTTATTTAAATTAGCTTCAACTTAATTTCTTTAATAAAACCATGTATTAAATTATAATGCTTATGATTTTGGGGGGATAGGTGAGTTGAGGCACTTGTTATATAAATTTCTTATATCAGTTAAAATAACAAATGATTTTTAAAATTTGTATTATTCTCAAAAAAATGTATATTATTCTCCAAACCACATAAAATAATCTTGTTTACTTTTGCTGCTACATAAATCACACTTTGGGGAATGCTAACATTTCCCAAAGGATTCAAAATGCTGTCTTTCCTATACACCAGATTTTCAACTATGCATGCCATTTTCACATTGTATTCTTACACTAAAATCTTCTGGGTTTTTGTATTTTGTGTAGAGTTTGTTGTTATTTTAAACTATAGCTTTATTGATACTTTACTGATTTCTTTCATTAGTCTTTCCTTTCATTTGGATAGTTTTGATAAATTACAGATGAACTTTAAATCAATTTGTCAAGCTATACAACAAATCCTTATATTGAATCGACCATATGGAATCATCAATCACAAACTGATTTATTTTCACAATATTGACTTCATACAATTTTTTCAGTATAATGGTAGGACTCTATCTGTATTTTCTGTAAAATCCTTTTATAAATTATATATTTATCAAATGGTTCTGTTACATTTATTATAAAGTTTGTTTCTAACTGTTCTATGGTCGTTTTTTTTTCTGTAATGCTTAGCCTTTTCATCCAATTAATACTGTTGGCTTTTTTTTTTTTTAATTTTTTTTTTTTAATTAACGCATAATGTATTATTTCCCCCAGGGTACATGTCTGTGGATCCTCAGGCTTACACATTTCACAGCACTTACCATAGCACATACCCTCCTCAATGTCCATAACCCAGCCACCCTATCCCTAAGGCTTATTTTTTATATGCTGCAAAGCTATTAGTTTGTATGTTTCTATATGTTTAAAAAATCTTTTGTCTGTTTATACTGATCTTATCATTTCTAGTAACTTTTCAGTTGATTCTCATTTAAAAAATAATATATCACAAAATAAAAAAATAATATATCAACAAAATAAATACTATTTTTCCCAACAATTAGAGACAATTTTGTTTTTGTCCTTCTTAGAATAAACAAAGATTTCCAAAAGAAATCGTAATAATAAAAAACAGCAACAGTGGCAGCATTGGCAGTATATTCGTCTTGTTTTTAATTTTAATGGCAATAACTGCCTTTATTTTTTATCACTGTGCATACTCAATACATTTTAAGCCTTTTGTTCTCTCTTCAGGAAACAGTATTTTAAGCACAATTTACACCCTCCCCTTCACTTCTGCATCCTTTTTGTTATGTAATTGTATTTTGATATTATGAAAAGTTATCCTGTAATATGCCTTTGATTTAGAAATTGACCACTTAACAAACTGATGGTTACCAGGTTGGTGGGGGATGGGTGAAATAGGTGATGGGGATTAAAGAGTGCACTTGTGATGAGCACTGGGTGTTGCATGTAAGTGTTGAATCACTAAATTGTACACATAAAACTAATACTATACTATATGTTAACTAACTAGAATTTAAATTAAAAGTTAAAAAAATAAAAAATATTGATCTCTTAACCATCACTTTTACCTTTACACCTCTTTTATTAAAACACTGTGTGATAGTTTTACTACTCATTAATATTTTCAGAATACTGTTGTCTTAGCATTTCATTCTTCCCTTTTATTCATTCAGTCGGAGTAGTCCTCAATTTTATTCTCAGAGATAGTACACATTCACATATATTTTTCTGGACTTTGCATATCAATATTTTTCATATGTCTTCAAAGAAAAATTAAGTGTATATATAATTCTATACTCATAATTCATATCTTTCAGAAAGCTAGTTTTCAAAAATTTATGCTGCTGAGATCAAAACTATATTGCTAGTCTGCCATTCATCTTTTTTGCCTAATAACTTACAGTATTATATTAATTTACAATAGTTAAAATATTTTTTATATCTGCATATTAAAATTTCAACAGTGGGTAACTTTTGGAGGACAAACACCAAATTAATACGGGCATTCTGATGAGAATAAAGATAAAATTGGAGCTATGAGAGTCTCAACTCATGGACATTTTCCTCCTGAAGACATTTGTGGAATTGTGTAGGAATGCTTAAAACTAAGTGGACATACTTCAGAAAGAAAAAATGTTAAGCTTTTGGCAATCTTGCAATGCCAGAAAACAAGGATTTTTCAGTGAACACATCAGGATTTTAGTTGAAAATCTTACGGAGCTATGTCTTCGAACAATTTTAAACCAAGAATATTTTGAGCTTTACCAAAACTGCAAGCCAGTCTTAAATCAGTTCTACCTCTAGCTGGATTAAGGTAATCAGTCTCTATCTCCTTAGCAGAGAAAAGGACAGATACTCTTTAGCGATATTTTTTTTAAAATCATCTGAAACCTCTGCAACTTTTTCTTATACACAACATATATCTGTCATCAATCAAAAATTAGTTGGCTGTCAAGAGATAGGACCAAACAAAGACAAATAAATAAGCATAAAATCAGACCACAGGATGGGACCCCTGGCTGGTGCAGTCAGTTAAACATGACTCTTGGTCTCAGCTCAGGTTCAGATCTCATGGTCCTGAGATCAAGCTCAACATCGGCTCTGTGCTCAGTGCAGAGTTTCCTTAAAATTCTCTCTCTCCCTCTGGCCCTCCCTCCACCCGTGCTTTCTCTATCGCTAAAATAAACAAATCTTAAAAAAACAAAACAGACTATAGACAATTGATATACAGATATGAGCAGACAAGAATTTTTTAAAAGATTTTACTTATTTATTTGACAAACAGGGAGAGTGAGCACAAGTAGGCAGAGTGGCAGGCAGAGGAAGACGGAGAAGCAGGCTCCCCTCTGAGCAGAGAGCCAGATGCAGAGCTCGATCCCAGAACCCTGGGATTATGACCTGAGCCAAAAGCAGACGCTTAACCAACTGAGCCACCCAGGCACCCCGAGCAGACAAGAATTTTAATAAACTCCATTAAAGCAAAATGGACAACATACAGGAAAAGTTGGAGAATTTCACAAGGGAGCCACATCTAAAAAAATAATAGAAATTACTTATCTTAATCCATGTCAAAAGAGATGCACAGGAAAGGGCATAAAAGATAATATTCTATATCTTGATGGTTTACATGGATGCGTGGATTTTTCAAAGTTGATTTAACTGTATATTAAGATCTGTGCATTTCACTGTATATAAATTATACCTCAATAAAAATATTGGATTTAGGAACACAATATGGATATTATGTAATAAGAAAATAAATTTATGAAATGAGAAAATGACTAGATATGTGTAAGAGTGCATTTACAACTAGAAGATAGATCAATAGAAAATATCCAAACTGAAACAAAGAAACAAAGTTAGGATATTCAGAAAACGTATACAAGACATGAGCCATATAGTAAAAGGTTTTAACAAATGCTACTTAGAATTTCAGAGGGGGAGCTAGGCAAAATAAATATTTGATAGAACAGTATTTGCCAAAAAGTTCTCGAAGTTGAGTAAAGCATCCTGCAGATCCAAGAAGTAAACCCCAGGAATGAAGAATCATACATACAGACTGTTCAACCATTGGAAGCCCAAAGATAAAGGAAAATTGTAAAACCATCGAAGGTATGATACATAGGGAACCAACTCTAGATATAGTGATTAAAATCTTTTTAGAAAAAAAAAATGCAAGCCCTAAGACAAACAGGTAATATATTTTGAGTGCTAAAAGAAAACAAAATACTTATACTCAGAATTCTGTAGCCATCAAGAAGATTCTTCAAAAATGAGGGTGCAAACTGATATAATCCATTGCTGACAGACATACACTATAATACATACAAAAGAAAGTTCATCAGGCTGAAGAGAAATGATACTAGATTCAAACTCATATGTACAGAAGGGAATTAAGGACAACAAACATGGGGGGTGCCTGGCTAGCTCAGTCAGTAGAGCAGGCAGCTCTTTATCTCTAGGTCATGAGTTTGAGCCCCACGTTGCACAGGGAGATTGCTTAAATTAATAAACTTAAAAAAAAAAAAAAGAATAACTAACATGATAAATTCATAGGTAAGTATAAAAGGATAGCTTTGCTTTTATTTTTCCCTTTTAAGTTCTTCAATAAACTGATGATTTAAAGCAATCTTAGACATATATTATGAGTCTCACAATAGTCCAAGTAAAAATATTTAACACTAACAAAATATGAGGTTAAATAATTTTTATAGGTTCCTTCGTTTTATATGTAGCCTAATATTAACTCTAAGTAGAATGTGCTAGAATTCATATGGTAATCACTAGTGCAACCTATTAAAAGAATAATACAGATAGGTATTGCTATAAATACAATAGATGAAATAAGAAACAGATGTTAATACAAACAGTTCAGGAAATTAAGAGAAGAATAAAAAATATATGAAAAAAATGAAAACAATAGGATAGTAGTCTTATTCTGAATCACAAATAATCACATTAATATAATGGACCAAATGTTTCTATTTTTACTTAAGACATATCAGATTAATGATAAAAAGCCAATTTATCATAAAGATATAGACTAAATATGTATGCAACTAAAAAAAAGACCTTGAAAAAGCATGAAGCAAAAACTGAGAAAAACAAAAGAAGGAATAGAAAATCCACATCGTTGGAGATTTTGGCAGTACTTTCTCAGTAATAGATGGAATATGCATAATTTACATACAAAATTTGAACAACACTATCAACCAACTAAACCTAATTGATATTTTTTAGTACACTAGATTTAGTACGCTAAAACCAACATCTGCGAAATACTTTTCAAGTGCGCATAGGATTTTCATCAAAACATAACAAATGGTAGGCCAACATCTCTCAATGTATTAAAAACATTGCTATCATAAACAGAGATTTCTGATCACAAAGAGTTAGGTGATCAATAACAGCAAGATATTGAGGAAATTCCGAAATGTTTAAAAATAAAATAGTCATCTAATCAATTCATGGATAAAAAAAATATCTTTAGGCAATTAGAAAATGTAACAATTGATGGAAAAACAGACATCATATCAAAAGTTGTGTATTTATAAAATAACTTAAAGAAAGAAATATCATATGATTTCACTCATATGTGGAATTTAAGAAATGAAAGAAATGATCACAGGAGAAAAAAGAGAGAGGCAAACCAAGAAACAGACTCTTTAACTTTGGAGAACAAACTGATGGTTACCAGAAGGGACATGGGTAGGGGGATGGTTGAAGTAGGTGATGGGGATTAATGATGGATGAAATAGGTGATGGGGATTAATTAGTGATGAGCACTGGGTGTTTTATGTAAGTGATGAATCACTATATTCTACACTTAAAACTGATATTACACTGTATGTTAACTACCTGGAACTTAAATAAAAACTTAAAAATAAAGTTGTGGGCTTTAGAAAATAATTCAGATATAAATTTATAATTTAAAATGATTCAGATATAAATTTATAATTTAAAATTTTATAATTTAAAATAATTTATAATTTAAAATAATTTAAAATGATTTATAATTTAAAATGTATTAAAAGTAAATAAAACTAGAGATTAATAAAAGAGAAAATAGAAAAAATCAACATAAAAATTTGCTCTTTGAAAATATTAATACAATTAATAAACTAATATAATTTTTATCTTCTAGCCAGACTGATCAAGAATAGCAAAGATGATATCAAATGCTGGGAAGAATGTGGAACAATTCCAACTATCTGCTTGTGGGAAGGTAAACACTGTAAAATAATAATAAATATCTAAAATTAAACTTATACATGCCCTATGATCTAGATATTTCACACTCAACTGTAAGACATGACCCAGAATGTTCACAACAGATCATCCATAATAGTTAAAAATGAAAAAATACTCAAATACTCATGTCCACTAAGAGTAGAATGGATAAATTATTATATATTCATATAATAGAAAACTATAAATTTATGAGAATATATCAACTACTACTATAAGGAGTGTCATGAAGGAAGAATCTTGAAAGTACAGTATTCTGGGTCAACCAAGAAATAAAAGAAGAAATCGACAATTACATGAAAACGAATGAAAATGGAACCACAATGGTCCAAAATCTTTGGGATGCAGCAAAAGTGGTTCTAAGAGGAAAGTTTATAGCAACATAGGCCTACCTTAAGAAGAAAAATCTCAAACAACCCAACCTTACACCAAAAGGAGCTAGAAAAAGAAGAACAAACAAATCTCAAACCCAGTAAGAGGAATAATAAAGATTAGTTCAGAAATAAATGATCTAAAATGGACTAGAAAACAGTAAAACAATGAAAGCAGGAGCTGAGTCTCTGAAAGGATCAGTATAATTGCTAAAGCTCTAGCGAGACTCATTGAGAGAGGGAACCCAAATAAACAAAATTACCAATCAAAGAGGAGAAATAACTACCAACACCACAGAAATACAAATGATTGTAACAGAGTATTATGAAAACCTTTATGCTGACAAATTGTACAATTTAGAAGAAATGGATACATTCCTAGAAGCATATAACCTACCAAAACTAAAGTAGGAAGAATAAAAAATCTGAACAGACCAATCACCAGCAATAAAATTAAATCAGTTATCAAAAAACTCCTCCAAAACAAAAGTCCAGGACCAGACAGCTTCACAGGCAAATTCTTTTAAACCTTGAAAGAAGAGTTAATAACTGTTCTTCTCAAATTATTTCAAAAAATACAAGAGGAAGGAAAACTTTCAAATTCATTCTATGAGGCTAGTATCATTCTGATACCAAAACTAGATAAAGGCACCACAAAAAAAAAAAAAAAAAAAAGAGAACTATAGGCCAGTATCTCTTATGAATATAGATGCAAAAATCCTCAACAAAATACTGGCAAACCAAATCCAAAAATATATTTAAAAAGACATATACCATGATGAAGTGGGATTTGTTCCTGGGATGCAAGGGTAGTTTAATATATGCAAAACATTCGACATGGTAAGTCACATCAGTAAGAGAAAGGATAACAACCATATGATCATTTCAATAGAGGCAAAAAAAAGTATTTGAGAAAGTACATCCATCTATGATAAAAAACCCTCTGCAAAGTATGTCCAGAGGGAATATACCTTGACATAATACAAAAATCAATGTACGCTGGGACACCTGGGTGGCTCAGTGGGTTAAGCGTCTGCCTTTGGCTCAGGTCATGATCCCAGGGTCCTGGGCTCGAGTCCTGCATCAGGCTTCTTGCTCAGTGGGGAGCCTGCTTCTCACTCTGCCTGCCACTCCTTCTGCTTGTGCTCTCTCTCTCACTGTCTCTCTGGCAAATAAATAAATAATATCTTTATAAAAAAATCAACGTACAGAAGTCTGTCGCATTCCTATACACTAATAACGAAACAGAAGAAAGTGATATTAATAAAGCAATCCCATTTACAATTTCACCAAAAACAATATAATATCTAGGAATAAATGTAACTGAAGAGGTGAAAGATGTGTACTATGAGGAAAGAAATTCAAGAGGACACGAAGAAATGCAAAGATATTCCACATTCATGGGTTGGAAGAATATTGTTAAAATGCCTATGTTACCTAAAGCAATCTACAAATGTAATGCAATCTGTACTAAAATACCAACAACATTTTTCACAGAACTAGAACAAACAATCCTAAAATTTGTACGAACCCACAAAAGACCTCAAAGAGCCAAAGCAATCTTGGATAAAACAAAAACAAAACAAACAACAAAACAAACAAACAAAAGAAGAAGAAAATTGGAGGTATCACATACATACAATGGAGTATTATTCAGCCATAACAAGAATGAAATCTTTTCATTTTCAACAACATGGAGAGAGCTAGAGTATAATATAATGCTTAATGAAATAAGTCTGTCAGAAAACAAATACCATATGATCTCATTTGTATATGGAATTTAAGCAACAAAACAAACAAGCACAGGAAAAAAAGAGATACAAACCAAGAAACAGACTCTTACAACAAAGTATGCTTACCAGAGGGGATGGGAGGCAGGGGAAAGGACGGATGAGCATTAAAGAGTACACTTAGCATGATGGGAAAAAAAATGATAAGTCAATATTAAACAAAAGTTCAATATTAAACAAAAGAAAGCTATTACTACATTCATAACAAATCATAAGCTGATAGTGTTAGAAATGACATTACTGGTGACAATTTTTCAGGTGGTAATAACTAAAAACCTAAGTGAGAGGAATTTCCAGGTTGCTTATAAGCTCCTTTCCTTTTTTCCCCCCATTGTAAGAGCCAAAACTATTTATTTGTAATAGCCAAAAACTGCAAAACAACTATAATGTCCCTTGGCAGGGAAATGTTCAATGGTGTCACATCCATATCATGAATCCTACTCAGCAATGAGAAGGAGTGAGCTATTAATACATGCAACAACTTGGATGCATCCAGAGAATAATGCTTGGTAATAAAAGCCATCCCCAGAGATTATGTGCTCCATAATTATATGATTGCATTTATATAACATTCTTGAAATAAAATTACAGTGATGGAAACAGATGAAGTGATGAGGTGGATGTGGGTATAAAGAGATAGCATGAGAAAAATCTTTGTGTGGATGCTTGGGTTTCTTGATCCGGGTGCTAATGCATAGATATATTCTTTTTGTGAAAATGATTAGATTTTTATACTTTGAGTTATATACTTTTCTCTATGGCATCCACTTAATAAAAGTTTTCTTAAAATTGATCATAGTCTGCTGTGATGGGAAAAGCAAATTTATGATAGACAGAAAACTATAAAGTAATGTAATAGGACAAATTCCATTGTGGCTCATTGCCTTCAGTTTCATTACTTCATAATTATAAGATGAATAATACTACAGTCAGAAAGTTAATCTCCTATATTTATTAATGATAAATGAGTCTTTTTATGTTCTTAGTATTCACTTTTTGAAAGAAACAATGCTAATTTTAAAAATTACCCTGCCTGTTTTTTACAGTAGATCTTGCTAAAGTAATCAGACCTAGCATTAAGAGTCCTTTAATTTGAAATATCCAAACTTTCTTTCATTTAGAAATATTTTATTACTAATTCAGATTTAATTATCCTGTTTCTGTAGTTCCATCCAACAGAGGTTTGCGTGATAATGGAAGCACTCCAATAAAATGGCTTCTAGTCCTATGTGGCACCGGGTACTTAAAATGTGACTATTCCTACTAGTCTCTGAATTTTTTAGTTCACTCAGTGTAATCTAATGTAAACTGAAAAAGTCACATACAGCTTTTGACTACCATACTGGTAGTAGATCTAGAGCTTCTACTAAAAAATATATGTGATATTCTAAAGCTGTGTTTTAATATTTTCTTTTTCTTCTTGGTATTTTGTTACATATATGAAAAAACAGAACAAACGGAAAGCAAAATCTTCCTGGAATTGGTGTTTGGAATTCCTAATTCAGTTTTCAAAAGTACTTTTACAGCAAGTCACTAATACTACTTTTTTTAATGTTATCACTGGGTGCACACCTTTACTAATGAATTGCTATTACAGGGTTTCTGAAACTTGTGAAGCTCCCAATTCATAGGAGCTTCCATAGAACAACGTGCGTAGATTGTTTTTTTTTTTTTAACATACAGTTTCTGGAGAGCGCATTCTAGATTACCAAATGAGAATTATGACAATGGAATCTTGGAGTTTGCATTTTTAACTCTCTCCCCAGTGATTCTTATGCAAACCAATATTTAAAAGTCTCTAATCCACAATGTTCACTATTTTAACTGATGCTCTATTTTAGCACCTGTAATGTCAGTTTACTACAGCATTCACATAATAAATGGGAATAATGTCTTTCCCAAGAGACACAAGATAGACATCCAGCCAGAAGTTTTTTTTCTTAAGTATGTGATTTACTACAGGCAAGGGGATGGCTTACACAAATGTTCGCTATTTTTACAAAACCCAAAGATCCCCAAAAGTGTATAAAATATTCATCTCTGGGTAAGCTTCATGGGTTAAATAATATGGGTGGGAACTTTAGAGTGCAGGACCCAGGCCACATTAAGATTTCAAACGATTTTTAAGAATTGTATTTCCTTAGTTCGGTGGTTTTTAAACCTTGGTGAGTATTAGGATCACCTGTCAAACGTGGTGAAAATGCATAGATCCAGTCCCCATCCCATTCAGTGAGCCTCATCTCTGTGTTCTTTACTCTAAGGTAACTGATAATTTTGAGAACTCTAACTTTTGAGAGTCTCTGTTCTAGCTCTCAGAATCAAAAGGGAAATTAGTTCTTCTGAGTATACTTATCTAAGATACAGATTACTTTTATATATAAGGTATATTAAAAAATATTTTTTTCTTCTCACTACCACACAATTAGTACAGTTCTCCTTATACCTTGCCTTTATCACAGTACTCTACATTGTCATTAAAAACATAGAATGACTCAAATACTGCTTTTCCTCTTATATGGATGAGATTAACTCTATCATGATATATCCAACAGTGGTCCCTAATATCTTAATTGCATTAAATACTATTTTAGTTAAGAAAACTTCCAACCTTTCTCAGTATCCTGTCGTCATGTTGTATTTTGTTCTCTGTCCCCGTATTCTTTTTCTATTTATCAATCTATAAATAAGAAGGGTTACCCTTTGCTTTACTCTCATAAAGTTGTGAAAATGGACTTTCCCACTCAGATTAATGGCCAGAAGAGAAATGGATATATACAGCTCCTCATCCACTTCCCACATACAAATATGTTTTACCTGGTGTTTCTTCTTTCACTCATGTTTGGTTTTCCCTACACTGAATAAACTGCGTTCATAAAATACTTCAATTCCCAGCTCTAATTACTGCTGTTATTCTTCTGAACTCTGACTTGCGATGATTTATTTGTAAAACTAAAATTTCCAAAATATAATGAGCCACTGCCAATTCTTACCTCACCCCCATTACCTGTTAAATTGTTTTCTGGGAATCACTATTTCTGATTGGCATAAAAGTTAACTAGTGGAACTTAAAAAATATCCTAATAAAGCAATTAGTGAATAGCAAAAAATCCAGTAAAAGAATGGACAGATATCAACGGGCAATCACAAAAAAGGAAATACAAATGACAAGATGCTTAACTTTACTAGAAATTGACAAAAAATAAGACATTGTTGCTTTCAGATTGGCAAAAGTTGAAAAAAAAGTTCAAAAATTTTATTTTGGCAAGTATATAGATAGATGGATACTCTCATCCATTTCTGGCATGAAGTCAGATTGATAAAGCAGCTTAATGGTATCTTTCCTAGAGAAATATTCATTCACACGAACAAATGCTTGCCTTGGGCACTATAATTAAAAAAAAAAAATAGGAACACCTTCAAGTCTTTATGTAAACAAGAAAGTGGCCAACAAAGCCATAAAACATCAATATTACAGACTACAGTGCAGAAATTCTTTTCATTGACAAAAAGATGGCCTAAGACACATGTTTATGTTATTCATAAAAAATGCAACAACCAAGAGATTCCAAGTGATACTGCATGGTTTTATTTGTGACAAATATATATGTGTGTATATAAACACAAAGACATACTTTTATATGTTTGTGTATACGTATATATATATATATACGTATATTAATATGTATGCAAATGCATAATAAAATAATCTACAACGGCACACATATCAAATCAGTAATAAGGACAGTCTCACAGAGGAGAGTGTGACTGAATAGAATACAAGTGAGTCTTTTTCCTTTACAAGTATACTGCAAATTCATAAGTCAAAATATATTTTTTTCCATTACTGATGCAATTAAAAATTAGTGTTGAGCAGGGAAGGCCATGCTCATCAGACTGCCTCAGAAACTGGTTCCTGAGGGCATAAGTACCGTTGCCCAATATTCTGGTTGATAAAGACACTGAGTCAGAATGTAGGAAGGTCTGTCTTTTCTCAGGTCATCTGAACATGCTTTTCTCCATCTGGTTTCACCTATACTCAATGTATTTTATATTTCTCCCAGATTTTAGCCTTAGGTAAACTGTCAGGGTTAGGGTTGGAAATATTGATCTCTTTTCTCTTCTTACGTATTCTAATGTGAAGTTGAGGAGGCCAGCATCAGGAGCTTTAAAGCTGGATATCACATTAAATTACAAGTCAAATAAAATATTTATAAGATGCATTTGAATTTGCTGAAATATCCCCCTTGGAAATTCATCCTGAGAGCCCCCTTTGATACTAGACTAGTACAAAAATATAAAACTAAGATCTAAAACACAGTACACTAAAAATCAGTATGTTGCCTGCTAGAAGCTGAAACTGGTGGCGAGTGTGGGAAGAGGGACAGGTTTGAGGGAGAAACTATGGCAAAAGACCCTCCAGGATCAGTGTCTGATTCTACCAGGAATTCTACCAGGAAAGACCCAGAGCACTCCAAGCCAAGAACAACTTGTCACAAGGCAATTGGGCTTCCTTGTCCTGGAAAAACTTAGAAAAAGATTTATAGAATTAAGCTGCCAGATCAAGAAGAACTTTTTTTCCATAAAAAACCTTTTTTTTTCCAGATTTTATAAATGCACTCTCTTTTCTACCTGAATAAGAACAAAGTTGAGACATTGTGTAATCTTATTTCCCATTCTACATATGATACTTTTTTTTTTTTTACTTTTTACATATGATACATTAAGAAGAGAGCTCCCGGATACGGAAAACTGTTACTGCCCCTTAAACTGTTACTGAGAATTATACTTGCCGTATATAAATTTTGATCTCTTTCACAGTCCCTGAAGGACCAACTTAAAAACTAACCTCCAGATGTGCCATAACTATGAAATCTCTCCAATCAACATAATGACCAGCAAAGCTCTATTATTTTCTTTGTTCCTTTACTTTACACTCTGCTTAGCTTTTCTTTTTCTGACAAATGTTTAACCAAGTCTCTTAGCAATGGACTCAGTTCCTTAAAGACCTACAACTCATCACAAATTGGGAAATCTCCAGTTTGCATCAAATATTAGTAGTATCCAGCGGAATATCTCTGTGCATTTAAGACAGAGCAAGGAAATGTTTAATGGGAAGTGGTTTCATTATAACAAGCTGCTGAATTATTTACACCAATAAAAATTTATCTGCTGGAGTCGCCTGAAAAAAAATTATCCTCTTGGTATACAGAATTGTTGTCTGCAGTGAAATAAGGATGCACAGCACTGCCATCCTACAAGCACCACAGGAACATTTAAATTATTCTCCTATCTCTCATTGTCTTTTTGTGTTTGGTAAAGGGAATTTAAGGAAATTAATGCCTAGTTGGACTGAAAGTAATGACCACAAAGCAGTATCATTATCTCTAGAAGATTTTGCAGATTATATGGTTTTAACAAATAGTTCAGACTCCCAAGTGTCAGTATGTGTGTATATAGACACACATGCACATATATATAAACTATATATATATACATATATATAACCATATATATAGAGAGAGACCATATATATATATAAACCATATATATATAGTTTGAAATAACCATGACAGTGTATAGGGCTCCTATCCATTAGAAAAAAATAGGCCATGAATTTTTCTCTTATACATCAGACAGTAGGATAGAAAAAAAAAAAGAATTTAGATTGCCATTAAGTTAATAAAGTCTTATAGAGTTGGGATTTAAAAAC
This sequence comes from Potos flavus, assembly GCA_028534135.1. Taxonomy (NCBI): domain Eukaryota; kingdom Metazoa; phylum Chordata; class Mammalia; order Carnivora; family Procyonidae; genus Potos; species Potos flavus. Next base: position 66,650,561 of record CM052896.1, read on the forward strand.
GTTATAAATTCTTCTTTCGTTTTAGTTGTATTGATTTTCTCCTTTAGACTCATGGAAAGTTTTCTACAGAAATATTAGTTAGAAAATAGGCCAGGTAAGGAATAGTGTCCATTCTGAGAATCAAACATTCACTATCAAAACTGTTAGGTTCTGCGCCAAGATGGTGATATAAGTAAGCTCCTGAATTTTTCTCCTCCCATAGATACACCAAATGTACAGCTATACATAGAGCAATTTCCTCTGAAATTCAGAAACTAGCTTAGTAACTCCTACACGTTGAGCGAATGAGAAAATATCCATACTGAAATGGGTAGGAAAGGCTAAGATACACTCATCATAAGCCCCACCCCCAACACAGCACCATAAAATAAAAGGTGAAAGGTTTAGACCATACATTTGGCACTTCAATTTTTAAGGCTCCCAGCAAAGGAATGAGTTCCCAAAACACCTTGATCTAAAAGCCAACAGGGCTTGTGTTACTGATTCCACAGGACTATAACAAACAAAAAAGCAGTTATTAATGGGAGCATGAGCACTCACCATATGTGAGTGCTCATGGCTATCCACCCAGGGCTGAGGACAGAGGGAGAAGGTAACAGTGCCTATCTCCCAATCTTTCCTTGGAAGGGGTTTGGCTGCATATTTTTAAAGCTACAGCCTGAGGGAGCAGCTGCTAATTAGCAAGCATCTAGGTGCTCACTGTGATCCTCTCAGGAGCCCAAAAGAGTCAAAAAGCACTTTCCCTGCCTTCTCCCTATGGCTCACTTCAATAATAAAAACAGGATGCCAGTATCTCCCTGGAAGGAGCAGATCTACATATCTAGAACTTTATCATTTATAGCTTCCATCCCAGGGACAGGCTCCAAAATTACCTAGCCTTGATAACCAAAACCAAGGTTTGCATTCCTGAGTGGAAGAAAAACCCTTAACTGCCTGAGCCACCCAGGCATCCCAAGGAAGTGGTTATTAAATGAGCACAGGAGAACTACCCCAGGCTGACTATACACATGAGCCCAACATAAAGGAAACTCAAAGACCGAATAGTAATAAAGATGCTTAATCAGTTACCAAAAAACTCTTAACAAAAAAAGTCCAAGATCAGATGGCTATGTGAATGAATTCTACCAGACATTCAAATAATTAGTACCAATTCTTATTAAATTCTTCCAAAAAAATAGGAAGGGAAGGAACACTTCCAAAATCATTATACAAAACCAACATTACACTGATAACAAAGCCTGATAAGGACACTACAAGAAAAAAAAAAAAATTACAGGCCAATATCCCTGATGAACATAAATGCACAAATCTTCAAGAAAATATTAGCAGGGGTGCCTGGGTGGCTCAGTGGGTTAAAGCCTCTGCCTTCAGCTCAGGTCATGATCTCAGGGTCCTGGGATCGAGCCCCGCATCAGACTCTCTGCTAGGCAAGGAGCCTGATTCCCCCTCTCTCTCTGCCTGCCTCTCTGCCTACTTGTGATCTCTGTCAAATAAATAAATAAAATTAAAAAAAAAAAGAAAGAAAAAAAAAGAAAATATTAGCAAACCAAATTTAGCAAGACATGAAAAGGATCATACACCACAATCAAGTGGCATTTATTTCTAAGATGGCAAGGATGGTTCAATATACACAATTTAGTAAGTGTGGTATACCACACTAACAAAATGAAAGATTGAAATCATATGATTTCCATAAATGCAGAAAAAATATTTGACAAAATTAAATGTTTCATGATAAAAAAAAAAAACTTGGTGATAGACATTAAGGAGGGCACATGATGTAATGAGCACTGGGTGTTACATAAGACTGATGAATCACTGACCTCTACCTCTGAAACCAATAATACATTGCATGTTAATTAATTGAATTTAAATTTAAAAAAAATGGAAAAATGAATAAAAACAAAAATAAACAAAAAAACACACATGGCTATTTTAATTAAATTATAGTGAATCGTGATCTATTTTTGATATACCTAGCAAGTCTCAAAGTTTCTTTTGATAAAGTTTTCATAGTGAAACCTAGAAGCACTATAACTACTGTGATGAGATCTAAATTAAAAAAAAAATGCTTTTAAGTGTTTAATTTTAATTAAAAAAGTGATTTTTTTTTTTGCATCATTTTGCAGTAAATGTACATGTACCAATTATCAATACCCATGCCTTATTTCATGTTCTGTTGACAGTTCCATTTCTGATGGTTACAAGAACTGTTTTACCTCTGGAACTCTGACGTTTGCTTCTTACAAAATGCTTATTTTTAAGGAAAAAACAACAACAAAAAAACAAAAACACTTCTCAACAAATTGGAATGGAAGAAGTTACACCTCAACATAATAAAAACCATATATGAAAAGCCCACAGCTAATATTATTCTCCATAGTGAAAAGCTAAAAGCTTTTCCTCTAGGATCAGGAACAAAACAAGTTTGCCCACTGTCATTATTTTTAGTCAACATAGTACTGGAAGCCCTAATCAGAGCACTGAGGCAAGAAAAAGAAGTATAACAATCAAATTGGAAAGCAAGAGGTAAAACTGCTTCTGTTTGCAGATAATACAATTTATATACTGAAACCCTAAAAACTCCACTAAAATTTTTTAGAACAAATGAATTCAGTTCAAAATCAGTTGTATATATTTCTACATACTAACAGTGAACTACTGGAAAAAGAAATTAATAATCCCATTTATAATAGCATCAAAAAGAATAAAATACTTAGCAATAAATTTAACCTAGATGGTGAAACTCTGAAAACTATAAAATGATGAAAGAAATGGAAGAAAACATAAATAAATGGAAAGATTTTCCATGTTCATGGATAGGAAGAATTTATACTGTTAATACTATCCAAGGTGATCTACAGATTCAATGAAATCCCCATCAAAATTCCAGTGGCACTTTTCGCAGAAATAGGAAAAAGCAATCCTACAAATTACATGGAACCACAAAAGCCCTGAATAGTAGAGCAATTTTCTGGAAAAACAGGCAAAGCTGGAGGCATGCTTCCTGTTTTCAAACTATATTACGAAACTAGAATAACTAAAACATCTGGTACTGATATAAAAACAGACACACAGATCAATGGAACAGAAGGGAAAGTTCAGAAATAAATCCATGCATTTATGATCATTCATGAGAAAAGAACCAAGAATATACAATGGGAAAAAAAGATAGTTTCTTCAATAAATGGTGCTGTGAAAATTGGATGTCCACAAGCAAACAAATAAAATTAGACCCCTATGGGGTGGCTGGGTGGCTCAGTCATTAAGCGTCTGCCTTCAGCTGGAGTCATGATCTCAGGGTCCTGGGATGAGCCCTGCATCCGGCTTCCTGCTCGGCAGGAAGCCTGCTTCTCCCTCTCCCACTCCCCTCTGCTTGTGTTCCCTCTCTCGCTGTGTCTCTCTCTGTCAAATAAATAAGTGAAATCTTAAAAAAAAAAAAAAAAAAATTAGACCTCTATCTTATGCCACACACAAAAATCAACTCAAAATAGATTAAAAACTTGAATATATGACATGAAAACAAAGTTCTGGTTAGAAAAGATAAGCCAGAAGCTCCTTGACTGCTCAGCAAAGGAAATCATTAAGATAGAAGGCAACCTGTGGAATGGGAGAAACTATTTGCAAACCACAAATCTGATAAGGGGTTTTAATATCCAAAATATACAAGGAAGTCATGCAACCCAATAGCAAAAAATAATAACCCAATTTAAAAAATGGAAAAAGGATCTGAAGAGACATTTTTTCAAAAAAACATAGAAATGGCCAACATGAGTATGAAAAGGTACTCAAAATCATGAATCATCATGAAAAGGTAAATCAAAACCACAAAGAGATATCCCCTCACACCTGTTAGAAGGGTGTAGAGGAAGAAGAAAAGAAATAAATGCTTGCAAGGATGTGGAGAAGGAATCCTTATATTGTGTTGGTGGGACTATAAACTGATGCCACCATTATGGAAAACAGTATGAAGCTCCTCAAAAAATTAAAAGTAGAATTACCATATGATCCATCAATTTTACTTTTGCATACACAGTATATTGCAAAAAACAAATCGCTGTCTTGAAGATCTATCAGTACTACTGTGTTATAGCATCATTCACAATAGCCAGGTATTATATATCCTCAGATGTTATTTATCTGAGGAAGTAAAGTATAACACGGTTACTATGGTTGATAAGACTGTGATGGGTATGTTAATTTAAATGTTGGAATCCTTTCAACAATCTGTGTATCAAACTATAAAGTTGTACATTTTAAATACATTAAACTTTATCAATTATACCTCAATAAGGTGAGAAAATAAATTGGGAAAAAACAAAACACATAAACAAAACTTTCAAAACTTTAATCTCTTTCTGATTTAAAGACAATGATGAGATACTAAGTGCTTTCGTTTACTCCTAGAAATTGAGGCCTCCTGCTTAAGATCGGAAAGAGTTGCAAAAAATTGTTTAGATATGCCCTTGTGAGCATGTGATAGATAGTATGTTTCTAAAAATAAGCCATTAGCAAAATAGTGTATCCTTAGAACAATGGTTTCCAAATGGGAAGGATTTTAGCCCTCAAGGAGGCATTTGGCAATTTCAGGAGACGTTTTTTGGTTGTTACAACTTTGGGTAGGAAGTTTCTAGTGCCTAGAGGCCAAGAATATGGCTAAATCTATAATGCACAAGAAAACCCTGTACGAAAAAGAATCATCAGTCCAAAATGTCAGTAATGCGAGAGGAGAAAAATCTTGCTTTAGAGTCCTACCTTCTTTAACTCCTTCATCTATTTATCTATTTTATTCTAAACCTAAAATAGAGTCTATTTACTTAAGAATTCTCAAACTCTAAACCCTAGAGCATCAAACTTATAAACGCCAAGACTTCCTATCATTCTTTGGCCTATGAAAAAAGTAATGACCTGTAGTTCAAACTAACCCATTAAAAACAAAAACCAAAAAACTCTGGCATTTAATATTCTTTTAAAATTATACTCTGAACATTTTTATTTGTAGAAAGAGAAATATCTCTCATTAGGGATTAAAAGAACGAGGAGATAAGCTACAAACTGGTAGAAAATATTAATAAAGGACATAGTTGATATCCAAAATATGCAAAGAACACTTAAAACTCAACAATAAGAAAATGAAAAATCTGATTTTTAAAAAGGTTGAAAGTCTGACCAGATACCTCACCGAAGAAGATACGCAGATGGCAGATAAGCCTATGAAAAGATACTTAACATCATAGTTCATTAGAGTAATACAAATTAAAATAATGAGAGACCACTGCAGGCCTATGAGAATGACAAAAATCCACAACAGTAACACCAGATGCTAGCAAGAAAGTAGGGCAAGAGGAATACTCATTCACTGCAGCTGGGAATGCAAAATGGTACACTCACTTTCAAAGACAGTGTGGTTATTCTTTAGCAAACTAAACATAGTCCTAACATGCAATCCAGCAATCGAACTCCTTGGTATTTACCCCAATGAGCTGAAAACTGCCTCCACAAAAACCTGCACACAGATATTTACAACAGCCATATTCATAATTTCCAAAACTTAGAAGTGACCGAGATGAATGGATAATAAACTGTGGTACATCTATACAATGGAATTACTCAGCATGGAAAAGAAATGAGCTATTGGTTCATGAAAAGACATGGAAGAAACTTAATTGCAGTGAAATTACAATCGAAGCAGCCAATTTGAAAGGCTACACATACAGTATGATTCCAGTACTATGATATTCTGGAAAAGGCAAACTAGAGAGACAGTAAAAAGATCACTGATAACCAGGGGTTAGGACAGGAGGTAAGACTGAGTCAGCAGAACTCAGAGGATTTGGGGGACAATGAAACTACTCCATATGATACTATAATGGGGCATATGTCCTTATACATGTTTCAAAATCCACAGAACATATACTCCCAAGAGTATACCCTAATGTAAACTATAAACTTTGAGTGACAGTGACTTGTAGGTTTATCAACTGTAACCAGTTAATTGCTCTGGTGCAGGCTGTTCATGATATGAGAGGCTATGCCTATGGAGAGCCAGGGAGTATATGGGCACTCTGTATTTCCTGTTCAATATTATTGTGAATCTCTGTTCTAAAAGTAAAGTTTATTGCATAAATAATTACTAGTACCATAAGTCAGGATAAATCATTCAAGTTTGTTTTCTACTCTTTTCCTTTTAGGTATCTCTTTGGAAAAGGAAAGCTTTTATTTTCCATGTGTATGCATAAAAGCATAATTTAGTTTTGAGTTAGGATATGTTTATTAGGCAAGTACCTCTTGACTCTGAAGCTCATATAGCCCCCATAAACAAATTTCTGGGTTGGAAGAGTCAAGAGTATCTATGCGGCATTACACAGTTTGCTAGAATTCAGATACTTTAGGATTTAGCCATGGCTATCTCTTCCAAATGTTCCCTCAATTTCTCCTAATTGCCAGGTGTAGTGCTGGTCTTTTTTTTTTTTTTTTTAATTAATTTATTTATTTGACAGAGAGAGAGAGAGAGAGATCACAAGTAGGCAGAGAGGCAGGCAGAGAGGGGGGAAGCAGGCTCCCTGCTGAGCAGAGAGCCCGATGTGGGGCTTGATCCCAGAACCCGGAGATCATGACCTGAGCTGAAGACAGAGGCTTTAACCCACTAAGCCACCCAGGCTCCCCTGGTCTTCTGACTCTTGAAGACAGAAGAGAAGTTCCTGATTTGCAGCACATGCTAATCTTCATGGTGGGCATATTCTCACTATGGCCTATGTCAAGGTAAAAGCTATATGGGGCTCACAAAATTTTTCATCCTATTTTTATCTCATGTTGTATTTCCCCCCAACTCCTTTACTTTGTCTTCTCTTTGTTTCTATACTTAAATTTAAAATTAAAAAATCCACTGTTCCTGAAGCTGATTTTCAAAACTATAAGGAGATTTCAATATTCAGAAGTAACTGGAATAGTTTGTTGGATCTCCTCGCCTGGCCAAACTGTTGGAATTTAAAGTATGTAACTTAAGAGTTAAGAAAAAAGTAATCATTTAAAATATTTTGGTCCTAATCACATTATTCAGGAAAGTGAAATAAAGCTCAAAGAAAATAATACACATTTAAGGAGCACAGTCATATGACAGATAAAGAGTTACCATTTCCCCCTGCCATGATGCATGAGATGGAGGAGGTTTCTACGTGGCTCATTTTGGTGTACATTTCAGGGACCTCTAGCATTTAATGACTCCACCTTCTAAATAACGATATGTGAATAAGCAGAAGTGATAATATCCAATGATTATTTTGAGTCTACTCTCATTTGTATAGTACCATTTGCAAATTTTAGAACATTAATAAGTAATGGTGTGACAACTCACAATAGATTGCCATGATCTGATTTGTTTTAAAATAGGTCTTTAAAGTAGACATTATTATTTCCGTATGACTTGATAAGAAAAATAGCATTGAGAAAGATAAAACAACACCGAGGGTTTTTTTTAAGATTTTTTTTTTTAAATTTATTTTACAGAAAGAGTACAAGCAGGGGGAGTGGCAGGCAAAGGCAGAGGGAGAAGCAGATTCCCTGCTGAGCAGGGAGCCCAATGCGGGGCTTGATCCCAGGACCCTAGGGATCATGACTTGAGCTGAAGGCAGACGCTTAACTCACTAAGCCACCCAGGCACACAATACTGAGTCGTTTTAAGTTATTTTTTTTACCAAAAGTCACAGAGCTAATGAATGATAGAACAAAAATCCAGTCATTCATTCAACAGAAATTTATTCAGTGCTAACATTATCACATGTAAAAAGGTCTCTTTCTATTCAGCTTACAGTCTGAGGGACAAATATTAATTCATGATCACAACACAGTAATAAATGCTGTGGTACAAGTATGCGTATAATACTCTTGGAACACATAAGTGGGCACCTAAATAATACTGAGGACAAGAGAAGGAAGTAAAACATAAGCTGAAATTTAAAGAACTATTAGAAGTTAGGTAGATAAATAATGTTAGGAAGGACATGCGCAGAGGTAATAACACACTGAAAAGCAGTGAAAAAATACAGTCAATTTGAATAACTTCCTGGACTTCAATGTGACTGGATGAGAGAATGCATAAATCTGAATGGTGAGAAATAAAGTTCGAGAGCTAGGCAGAGGCCAACAATGTAAGTAACTTCATCTTTTATTTTTACCCAAAATACCTCACTTGAAAAATAGGCATTCCACTTAGTACCTGCATCTGTTAGAGCAATGATTCTAAATTGATAATGTGAAAGGAGGACATCTCAGACAATGCAGAGTTTCTGACTGCTAAAATCCTCTCAGAAAGCTAAATGGGACCTATGGATGGATTTTGAGCAGAGAAATGACAGTCAAATATGAAATTTAGAAAAGGTATTTCAGGGGCGCCTAGGTGGCTCAGTTGGTTAAGCGACTTCCTTCAGCTCAGGTCATGATCCCGGAGTCCTGGGATGGAGTCCTGCATCCGGCACCTGGCTCCAGACTCTGAGGAGTCTGCTTCTACCTCTGACCTTCTCCCCTCTCATGCTCTCTCTCACTTCATCTCTCTCTCACTCTCTCTCAAATAAATAAATAAAATTAAAAAAAAAGAAAAGGTATTTCAGCAACAGCACAGAGGATTGGAGGAGCGGATAGTAGAAATATTGGTCAGAATACATTTGCAATAATTCAAGTGAGAAGTACTGAGAGTTTTAGTTAAGACTGTGATAAGGGGAATGTACTAAAGATTCAAATATTAATCTGTACATGTTGATATCTGATAGATATAGAGATTTAGTAATGTAGGGTAGAATGTCTCTCTGTTTCTGATTCATTTCTTTTTTTTTTTTTTTTAAGATTTTATTTATTTATTTGAGAGAGAGAGAGAGTGAGAGAGAACATGAGAAGGGAGAAGGTCAGAGGGAGAAGACTCCCCATGGAACTGGGAGCCTGATGCGGGACTCGATCCCAGGACTCCGGGATCATGACCTGAGCCGAAGGCAGTCGCTTAACCAACTGAGCCACCCAGGCGCCCCTCTGATTCATTTCTATAACACCATTATTCTAAACATTTTGGGGGTCACAGACTTGTTTAAGAATCTGACTAACCCCTGTCCTATGCCTAAGAGAAACTCATACTATTTCATGTGTTCCATGAATCCACCTAAAATACCAGGCTAAATAACACTACACTGGATTAATCTATGAAAATATGAATATACCAAAATAGTTTGGAGAGGAGTGATAATAATTCATTCATTCTAGATATATTAATGTGCTCATAGAACATCCTAAACGAGATATTAAGAACTTGGTTATATTAGTCTGAAAGACAGAAGTTGCTGGTGAAAATACAGTATTAAATATCTCATCTGAAGACACTGTGTGGAGTTAACAGAATGATAATAAAGGGTTTGAGTTCTTCAATGATGATCATGTAAGGAGTGATCAAAGGACAGAAATACACATGGGAAGGAAAAGCGAAAAGAGAAATCTGGACATCAGAGTCAGAGATTTCAATTAGCACAGTCAGAATTTGGAGATTAAACTCAAAACCATGTGTGGATTTTAGACCTTTCCAAAATTTTGGCCCAACAGAGATTTTAGTAATGTTTAATGCTCTAGGTGTTACTTTATACATGCTACATGTGTATGTTTCCTAAAATTTTGAATATTAACTTATACTTGATGAGAGAGAGAGAGAGAGAGAGAGAGTGTATGTGTGTGTGTGTGTAGCTACTTAATCTCCAAGTGCCCTATTTTATAAGTAAAGATAATGAAGCTTATGTTCAAACCTGGATATGGCTCCAGCCTAAGGAATCTTTCTATTTTATCACAAGACAGAAAGATAAATGTAATTGGTTTAGAGTCTATTTAACATTGCTAATTATTGCTGTGTAATGGTGGGTGAATCAGTTTAATACGCTGTATAGTGTTAAAAAACAATTAAGAGAAGTGAAGTCCAAGAAAGTTTCCTCTCCGCCCCTCCTGTTTTATAGAACTAGACCATAGTCTTCTTGTATGAATGCGTAGGAAGCTAATATCATGTAAAAAAATAAAATGAGTGGTAGCATTCAAGATATAGGTAATGTTTTTGTAATAAAGCATTCAGACATTTTAGATTCTGGTAATTTCTCTTGACAAGTTCAAAATACATTGAAACTTTTCCTCAGGATCTATGCAATAATGATATTTTTGTAAAAATATGGATAACAGTAATGTATATTGATATACTTTTCAGTTTTCAAGTCAACACACACTTATCATTTGGTACTTAGAATTCCTTGAGCTATATTGGTAATAAATGGAAGCCTAAGAGAACTGCATAGCAACATAAATTTATTAAGAGCTAGAACCCAGCCCTTCTGACTTTAGTCCACTACACTTATCTTTGAGTCTCGCTAACTTTCTGACACTATAGATGACATTACTGGGTTATGTCATTGGTTCTATTCAGGGAACTTCCTTTTGAAGTTCAAGCTCAGAACATTACTTTGAGTTCTGTTTAACTGTGGACCCCACCCAGGTTAAAATAGGTCACCTCTCTTGGTGTATTCCTCAGGCTAGCATACCAAATAGACCTGCCGAGTACTTCAAAAGTGAATGTGTACCCAAGTACCTGGTCAGAGAAAAGTCAGGGTCTCCAACAGAAACAGCAAATCTAATTTTAGAAATCTAAAGATGACTTATCTTGAGCTCTGATAGTTGATGTTATGTTTCCTTGAAGTTTCTAAAGAGATCTGTTTCTGCCCAGCTCTCAAAGTCACAAGGTCAAAGTTAGACTATCAAAAAAGATGAATACCCCGTTGACAGGAACTTGACTATATCACAAGTCCATTCTCAGTGGCTTTTTTGCACCAAGAATTTGTTCTGTGACAATAAGTTGTCTTCTACAGACACCTCCTCCTACCAGATCACGTCATGTGAAAGAAAGAGGGGCAGAATAATTGATTTAGGAATTTTAGATCCAGAGGGAGATTTTGAGAGCCTAAATATGGATGAGCATTACTATTACTATTTAAAAAAAGTTTTTATTGTTCTTGTTATTGGGGACCTATCCAAAAGATCTTTGAGTCAGAAGTCTGTAACAAGACTGTGCATTAGAAGATTTCAAAAGCCCTTTCCATCATCTATCTCAAGGACTGTATGTATCATATACTTAATAAAGATTTTGTGAACACCAGTTTTCAAATTTTTCCATACACTGATCTCCTATAGCATTTGCTTCACCTTACTTATCAGAACTCAGTTGTAAATTCCCTGGTATTTTTCTTCACTTTTCCTATTTTTAAATGATGTCATAACTTTTTAAGGTCATTAAAAAAAACATTTTTATACATCTATTATACTTCCCAAAGTAGCTGACTGCTGTTACTAAAATATATTTTTAAACTACATAATTTAAAAATGTCAGATATAATTACCAGTCATAAACCTTTAAAAATTCTTGAAAGGAAATTTTGTTATTTCTTAAAAATGGAATCTAATAACTCAAAATTCAGAAAGTGATTTTTTTCCTAATGAAAATTACTCATTACATCATGGAATATTCTCAGTGAAATTAAATGCTGTACATTTTACTCTCTAGGCTACATCATATCCTACCTCCTTTCTATAAGCCCCTTTATCTAATTCAGTAATTGTTTCCATTAATACATCTGATCTTTTTCCATGTTTGCCTTTCTTTTTCAAATTGCAGGGACCCTTATTAGAATGCAATGTGAATTTCATGAATTGAGAACTACAACCTGTTCAGTTTTAAGTTCCTTATAATGTATCCACTGTGCTTTCAACATTAGAGAAGCTCATAGCATTTTATACATGAATGAATCATGCCTTCATAATATATTGCTAATAATTATTTTATAAGCAGCATAAAAAAGAGTTTGCCCCACCTTAATGTTTTGAGGGAAATTATTACAAATTATTTAAAGGTAGACAATAGACATCGATATATTCTCAAGAGGGATATCTATTCGATCATCTAATTTTTATGGTTGTATAACGACATGTTACAATCTATAAAGAACAAATATCGAAGTAATAATCTTTAACCCACTCACACTTTGTGGACAGTCATTTCATGTTTTAAAATGTTACATTTTGAAAACAAAAAGGAGAGTGGGACAGAAATAGAAAAAGGAGAAAGGAAGAGAGAGGGAGCGAGGGAGAGAGTCAGGGAGGGGAGGGGAAGGGAGGGGAGAGACAGAGGGAGATGGGGGAGGAGAGAGATGAGGAGGAGGGGAAAAAAGAAATTAAATGAAGCCTAAATGAACATAATAGGACTAAACACTTTCGATTATAGTATCTGATATTGGTAAGGTAAATAATTTAATGTATAGAGGTACCACACAGCATTCTGTACAATTTAAGCTCTTGTAACTAACTCTGAAGTGCCACAAAAGTGCCACATGGTTAACCAAAATCTAGTCTCTCATAAATCTGTCAAAAAAAAAAAATCTGTCCACAATAAAGAAAAATTCATTTCCAAGTGAATTACAAACATTTTCAACATTGCAAAATAAGCTAAACTCATTTAGGCATTTAACTCAATTAGAAATAATATATTGTTGATTATGTATGTGCAGTTTATTCATTCATTTGAATGTCTAGCACTCACAACTGATTAAATCAGATTGTGCACTCTGAATATTAAACACATTAGATAATATTTCAAGATTTTACTTCTGTAAATTGAGGAACTCAATTTCATTTAAATGCAGGTAACAATTAAAATGAAGTTTTAAGATAATGTATCACAGTCCACACAAAATTGGTTTTTATAGGTAGTCTTCTGATAATTTCTTTAGATCTCAATTCTACAGTAATATCATCAAATACATTAGACAAAAATCCAGGAGGGGAATAAAAATGCAATGGGGATGGTAAAATGTAATAATCCTGGCCCAGTAAAGAATTAAATCTGATGAGATCACAAACCCTTTCCTCATTTCTTAAATTTGTTCCAACTTAGCTGCTTAGAGATTGACAGCTGAAAATAATAAAAGTCCAATTATTTTGATGAGTGCTTCATACTATGTTTGGTGTCTGGAACCAAATTCAGGAAAAGAAATTTTGGTCCATTCTCCATACTGCCTAATATCCCCAAATTCATATGATTCACATCTAAAGGACTATCACACTATGAGATGAAGGAGACTAAAGACATTATAATGTAACATAAAAGACAAGGTCAGTAGAGTCAGATGATTTAAAATCAAGGCTTATGACATTAGTTTTATGAATAAAAATATTTTTTAGATTCTCTGGACTTCCGATTCATTCAACACAAAATGTCAATGACATTTATTTGCTGTGTTTCTTCACAGAGTTAATTCACAAGTTATATTAAATAATATCAATGAGTGTGATTTTTAAAATATTAGACTTCAGTAAAATGTGGACAGTAGTAATGGCAATATAAACTGTAATAAAAAAATAAAATGACAATGTCAAAGAAGGAGAAGAAAGAGAAATGGAGATTCCTGGAACTCAGTTAAACTCTTCAAACTTGACAATTTAGGAAAACAACATTCTCCATAACAACTGAGTAATAAAATACCCTGCCATATAAACAAGTATCAGCACTTTATATAGCAGCAATTATATTCTATTTCTTTTCACGGACAAGTAAATTTGGCCATTAGGCTTATGTACATGTTAAAGCTGATCTTTAATTTGTCTTACGACTTTCACCAAATACCGACACCAAAAAAGCCCCTTATCTCTCCTTCCCACTCTTGGTCAATTGCCCCTTCATGTGCTTCAATAGCATATACGATATAATATCTTAAGCCATTCACAAACTTTGTCACAGTAGTATAACCACAGATTTCTCAATCCAGACTAAGCTTGGGGTCAGGAACTGGTTCTTTGTACCTTGAAAGTCTCTGACTCCCAGTAAGAACCTACCAAATACTCAAAGGGTGTTGGTCAGTACACTGGTTAAATAAGAATATGCTGCCAAATATAACAAACAAAATACAGGACATCCAGTTAAATTTGAATTTCAGATACACAACACAAATTTGAGACATACTTATATGAAATATTTATTCATTTTTTATCTGAAATTCAAATATATCTAGGTGTCCTATATTTTATCTGACAATGCTAAATGAGAAGAGAAAATGTCTGATGGCTTCAAGGCAACTGAAACCAGATAACTACATCAAGAAATCATTTAAATTCAACTTTAAGTTAGAAATAGTGCCTGTAAGGAATAACAAAATCTTCCAAGTTAAAAAGTGAATTTACTGCTCAAAGAAGCACAAAACTTTCTTGTATACTAATCTAACAAGAAAGGAAACAACAAAGATGTCATCTTTCAAATTAGGATATCAATTTTGCCATCGTTGTTATATTATTGTATAGCAACTACATCTCCATTTCCTTGAAGGTGGACTTGAGCAATTACTTTGCTTTGGTTGACTTCCCATGTGTGTAAGCAATAGTGTGCCAATTTCAAGCCTAGGTCTTAAGAAGTTGAGAGTGTTTTTGCTTATTCTTCTGGGAGTGCAATCTCTACTATGAAAATAATATGGCCCAGGTAGTTCCTGCCGTTTTAGCCTACACTCTGGAGCAAAACAGAGAGAGCCAAACTCAGAGACCTACAGCTTGAGACAGAGTCACTCCAGCTGACCAACAACAGATCTGTGATTAAGGAACACATGTGTAATGTTGAATGCCACTAAAATTTTGTTGCTGTTTATTATGGAGAATTCCTACAACAATCTGTACAACAAGAGGCAAATGATACAGCCAGAGTTCTCAAAACAGTCTTCTTGCCTGAGTCCAAGGCAGATCTGGACAGTTGGTACCCTCATCACAGCTAAAGCATGTGTTAGAGCATTTTCCTATGTCAGAAGGGAGAAAAACTCACTTCTTTGATTGTTCATTATACTGTATATCAAAGTAATAGTGTATCCTTGGGACGTATTTGTAAAAGAGTAATTGTTTAGATCTTGCACCTAATGTGAATTAACTTTTAAAAAATGCATTTTATGTAATGAGGAATCAGAGATGTCAAAAAAAAGTGATAGCATCACCTTATACTCTATAAATCTTATTGGCAGAAAAAGAATCATTAATCCTCATATTCATGTTTTCCATACAGAAACTCATGAGACAGTCCTAAGACAGAGAATGTGTTTATATTTCTAGGAGATAATTTTTTTTTTTTTCTTTAGAGGAACTCCTAGGGAATATATGATTTTCTTCATAAGTATTTGAAGCAGTATAAATGCTAGGAAATTACTCAGGAACTATTATGTGCATAGTCTATATTTGCTAGGAAACCAAAGGATATAAAAGTTGCATTTCTTCAGGTATTTTGCAGAGCTCCAACTGAGTGCAACACACTGTATTAGAAACCATCTCCCCAAAAATGGAGAACTGATAAAATAAAGCAAGTGAACTCTCTTGCTTTTAAACAAATTATGGTGAGAATTCGTAAATGGAGTATTCTTTTTTTCCTATCTGTACAGAGTTGGTGCTTTCATACTGAATTTTTGTGATTAAAACAAAAAGATGAATTTTTGTGATATATCTTTGTCTAACATGTGGGTTTCCAGTAATGTTATGAACTGAATGTTTGCATCTTCCCAAAATTCATATGTTAAAGCCCGTAACCCCTAATGTGATAGTGTTAGGAGGTGGAGACTTTGGGAGGTAATTAGGTGTAGATGAGATCATGAGGTTGGAGCACTCATGGAGGGATAGGTACCCTTATCAGAAGAGAAAGAGACACCAGAGCTTCATGTGAGATTATAGCAAGAAGGAAACTACCTGTAAGCCAGAAAGAGACCCTTACCAAGAACTGAATCCATGGACACCTTGAACTTGGACTTTCCAGCCTCCAGAACTAAGAGAAGTCAAGTCTATTGTTTTAGCCACTCAGCCTATAGTATTTGGTTATAGAAACCCAAGCAAAGACATGTAATAACTGGAAGGACACAAACAAAAATGGTTATTACACAAGAAAATGGACTTTTCTATGTTTCATTGTGTATTGGCTCTTAGTCTGAGAGACCAAGTTATTTCATCTCTGCATCCTTATTATCAAGAATATTGCATAATAGATGAAAGTTCCTGGGTATGAATATGTGGAATGACTATTCTATAGCAATTTCCAAGGGCCAGTCCTGACCTGAAAGTGTAGGTATTTAAGATGCTTGAGCTATACATTCTAGAAATTAGTGTCAAATATTAAACTAATCCCAAACCTGAATTCAAATCTCAATAATTTGCCATCTACTTTTGGTTTAATTGTTAACTTTATTCGCTACTCTAAGACCACTACCACTTTCAGGATTCACAGCAGCATTTAGTCTAGTTCTGCTAATAGTTCTACCTATGGTCCAGGGTTTATACCTGGACTCCTGTTCCTGTGGGACAGCTATGAAACAGAGGCCCCGAGATTTTCTTGCCAGTTTATTTCTGAGGGATGGAAATCTTGTCTCCGACTCTTGATTTGGTATTTGGAGCCCCACTACATATAGACGAGCTTTCCTGATGAGAAGAGCCTACTTAGGCCAATTTTTAATTTGGGTGACCCATGTAATAATTGCTCTATAGTTCTCTTGTGATCTCCCTTGGTCACATTATGCACCTGTATTATTAAATACATGCCTAAGTGACTCTATTGCCATTCAAATAACAAACTCTACCTATAAAAGAGAATCGTGTTTCCATATCTAGTAAATATGGTGATTTCCATGTGCAGACTCCTCCCCATTTGGCTGCCCATTTAAAATATTCTCCCATCTAATTTCTGATTAGTATGCTCACATATAAGCAATTTTAAATAATTTATTGGTCAGCATATATAAATATCTTTTTTTTTTTTAAAGGTTTTATTTATTTATTTATTTGTCATCAAGAAAGAGCACAAGCAGGGAGAGCAGCAGGCACAGGGAGAGGAAGAAGCAGACTTCCCGCTGACCTGGGAGCCTGATGCAGGGCTCAATCCCAGAACCCTGGGATCATGACCTGAGCTGAAGGCAGATGCTTATCCGCTTAACCGACTGAACCACCCAGGCGCCCCCAGAAATATCTTTGTAACAAGATATTCAGGGCAACTTTCATTACAATAGACTTATTATATGCAAACTAATCTATGTTAATTCATCTTAATTTTAAAATAGGGTATTGCAGACATTGAAATTTCTCTAAAAATGTTTGTTTCTATGATTTGGAGGAACACTCTTTGAGGGAAAGAATCAAACGGAATTACCCATCTGGTCATTTCCGAAAAGGAAAGATTCGGTTTTTATATCACTGAAGAAAAACTGTACATTGATAGTGGATGTCCTCACATTTACTACCATTTTCTTGATTTGTCTGTTCCTCAAACATGAGAGTATTTTGTTTTTCTCTTTTCCTTTCTGAAACAAATTAATATTCTCTGTAAAAACAATTTTTAAACTCCCTATTAAGTCTTTCTACACCCTATCAAATTAATTGCCCCTATATACACCTTATTTCCTAATCATTATTTTAGCATTTCGAGTAAAAAATATATGTCTTCCATTAGGTATTTTCTAACTAAGGTAGAGCTACATTTCCCTTTTGTCTTCTCGGAGCAAGCAACTTTTTCAAACTTCCTCGGGATATTTCTCACAGACATTATTAGTACTCATATATATTTACATATATGTCATTCATCTTACCAAACTCATGGAAAAAACCTTTATATTATTATCCAGATACCTAAGGGAACTCCTACCTCATTATTTTCCAACTTAAGTACTTATTTGTTTACATTTGGTACCTGTCTTCTCCACTAGAAGATAAGCTTTATTATGGCAATGATGTTGCCTGTCTTGTCTTCAGTTTACTCTTGGCATCTGGTTATGTTCCTGGCATATATAGATTTAGTAAATATTGGTTAAATCTGTCATTGAATGTAGGCAGTAATGATACCACACTACTCTCATAATTTATTATATTCTTGGGTGCACCATAGATTTCAAGTAAGACGTTTTTAAAACACAAATTACCAAGTAGTCATTTATGTATATGTGAAATTCACGTGAAGATAGAATTTTGATGACGTGGTTTCAAATGAAGAGTATAGTTTTTCTAAAAGCAACAGTCCAAGCCATGACCTTCGCATTACTAGATAAAATACCAGGAGGCTTTTCCTCATAGGAGGTACTCAAAAAAGATTTATTTTCATGATGGATGGTAAATAATCATAAGACTAAATAATATTTCATTAAACTGACTCACATGATTTGTTTGGAGGAAACTAGTAGCTGTTTTAAATGCGATTTGACTCAAGGATAAAAGAGTCAAATGAAAACTTTCTATTTTTACTTAAAATCAGTATAGTATAATAACTTATAGAGATAGAGGAAACATTCCTCGACTTCATAAAATCTATGAAAAATCCACAGCAAGTATCATTCTCAATGGGGAAAAACTGACAGCCTTCCCATTGAGATCAGGAACACAAGGATGCCCACTCTCGTCACTGTTGTTCAACATAGTACTAGAAGTCCTAGCAACAGCAATCAGACAACGAAAAGAAATAAAAGGTATTCAAATTGGCAAAGAAGAAGTCAAACTCTCTCTCTTCGCACATGACATGATAATTTATATGGAAAACCCAAAAACTCCACACCCAAACTACAAAGAACAAACAATAACATGCAGATATTTTAGACTTGCATATTTTTGGGGGAGTAAACATTTTGAAGGCCTAACATGTAAGTAAATGGACTTGGGTAAGCCAGTAAACCTGCTCATGGAAATTAAGACTACGAGTCATTATAGGCAGTCAAGAAATTGCTATTGTCAAAAAAAGAACACACATGCATGTTATTTTTGCCTGTCAGACTATTTTAACAGTTCATGTATAGTTGTAAGAATAAATAGGTGGTGGGGCATCTTTGAGATGCTAGTATAATTTTATGATAAAAGTATACTTAAATTGCTGTTTTGGAGTTAATTATGATGCTTTACTATAGCAGTGTCAATATAAACATTTTTTGTGCCCTCAGTAAAATATTAGATGTTAATTAGTTAATGATTCCCCACTGCCAAAATCTCTCATCCAAGAAAGAATTATCATTTGATTACATGGGATTGTTTGGCAACTTGTTAGAAAATCAAAACAAAAAAGTTTTATTCATTTATTTTATGCACAATTCTAAGTACATTAAATTAGATATTATTAACAGTAATTCTGAAGTTTCATATACATCAGTATAATTATTTGTTCCCATTAAAAACAAGTATCATATTCAAAACTAACCTAGGATCTTTGTAAAATAACCATGGAGTAGAACATCTTTAATAATAATATGTTGCAAACTTGCTGTCATATACAATTGATGAATAAATTTCAGAGAGTGGAACATTTCATGAATACAGTACAGTCCTAATTTTCCTTTAATCCATTTAACATATTTAAGATAAACAAGTATGGAAGAACAGTTGAGTCAGAGGGGTGTTTGTAATGTGAAATAAAATGCTTGTTTCTTGAAATAAGAACATTTCCCTTAGACTAAGTTCTAAGATTCAAGTTTAGTGCTATGATACATTATCGAGCCTTTACAATAAGAAACATCAAAATAGGTGACATCAGTTCATATTAAAAAAATGATTATCCATAGATTTTTAAAAAAATATATAATGCTTCTGGCTGAAGAGTTTTAATCTAGTAACAACCTGTCATAGTAAAGTTCAAGGGAATAAAAGCCTGTGGAATTATTCCCAGAGAATCAAAATATGAGTGAATTATTCTATTCTCCAGAATCTACTTATATAAATTTTATCCTTTGCAGTTGAAATTTTCAACCAAACCATCTGTCAGGATAAGTAGGATAAGGTTTTAATTACTTACAGCAATGCAATTATACCATTAATGTTCAGCTAAAATTGAACCCATTCAATTTAATTAGGAATGCAGCTGTGAGTGGAAAGAGATGGGTACTTTCAGATAGCCAACACAAGAGGTTATAAAAGCTCTTTTTTCTTTCTTCTTTGTTGCTTGTTTGTTTTTGATTTGCCAGGACTTTGCTCTGGCATAATCCCTATTCTGCTGTACTATTTTTTGAATATATGTGTGTATGTGTGTGTACATAGTGTATGGTAGAGATATTTATATATGCCTTTTCTGACAGAGTGTGTGTATACATGACACACACACATATAAATTACATACATAATAATCAAATATTTCCATATGCACATATAATACCTCTAGAAGAGCAAGTTATCTCCTATTTGTGGCCATGACTTTATATCTGCCCCACATATGCCATGGAAAAGGAATTAATTCAACTCACTGAGAAACAATCTTCCTTTCAATTAAAATTAATGTTTTGGTTAACACATTCTCATTACAATAACTACACTAGTCATGGGCTAAGGTGAAAATAAAAGATAAGCATAAAATTTATCTAATCATCTGAAAACGCCTACAATCTATTTGAAGAGATGAGACATTCATGTATACAGCAGTTAAACAAAAATGCAAGAAACACACTTGTAAGACACAAGATAACTGAACAAAACAAACACTATGTATTCTAATATTTCATAGAGAAAAAATAATGTAGGCTTGGGAAGAATAAAATTTAGGGTTTTTCTGCACTTCAAGAAATGGTTTAGATATTAATAAGCATATATATAAGGGAAAGAATACTTCAAGTTGAGACAGCATCTGGTGGATGGCCTGAGATATAGTGAGAAAGATGAGTCCAAAGGGAAATCAGGAGTCAGGCCTTTCTGGATAGAAGGCTTATGTTGGGAAATGAGGGTAGGTACCCTGGATTAGAGAGCCCTGAAAGCATTCTAAGGAAAGCCATTATAAAATTTGCTTCTTCCAAGAAGCTTTTGTAAAATAACGAAATTCCTGAAAGTGAAGCAACTAATTCTTATTCTTTGATCTTGCTAACACTTATGTTTTCTAAATGGAAATATTTTTTAAATGTTAACACCATGAACATAAGGAAGAGATTAACAGGGTCAGATTTGTAAAGTTTCTCCTATCACATACCTCGCAGTTGCTATAGCAATGTTTTCACAAGCAAAGCCAGAAGAGAGAAAACTGGCACATTTGGAAAATTGACCAGAATGGTTTCAACTCAAGATGGAAATAAATGAAAAGGCAGCATGGTGATGTATTAAGAGCATGGACTCTGGGTCTACTAGGCCTGAGTTCAAATCCTACTAATATACAGCTGTGTCCGCAGAGACCTAATTAGTTAAGCCTTCTATACTTTATTGTCTTCATCTATGAACTAATTAATAATGTTTATAGGGTTGTTGAAAGAATTGAATACTATTTTAGGTGAAGCTCTTACAATGGTGGCTGACAAATAATTATTGTATGTCAGCTATTATAAAAAATCAATTTCACAAATAACATTTAATAAGTAAATTCCTAAATTATTCTAATAACAAACAACTAGAGAATTTTTTTTAACTGTGCGTATATCATGTTTAACAAGAATCACCCTCAGGTTCTAATTCTATGAATAACTATGTCGATTACACCTTAAGTTCTACCACTAGGTTCTATGTAATAAGTTGGATCAAGTTTTAAAAAGTAGAATCTAAATGTATAATCTCCTAACTTCACACTTTCTGGATAAAAAAAGTGAATTCTTATAGTCCTGTTTTATCGACTTAATGCCTTTACAGTTCTGATACTTAATAAATATGTGAAGCTGCAGGAACACAAGCAATAGGAAAGCTCAAGGGCTGTGACTGCATGAAGAGGACGCCCCTACCAGAAGGCTGTGGGATTTGGCTATACAAATTATGTTTGTAGGCTGTACTTGGCTCTCCGTTCAGGTTACAACCCCAGTAATGCAAAACTTAACTCAAGAAGGAAGAGCTTCCCTAGTACTTGATTATCTACTATTGCAGGCAACACCTTACTTAAACTTTCTTCAGGAAAGGAAGAAAGCATTGATTTTTGTGATATTCTTTCATTCTTTCCTCAGAGAATAGAAACATTGTCAGTATCAAGGAAAAATAAGTTTTCTCCCTCATATTTGTTTTCTTCTGCTTTACTAGATAAATAAGCGGAGAAGTATTCTTTTGGCAATCATGTATGTAGATGTGATCATGATAAAAGAAGAATGCCCAACAAATTTACTTTGCAGGATTACTCCACCCACCAGATATATTGAATATATAAATGTTAAAACAATCAAGGATTATAGAAACATTCTTTGCTGAATTTCATTAGTCATCAATCCAAGATGAAATAAGCCGTATAGATAAACCCACTAGAGACAACCTCATCCATCCATTGCCTTTGCAAACAACTAAATGAATTTTGAATCAAGAAACTAGTGACTAAAATTTGCTGGAATAAGTAATCATTACAAAGACTAAGAGCAGCCCAATAGTTCATCATTAAGGGATGAATCAAGTAAACTAGGAAACATCTATAAAGTATTTTGCACCTATAAAAGAAATAAACATTTCTAGTTACTGTTATGTAGATCCTCTGGGATATGTAAGTGAAATACATCAAAGTGGAGAAAAATGAGTCTAGTATGTTAAAATAAACTACCATTTATCTGAGAAAGTATGGAGATACATAAACACTGAATTTTAACTTATACTGTAGATTTAAATATACAAATGTCTACATATTTATAAAATATGTACATACATATGAAATATATACATACACATCTGTCTATTCATAAAATGCATTAAAATTAAAAATAAATGAACATAATAGTATACACAGCTGGTAGACAAATTACACAGAGAGTAGTTGTGGTAAGACAGTGAAATTTTTAAAGTTCAAAAAACTTCAGATTCCTTATATTATTCATTATATCAGTTTTGGTAATAATATTGTATTGGGATAACAAATTATGTTAATGCCATTATAAACAAAGATTTCAGATAAGGGAAAAGAAATATAACGGAAAAAATCAAAGAAATTAATCAAAAGCCCTGTAAATGTTAAGTCTGAAGTGAAAATATCTGTAGGAACTCATGATATATTTTCCTTTAAAAAATACAGATTTCTAAGTCAACTAATCTTTGACAAAGCAGGAGAGAATATCCAATGGAAAAAAGATAGCCTTCAATAAATGGCTTGGGAAAATGGGACAGCTACATGCAGAAGAATGAAACTGTATCACTTTCTTATACCATACACGAAAATAAATTCAAAATAGATGAAAGACCGAAATGTGAGATAGGAAACCATCAAAATCCTAGAGAACACAAGCAGCTACCTCTTTGACATAGACCAAAGCAACTTCTTACCAGACATATCTCTGCATGCAAGAGAAAAGCAAAAAAGAACTATTAAGACTTCTAAAAGGCAACATTTGAGGTGAGAGAAGATATTTGCAAATGACATATCTGATACAGGGATAGCATCCAATATCTGTAAAGAACTTACCAAATTCAACACCCATCAACACCCATCAAACAAAAAATCCAGTTAAGAAATAGGCAGAAGACATGAATAAAGACATCCAGATGGCTAACAGGCACATGAAGAGATGCTCAACATAACTCATCATCAGGAAATACAAATCAAAACTACAATTAGATACACCCCACACCGGTCAGAATGGCTAAAATTAACAACACAGGAAACAACAGATGTTGGTGAGGATGCAGAGAAAGGGAAACCTTCTTACACTGTTGGCGGGAATCCAAACTGGTGCAGCCACCCCGGAAAACAATATGGAGGTTTCTCAAAGTTAAGAACAGAACCACCTTACTACCCAGCGGTTGCACTAGTAAATATATAACCAAAGTATAAAAAATACTAATGTAAAGGGGCATGTGCTCCCCAATGTTTATAGCAGCATTATCAACAATAGCCAAATTATGAAAAGAGCCTGAATGTCCATTAAGCGATGGGTAAAGAAGTATCCAGTATACATATGACAGAATATTAATCATAAGAAAGAAATCTTGTTATTTGCAACAGTATGCATGGAGCTAGAGTATATTATGCTAAGTGAAATCAGTCAAAGATACCATATGATTTCACTGCTATGTAGAATTTAAGAAACTAAACAGATGAACATAAGGGGAAAATGAGAGAAGCAAAATATAAGAGAGACAAAGAGACTCAACTATAGAGAACAAATTGAAGGTCTCTCGAGCAGAGGTAGGCGGGGAGTGGGGGTGATAGGCTAAATGGTTGATGGGTATTAAGGCGAGCACTTGTGATGAGCACTGGATGTTATAAGTGATAAATCACTAAATCCTACTCCTGAAACTAATATTACACCATATGTTAACTAACCAGAATTTAAATAAAAACTTGAAACATTGAAAAAGAAAAAAGTAGTTTAAAAGGCTGAAACCAAAAACAAAAACCCAGATTCCTTATTGTTGCCCACTCAAAACGTCAAGAAATGATAAGTCCACCCACAAAGATCATTTCCATTCCCAGAGTTGTGTCTCTAAATATCATTCTTCACTATAAGGAACCAGGATTTCTTGGAGAAAAGGGCTAAAACCCAGGTTGGTGGCACAAATCTATAGTATGAGCTTGGACTAGTTTTTGTACACGAAATGAAGGAAGTTCTAACAGACTACTATTTTTATGGCAGACGGACTTTTGGTTTTAACTTAAGAAGCTTCCATAAGCCCAGATTACAACATTTTGGTCATCATTAAAGACATGCCTATAATGGATTGAAATATATCTATATTTTTAAGCCTATGAGCTTCTGATACTTTCAAATATTAATAAATTTATTATTTTAAAATGGGTAAAATTGGTAAATGAGAAAAATCAACATTAAAATGTTCTCTGCTTTTGAAATATTTCATAACAAAAAAAGCAAATTTTTTTGAAAAAAAAATCTAGCTGAAAAAAAATCTTGCTACAAAATTATAATAGTTGATGGACCAAATAGTATTTTGCTCAAAAGCTATAAATATCTGATTTTGACACCTCTCTGGGAAATGGATACTCAGAAATAGAAGAGATAAAGACAGATATAGAGAACTTGATAGAAAATATCTAGCAACCTGCCTAGCCCTGAACCAAGGTAAACTTTTTTTTGAGAAGTTTGAGGAAATGTTAATAATTTGTGACACATTTGTATTGAAACCCAATTGGGGTTTGAGTTCTGTTTTTTTAGAAAACATGATGCAATTTTATCATGAGTAGAACTTATTTTACTAGTTTAAGAGAAAATTCGTCAATATTGCCCTAATTCCCTCAGTCTTACGATCACTGAAGAAAAGATGGTGTAGTAAAGTCAGCATAAGTGTTGTCTAGAAATTCAATCCAGTCCTCCTTCACCCTCTGGCATAGAATGTAGTTTAACTTAGATGTGCTTCATTTTACTGTATGATGAGTATAACAATTTCTAGTTTAGAGAGGATTGTTTGT
This sequence comes from Potos flavus, assembly GCA_028534135.1. Classification (NCBI taxonomy): domain Eukaryota; kingdom Metazoa; phylum Chordata; class Mammalia; order Carnivora; family Procyonidae; genus Potos; species Potos flavus. Next base: position 66,675,894 of record CM052896.1, read on the forward strand.
AACGAAATTATGTAGGTTCACCCTTTACCTCAGTGACGGGCACATAGTAGACATTCTCCTGTGAATTCCCTTCTCCAGAAGAAGACTTATAGTCACTGTTCACAGAGAAGTTTGAAGAGTGACAGAAGTAGCTTTGCAGATAATTCTTAACTTCCAATGAATTGGCATAACTCAATTATTTAACGTTAACTATATTTCAAACCTCCTGCCTCCTGAACCAACGTATGTTAGAAAATGGAAATAGAGGGTAAAATACACACGATGGCTCCATTTAAGTTTGAGTGTGCCAGCCTCTCCTTTGCTGCCTTTTGATTTATTATTTGCACATCCGGTGCCACTGACATTTATAAAGTGACCTCTTTTTTCCTTTCTTCCACATGCACACACCCAGTGCAGGGAGTTGAACAGTCATACATGCAATGAACACAGTATTTCATGGTTAATGTACCATCCTTTATGAGAATATGCTAGCATAATGATAGAGGGCTGAAGCATGTAATCTATAATTAATACAAAGTGAACTGTCATGTAGGGCAAAATGGGCCTTTCTGCAGAAGTATAAGTGCAGTCATGGAAGCGGCTATAGCTCCTTGATTGTAATTATTCAGCCTCACTAGGGGTCTGCAGCTAGCTATTAAAGTGCTAGTGGTCCCTCATGGAGTAGTCTACTATCCAATTAAACTTTCACAAGTCTATTCAGGAGGCACACTTCAGGCTGTCACGACATTGTGGGACACCACTGTGTTCTATTAAATAGTGTCAAGCACCTGCATTTCTAATAGAACATAATGTTTTTGGTTACCTTTTGCATATAGAATTTGATCAGAGAATTTTCTTTGTCTGATTTGAACAATTTGAATCTCTAGACAGATAAAACATTTGTAATTGGAATAGGTAAAGGTCTTTAGTATCTGATACTTAGCAGGACTGTACTAATTTACCATTTTATCTCCTCTACAAAAGAAAAGCATATGCAGAAGTCAGTGAGAAACAAAGAAAAGTTAAATGTTTGGGATAATTGGCAAAATAAATGCAGTTTTAGTTAAAAATCAATAAACAAAGTATTTCAATGCATATTTAAAAGTTTGTATAGCCATATTAGATAAAAATCCCAAAATCTAGGAAAAATACAAAACAAGAACACCAAAACATTCTATGGTTTCATGAGTTAAGGACTTCCATTAAAACTATTGCAAATTCTACTGCAAACTTCAAAACAAAAATGGGCTGAATTGCCAATATGTGAAACAAAAATATTTTTGAAAAACCCTGTAAATGCAGAATATACTTGAAAACAGTCTTGATTGACAAGTAGGTTACTCACATATTTATATATTTAATCACCCATGATGATAATCAGATACTTGTTATACATGATTTAAAATCTTCTCAGCCTTACTTTCTACTCCCAGCAATGGTTTATCAACGTCTATTATACACAGGTTTTCACCAGCTTCTGGCAAATAAATCAAGTCTATGTTTCACCTTTGCATTAGCATCCTACTTTTTACATTCTTCTCAGGAACCTCTTTGACTCACTGGCATGAGACATCAGTGTGAAAATATTTGGTATTCATGATATGCACCACAGAAACATGTGGGACTTAACTTCTTGGGTCCACATTTGACCACTAGGGTATAAAGGAAGGTCAGTGGATAAATACTGGCCCCATTTGTCCCTGAGCACACAGGCTTGAAAATTAATCTTCTGTAGCAGTTGCCAACTGGGCAACAGAATGTTCCATGGCTTTCTACCCTACAACCTTTCACTTCTCAAACCTCAGTCCTCCCCCATGGAATTACCTCCCAAATAAACTAGTCTCACATAAGACTCTTTCTCTGACCTTTCTTTTGGGAAAACTAGGCTAAGAAAATATGGCCCCCAGCTCTACTCATGCGGGGCACCTAGGCGACTCAGTCATTTAAGTGTATGACTCTAGATTTCAGCTCAGGTCATGATCTCAGGGTCTTGAGATCAAGCCTGCATCAGGACTCGGTGTACAGTGGGGAGTCTGCTTGAGATTCTCTCTCTCTCTCTCTCTCTCTGCCCCCTGTGTGTACCACCCCCCCCCATGCACATACGTGCTCTCTCTCTCAAATAAATATATTTTTAAAAGAAAAAAAGTCCTACATAAGTAACTTCATCTCTCTATGCCATCATTTTCTAATTTAACTAATCTAAGAGGTACTTAGGCAAAACAAGTTTAAAACTCTGAAACAATGACTTTTTTAAAAAGCAGCAGCCAATCTTGAAAATACATAATTTCAGTAAGAATAAGCAGATTTCAGGGAAGGAAAGATCTTCATAGTTTTTGCTATCAAATTTTGCTTTCCATTTTAGTTTCCTTTCATTTTGTTTTTGCATTAGGAGGTAAATGGCTAGTAAGTCATTAACGTGGTATGTTCAGAGATACATGCAGATTATGTTAAATTACCAATTGTACATACATATTTTATCTGCTCCCTGAAGTCCATAACAATAAAAAAAATAAAATAAAAGACAAGAAATTGCACAACCCTTCCTCTGTGGAGTGGATACCACTTTGGAGAAAGCTGGAGTGCTCTTGCATCACTTCCCTCCACAACATCATTACTGTGATAGTTCAGAGAACAGTGTTCTCAGAAGAACCAAACAGGATGCAGAGAGAGCATAAGAAGTAAAGAATGATCAACTGAAGTGTAATAGTCAGAGACAGGAAGAAGCTTGGTAGACAATATAGGAAGGAACCATAGGGAGGTTGTTTAAGGTAATTCTCTGGGTCCACATCAGAAAAGCAGGTCTATATGAAAATGTGAAGACACCAGGAACTTTGTAAAGAAAAAGCTAACCCCATTGCACTTGTATTTACTTTTTTTTTTTAAAGATATTATTTATTTATTTGACAGAGAGAGAGATCACAAGTAAGCAGAGAGGGAGGGGGAAGCAGGCTCCACGCTGAGCAGAAAGCCCGATGAGGGGCTCGATCCCAGGACTCTGTGGTCATGACATGAGCTGAAGGCAGAGACTTAAACCCACTGAGCCACACAGGCGCCCCTTGTATTTACTTCCTAAAGACAAAAGTACAAAACAAAATTAATGAAGACTGTTTATTCATAAAACTTGTAGCTAGGAAATCTTTCAGCCATAATTTCATTTCATTTCAGCAAGGGATCAAAAGTTTTGGGGAAAAAAGGTAAATTTTATAGAGTAAAAAAAAGAAAAATCTGAGTCTCTGGCAAGCATTCTATTAAGTGTGATTTTTTTTTTTTTTTTTTGGAAGTGGGGGAGACTTGCTAATTGGTCTTTAGGTATATTGATTGGTATTTGGTTGGTTGCAGAGGGACAACAAAGCAGTTTGAGGACATTTTTTAAATGGAAGGATTGTTTAATAGGAGGGTGGATGGTTTCCTGTGGCCTATAATTTCCTCGAAAAAGTGGGAGCCAATTTGATCCTTTTTCAGAGGCAAACCGTCCTTAGGAGGGAGATGGATATTACAGCAGGCAGTTTGTCAAATTTTACTCAGCCATTCAAAAAAATTTAGAAATTTCTAATGGTACACAACAATGTGTTAACTTAATAAAAGCCTTGGTCGTATAGGTAGATATTGCATATGATAGATACTGTAGACGATATATGTTATACATACAGTACATAGCATAATAGATATAGAGAGAGATCCCAGTTAGCCACTCAACAAAGCTTTAGTTTTCTCACTTGTAACATACGCTAACACCCACTTCACAGGGTCATTTCAAGTTTTTATAATACATGGCAGAAAAGTGCTTATCATGTAGTGCATTACACACATGCATTCATTTACCTCTGTCATATCCAGAAGGATGGTTAATGTTACACAAAAAGTATCACAGTAATTCTGGGGTGACGAAATCATCTGTTTGCCCCCAAATTTCCCTATTTTAAAGCTGAAAGTTCTACAGCACAGGAGCGCCTTAGTCCTGGGTGAAGAAGGGCTGTTGATAACCTCAAGTAGTTCATATGGAGTGGTTGAAATGAAATTCATTTTTAGCTCAAAATCTAAGAATGAATAATTCCTTCCTAATAAACCGATGACTTTAAAGCCATAATTGAGATTAGTGTAACAATACAATACAGTTTTCTGACCCCAAAACATCCCCACCACTAAGAGAATACCACTGCAGGTAAGAGTCAGAGCTACCCAACTATGCAGCCATTTTTGGTTGATAAACAAAACTAACTCTTTGGAATCAAAATAAAAGGTGCTAATGTAGGCAGGATATACACAGATTGAGACTAGAGTAATTGTAGCCATAACAAAAAGAGATACAGAGAAAACACAAATTGACCATCCATAACACCATATCCAACACATTGATGAAAATCATTATTAATTTCTTGTAAGAATATATAAAAAATTATGCCAGACCCCCATATTTTTATATATCTTGTATATACATACATGCAGAATACATACTATATACATGTAATAAAATGATCTGGGTGTTTTAAGTATTTTTTTATCCTCCACCAATCATTCCCATGTTTTGCTAATCATCTTATTCTTGATACATTAATAACAATACATGCAGGATAAATATATTTAATTGAAAAAAAAAAGAAATGAATAACTTGGTGGCCAAAATAAATTCCTTACTTAACAATTCCCTTTGGGAATTATTTATAGCCATATGAAGTCCAGGTCCTTTAGTCCAAAGTAGGAAAAAACAATTTCTATTTATAGGAGATTGTTTTTGTCATGCATGATACATATCCTCCTATTTTTATATATACATATGTTGTACTGTATTAAGAACTGGGGGAAAAAAAAGAACTGGGATAATCAATGGATTAATATTACTATCCAAAAATTAAAATAAAATAAATGATAAAAGTGCTGTGTTAAACCACCTCCCTATAATCAAGGGGATTAGCATTTACATTTTGAAGATCTCTTTGAATATACTCAACTAATGTAATGTTTTGGTTTTTTTTTTAAGATTTTATTTATTTATTTGACAGAGAGAGAGATCACAAGTAGGCAGAGAGGCAGGCAGAGAGAGAGGGGGAGGCAGGCTCCCCTCCCAGCAGAGAGCCCAATGCGGGGCTCGATCCCAGGACTCTGAGATCATGACCTGAGCCGAAGGCAGAGGCTTTAACCCACTGAGCCACCAGGCGCCCCTAATGCAATGTTTCTACTCTGTATTGAATGTGTTAACCCTACCAAAGAGGCATTTTTCATGGTAATAATACTTGCTAATGTTACTGACTTCTTACCATGTGCTAAGGTATTTGATACATTATTTTTATTAATTTATTCCATGTAATCCCAAAACAAAACTATGAAGAAGTATTTCAACTACCTATATTTTCAGAAGAGAAAATTAGTCTTAGAAAGATAAAGTAATTTACTCTAAGTCAAATTGTGAAGTTGGGATTTAAACTAAATCTGTCTTATTCTGATATTGGATAGAATTCATAAGTAGAAAACTATTAAAACAAATGTTTAGAATAGCATATTCAATTATGAACACAGGGTCACATTTCCTACTCTCTCAGAATGAAGGAAAAAAATCAAGTATTTCCAATTAATTCCTCAGTATCTCCCAAGGAAATAAATTTCTGAGGAAATGACTTAGAGTACATATTCAGCAGGCTGTAGAAGATTTCAGGATCTATGACGTTACTCATCCTGCTTGCTACAGTTCCAAGAAGTTTGCTCCAGATTAAGAAGTTCTTTCTTAAAAAGAGCTAAAAAGATGAGACCAACATCAGAAGGATTCTCCCCTTAAGGAATTTCTAACACAGTCCTCATCTGAACAGACTCATAAGACTGAGTGAAAAGACTTTTCAATAATATGCACTGTTCCTTTTGCAAGATGTTTCTTCTGATTTGTTGTATAAATATCTGGCATTTGAGAACAGAAAAAAAAAAAGGTCTTTTGCAGTTTCAATTCATTTTGTGTAAATTATTTTGAAAATTCCACTGTCAGCAGACTTTTGCCAGATGATGGCATAGAAAATCCTAAACATAACCCTTCCCATCAACACACCAAATCTACAATTACATATGGATCATATGAAAAATATCTGAAAAGTACATAAACTGCTTTTTCATAACAAAGGATAAAAAGACCGCATTGAAACATGTAGGAGTGAAAAAGACACAATGTGGCAAAAACTCCACACCTAATGAGGCAAAACATAATAGGGTAGAATCTCACCCGAGACGTGTTTTTCCCAGAGGAGCAAGCAGTTGGTGTCCCTTATCAGGCACCCCAACTCCTGGGATCCGTACTGGAGAGAGGAGCCCCCAAATGTCTGGCTTAGAAAACCAATGAGGCTAATGTCCAAGGGACCCGAAGTGATACAGGAAACTGAGACTTCCTTTTTAAAGGGCTCTTGTATGGTCTCACTTGCCTGAGACCCAGTGAAAATACAGCAGTTTGAAAAGTGTCGGGGAGCCTGGGTGGCTCAGTGGGTTAAAGCCTCTGCCTTTGGCTCAGGTCACGATCTCATGGTCCTGGGATCGAGCCCCGCATCGGGCTCTCTGCTCGGCGGGGAGCCTGCTTCCCCCTCTCTCTCTGCCTGCCTCTCTGCCTGCTTGTGATCTCTCTCTCTCTGTCAAATAGATAAATAAAATCTTAAAAAAAAAAAAAAAAAAAGGGCCAAGTGCCTAAGACTGTATATCAAAGAAACAGGTTTGCTAATTTAAAAACATCTGCTGGAGGTGCAGGGGTCAGTTAAAACTGTACCTCCAGAGACAGAAGTACCATCGGATACCATTTTTGCACTCTCTACCTACCCTGCTAGCACAGGTAGATGAGCTCAGACTATCTATCCCACTGCCACTGCCTAGATGAAGCCGAGGAGCACCCTGGGTTAAAGCAGTCCCCCCTCTCCGGCTGGGGCAGGCGAGAGCAAATGGTTGTGGCACGCCCCTGCTTCCTAGGTAAAGTCTGCACTCCTGGATGATTTGGGCACTCCACTATTCCCTGGCAGGGGTTGCTGAGTATGAGAAGTCTTGGCATTCTCCCACTCCCAGCCTAAGGCTGGTGCCTACACAGACAAGGCACTCTCAGAGCTGCATCCCTGAAGCCGGTGGGTGCATGCAGTCAAGATATTTTCCTGCTGCCTTTCTGAAGCAGGCCAACATGCCCAATCCCTATGCTCTCCAGTCGTTCAGCTAAAGTCAGCAGGAATGTGCAGTCCATACAGAGGATGCCTCTTGATTGCTTGGCCCTGGTGACCAAGGAGACTGGTGTTCCAGAGCTCCACAGGAAGGTAACATTTGGAAAGACAGTTCTTGGCAGGCCGCCATTGCCCAGGGCACTGCACAGACAACAGACTAAAAAACAAACCCAGATGTCCTATGAAAAAAGCCTATTTACTTAGCCTGGAGCTTCAGCCTGAGAATCAAACATTAGTTTTTCCACGTATCTAGAGGCTAAGGAGGTGTTCCCAGGGAATGTAAGCAGGGAGACACCACTCCCTTGTGTACTCCCCTGGTGTCACTACAGCTCGATGAAACCTTTCAGAAAGGAGCTTACACACTCATCTGAAGCCCCAATTTTTTAAATTTTCACCCAGGGGACACCTCCAGATCTCCTGGTCAGTTAAAACTCATAATCCCCAGCAGGGATTATGATCACAGCCCCACAGGACTGTATATATTTGCATACTTTAGAAGCTGCTAAATGGGGGTCTGGCTCCAATAAGCCTGAATCTGGTCCTAAATGCAATTCCTCTCCTTGGATCACTGGCAGTTCATGGCACACCCTCAACAGCAGGGACATATTATCAAGAAAACATCAGGCAGTTTAGACAATCATTAAAGTTCAAAAGACAACCAAGAGCTAGGAAAAAACTGAATGAAAAAGTTTATTACCTACACAAGGCTATTCCTTCAAGGCTGAGAGAAGTAGCTGTTTCACCTAATTTATAGAAACACAGAAAGTTAAGCAAAATAAGCAAACAGAGTAATAGGATCCAAATGAAGAAACTAGATAAAACATCAGAAAAATAACTTAATCAAATGGACATAAGTTACCTATCTGATAAAGAATTAAAGAAATTATCATAAATATGCTACTCAATTCGGGAAAAAAAATGGATGAAGAGAACTTCAATGAAGAAATAGAAAATATAAGAAAGTACCAAAGTAGACAGAGGAGAAGAATAACTGAACTGAAAAAATACACTAAGAGGGGCTCAACTGAATAAGCAGAAATACAGATCAGGGAGCTGGAAGACAAAGCAATGGAACTCACCTAGACAGGGCAGCAGAAAGAAAAAAAAATAATCTTTAAAAGTGAAGATAACCTAAGGGATCTCTGGGATAGCATCAGGAATAACATTCACATTATAGGGTTCCCATAAGAGAGAGAGAGAGAGGGGGGCATAAAATTTATTTGAAGAAATAATCACTGAAAACTTCCCTAACCTAGAGAAGGAAACAAGACATCCAGCTCCAGAAATCCCAGAGAACTCCAAATAAAATGAACCTAAAGAAATCCACACCAAGACACATTATAATTAAAGCGTCAAAAGTTAAGCAGAGGATCTTAAAGGCAGCATGAGTAAAACAAATTGTTATAAACAAAGAAAACCCCAAAAGGCTATCAGATTTTTTTTCATCAGAAATTTTGCAGGCCAGAAAGGAGTAGCATGACATATTCAAAGTGCTGAAGAGAAAAACTTCCTATGAAGAATACTACCCAGCAAGATTATCACTCAGAACTGAAGGAGAGATAAACTCTTTCTCAATAAACCAAGTTCTACAGTACTAAACTACCCTTAAAAGAAATGTTAAGGGGACTTTTTTAACTGAAAAAAAAAAATGGCATTAATAACAAGAAAACATACAACAGTAAAAATCTCAGTGGAAAAGGGAAATATATAGATTAAGTAGTGAATTAGTCACTTATAAAGCTACTATGATGGTTAACAGACAAAAGTAGTAAAATTAACTAAAACTGCAATATTTAGTTAAGATATACAATAAAAAGATGTAAAATGTGACATCCAAACAAAATGAGGGAGAAGGAGTAAAAATACAGAGCTTCAGAATGTCAAATTTAAGTTGCTTTCAACTTAAAATAGATTATATACATAAAATGATATATATGAATCTCTTGGTAACCACAAAACAAGCATTTACAGTAGATACACAAAAGAAAGTGAGAAAAAAATCTAAACATAACAGAAGAAAGTCATCAAACCACAAGAGAAAAGAGAGAAAGGAGAAAGGAATACAGAGGAACTATGAGCACAGCCAAAAAACCGTTAACTAGATAGTAGTAAGTGCATACCTATCAATAATTACTTTATATGTAAATAGACTACATTGTCTAATCAAAAAATATACAGTGGCTGAATGGATAAAAATTTAAGAACCATCCATATACTGCCTACAAGAGATTCACTTCAGATGTCATGACACACACAGACTAAAAGTAAAGGGATGGGAAAAAGATATTCCACGCAAATAGAAACAAAATGAGTGCTAGTATAACTACTCTCATCTCAGACAAAACAGACTTCATTTTTTCGAGATCATTTATTTGTTTGACGGAGAGAAAGAGAGAGAGCGCACAAGCAGAGGGAGCAAGAGAGGGAGAAGCAGGCTCCCCACTGAGCAGGGAGTCCACTGTGGGGCTCGATCCCAGGACCCTGGGATCACGACCTGAGCCGTAGGCAGACGCTTAACTGACTGAGCCACCAGGCACCCCCCAAAATAGACTTTAAAACAAAGACTAATAAAAGACAATGAGGAGCACTACATAATGATAAAGTGGTGAATCCGGGAAGGAAATATTTATAAATATCTATGCACCCGACATAGGTGCACCAAAAATATAAAAGGCAAATATTAACAGACTGAAAGGGAGAAATTGAAACACTACAAATAATAGAAGACTTTTAACTCCCTACTTATGTCAATGGATAGATCATCAGACAGAAAATCAGTAAGAAAACATCAGACTTAAATAACATATTACACCAGATGGACTTAACAAAACAGTCCGTCCAGGATTTGCAGAATATACATTCTTCTCAAATGCACGTGGAACAGTCTCCAGAATAAAGCAAATGTTAGGACACAAAACAAATCTTAATAAATTCAATAAGCTTGAAATCATATCAAGCCTCTTTTCCTACCACAATAGTATGAATCTAGAAATCAATTACAAGAAGAAAACTGGAAAAACTACAGCTACATGGAGATTGAACAACACATTACTGAACAACTACAGGGCCATAGAGGAAACCAAAGGAAAAATAAAAGAAATACCCAGAGGTAAATGGAAATAAATATGACATATCACAGTCTATGGGATGGTGCAAAAACAATTTTAAGAGGGAAAGAAGTTCATAGCAATACAGGCCTACCTCAAGAAATAAGCAGAATCTCAACCAATTTACCTTTACCCCTAAGGGAAAAGAAAAAAAAAAAACAACTAGCAGAACAAAAGAAACAATACAGATCAGAATAAAAATAAATGAAAATGAGTCTAATTGAAATAGCATCTAAAAAGAATAGAAAATACCAGTGAAACTAAAATATGGTTCTTGGAAAATATAAACAATACTAATAAACCCCTAGCCACACTCACCAAGAAGAAAACAGAGAGGGCTCAAATAAATAAAAATCAGTAATGCAAAAACAACTTACTACTGATACTACAGAAATACAAATGTTCATGAGACACTAGTGTGGACAATTATACACCAGCAAACTGGACAACCTAGAACAACAGATGAATTCCTATAATTTTACAATCTTCCATGAGTGAATTATGAAGAAACAGAAAATGTGAATAGACTGATATCTAGTAAGGACTGGATTAAAAACTTTTCAACAAACAAAGTCAAGGACTGGGCAGCCTCAAAGGTGAATTCTATCAAACATGCGAAGATTTAATAGTTACCCTTTTGAAAATCTTCCAGAAAACTCAAAAGGAAGGAATGCTTCCAAACCCATTTTGCTAACACCAAAAGAAGACAAGGACACCACAAGAAAAGAAAAGTACAGGACAATATCCTTGAGGAACAGAGATACAAAAATCCTCAACAAAATATTAGCACACCAAATTCAAAAACACATTAAAAGGATTAGATACTATGATCAAGTGGGACTTATTCCAGGGATACAAGGATGGTCTGACATTGCCGAACTATAAGAAAATGAAAGATAAAAATCATATGATCATGTCAATAGAAACAGAAAAAACATTTGACAAAATTCAGTATCCATTCATGATAAAAAAAACAATCAGCAAAATGAGTATAGAGGGAATGTACCTCAACATAATAAAGGCCATATATGATAAATGCCACAGTTAATATACTCAACAGTGAAAAGATGAAAGCTCTTCCTCTAACCTAAGGAAAAAGACAAGGATGCCCACTATCCCCACTTTTATTCAAGAAGTATTGGAAATCCTAGCCATAGCAATTAGACAAGAAATAAACTGCCACATTTTGCAGATGACATGCTACTATATATAGAAAAATCAAAAGACTATCAAAACACTATTAGAAATAATACATGAATTCAATGAAGGATATAAAATTAATGTACGAAAATCTGTTGTATTTATATACACTAATAATGAACTATCTTATCGGACACATATCAAGGAAACAATCACATTTATAATAGCATAACAAAGGAATAAAATGGGGCACCTGAGTGGCTCAGTGGGTTAAGCCTCTGCCTTCAGCTCAGGTCATGATCTCAGGGTCCTGGGATCGAGCCCCGCATCGGGCTCTCTGCTCAGCAGGGAGCCTGCTTCCCCCTCTCCCTCTGCCTGCCTCTCTGCCTACTTGTGATCTCTCTCTGTCAAATAAATAAATAAAATCTTTAAAAAAAAAAAAAAAAAAGGAATAAAATACTTGGGAATAAATTTAACCAAAGAGGTAAAAGACCTGCGCAGTGAAAACTATAATACATTGATGAAAGAGTCTGAAGAACACACAAATATATGAAAAAATATCTGGTGGTTATAGATTGGAAGGATAAATATTGTTAAAATGTCCATACTACCTAATGCAATATTGTTGCAATCCCTATCAAGATTCCAATGTCATTTTTCACAGAACTAGAGCAAATAATTCTAAAATTTATATGGAACAGTAAATGACCCTAACTAGCTAAAACAACCTGGAGAAAGAACAAAGCCAGTGTTATCACACAACCTGATCTCAAACTATACTACAAAGCTATAATAATTAAATTAGTGTAGTATTGGCATAAAACAGACATGTGTATCAATGAAATGGAATAGACAATCTAAAAATAAATCCACACACGTCTAGTCAATTTACAACAAAGGAGGCAAGAATATACAATGCATAAAGGAAAGTGTCTTCAATAAATGGTGCTGGAAAAATTGTACATCTACACTCAAAAGAATGAAACTGGACACTATCCTATACCGCATAAAAAAATTAACTCAAAGTGTAAGCTGACTTGAACTTAAGACCTTAAACTATAAAACTGCTAAAAGAAAACGTAGCTCATAATCTCCTTGTCATCAGTCTTACTGGTATTTTATTTTGGATCTGACTCTGAAGTCAAGGGAGACCAACTTATAAATAGACAAACAGGACTACCTCAAACAAAAAAATTTCTGCACAACAAAGGAAACCAACAAAAAAAAGGCAATCTACTGAACAAGAGAATATATTTGCAAATCATATGTCTAACAAGGGGTTAATATCCAGAACATATAAAGAATGCATACAACTCAATAACAAAATAAAAGCAATCCGATTCAAAAATAGAGAATCTAAATAGACATTTTTCCAGAGAAGATATCCAGATGGCCAACAGGCAATTAAAAGATGTCCAACATCACAAATCATCAGAAAATGAAAATTAAAAACGCAATGAGGTATCACCTTACATCTGTCAGAATGGCTATTATCAGAGACAAGAAAGAAGTGTTAGTGAGGATGCAGAGAAAAGGGAACCCTTGTCCGTGTGATTGTGAATGTAAATTGGTGCACCTGCTACAGAAAGCAGTGTGGTTTCTCAGAAAACTAAGAATGGAAATACCATATTAACCATCAATTCCACTAGTGGGTATCCAAAGAAAATGAAAATATTAATTCAAGTACATATGTGCAACATTTCATTGTTCATTACAACATTTACAATAGCCAAGATATGAAAACAACCTAAGTGTCCATTGATGGATGACATGATTACTAGTAAGGATAACTAGTGAGGATAACTTTATCCAGTGGATAAAGAAGATGTGGAATAGGGGTGCCTGGGTGGCTCAGTGGGTGTAAGTGTCTGCCTTTGGCTCAGGTCATGATCCCGGGGTTCTGGAATAGAGCCCCACATTGGGCTCTTTGCTCAGCGGGGAGCCTCCTTCTCCCTCTCCCTCTGTCTGCTGCTCCCCCTGCTTGTACTCTCTCTCTCTGTCAAATAAAAAACATAAAAATAGCATGGATGACATTAGGAGAAGGAAGAGGAAAATGAAGGGGGAGAAATCGGAGGGGGAGATGAACCCTGAGAGACTACGGACTCCTGGAAACCAACTGAGGATTTTAGAGGGGAGGGGGTGTAGGAGGTTTGGGTTAGTCCAGTGATGGGTATTAAGGAGGGCACGGATTGCATGGCGCACTGGGTGTTATAC
>CM052896.1:66690002-66745241 GCA_028534135.1 Potos flavus
TAATATTGTATGTCACTTATGCCTGAATAGAAAAAAAAAAAAAATCCAGTGTCAGTTATTTTACTTTCCTCCCTAACTTTTTGAGAGTTCTATGCCTTTAAACATCGCAGAATAAGAACTGCTTCACAGCTTATAGATTATCTTTAAAGGTTGCATCACCACATCTTTTTGAAACAGTCTTTCTAATACCAGCTGACCTTGTGGTGTGTCGATCGGCTTAAATCAAGGATTGGCAAACATTACAAATGAATCCCCACTCAAGGCACAGTGTATGCACTATTGACACCTGCCTCACCTTGTGCTGCTAGAGTGCAGACAGATTTTTACAATATCTTGCTCAGAGAATTACTCTCTTGATAGTTGTAGAATTTGAGAGCAAGAAAAAGCAAGAAGAAAATGAACAAAATGTTGAAAAGAAATACCAGAATTGTTATTGGGGGTAGGGGAAAGAGAGAGCCCTCCAACCTCCTCCCTATGAAACAGTCTGAGCTCTTTTATCTCCCTCTCAAAAGTACTGCCACACCCAACATCAAGAATTAAAAATGCTAAATTTGAAGGACCATACATCCTGCAACATCCTGCAACCAGAATATACTTCTCAGTAAACTTTAACTAGCTAGGGGATATAGATATTTCAAGGCCGTTTCTATGTTATATGTCTAGGTCTAGAAATATCAGCTATGCTGTATTAGTCTCCCTTATTGGTTCCAAATAAGCTCTGTTTTTATTAACAGACCTAATATCCCATCAGTTAAAACAGCAACACAAATTATGCTCCAAGAATTGCTTCCAATCATCATGCTCTTAACAGCTGATAGCTAACACCAAAGATCAGCTGGTCACATCAGATTCCCATAGATCACAGAACTTATCCAGTATCAAGATTTACTAAAAAACCATACAGGCATTCAAGAGGACTGGATGAAGCAAGAAGAGGTCTGGGACTTCCTGTGTTGATTCTACGTCCTTTCTCACAACATCAGGAATTCACTCCTTGGCACAGGATTAGCAAAAAAAAAAAAAAGTTCTCTAAGAGAGATACTTGAGTGGGGTGCCTGGGTAGCTCAGTCAGTTAAGCATCGGACTCCTGAGTTTGGCTCAGGTCATGATCTCAGGGTTTTGGGATCAAGCCCTTGTATAGAGCCATGCTGAGGGCATAGAGCCTGCTTAGGATTCTCCCTTTGCCTCTCTCTCTGCCCCATCTCTTTCCCCTCCAAAAAGAAAAAAAGAAAGAAAAAAGATAGGTACCTGAGATCCCTCAGATAGCAGTGAGAATTTAAGTCATGAAATGTCACCATTTTAGAGAAGTATGTGAGAGCCATGTCTCAAAAGTCCATGGATTATTGGTTTTTGTTAATCACAAATAATCTTAAATGCAGGACATTCTGTTCAATCACTGTATAGATAAGGACTTCTCTCCTTACAAATTTTGTTAGTCTACTTGCCCAGAGGCCCACCTGTCATATTCCTAAGAAGAAACCTAGCCATCTGCCCGCTGTCCCTTTCTCTAGAAACACATGCTCACTCAAAACCCTACACCCAGCAATCGGAGAATAAACGAATCATAGGGCACCTTTTAGCTTTTTCTGTTAGCAATTGATCTTGGAGAAACTCACTGACAACTCAACAAGATGGTAAGGATTCACTGGCCCAGTGACTAAGTAGACTTTTTAGGTCACAGGCTCCATGACCAGAAAGAGAAAATGTTCCCTCCCTTTCAGCATTTCTACTTATTCTTGAATTTGTTGGCGGGGAGGAGAAGCAAGTGACTGTCCACATTCTGTTTTATGAATTTTCTAGTGAAATATCCTATTGACCTTATTACTAAAAGCTAATCCTGTGAATTATGAGAAGCTCTATCATAATTAAATTCCTAGAATACAATCTCACATGTTATATTTAACTCATCTTGTAAAATAAGACAGGTATAAATCAAGATACATGATTTCTGATTTTGTTAAATGAACATTTAGTGGTAGTGCAACTTCACACACCATACCTCCGTTTGTTAAATGTTCTAATCCTAGAAAAAGCTAGTTTTAGGTAGCAAACTATTTACCATGCTTGAAAGCAGCCATTTTGAAACCTGTTCATCTCCAATATGTAGGTTACATTAATTTCCTGATCATTGACACTTGATAATGCATTAGTACCACCTATTGGTATCCATTCTCTTCAACAGCATAAAAATACAAATAACTCTATTTAGTTCCTAGTATATGCCAAGACTTTGTCCTAGATGCTTTGACTCAATCATTCATTTCAGTTAAATGCTATTCTATTTGATGCAAAATAAAGCTGCATTTAGAGGGTACGCAAAATTTATCACAAGTCTTTATTGCCGTAGTTCTAAGATGCACTCTTCCTTAAAATCTCAGTGGCATTCAAAAACCAATAAAAATGACCAAAATGCAATTCCATTGAGTTGCAACCCCTTAAGCAAATGCAAAGAGGGGTTTTAAATGATACCTAACTTCTGAGTTTGTTGACTTTTAAAAAGTTTTATTATCATTTCAATCAGAGTTGCATATTAAATTCTTCTTATACTTTAATTTCTTATGGTTTCCTATTAGTTTCCCTCCCCTCTCCCTCTCACTCATGTCATCACCTTTTCTCCATAACCTACTAGCTTTAGAGAAGATAAATGTATTTGTTCAGATGTACAAGTCATGGGTTTACTGTCCATGTGAGACCAAGGCTGCCATTAGTAAATCTTTACTACATCCTATAGTTTGAACTATTTTAGTATTTAAGAGATTATTTACATTCAAAAATTTTGATTATTAAGGAAGAATTATCTAATAGATAATTTGATTCCCAAATTTTAAAAACAGATGCTTGTCTAAACTTAAGCAGAACTATTCAAATTCCATTCCTAATTACTTGACTGTACATTTCTTCCTAGATTCTGCATTTAGCCTGATAATTTTTAGATTATTTTTTCTCTTCCTACCTCAGCAAAGATGTATAGTGATGCTTTCATCAATTTGCAGTAACTTATAAATAAAACTTTGCTTTTCACAACCTAGACATTTTATAATATAGTACAGACACGTAGTAGAAAAATACAGCAGAAACTATGTCTTTGCATAGTTTGATCTGCCAACCCGTATTTTTTAAAAAGGCAATTATATGCAACTGATGAATAACTGAACTCTACCTCTAAAACAAATGATACAATATATGTTAATTGAATTTAAATAAAATTTAATTAAAAAATAAAAAGGCAATTAAAGAATTCCGTATGAATCTTTAGTGATATCTTCAATATCTTTAGTAATTTTTCTTTAAATTATTTGAATGATGTATTAAATATCTCGACTTGAAGATCAAAGATTAAACACAGCATTAGGTTAAAATGTATCTAATTATTGCATATGAATTTTGTTACTTACATGGAAATATAGTTTAGGATAACAAATAGGGAAATTTATGTGAGATGTTTAAGTTCTTATTTAAAAATTGATCCATAAAATTAAACTTATTTATCGCTGAGATAGTATGGAAAAAACTGGCCAAGCAACTCAAATTTTAAGAATGCTAAATATTATACTCACTTTTATTTCTGCCAAAATAATCCCATTTCTACTGAAAGTCCTAACTAGGAACATTCAGTGACAATTATACAAATATTCAAACTTCAAACTCTTTTCTCTGAACTTGGGCTTCCTCTAAGACTTTTAGGAAAAGTCTGAGAAAGAAATGTCCAATAGCTTTTATCAATAAGCAGAAGGTGAATTACAGAACTATAGGGATGATGATAATTTCAGGCAGAAAATTATTGCACAAATAACCAGAGGCAAAGGTTTTTACTCTTTGTGTGTGACTGAAGATTGATATCTGAAATTGATAGTTATTGGAAACATAGGTTTCTGAGGAGCTTTTATAATGATAGATCCTCTGGGTACCACTTAAAATTCTGATTCATTAAGTCTGGGGAAAGATAACTAAATTTTCTTCCTCAGGTAATCCTGCTTAGCTAGCAGGTTCCTGAACCACTGCTTTCATTTAAATGCTAACCTATAGGTGCCAAGATTTTTAAACACTGATGATAAGTACCACAGGACAACCATTTGGCGGGAATGCTCCTGCCTTGCTCCTGTTTAATATGATGAAGAGTAATTTTCCAAGTCAACTCTACTCCTTATATTTCCCCAAGAAGAGTGACTAATCTCCTAGTTAGTTGGCATATAGAGATTAGTCCGCAGCTCACTAGTGAATAGAATTAATCAAGCAGAAACCCGGAGCATAAAAATATTTGGTCTTTTTCCTCCTCCTTTTGCCACAGGACCAGTGGCCACAGCAACCTGGCTAAGAGTTTCTCTTCTGCAGGCAGATAATTCACTCTTAGAAAATTGTTACAATGTCTCAAATGGAGAACAGACAAGATTGCTGCAAGCTCTCAATGAAAGGAGAGCCCTGGCAAGCCACTTTTGACACCGTATTGCATTCTCCAAATTTGTATTTATGATGAAGTAATATTTTTTTCTGATATCATAAGTATGTGTCTTATTTTTCACCTGGGTTAGAACTTGTAGGAAAGAGGGGTGCTGTATACAGAATCTCCTTAAAACTCTAACAACAAAAATAAATATGATTGAAGTTGAAACACAAAAGTAAGCACGAAGTAATTGAATGTATTATTTTAGAAATGTAAAATCCTAGTAGTGTTCAGGTCAGGTAATTTTTTTAGTGAATTCCAGTGGAATGGAAACATATATTTTAATTCTTAGCTTGAAAAAAATCATATATATGCAATAAAAATGTGTGTGAGAAGAACAAGAGCTAGTCAGAATATCTAGTTATACTCACTTGTTCCATTTGATCATATATTACCCTCTCATAACTTTTAAAGAATATGATATGGATTATACAAATTTATCCATAAAAGCCTAGATATTCCTTGCATGAGATGTAGTATAAAAGCTTGTGACATAATACATATGAAATATCTTATTCTTTATGAACAATTGTCCTCCATATTTGTTATTTTCTAAATTTTTAAAAAGAATTTCAAATAGCATTATGAGTAAGTGAAATTATGTCTAATGAAAAATAAACTGTACACATAATCTAGAATTTATTTCTCCCTGCGTAAATATCTAGGTGTTCCATTTTTCTGTCAAACCTATTCTAAATATGCTTTTCTTCCTGAATTCCTTGGGTCATCTTAAATTTCTCATTTTCCTCAAGCATTCAATCTCTAGTCCTATTGACTGTACCTCTGCAAATGTCTCTCTGAACTAATGCAATAGCTTATCTAATATTCAAATTTCTCATTATTTCCATATTATATTCAGTATTTGCACAGTTACTGGACTAATCTTCCTAAAATACAAATTTCATCATGTTCCTTTTCCATCCCTCATTTTTAAAACTTTCAACAGACACACATCTTTTTCTTACAGAGTAAAATATAAATCTTTTAGAATGGAACTCAAAATACCATTCCTCTTAGTTTGTAGTACTCTGTCATTGCTTTGTCACCATTCTCTCTCCTGGAGTTAGTGCTGTAATTACGCAGACACACCAATAATTCACTGAGTATGCCACTCATGTGAATGTCCCTTTTTCTCCAAAGAATGAATGTCCTTTTTCTATCTAGAAAAGTTGTAACACATCTTTAAAGCCCAGGTCCAGTATCATGTTCATTGAAAAGCCTTTCTGGAGTCTCCTATGTTATAGACTAATCACGTCCTGCTCCTCTGGAATTTTTGTTTTGTTTTGTTCTTAAGGAGGCTCCATGTCCAACATGAGGCTTGAACTCACAACACTGAGATCAAGAGTCACATATTCTACCAACTGAACTAGCCAGGTGCCCCACTCCTCTGGGAATTTATAGCACCTTTCATGTTGCCTATGAATTTCCCTTTTAAACAATGGGGCCAGGCAGCAAGAACAAAATCTTTTGTTTTGTCCCCACAATAATTAGCACACTGACACTAACACTGAATAGAATATTGATCAGTTTCCTTGAATTTTATTTTCCTAATATATATGAGAGATGACCAGTCTTCAGATTATTGTATAGATTAAATGAAATGTACATGCAAAAAATCTCTCTCATAACATGTAGCACATAAGTAACATTCAGTAAGTATTAAAGTTGGAATATGTGATAATTTCAGAGTAGCATTCAGTTACGAATTTGCTAGGCATACATTAAAATGGGAACTATAAATATGGGGTAACCTTGACACTAACAAAGATACATTACAAGTAAAGTTGGAACACGAATGTAAGTGCAAAATAACTGAATACATTGTTTTATAAATGTATATCCTCACAACAAATTTGAGATAGGTATGATAAATAATGTGCATAGCAAAATGCCTTTATAAAATATTATTTTAATATAATGAATGAAAACAGGATTAAATATTTCAATCAGTTAACCAAAAAAAAAAAAAGCACAAATCCTTGCATAACATGTTGCCCTCCATGTACTGCCTTATTCTTCATTCTTTCTGCAACAAAATTTATCAAGAAGTTGTCTGTTGTCACAGTCACCACTTCCTCATAATCCATTCTTTCCCCAATTCATTCTACCCCTAATCTTTCCACTCAACTAAATCTATAGCTATAAGATTACTTCAATCTCCATGGGGATTGGTTTATTTTCTTCCTTGTCCACCACCTACTCAGCTACAATACAAGTCTTATGAAACAAGAGCCTTTTTACATCTAGTTTACAACTATTTACTGAATGCCCAATACTGCCTGTAATGCAGTAAGATATCAATAAATATTTGTTCAATGAATAAAAGCTGAAAAAAAGTGAACTGAACTTTAATAAAAATGTACTTTTTTTTAGGAATTAAAGAGACTTTTTTGTGTAGATCATATATTGAAGTAGTTATTGACAATATATTAACTTCTCTTAGGGACTCCTCATCTCTCTCAAGGCTTTCCAACATTCTTGGTGATTCTTAACCAGCTTCCAGTTTTTGCAATGATTTTGGACTGTTATAGCTGCAGGAATCCCTACAGGCTGTGATCAGTGCTCCACTCCTTGCTAAATATGCCTTCCATGACCCCCTGAACAACTCTGTGTGCACATAAGCCAGTTTGTTTCTGCTGACATTTTTTTTTAACTTGATTATGTGTGAGCAACTCAATTAACTCAGATATGTACATACCCATCATGAACTTAAGAAGAAAGACCTTTGGAGGCATTATGTTAAGTAAAGTAAGTCAGAAAATATGTATGATCTCACTTATATGTGGATTCTAAAAAAGTCACACTCATGGAAACAGAGTAGGATAAAGGTTGCCTGGGGCTTAGAGATGGGTAAATGAGAATACGTTAGTCAGAGAGTATAATCTTCCAGATACAAGTCCTGGGGACCTAATGCACAGTACTGTGACTATAGTGAAAAACACTGTATTATGCACTTGAAAGTTGCTAAGAGAATAGATTTTAAATGTCCTCACCACACACACAGAGACACAAATGGTAATAGGTGATGTGATGCATGTGTCTTACTGTGATAATTATTTCATGACATATGTGTATATCAAATCATCACATTAGATACCTTAAATTTGTTGCATGTATGTTGTATGTCTCAATATATTATACTGCAAATCTGAGAGGGAAAAAGAAAGAACTGCACAAAAAAGGAAGAAAAGGAAGAAGGACAAAGATGATGGAACTGTGCTCAATCACTATTCAATAATTGTCGAGGGAAAATATTAAGCAAATATTAAACACAGGTCTTAGGAGTCCAAGAATACTTTCTGTCTTCATGCGGTGAGCTCCTAAAGAAGTTAAGATAACAAGACATTCCATTCTTGATGTTTTAATGAGGAATTCTTGTAACTGCATGTAATAGAATGCCTGACTAATAGTCCAGAGGTAGAGAGACTCCAAATGGCCCCAATGTTCAATCACAGCATCAAGAGAAGACATACAGATGACAATGACAAATGAAAATATGCTGAACATCACTCACCATTAGGGAAATACAAATCAAAACCACAATGAGATATCACCTTACACTAGCCAGAATGGCTAAAATTAACAACACAGAAAACAACAGATGTTGGCAAGGATGCAGAGAAAGGAGAACCCTCCTACACTGTTGGTAGGAATGCAAACTGGTACAGCCACTCTGGAAAATAGTATGGCGGTTCCTCAAAAAGTTAAAAATACAACTACTCTATGACCCAGCAATTGCACTAGTAAGTATTTACCCAAAGGATACAAAATACTGATTCAAAGGGACACATGCACCCCAGTGTTTATAGCAGCATTATCAACAATAGCCAAATTATGGAAAGAGCCCAAATGTTCATTGACTAATGAATGGATAAAAAAGTGGAATGAATTATTATATTATTCAGCCCAAAAGAATGAAAATCTTTTTTTCACTTGCAATAATGTAGATGGAACTAGAGTATATAATGTAAGTGAAATAAGTCAGAGAAAGCCAAATACCATATGATCTCAGTCATATATGAAATTTAAGAAACAAATCAGAGGGACATAGGGATAAACATGAAGAAAGAGAGACAGGAAGAGAGAGAGAGAGAGAGAGAGAGAGAAGCAAGCCAGTAAACAGACTAATTATAGAGAGCAAACTGAAGATTGCTGGAGGGGAGGTGGGTGGAGGAAGGGATAAATGGGATGGGCATTAAGAGAGCGCACTTGTGATGAGCACTGGGTATATGTAAGTGATGAACCAGTGAATTCTACTCCTGAAACTAATATTACACTGTATGTTAACTAACTGGAAATTAAATGCAAGCTTGAAACTAGGAAGAAAAAATTAAAAATGTAAAAAAAAACAAAGAGAGGTTGTATTGTCCTTGGGCTAGTTACCTAAAATTCAAAGCAGGGAAGCTGTCCATCATTTTACATTGAGCAAGTTTTTGCAGAAAACTACAAAAACAGAAAACTACACTACACTCAGAATCCTTCCGCTTCATCCCAAACTGGAATACTCTCTAATCCTAATTTCAAAGGAGACTGGTCAACTATTTACATCCTGTCTACTCAAAATTCATATATATCCTTCTCTCCATTACACAGAACACTCTCACCCACTATCCAAAAGAGCCCCAACACATGCACCCGAACGCTCATAGCAACAATGTCCACAATAGCCAAATTATGGAAAGAACCTAGATGTCCATTAACAGATGAATGGATAAATAAGATGTTGTGTATATATATATATACACACATATACAGATGACGTATATTTTTACACACACACACACACACACACACACACACACACACACACAAATGGAATACTATGCAGCCATCAAGAGAAATGAAATCTTGCCATTTGCAACGACAAAGATGGAACTAGAGGGTATTATGCTAAGCAAAATAAGTCAATAATAGAAAGACAATTATCATATGATCTCCCTGATATGAGGAATTTGAGAGGCAGGGTGGGGGACTGTGGGGTGTGGGGAGGGAAAAAATCAAACAAGATGCGATTGGGAGGCAGACAAACCATAAGAGATTCTTAATCTCAGGAAACAAACTGAGGGTGGCTGGGGGGTGGGGGGGAGGGATAGGGTGGCTGGGTTATGGACATTGGGGAGGGTAAGTGCTATGGTGAGTGCTGTGACATGTGTAAGCCTGATGATTCACAGACCTGTACCCCTGGGGCAAATAATACATTGTATGTTAATAAAAAACAAAATAAAACAAACAAAAAACCAAAACAAAAAACAAAAGAGCCCCAAAGTTCACTCAGCCACTGAATCCAGACTACATGCCCAAAAGACAACTCATCTGCCAATAACATCTACAACATACAATGGTTGAGAAGTAACTACAATAAAAAATCCTATTTGGAAAAAGGGAGCATGAGAAACATATAGCAGAATTCAATCAACATACGTCTGAACTAGCTGATAGGATTAGTGAGACTCCCTGCCCTACAATAGGATAATTTTCCTGATCAGACATACTGAAAGTTACATCTACTCTGTGTAAAAATCTTCCTTTTTCATTATCCTCCAAGGTAACACCTCAGGTAAAGGGGATGGGGATATCCCTCTCGCAACCTGCATGGCTACAACAGCTTTTCCCCTAATCCTTCCAATTTAAGATACATAGCTTTGTAGTAAGGATTGAAAAATCAGGGGCTGTTGCTGGCCAGGCCTGCGGTTTCCTAAAAAACTCTGATCTCAAAAATATATAGCAACTTGCTGTCCTTACACTTTTGGACAATTCATTTTACATGCAAACACAGGAAAACTAACCATGTAGGCATAATCTTACACACAGTAATTTTAGCTTTTAAGTATAGACTTCTGTATACTCCCCTCAGTCCCACCAGGCTGTCTATCACATAAATTTCATTGGCCAGAATCATATGAGGTCCTGAGCTGTGAGAGATAATAGACAATGGAGATTTTTAGTTTCCTGTGCTATAGAGAGAGGAAGGCAGAGAAGAAAAATGGCTGTGAATAGGGTTTGGGTGTGCAAATTTGATGACTGTCTTTTTGGGCTCCAGAAAGAGCCATTCTTTTTCATTATCTATTTCCAAAGGAGACACTATACTTCTATCTTTAATGTTAGGTTTCTGGGATTTGGTGAACAATCATGCTCACTTGATTTTATAGCATTTAAAAATAACCAATATATTCATTTAGGCTGACTAGTGTTAAGTCTTAAAAGAAAAAGATTAGATTACATGAATATCATAAAGAATTTAAACACTACAAAAATTCCAAAATTCTCAAAGAAGTCATAACAAACTTACAACTCATAAATAACAATTATTAGCATTAGGTCAAGTAAGTGCAATATTTTTCAATGCATACTTAAAGATAGAAAAATAAGGACATATAAATAGCTAGATATATAAGCAGATATATACACACACCACATGTGTATATATAGTTATATGTGTGTATATTCACATGTATTTGTATACACATACACATACATGCATAGTTACAAACAAATATATTCAGAAATGTGGTTTTGGTAATAGATCAGTCAAGTTGAAAAAAGACTTAAGTTGTATAATAAGTCTTACATTATAAACTTTCTTCTATATAACTAGATGAGCTCACAAAAAAGTAAAGAATATTAATGGATATTACTAGAGACCAGAAATGAAGACAGAGCTAAAAGTAAAGGCATTAAATGTATGAGCTGACTCAGTGATCATTGGGAGCCTTTGTTGGTGAAGGTCATTATTTCTCAATGAGATGCTAGTGGCATTCAGGGAAGGCCAATTCCTTATTTTGTAGTTCTATGTAATTGGACATCAGGATGATTAGTATCTCTGGCTCATAACTTCAAATTATCTGCCATAATTATCAATCTCAGTCATTGTGACAATCCAAGCCTTGACTAGAGGTACCAAATAGGCTTGAGAATCACTAGCCCAAGTAACCCAAGGGGCTTATGTTTTAATGCCAAGATGTGGACAGCAGATGAAGCCTTGGGGCAAGTTAAGACAAGTATTTAGGACTGAAATTCTCATAAAAGCCAGGATCCTCAAGAGGGGTGCAACTTTAATGAAAGGTTGAATAAGAAAAGTATACGTCTGTTTTGGCTGTACTCTGATATATTTCCCCTGAGATCTTGAAACCACATGGCTGGTAATAGATCTGGGGTTAAATTTATCAAAAATACATGGTCTATGGCCCTCCAGGAAAAGAAATTAACACAAATATCAGACTCAAGCCATTGAGTAATTAAGTTATTTGTGGGGGGAAGCAAATGTGGAACTATCAGAGAAGGAGAGACTCCCATCAATTGCCCAGTATTCGCATTTGGATCCCCAGCGAAGATAATGACATCTATAATTTCAAAATATACAGTGAAACCATCCACCTTGAATGAGATTCCTAAGATACTAAGAAAGGGAGAGTAAGGGGCATGAAGACTAGATAAATGTGATCCAACATTTGTCTAATGTGAATTCCAAAGGAGAAAAGCAATAATAGAGAATAGAGAATAGGTAGGTAGAGATAAGGATTAACAATGAATCTTGAATAGGATACACAGAATAAATCCATGGCTAGATAAACACAGTAAAACTTAGAATATAACCCACAAAGAAAACATCTTTAGGGAACTCAAGTCAAAACACTATTTTTAAAAATAAAATTACACACACACACACAAAACTTCTCACAGGCAAATGCAGAAGCCAAAGGACAATAAAATAATATTAGGAATGTAATGACAGAAAATGATTATTGACCCAAATTGTGTGTGCAAGTACACAATAATTCAATAGAGAGAACAAATGACATATTTAGACAACCAAAGGCAGTAAGAATTCTTCACTAACAAATATTCGTTAGAAAAATTACCAAAGGATAAACTTCAGTAAGAGAGGATTTCAACTCAGAAGGAACAACAACAAAAGCCATTTTGAGCAAATAGATCAATAAATAGTTGAGTTGATCTAACTAAAAATCAGTTGCAGAAAATAATAATAAGTATCCTGAACAGTTTGAGAACAAATTGGAAACCATATACTGGAAAGCAGTAACAAATCAGATTAGAGTGAGGAAGTGAGAGGAGATTGGAAATAAAAAATTCTTAAGTCTTTCTATCATTTGAGAGATAAGAATATCAATTTATATTCACTCAACTTTAAGATAAAATTATAAATAACATTTTTTTTAAAGTACCAATCGAATACATGTACTCCAAACCAGCAAAGAGAAAAAGGTGAGCAAAGAAGAAAACTTGATCAATTCATTGAAAAAAAAAGGGGGGGAGACAAAGAAACAAAGCAAAAGAAAAATCAAAATTTATCTACAATTACAATAAATACAAATGGAATAAACTCACCTCTTAAAGGACTCATTTCCAGATTCAATTATTATTTACAAAAGTTATCCCTAAGTGCACTTGTGATGAGCACTGGGTGATGTATGGAAGTGTTGAATCACTACATTGTTACACCTGAAACTAATATTACACTGTATGTTAACTGAAATTGAAATAAAAACTTTTTAAAAAGCTATCCCTAAAGCCTAATGACATAGAAAAACATTTGTGAGGGGAATATATGATATATAGGAGGCAAACACTAAGTAGAAGAAAATAGTGACAAGTACATTCATTCACAGATGATAATGCAGACTTAGGGTACAAAAAGCAGTGTTAGGCTTTCAAAGTGGTAATAGTCAAAGACATAATTTACTAGGAAGATTTAACAATCCTGTTTGGATGTATTACATTGTACAGCCCATCATACACAATTTGCAAAGATAAAATCCAGGTGAATCAATACTTAAAAATTTTTAAGTTTCTGAAAGAAACTAGAATCAATTTATAGAATGTTGTCTAAAGAAGATAAAAGATTTCAACAGAACACAATATTCGTAGAGAGTCTCAAAATACAGATTCTTCTAAAGCACACAGAAAATTCTATAGGGGATATCACATTAGGTCACAATAGAAGTCTTAATAAATTTTAAAAGACAAATTATCTCAAGTATTTTTCCAACCACAATGGAATGAAATTAAAAATCAGTAATATTTTAAAATTAAAACTTCATATATACATGGAAATTAAGCAACATACTCTTTTATTTTTAAATTTTAAACAACATACTCTTGATCAAGATAAAAGACTCAAAAGAGAAATTATAAAATACCTTAAGACAAAGTGAAAATACAATATACTTTCTTGGATGCAGCAAAAGTATTATTGAATGATGTTAATAGCAATAAACACCTTGATTAAAAAAGATTTCAAATACAAACCTAACTTTACACCTCAAAGAAATAAAGGACTAAGTCCAAACAGATCAGAGGACATGATAAATTTTAAAGCTGAAATAAATCAAATATACAAACACAGAAAAATAACTATTAGCTAGACTAAGAAAAAGGGAAGACTCAAATAAAATCAGAAACCAAATAGGAAATATTACAACTGATGTCACAGATTTTTTTAGAAGAGGTTATTATAAACTATACACCAACAAATTGGACAATATAGAAGAAATGGATAAATTCCAAGAAATATACAACCTACCAAGCATGAATTGTAGAAACCCAAAAAACCTGAACAGACCTATAACTGTAAGAAGACTGAATTAGTAAACAAAACCTCCCAAAAAAGAAAATACCAGGACCAGAAGGTTCAAGGTGAATTCTAACAAATTTTAAAGAACACCAATCCTTCTCAAACTCTTGCAAAAATTAAAGACGTGTGAAAAGTTCCAAACTCATTTTATAGGGCCAGCATTGATTACCCTCATACAAAAGCCAGATAAGGACACTACAAGAAAAAGAAAACTAGGGGTCACTATTCCTGATAAATGTGGATGCAAAAATCCTCAACAAGATACCACCCAACTGAATTCAGCTGCACATTAAAAGAATCACACATCATGATCAAGTGAGACGTAACCAGGGGACACATATGAAAATTAAGCAATATAATCCACCACATTAACAGAATGGAAGATAAATATCATATGATTACCTCAACAGATCCAGAAAAAGCAACTGAAAAAAAGTAAATGCCCATGATAAAAAATGCTCAACAATCAAGAAATAGAAGGAAATTACTTACCATAATGAAGGTCATATATATATATATACCATGCCCACAGGGCACATGTACTCACCAATGAAAACCTGAAAGTGTCTTTCTCTTCTAAGATCAGGAACAAGGATGCGCCCTCTCATCACTTCTATTCAACATAGCACCAGAAGTCCTAGACAGAAAATGTTAAGCAAGAAAAAGATATAAGTCATCCAAACCCAAATGATCTATTTGCAGATAAGCCGTCACATTATATAGAAAACCTAAAAGATTCTACCAAGCAAAACGAAAATGTCAGAACTAATGAATGAAAGTGGCAGTATACAAAATCAGCATAGAAAAATCAGTTGCATTTCTATACGCTAACAAAAAAAGCAATCTGAAAAGAAAATTAATAATCCCATTTACAATAGTATCATAAAAAATAAAACACTTAGGAATAAACCAAGGAGGTAAAAGACTTCTATGCTTAAAACCATAAATCTTAAATCTTAAAACTTAAAAAGGCACAAATAAATGGGAAAGACATCCCATGTTCACAACTGACTTAGTGTTGTCACAATGTCCACACTACCCAAAGTGACCACTATCAAAATTCCAAAGCTATTTTTCACAGAAATAGAAAAAAAAAATCCTAAAATTTGTATGGAACCGTGAAGGACTTTGAATAGCCTAAACAATCTTGAGAAAGAACAAAGCTGGAGAGCTCGTACTTCCCGATGTCAAAATACATTACAGCTACAGTAACCAAAACAGTGATATTGGTCTAACAACAGACATATAGACCAATAAAACAGAATAGAGAACCCAGCAATAAACCTCCACATACACGGTAAAATGAATTTCAGCAATGGTGCCAAGACTATGTATGGAACAAAGATGGTTTCTTCAAAAATGGTGCTGATAAAACTTCATACACTTGCAAAAAAATTAAGTTGAATCTTTACCTTTTACCACACACAAAAATCAACTCAAACAAAAAAAAGCCTTAAATGTTAAGACCTGAAACTAAAATTCCTAGAAGAAAACAGAAGAAAAGCTTCTTCAGAGGGACTTTGCAATAATTTCTTAGGTATGATGCCAATAGCACAAGGAACAAAAGCAAAAAATAGACAAATGTGATTATGTTAATCTAAAAAGCTTTTGCACAGAAAAGGGTATAATAAGTAAAATGAAAGGCAACCTATGGAATGAGAGAAAATATTTGCAAACGATATACACAATAGATTTAACATCCAAACATATAAGGAACTATAATTTCATAACAAAAGTAATAATAATCCAATTTTTTAAAATGGCAAAGGATCTGAATGGTATTTCTCCAAAGAAGATATGTAATATACCAACCAGTGTTCATAAAGATAGGTGCTCAGTATCATTAAGCTTGAGAGAAATGCAAATCAAAATGTAATAATGATATATTACCTTATATCTGCTAGGATGGTTATTACAAAAAACAAAAGATAATAAATGTTGACAAGGATGTGGAGTAAAGGGAATCATTAAGTACAGCTGGTGGGAATGTAAAACTGGTGTACCTACTATGGAAAACAGTATAAAAGTTCCTCAAAAGATTAAAAATAGTAATACCACGTGATGCAGCAATCCAACTTCTAGGTATAGATTGAATTAAAATCAAGAATTGATTCCCAAAGAATTAAAATCAAGAACTAAAAGAATTAAAATCAAGATCTTGAAGAGGTATTTGAATTCCCATGTTTACTGAAGCATTATTCACAACAGCCATGACATGGAAGCACTTTAAATGCCCATCAGGGATGAATGGATAAAGAAAATGGAATGGAATATTAGTATTAGAAAAGAAGGAAATTCTCTCATATGCAATAGCAAGGTCCTATCCTTGGACCATCCCTATTTTCTTGGACAAACTCCAATTTCATTACATTTTCCCTCTAGCTGTATTAGGCTGAATCAAAACGCAGATATAAATTTACTAATAATTTACTAATTATCACTAATTACTAAATAACTTACTAAGAGTATTTTAAATTTTCTGCGTAATATTTTATCTTGTTATTAAAAATTGTGTTGGGCGTTTCGGGTCACAGGAATATCGAGGGCTGATTTTATTCAAGAATTTGCAATGCCTCCTCCAAGCACGCTTAAAAAATGAGTAGTTTGGAGACCACCAACCTAAAAATACTGTTTAAGTCTGTGTTTATATATAAGGCATTGCACTAAAATGTCCAATGCTGGAATTCATTTACCATGTTTGGACTACTTTTACAGGATCCCGAAGATACCCTGTTTATTCTCAACAGCTTGGCATTTCAGTCAAAGTTGGGAATGCATTTGCTCTAACAGATAGTGCATATGAATGCTAAATAAAACTGGCCAAATAGTTATCTCTGGTGAATTTCTGCTGATATTTATGCTGCTCCTGCCAGAGAAATGTCTATTTATCCTTTCTATTTGATTCCTCTTTGTAAGATACTCCCCCCTAGCTTCTGACAGCTATCTTTATTTAAATAGGCTATGCTGTGAACATTTATCAAAGATTTCTTGAAAGTTTCTATCAATCACATGCAACAGTTGCCTGTTTATATGCAATATTCGATCAAATTAAAAATTGTTAGGTTGTTACAATCTCTGCCTGTATATCTTCCATAAAGACAGAATCTTTATTTACCAATATAGCCTGACACAGTCTTTCAAGCAAGCTTTCAAAAATATTAGTGCATATTTGAGTATTCCATTATCATTTTTTGATTCTTGAGTTACAAAAATGAATATGTGGAAAATGAAACTAAATTCTTAAATTGTAGCCTCTTCAAGGCTTATAAATGTACAAGATTGGCAAAGTATGGGGTTGTTAGATTTAACAAATGAAAATAAACCCAGCTAAATTTTAACTTAAGGATAAATTTTAGCATAAATATGCCTCCACATATTTCATGGGATAAATTTATATTAAAGAGAAAAATAACATCTTTACTTGATATTAGATCTCATTGGGCATCTTGAATTTTATCTGGCTACCCTACAAATTGGTATTCTGTAGCTCAGTGTGCTTGTTGCTATTTTGTTGCTATTTTTAAAGAATAATTTCTTATTATCAATCAAAAGATTTCCTTTAAAACTTTAAGGTATCATACAGCCCAGGTAATCTGTCTTCATTTAGTTTACTAATTAGGTCTAGAACAGCCTGTCCATACACTAATTTGTAATCTAATATGCAACCCTATCTGTTTCAGACTACTTTTGAACTGAAATTTTTCTTTACAACATTCCTATTAAAAATTAAGGCAAACTTTTAGTTCAGTATTTCTGCTTTCTTGAGTATAAATTTTCTTCTCCTTATCTAGTTTTATAGTAGTTTAAAGGTATCTTTAAATATTATTTGATTTCGTTGTCTAATTTAAAATACACCTGTTACTGTTATCAGTAGTACACCTTCCCTTTGCCTCCCTACTTCCAGGCAAAAATAATAAATCTATGATTTTTTTTTCTTTTCCAGTTTCCCTGAGCTCTTACCTAATAAAAGACTAGTAACAAAAAGTAGTGACAGCTTCTGGCAACAGAAGAACATTAACAGAATACTGAATAACCTCAATACTCATTTTAAGTGTTTTAAATGTTAGTCTTTTTTCTGTAAATAAAACTAAACTTAATGTGGGTGTGTCTGAATGGCTCAGTTGGTTAAGCATCTGCCTTCACCTCAGGTCATGATCCCAGGGTCCTGGAATTGAGTCCCACTTCAGGCTCCCTGCTCAGCGGGGAGCCTGCTTCTTCCTCCCCCTCTGCTGCTTCTCCTACTTGTGCTCTCTGGCTCTGTCAAATAAATAAAACCTTAGAAAATAAAAAAATAAACCTAATGTGAATTTAGAAGGAAATGTTAGGCAATGCTCACCGGAAATGATTTTAAATCAATTTCCTTATTTAGCAAGGTAAATTCAGACTTCTTGTTATGTTTAAGTAATCTCCCTTTCCATTTTTCTTTAATACTATAGTTTTGAAATTGATAGACTTCATTTTTTAGAACAATTGTAGGTTCACAAAAAAACTGAGTGGAAATACAGAGTTCTCATATATTCCTTTACCTTCCCCAACACTGCACACACACACACAGATTCCCCTATTATTAACATCTTGCATTAATGTGGTACATTTGTTACAACTGGTGAGCCAAAACTGATACATTATTATTAACTAAAATACATAGCTTATATTAGGCTTCACTCTCTGAACATTCTATAGGGTTTTAATACAGAATGCCATATATTCAACATCACAGTATCATACAAAATAGCTTCACTGCCATAAAAATTCCTTGTACTTTACCTATTCATCCCCTTCTCCTGCTCCCTGAACCTCCTGACAACCACTGATCTTTCTGGCTCTATGATTTTTGCCTTTTCCAAAAGGTCACTTAAGTTGTAATAATAGAGTATGCAGCCTTTGAGACTGACACCTTTGATTCAGTAGTATGCAATTAAGGATCCTCCAGGTCTTTTCATGGCAAGATAGCTCCTTTCTTTTTATTGCTGAATAACACTCTATTGTAAAGATGTACCAAAATTTATCATTTGAGAGACATTTTGATTGCTTCCAAAGTTTGGCAATTATGAATAAAGCTGCTATAAACATTTGTGTGCAGGTTTTTGTGTGGACATAGGACTTTACCAATGATTTTGGATTTTTCCTTCTCTTACCTGGATGTCAAATTCATTTATGTTATGACCACCATTACATGACGGTTGATGTACAATTATCATCTCTATCAGATCTTGTTCACCTCTCAGGACAGGGGCTAATTCAGAGGACTATAGCATCCCTCTCTGTGGCTCCACAGGTATTGTGTTGTTTTTGGTTTCTCTATCAGTCTTGTAATGCAGTAGCTCTACACTGCAGTTATCATGGCAAAATAAAAAGTGTTGGAACCTTTATTTGGGAGGGGAGAATAGTAAAGGGAATGACTTGCGATAGTCTCACTCGAGATGAACAATCTCACCTCTCAAGAGTCTTCAATATCATCCTCAGTCGAGTTGGTACATCACACCAAACAAAAAGCTATGAATATACAATCAAGTATGTTTTCAAATATCGTATTTCATAAGGACTTATTCATTGAAGCCATATTATTTTGTATTCCTATGTGTTACATAAAGGAGCATATGAAGAAAATTAAGTCAGAATCAGACAACTGTTCAAATACTGGAATATTCAAGTGTTAGAATTATTCCTAATAAAGAGCTTAAAATATGAGATAATCTTCATTTTTCATATTAAGATAATTATATACTGCATGTGTGCCTTTTGCAAACATAGCTGTAATTACCCCTGGCATTGTACTGCTTACTGTCTTTTTTTCCCCCACTTATTAAAGCTATTTATTTACAACAAGTGCTTTGTATGCAAACATTAGTCTGCTGTTAACAAAAGTGAAGCCCAAATTTGTAATTAGCTACAGCTGTACATGCTGCTTCCTTTATTCGAAAGTCTTCTATCACTTTGAAGCTGGTTAGCTCATTTTATTCTTTGTGGGAACCAATCTTGGATACTAGATAAAGCCTCATTCTCCATATGCTGAGTTCAAATCAACCATTCTTTGTTCCGGTTGGGATAGGGATACAGTTCATAGCAATAGCTAGACTGAAGGGAGAAGAAAGAGGCCTTAAGCAAACTTGTACATATTGTATTATGTATGAATATTATACATCAGTAATTTATTTATTTATTTATTTTAGATTTTATTTATTTATTTGACAGAGAGAGAGAGAGAGAGAGAGATCACATGTAGGCAGAGAGGCAGGCAGAGGGAGAGGGGGAAGCAGGCTCCCTGCCGAGCAGAGATCCTGATGCGGGGCTTGATCCCAGGACCCTGAGATCATGACCTGAGCCGAAGGCAGAGGCTTTAACCCACTGAGCCACCCAGGCGCCCCTATACATCAGTAATTTAAACACCAAGTCAAAGTTCCATGTCTAAATTATATATATCTTAAATTCCAATTAAAGTTAAGTGCTTCTCTCCTATCACAGAATTGAAATATGACCTGATGTTTTTTTCAATATCATTTAATCCTATCTCATGTATAGCCCATTGATAGAATCTCATATAAATTAGCCTGGGCAGTTACCTAACCTTTCTACTCTTCAGTTTGTTCATGTATAAAATGCAGATAATAATAGCATATACTTCATTGGGTTTTAGTGAGGATTAACTGAGTTAACATTCATCAAACACTTCAAATGCTGCCTAATACAGTGATATTAGTGTTAAATTATTTTAAGATCTGGTGTATTTTAGGAGGTACTTTTTTTTCTACCCACTATTAATGTTATTGATCAAAGTCTACAAATATAAAGACATCTCTATTAAGTTAATTAAACTGATGGATTATGAAGGGGAAAAATTGGGCAAAAGAACAATATATTTTCTCCAATATTTTGTTTATATATGGTTGAAAAGCCTAGCAGGGGAAAATGCCCTCCACTCTTTCCTGGGATTTTGGTATTTTTGTAGTGCTACATAAAAACAGGAGTATATTTAACTCTATTGGCTTACTTTCAAATTACAGAAAATTATCACAGAGTAATTGACACTTTTACTTTCCAAATTACCACTCCAGTTATGCCCAGAAAAGAAAATTACAAAAACTGGCAAGGTTGGGCTTTCACCAATGGCAGTTAAAATTTTCCTGAGATAATTCTGTTTGCTATTTGACAGATAAAATTAAAAAAGGAGTTAAAGAATAGAAAAATGGCATTATTTAAAAAACTTACTCAAAAAGATTTATGTGTAAAGATCAAAAGTTAGAATTTCAAGTTATCTATGGAGTTTGTTCAGATTAAAAGATACATTCTAATAAGTTGGGCTTTCATAAACAATAGTATTATCTTAATTCAAATATTTCTAAACTCATACATAAATCTCAATAAAATCT
The DNA here is from genome assembly GCA_028534135.1 of Potos flavus. Taxonomy (NCBI): domain Eukaryota; kingdom Metazoa; phylum Chordata; class Mammalia; order Carnivora; family Procyonidae; genus Potos; species Potos flavus. The sequence goes on from CM052896.1 coordinate 66,711,406, forward strand.
CATGATTTTTCAGGTAGAATTTACAGGGTAACACATCAATTAAGACAATCCGAGTATTTTATTTATTTTCTTTGAGAAAGGCTCCTAATTTAAAATCAAGTTGACACTGGGAAAAAAAACCCTCTAGATATTCTTTTAATAACTATTAAAATTAAACCCTATATTAACTAATGACCAAGAAAATATTGGTGCAAAGTAGGAAAGTACTGTCAGAATTTAGTAACTAGAACATGTCAGGTTTTGCATTTGTTAGTTCCAAGGAAAGATGGTCAAGTGCGTGTGGATGCATTTTTACAAGGTGAGTGTTGACAAGGAGAGAAAGACAAGATTAGAGGCAGGTGGGTCTTTGATTCCTGCCTTGAACAATTATTTTCCGCAGTACAAACTACCAAACAGCAAACTTATGTGGTTCCTAACTACTTCAGTTTATTAGTAATGTGCTGACAAAACCCCAACACCAAGCAGCAATGACGAATGGCACTCAAATACAAAAGCAGGTTGAATTAGGCATCCATAACTTGGATTTTTTGCAGGTGGCAATTTTTTTTAACACCTATTCAGAAAGATTTATTTTGAAAGATTAATTGGTTTCTGTATTCTTTAAAATTCAGAATTCAGTTCAACAGTTGGCAGTTTGAATTTATTTTGCCTCCGTATGACACTTAAGGTCACTATCAGTCCTGACAGAATTAACGTAAAAGATGCAACTCTTATAATTATCTTATCATCTCAAGTTTCCCAAGACTAGCTTGAAATCTGATAGGCATGTCATGATACTCAGCTGGAAGTGACCAGCACTCAAGGCAAAAATACCTCTAGGGCCTTGGTAACCCCACCAATTTCCAGCCTTTTCTTTCTTCAAAACTATTGTTGCCTGTCCCCTGATGGTGGAATGCAGAGACAACTGTGGCAAAGTCACCAGAGCTCCCTTGGCTTTCCACTTGCCTACTGATTCTGAACTGTTTTCCTGACCGTAACTCTTCCTTAATGTACCATGGTCATCACACTGGACTTCCTCCTTGAATCGTGCCTAAACTTGTTATGTTCCCTGAACTCAGTTGCTTCAGTTGTACAACCTTATTAGTTGGACAGCAACTATCTCAGCAGCTCATGTCTTTCTCCCTTTCTCCATCCTTTATACTATGGAGACTCTAACTTGTTTTTCACCTTTCCCCTCTCAAATCAAAGCAGTTATAGAAGCACTGTAACTATCTCCAGTAGTAATACCTTGGTTTCACTGCCACAGTAATTTTTCATCACATTCTTGGGTACTGAATTTAAGAAGGTTTGTCTAATATCTACCTTAATAAAATTGTTTCCCCTTATTTAAATAGTTACAAATGTGATTGAGTGATCCTACTTATGAATTGTTTTTTTTTAAAAACTGGCAAAAAGTGGTTTTGTGTTTACCATAAAACAATTTATCTTGCCACAAAGTGTTTTATTTTTACAGAACAGTCACAATAAAACATAATGAAATGTTTAAAAACTCTAATGTGATCGTTGTACTCATACTTAAAATCTTTATCTGTTAGGAGTCTCAGACTATGACCCAGATCTTTACAGAAATTAAATAAAAATCTGTCTACTTGTGACAAGCTTATTTAAAAAAAGAAAAAGAGTAAATTAAAGAGAATATGTTTTGTTCAACTGGATTGTAATTAGAGCTAGTTGCATGGTAGTTTTCCTAAAATGGCCTACTCCTAAAGTTTTACCTATCAGGAAATGTATACATTTAATCATGATGAAAACAACAAGATATACTGGAGTCAAAAACCCGAAGAACCAGTATCAGGGCCAGCCGCAATTATAAAAGGAAAGAGCTAAGAAACCTTCGATACCGAACACATGAAATCACAGGTCATACAGGCGTAAGTCTAGGTAAAACCCTGTGGCATATTTCTGACGCTCTAAACCTATCAAGGCCCTAAGCACAACAGATACAAAATAGAATAATACTCGTCTATTTCCCACTTTCAATCTATTAAAGAGAAAGGGGACTTAGAGCAGCTTGACAATAACTCTTGTGGTCCAAAATACAATTCCTGCCCTAAGGCCTGAATATCCATTCATTCTTGTTAAAGACATTTAGAAGATGTTCACATCTGTGACACTACTCATATTCCACAATTTGGCCCTGTCCATATTCACTTTTTCTCTGTGAATCCTGTAATCCCTAACCCTCTGTAATTCCTAGCCCTCTGGTTCTGAACCTCTTATCATTTTGAATCTATTTAATTAAATGCAAATTAAAGGAAAAAGTATCAGTAATTTTGTGTTAGCCCCCCAGAAAGGGTCAATAATATCAATAGAATGTCACTGGTGTATGGTCATATTATTATCTGACTCCTCACAACGGCTGGTAGGAGCCTTACCAGTCTTTGCCATCGTTTGCTGTAAATCTCAATATACAAATTCACCTGCTTCTTTACAGCAAAACAGAGGCTACTAGATGAGAAATCCCTCAACATCTCAATCCCTCCCACCACTGAAAACAAATTGGAACCTCTATTTGTGTATTCATATCCTCCTTTTAGGACAAATTTCTCCTCCTGTCATATGAATTTCATTTTCTCCACTCTTCATGAACATTTATCATTTATCAGTTGTCTCTTCTCTCACTTATATTTACTGATTACTGTCCAGGATCTCTTTTGAGCTCCAGACCTGTTGTCTAGCTGTCGGGATCCATCGGCATAGACTCAGTGGTCTCAGACCAGCTTTCTCCTTTCTGCATTCCCTAATTTAGGGAATGATACCAGCATCCAATCAGAATCATTGCAGGTAGCCTTGGTTATTCCATACATTTAGTCAATAACATTACTACATAAAATTTCCTCATTAAAATCTATTTTATTATTTTATTCATCTCTTTCCTGTGTTAATACCCTGCTATCTTTGCAACACCTCTCAACTGATAAACCTCAAGTGCCTGGTTTCCCTTTTTCTAGTTTCAGCTCTGTCATATACAATCCATTTTGCTTACTGCTGCCAGATGTATATTGAAAAAAAAAAAAAAAAGATTTGATCAAAAGGGACTCATGCTTAGACATATCAAGGGAGCTCTTTTCCATGTGTCTCTATTTGTTTTTATTGTGATAGTTTGTTGAGTGATTGCTATAGGCCAGTTCCTGATCTAACAGTTACATATGTATTAACCCTTTTCTCACATTAACTGTTAAGAGGCAGGTTCTATTAGTCCTTCCACTTTACATATGAGGTAACTGATGCACAGAGAGCTTGAGTAACCTGACCAAAGTACAGAGCCAGTAAGCAGCAGCACTAGGATTTAAACTTAACCTGATTCCAGAGTTGTTGCTGACTCGATTCAAATTTATTAGTACAACATACAAGTGTCTGCACAGCTACCCTCTGAAAACTTCCCAGCCCTCATTTCTCAAACATTTCCCTTCTATCACATTCTCGGGCTATATTAAACACATGATAGGTCCCTTGCTGACATCATTCTCTCATCTTCTATGCCAGGTCCTTCTGGCTGTGATAGCGCTCTTCTCCTTTGCTACCCAATTAAAGCTTCTTTGTCTTTTAAGACTGTCAAAGTCTATTTTGTCTACCTCCAGGAAATCTCCCCGTTACTGTTGTTGTCTATTAGTGCATTATCAATCTGTGCCTTCCTCTATTATAGTAACTAATCCCCTCTATGTCATTTCAATGTTTGCTTATTTATATTCCCCTTAACATTAAAAATTTCTTAAGAGGAGTACATCTTTCTATATCCCAGTAACTTGTGTAATGAGTGGTTCATAATATCATTTTTTAAATAAATTAATGTATAAATACCACCAACATCCATTGCTATATTATTACAATTCAGTTTCATGGTTATCTAGTAGAGACAGTGGTCCTTAAATACGGGGTACATAATAAAAGACTTTTGAAAAATAAGATGAGAATATCTCTAAGCATAGGGAAGCTACCGAGTTGTTGACTAATATAGGCAGGAGTAATTGTTAGTTATCAAGAGACTACCATCAAGACATTGCATGTTCGAGGAGGGGACAGAGGTTAGAATGCTATGAAGGAGAAAAAGGATACATTAAAATTGTGTATTAGATTCAACCAAGAACTTAATAACTGTCTTGTGCTATTACAATAATTACTACCTTTCCTGGGAAATGAAACCAACTAGCCACAACCATCTCACCACGCTGAACTGTTTTCTTTGTTCTACCAACCTATGGATATTCAGCTACAAATAGAAAAAAAAAAAAAATCTGTCAATCACTTTGCCAAGTTAGAATCTTGGAATTAAACTTCTGATTTTTACATTTAAATAAATTGCCTAGGGAGATAGCTTTATAGAGAGAACCAGTGGGTTTTTTTTTTTGTAGGGAAGCATTTAAAGAAGAGTAGAGGTGTTAGAAAAGAGGGCTCAAGAGTCGGAAAATCCAGCCAAAACTAAAGCTTCAACATTTAAAGAAGATTGGTACTTGGGAAGCTATTCACTAGTGCAGTGTTCCAGCCTGGAAAGGTGGAAAATAAAATGCTGTTTACAAGTTTTCTCCGGTTTGTTATATAAAATGTGTTGTGCATGTGATATCTAAATTTAAAGTAACATGATTTAAACTGCACTACGTGATGAAGAGTCCTCTGAGGTCACTAAAGCTTTGATTTTTCAGTTAGCTTATTTTATAGCTAGTGCTTTGGAAGCCATCAAGTCCATAACGAGATAGATCAATCAGATTGTTTTTATTGGTCTACTGCGTACCATACACTATACACAGCAGTATTCATTGAATCAGACTGCTTGGGAACAACAGCTTTAACCTTGAGACTAGAGCAGAGAAAATAACAGCTTCAAAATTAAGTCTCCATGAATTATATATATTCTTATATAAAATTGAATTTTTAAACAGTGTCAATTGAAATCCGTTGGTAATGAACCAAGAGCAGTTATTTCAAAGAGGAATGGTGGTCAAAACATCACATGTTCGCTGATTTAAAATAGCTTTCTAAACTTGATATTCAAACATCAGACTTTGCAGTGGTTCAAAGAAACCCATGCTTGTAAAATGGCCTCAGTAATACACTATATTAAAGGTAAAGTAAAAAGAAATAGATGACCTCCAGAAGTTGCTTCAGATGCCTATGATTTTACATTTGTTTATCCCCTTTCAAAAAAGAATCTAAGGTAAATTAAAAGAGGTGAGGCAAGCCAGTCATATAATAAATGGCACGTTCACGGTATTCAACACATGTTAATGATTTTCTCCAGATTTTTGAGAAGGCTCAAAAGTTGATATTAAAAAAAAAAATCAGTAAATTGCCTGACCTACTGGCTTCCTAAGTACAAATTAGCTTCATCAGTGTTCCGTTTCTTCTACAAAAACTCAATCAGCAATCAAGGAGAAACTGGAGAAATTGGTGCAAGGATTACTAAGCAGAAATAGCATATCCTCAAGACAAGGTTAGGAGGTCACATTACAATATCTAAACAAGTATAAACAGGGGTAAAATTCATATCCAAAGAATCTGATCAGTGGAATGAGGAGATGGAATGAGAGTCTGTGGAGTTGAGGACTCCTAGGCGGATGAGACTGTTTCAGTTCTAAAGAATTCCTCCAAGTTGAAGTAAATGTACACCCAAACTTGTCATTTAGGGGGAAAAAAAAATTAAATCCTTTAAGTTAGATGGTACGGAATTAACAGCGGCCAGTGCCTTAGAGATAAGTTCGTGGTGCAGCTCCCATCTTAGCAGGCAACTGGACACAAATCCCGAACTAGCAAACAAGTACTCGGCTCTAAAGAGCCTGCATAGAATACACCGGTGTGGTTGAGAAACCGAATTCCAAAATCCTTATGATGCATACAAGCAGTGTACATAATTCCGAATATAGTATGAACTTGGTTTACATTAACCCAGGCACTGGGGAGGCTGAAATTTCATGATGGTCTCTCATACCTCATCAACAAGCCTGAGGCAAACAGAGGGCTTTCATAGAGTTGCCCAGAGCACTAAACTGTCAATATTCTCCTGTCCCATCTGATACCATGTCCAGAACTATGTTTCTTATGATAACGTTCAGACATTCCCTAGGCTTACCTCTCAGCCTCTGTCAGGAAGAAGTTCACTAAGAAATACTCTCAATATTTCAAGGCCTCAAAATTAAAACATTACTTCTAAATCTTTGATGAGTAGACTGACAAGGGGTCAAAAATTATATCCCACTTGCAGATGAGATAAAATTTTCTCTGCTTCATCTTGCTTTTTTTTTCCCTTCTCTGCCACTAGATTATAAATTCCACAAGTGCAGAGCCAAGTCTATCATATCCACCATTATACACCCATAACCTAGTAGGTGCTCATTTAATATTTATAGAATGGCAAATGCATGAAGAGATGGAAAAATGTTGCCGCCGAATTAAAAAAAATAAATAAACCTGCTCTTGAGATTTTCAGGACAACTCTTAGCAACTCTCTTTTCCTATAGCAATCTCTTTAAAACAGCCCTTTACAACTTGGCACCAACTTGGTTTTTCGGTGTTATCTTTGGCAACATTTCTTTTTATGCTTCTTGGTATTCACTGAAAATATTCAATATTTTCCTACAATAAATGCCTTTCTTACAATAAAGCAAGCACCAAATACTTGAGAAAATCCTGTGAATACTATTTATAAGTTATCAAATCATCTTTCTCAGTCTCCCCTGCCTGCTACACTGTGATTTTGTTGGATCAGAAATATGGTCTTAAATTAATCTTTGCCTTTCTCCAAACCTAACTCAGTATCTTCTTAATGGTGGGTATTCAAAAAATATTTGTAGATTGAAAGATGAATAATAATAATTTCACTAAGTACTAGTGTAAGATAACCACAATAATTAATAATTTGAGCAAATATAAACCCATGGTTTTATTCAATACAGTGGAGCTACTGATTGTGAGCTGAGACATCAGGGTCTTAAAGAAGGACCTACAGCTAGAGGCAAAACATATGGTCAAAGTCAGAGACTAATGGTGCCTAAGGACCACTGTCTAAACAGAAGGCATCTCGTTGGCATTTTTCTTCAAACTTCTCTGAGCTTGTGGCAGTATGGCAAGAGACTGTGAGACATATTAATAGAGCACACAATCTATAAGGAAGTAAATGTGACAGCTGCAATTTAAACCTGCCTTGGGGCAAAACTTAGGGATAAAAGAGGCATGCTTAACAAAGCTTCATATTTCAGAAAAAGTCCCCAAAAGTGCACAAAATGCACAATGGGGTAAAACTAAGTTTTATAATAGATACTTGTCTGTAGAAACTGACAGAGAGTTTATGATGGAAGAAAATGGTCCACGCATTTGCTGTTGACTCAGACATCATTCCTCTGTCCTCTTTGCTCTCAAACATGGGGTTACTGGCAACAAAGAATGCAAATCAGAAAGAGACACTGCTCACCAGAGCAAGACACCCTCATATAGAGGGTGTCCTCAGGTATGTTCACAAAGTAGGGAAAGGTGATACCATGGAATGATTCCTTCAACTGACGTTCTCTGTGACTCCTGAGTTTAATCCAGTTCAAGAAATATTTATCGACCACCTATCAGGCAGCATACACTGAAACAGCTTTGTATAATAGTAAAGTAGGCAAAAATAGTTAATGCAGATACAAACTTCAACTTCAATCCATGCCTCAACACATTAGCTCCATAAGCTTTTTTAGTAATAATGGTAGTAATAATAACAGTATTGGGGGCACCTGGGTGGCTCAATGGGTTAAGCCTCTGCCTTCGGCTCAGGTCATGATCTCAGGGTCCTGGGAATGAGCCCTGCATCAGGCTCTCTGCTCCATGGCGAGCCTGCTTCTCTCTCTTTCTCTCTCTCTCTCTCTCTCTCTCTCTCTCTCTCTCTCTTTCCCCGCCTGCCTCTCTACCTACTTGTGATCTCTGTCAAATAAATAAATAAAATCTTTAAAAAATAACAGTATTTGTTGAGGGGTTACTAATCACCAGACACTGTGCTAAGGGTTATATAATTTAATCCTCATAACCAACTGAGATATACTGTGATTATGATCCCCCTTGTAGAAATGAGGAAATTGCAGCCCAAACAGGTGAACTAATTTTCCTAATTTGACACAATTAATACACAACAAAGCTGGGATGTGAATCCATGCAATCTGACTCTACACACGAGATCTTAATCATCACTTTATATTATTTCTCAATTCATTTACAATTTTGGTACTGTTTCCTCATCTGAAAAAAGTAAACTGATAGAAAAAACTTCCTTGCTGCATTATCATGAAAATTAAAAATACTGTAATTTTAATGACAAGAGTAAGGTACAGAAAGCATCTAACATAGCAAAGTCACTAAATTATCTCTTATAATTCAGTATTATATTTTTCATTGATTTTTCCCATTCTTGAAATTTCACATACTTCATGGTTTAAACTATACAATTTAAAATTCACTTATATTATCTTTAATTTTTTTACTTCAGTATAGTTGAACCTCAATGTTTTCTTAGTGTCAGGTGTGCAACAGATTCAACTTCTCTATACATTATGTTATGCTGACAGGTGTAGTGACCATCTGTCATCACACAACATTATTACAATACTATCTAGTATTCCCTATGCTGTACCTCTTTTTCCTGTCAATTATTCATTCCTGAACAGGAAGCCTATACCTTCCACTCGTCTTGCCCATCCCCCACCCCTCTACCCTCTGGCAACCACCCGTTTGTTTCCCGTATTTACAGGTTCAATTCTGCCTTTTGCTATTTTGTTTGCTTATTTGTTATTTATTTGCTTTGCTTTTTAGATTCTACATAAAACTTCTTCATATACTATTTTGTCTTACTTGCTAATATTTCCAACACATTATAGCCTTCTTTTCCTACATAGTTAATTAATACACTTATGGATGAAACTATGACTCATACAGCATGCACCCCAACTAATTTAGCCACTCTTGAACTTACCTTCATTTCATTTCTCTGTCGCCTTCTGACTGATTAGTGAGATCTGGGTTCTTGATGTGCTGAGTACTCATTTCCTCCACTGTACAAATAAGCCATCACACTCAATCTTTCCACTTGGATGGCTGCCCGAAGGTCTAAATTTGTGGGACGGGAAGGACCTGCAAATCCATTTGATGACCATGATTCATGGTCTCAGGCATGCATAGTTTTTGGGCCAGAACCCATTGCCCCGCACCTGGCCAGGCACCTCCTCCTAGGCAAGGCACCTCTGCACTGTTAATCTGATAGGAGTGGGGTGTACGAATTATCCAAGGAGAGCTGGAGTTTGTACCATCGGTGGCGTGAGCCAGACGCCTTACGGACGAGCCTGCAACACGAACCTTCCTTCCTACACCTCGGGCATCCAAGTGATTCTTACCTCAGGACTCCACCTACCAGCCTTATATAGATCTCCTGAGATCCACTGGGCGGGGCGTTCTCAGCTGAAGCACCGCAAGCCTGATTCTGCCATCCCCTGAGCTTCCCTGACAATGCCAGTGCATCCACTTCCTGCCCCTCCATTAGGACCTGCATTTCTCCCACACACCTGAGGACACATAGCACACCCTGGGGGGCTCCACCTGTGCCTTGCTTGTCTTCCTAGGACACATCACGTTCCTCTAGCCCAACCACGCCCCAGCCTGGTCCATGGGTTTTCCACAGTGTTCAAAAGAAAAAAAAAATTCATACCTGAATCATGTTCACCAAAAGCAGTTTTGGTAGTAAAGATACATTTGATCTCTAGTTGCCTAATTCCTACTTCTGTTAGGTTGGTTCTAATCTCCAGATGGGTAAGGGGGGGATTAAATATTAAATCTTTAAGCATCCCCCCAATCCACATCTAACTAGAATACTTTTTATCCCCACACTTTCGGCTTAAAAACTACATATGAAATGCTTACATTACTACTTCAATAGCTGACATATAATAAATGTAATTTTTTTTTCTTTTGCTTATTGAGAAATCTGCCTTGTTTCTCAGTGTGCTAGAAATGACTTAGGTAAAAGTATCTGCTACAGTTCTTAATACATAACTGGTATTTAATCAATGTAATTTCCTTTTTTTTTCATTCTAGGTATAAAACATAGTTTTTAGTAACAAAGAAACAAACAAACAAAAAACAGTTCTGTTTAAAATGGCTAGCTAACTGAGTATGCCTAAAACTCACATCTTTGTTTTGTTCTCACAATGTTTATCTCACATGGAAAGCTTTTTAAATCTATTGGCATGCTTTTTAACCAGGAGTTCCTTGTAGGAATCGTGGTTAATTGTAAGGTGCAGTTGTAAACAATCTGTATCAATTAGTTCAACAGCAAGAGCCTGTGAGAAGCTGCCATTTGCCTTCTCTGAAAGTCAAATATACATTTGGGTCCTTTTGCAAGTTCTCACTCCAGCTTGCTTCCAGCTTGAACTTCTGTATTTCCAATATTAAAAAGTTGAGAACTGTACTTCTGAGACCCTCTTCAGATAGGCTTCTGGAGTCTAGTTGCCACCAATTAGATAGCTGAACACAATATTTGGAAGGTAAAAATAACTCAAGACCTTGCTTGCTGCCACTTTGTCAATTGCTGCTACTAAAATAGTTCACGGACATGTTCATTTTTGGTGCAGTGTTCCACTCTTAAGCTTCATGGGTAACAAAGACACCGAAAGCCCCAGCGGTCACAGGTCCTCATGAAGGCTGGTGGGTACCTGGGAAACGAGAGGAAGGCGCAGTAGTAGTGGTGTTAGTTTTCAGTATCTGGACTGGAGCTGTAGTGGGGTTTTAAACTGACCCGTTCCAATATTGCCCTCAGAGTTCACTTTCCCCAATAGCCGTAGCATGTATTTCTGAGCGTCCTTGGAGGACCAACCTAAAGCTTCATTTGCCTCCTCCATTTATTTTATAATCATTCAATTTTTAATATTAAACGAATTTCTGCTTAAAATTATAGCAGTATTTTCTGATGCCTGAAATGATCCCCGATCACTATAGAACTTCTCGAGTTTAATTCTTGAATCTGTGCTGATTTTGCAGAATTAAAGACTTATTTTATAAAGCACTTTCATTTTTATATATTTAACACTACTCTGAAAAGCCTGAAAGGACTATTTTTCATTCAGTACTTTAAATTCGTAAGTGAAATATCATGGATGGGGGATTATAGCAAGAAATTACCTAATAGTCTTCTAGTTCTACTATCACAGGTGTCCTAGAATTTGAAGTCAGACATTATTGATGGATATAGTAGTTGCAAATAATTTAACAGGCATTAAATATAAAATTAGCAGATATGGGTAGATTTTTATATAACCCCATATAATGTTTTAAATGTTAATAACATTAAGTAAATGTTAATAAATGTATCCTCTATCAATTTTTTAAGGGTTACAGGAACCCAAAGACATTCAAATTTCATCAATAAAATAACTTTATTAAAAAGATACTAGCAGAAAAGTTATTTAGCTTTGGAAAGGATCAGAACCTAAGCTTTATAAAAGAAAGAGAATGCTCCTATATACACATATTTTTTTCTAGCTGCTACATTTTTAGGCCATTTCTGATGCTAACAGAACCAGATGTCAGCTCTAGAAAAGCAAACCAAAATAATAGAATTTTTAAAACTCTGAGTGAAAAGCAAAACAAGGCAATAGACAATGAAGAATATGGGTGGGAGGAAGAGGGAAATAAAATTAATTAAAACATGAAACACATCTTTCTGCTTAAGAAATTCAAGTTAAAATTTTATAATTTTGATGAAATCTGAACTTTATCAAAACAGTAGTATGAATGCAGAATAGATTTAAACCTGAGATCAGGTTTTATATGTAAACCAAGAGTCCATCAAAAGAAAAGGTAAGTACAATGTAAAACAGACATATTTGTTATTTGCAGCATTAAGGAGGTTTATTCGTCGAGGTTTTACAGTCTTTACTGAGTTTGTTTTTCATAGAATGGCTAGAATGTGTTCCCCTTGTTATATATTGATTGGTTACTTTTTATATTTCATTACAATAGCATGTTAGGAAATAGATTTCCAACATTTTATATTGCTGGCTAAATTACAAGCTGCCAGAACCAGGAGGTCTTGTAATACAAATTTCAAGATTCTGCAAATATAGAGACTGTATTTAGGTTTATTTTAGAAATAAGATTGCAGGGTCTAGATGGGGTGAAATAGGGTTCTAATGGACAAAAATTTGGACCTGAGGTAGCCAATCACCTTGTCACTCTTCCAAGACATTTTTTCCACTTACTGGCTTTTAGTGCCCAAGATAGTATTTAGTTTTCAAGTATGGGCTTCAATGAAGAATTAGAGTTGATAGGGAGCCTTATGGGAGAAGAAAAAGACAAGATAATGGATGATTTGTGCTGCAGGCTTGTTGTACCATTGATTTGACTGTTTTATTTAAAATATAGAGAAGGTCCTCAGTCTCATAAAATATAGACTCCTTCAACTTCTGCATGAAAATTCAGGTCTATGTTATTTAGTTGCCTAAATACACTTAAAAGTTATCATATAACTTCAATTAACTTTGCCACTTTTAAATATTGACATTAAAATAAAGAAAGAAGAAACCAAAGATATCTGCTTATAAAAGGGATTGGCCTAGGTTGCATGTTGTGTTTTTATAATTTAATCCTAGATTTCTCATGTATGATTCCTATCAACTGGGTAAATGGCGCTGAATAACACCCATCATAGGCATGGGCTGCCACAGCAGGGCTTGTCAAGAGGTTTGCATCCATTCCACCATAAAATGCCCTTCTACTTATTCTGCAAAGGACACGGTTCCTATATATATTTATATTTTCAATCCAATGCAAGGGTGTTTCCTTTAATCAGGACTCCTGAAAACGAGATATGGACCAATCATGTATAATAAGTCTTATATTTCTCAACCATTGAAAGGGGGAAAAAAATGTTGATTTATCCTGTCAACAAAAATCACAGTAGGGATATCCTATTAGAGAATACAAATGTTAAGGACAAATATGTCAGAGTACCTGAAAACAGTTGTGAAGGCCAAGGCATACCATAATCTATATAATTTTAGTGACGTATAGAATAAGACTTGGAGCCCAATTTGTATTTGTAGGGCTCAAAGCCCTATTTTAAATGTGAATCAATACAAATTTTATTTTCAAATTACTAAATCAAATTTGCATTTGTATCTTGATTAGTCAATGGAAAGAAACAAGTAATAAAATAAGTTTTCTGGCTCTGATAGGAAACAAAATATTATGCAAATACTGTGATGAATATTTGCTTGATCTTCTGCTTATTGATCTATTCAAAGATTACTTTTTTCCCCTGCATGAAGTATGACAAGAAATAAGTAGTCATTATCTTTTATATAATTAGTGGACTCTGCTAAAAAATCCTTGAACTGTCTTTCCCCTAGCCATGGTCAATGAGCTCATATGATCTTAGTTAATTTTAACTGTGATTTGGTCTTATTTAGAATATTCTTTTTCATCATACCATGTCTTATCCAGAGTTAACAACACTATACTCCACATAATTTAGCTTTGGTTAGGTTATTATAGTTAACAGATAGAAACAATCAATAGAATTACTATGATGAAGGACATCTCTCTATACATGTAAATCAAAGTTTGAAACATCTTTTTACATTCTGTCTTCCTGATTTAAACATAACCTATATTTTCACTTGAAATATCTTTTTTTCTCATATTCAAAGTCATTCCTCACTTTAACTTTCTAGTCAGTTTCATTCATTTAATGTTCATTGAGCTCCTACTGTGAGCCATATCCTATATACTCTTCCATACCAAGCACCCTAGAAACCTTGATGTGCCCTTCACTGATTACAGGATACTTCCTAGCAAATTTTGTGATAATTAGTTTCTCATTTTTCCTTAGTTTCAAAACCTGTATATGTATTGTTAATTATTATAGTTCTAGCTTGATTTTGTCACATTTTGAAAATGGAATCATAAAGTATTTGTCTTTTGCAACTTGTATGCTTTATTCTTTTGCTCAAAATTATGTTTTATATATTTATCCATGTTGAATGGTATACTTGTAGTTTGTTCATTTTAATTGCTATTTATTATATGTTTTAATATAATCACAATTTATTCTACTGTTGATGAAATTTCAGTTTTTCCAACTTTTTCCCATGTAAAAATAGTGACAGAAGGAACATTTTTGCATATGTATACATTCTTGTGTATACAATATTAACATAACATATATACATACATATACACATATAAATGTTTTAATATATAATATTTTATATATAATCTTTTAAAATATCTACTTGTATATACATAGAGCTTTGCTGGAATGGAATTGGTGGGTCACAGGGTACGTGAACCTTTAATTTTTTCAGCAAACTGTTTTTTAATGATGTGGTAAAGTCAATAGTTTTGTGAGTACCCAATGTTCCACAATCTTGCCAACACTTGATTTTCTTAGGTTTTTAAATTTTGGCCAATCGGGTGGATATGTAATGCTATCTTGTTATGTTTTACTTTGCATTCATCTGATTACAAATGAGTTGGGTGTCGTCTCATGTTTATTGAATCATATTGTGTTCTGCATGCTTTCCTGTTTTTCTATTCACAAGTAAGGTTTTTAATCTATTTGGAAATTATCTTTATTTATAATAGGAAGTTTGTGACAGATTTTATTTTATTCTGTACATTTACCCTATTTATTGAAAACTTATTGAAAACTGTCCTGTCCATGTTGATCTGCACCATGATCTCTCTGAGGTATTGTACATTCGTATACATATACGTCTGTTTCTAGGTCTCCTATTAGTTCATTTGTTCAAATTTTCCATCTGTGTGCTAATATGATAGACTGAAATACTCCAACTTTATAGTTGGTAGGCATTTGAGCTATACTACAGAAACAGAATAGACCCCACCCAAAATTTGGTTTGCATGTGATACTCATGATATCACACACAGAGCAAAAGTATAATGAAAAGGTTTAGTACTTATAAATGATTCTTTCTGAGAAGAGACTCTGGACTCCAGGAAACAAACTGAAGGCTACAGAAAGGAAGGGGGTGGAGGGATGGGGTAGCCAGGTGATGGGTATTAAGGAGGGCATGTGTTGTGATGAGTACTGAGTGTTATATACAACTAATGAATTGTTGAACACTACATCAAAAACTAATGATGTACTATATACTGGCTAGCTGAACATAATTAAAAAAATATTTAAGTAAAAAAAGAAAAGAAAACGAGACTTGGTTAGGGTTTTTATGTTTGGGAGTGAGGCCAGGTTAAGTGCTCCCACATGTGGGCAGGGGCTTACTTGGCTTAAATCTCCTGCTGAGGCCAAGAGTGAGTGCTTTCTTATCATCTCGCCTAGATATGGGGCAGAATTGGAAGAGGGAAGAGGGAAGCTCTCAGCAGTTAAACATTAAATTATGGAGTCAGATTCTTTATTATAATTTACTCCTGATAGTTACTGATTACTAGATATGCCATGTTTCATTTAATTGAATTTGAACTTGTTTAAGTCATTATGATGTTCTATGAGCCTGAAGTCTGAAAGTAGGTAAAGCTCCATTGAATGCTTTGTTCAAGAGCCCAGCATTATGTATTTCACTGAGAAGTGAAATGAGTGTCTTGGTTATAATTAGTAATGTCTGAAACTCCAAAAGAGAGAGAGTGTTTTTCTGAGACCTTGTATTATGGCTTTAGTATGTGTAGATGCATGTGTGACCTTGATTTATATTTGGACTATCTGCAAGGCAAGAGATTCCCAGAATCTTTACCACAAAGGGGGAAACCTTAGACAAGGATTTGTTTTGCTGGATTTGGCCGGACCCACACCCAGACTATTTGCAAAGTCCCATATGCATAAAAATATGCATATGCAGTCTATTGTTGTCCAAGGCATCCAATGCTAAGATGACTGCCTGAAATGTAGTCATCGGTGCTGGCCTAGAGTCCAATCCTTTATCGGGGACATGAAAGGAATGAAAAGCAGCAACTCTACTGAGTTCTATCTCACGCAATGATGTTGCACCATCCATAAGTGCATGAACTCCCCTTGTTATTCATTTAATAAATTGCAATGAGTCATCTGGCTGGACAAGGAATCCTCTGGCACTAGAGCAATTGACAAAGGACTGAATACAGGGAAGCTCATCCTTTCCTGCGGGTGAGATATTGTAGAGGGCTCCAATTTGTCTCCCATCCCATAGTGAGGAGGCCTTAGAGGCCATGCTGAGCTTATAGTGAGCTGCTTCCATGACCTAACCTGTAATAGGCAGCCATGTATGGACAGTCACAGGCTGAGGGTCTATGAAAGTTTCTATTTCCAGGAGAGTCCAGTATATGGACAATGATTGCTGCGCTAATGGCACATAGCATGAGACAAAGATGGACAGTTTCTTGCAACAGAAAACGGGCAAATTATGACCTCAATGGGAGATTACAGGAGGAATGAGAGGCTGTTGCTAAAGTCTCTAAAAGGAATGATTAGCTAGGATTCCTTCAAGAACTATCAGGAGTGCTTGTTGTATTTCAATTTGGACAGATTCTAGAACCTTTTGTTGGACGGTCCCATTGAAAGGTGGGTTCATTTATAAGGAACAGCACAGATGATTTAAGTAAAACATAATTGTGGAATGTATGGCCTCCAGATCCCAAAAAGGCCTAAAAGATATTTCGGGTATCGAGAGGGTCAACAGCTGTTTCTTTATGGTGTGAGATAAGAGGGCCTCAGTTTATCAAATAATTTTCAGGAACTTAACCAATATAACAGGGGCTTACACAATCTGTGAGTCAATGGTTCATCTCCTTTTTTGTGAGCTTTTTAGTATATGCATGTTCTGAAGGAATGTATGAAATGAAACTCCTCAGAAAAGGATCTTATCAAGGTAATGTATTACCTGTGCCTTTGGAGAAATCTGCATGCACTTAACATCTTGCCTGCATAGGTGTATTTATGTCCCTACAGAAGTTAAGGCATTTCGCAACAGATACTTCTATTAAATCATCATGTTGTACACCTTGAACTTCATAATGTTGCATGTCAATTAAATGTCAATAAAGCTGGAAAGAAAAAGAAGTTAAGGCAAATTATAGTTGAAAGCTGTTGAAATAGGCAGTGAACAGAACATATTAGTCAAATCTATAATAGCAAGACATTTACCAATTGCTGATAATTGGTAAAATTGGGTAGAATCAGTAATCCCAAATTTCAAAAACACTGGGTAGCAGGACATAATAGGGCCCACAGTATCAAGGTTATGGTAATCTACTATGAAATGGTATTCCTTTTTTTTTTTTTTGTAGGTTTAAGAACAGGCCAAATTGGACTATTTAATGGAGAAGCTATGAGGATAATCATGCTTTCTCAAAAGGAGTTTTGTATAGAGTTTCAATCCTTGAAGGCTTTGATTTAATTTATATTTGTCATATTAATTATTTTAACTAGGAGAGAGAGGACATATTTATGGGCTCTCGTTTTGCCAAACCAATTTGTAAGTGACAAAGATTCTGTTTAATTTTATTACTTATTGGGTCAGAGTGTTCATGTCTACCATAGGGATACTATGACCACAGAAAATTTAGGCCACGTAATAGTTTTGATGGTTAACATGAGGGGTACATTTTTGTCCTACATTGTACATCCCGTAATTCCTCTAAAGGTATAGGGGGGTACCCTATTTAAATTTAGTGAAACCCCTGGATATAAAATAACTTAACCCCACTTTTATTTAAGACCATGAGATTTGCCAATTGGTACATTTAGCAGGTGTTCATAATCCATGTTGTCATGTCATAGAGTGCAAAAGCCAATCAGCATCCCATCTTTTTGCAATATAAATTATTTTAGTAAATTTTGGATTTTGATTGGATCAAATTGTGGACTTCACTTTCAGTTGTTTGTTTCCTCCTCTAGTATCCAGGTTTATTTCTTTCTCCACCTCCCACATTTTTTTGTCATTACTAGATTGATTTTGTGGTGGAGAAGGTCCTCTCTAGCCTGTTAATAAGCTACTTCCAGAGGACTGCAAATCAGTATTGTCAGGGTTAGGAGAGTCCCCCATGTCGAGGGTTTCTTCATAGGGCTTAAAGACCTGGGGACAAAGTAAGGTTTGAACTAACTCCCTTTGTGTTACCACAGGGGTGTTATGCTTGTCTTTCCCTATAACCTTTGGGATTCAGATCTTTTGTGAAGATAGAGTGATGGGGAGCAGCAGCAATAGCAAAGGCAATCTATAGGGTCCTAATAAGCCATCTACTTTTAGGATCATAGATCTCAACAATTCAAATCTTCAAACAGTAACCAATGTTCAAATAGTGTCTGCTCTTCCTCCACATGAATAATCACCCAATGTGCCTGTATGTAGCACAGGATGTAGTCTTTCTCACGAGCTCTACAGATGAGGCCAATACTTGGTTGAGACACATAAGCAGTTGGTCACAGATTAAGTCTGTCCCCTGATCCTAATGTCAGCCACAGCTTACAATAGAATAAAGACACATGATACAAGCTAAGACACACATATAAGTAGAGGCTGAGACACATGATACAGAGCTACTTTTATGTGTGTCCCAACCCTACACCTCTGTCCTTAAATGCCAACTAGTAATTGAACTGACTTAGTTTGGTTAAATCTGTAATAGAGTGCCTGAGTCAGTTTGATCAGCTATAGAATACTATAAACTGGGTAGCTTAAAAAGCAAACATTTCTCCCAGTATGGAACATTGAAATCTAAGATCAGAATGCCAGCATGGTTGGGCTCTTTGTGGGACTTCTGCCTGGTTATGTCTTCACATGGCCTTCCTTCATGCATGCATGCATGAAGATCATGCATAGCAAGATCTTCTGTCTCTTCTTCTTTTTATAAGAGTATTAATTTCATCATAAGGGCCCGACCCTTGTGACCTAGTCCAATCCTGATTACCTCCCAAGGTCATACCTCCAAATACAATCACACTGGAAATTAGAGTTTCAACGTGTGGACTTTGTGGGTCATAAACATGCAATTCATAGCACAGAGCCATAAGGGATCCCAGCAAATGTAGCACAGAGCAGCATAGCTCAAAGTGCAAGCCGGCAGGTAGGCAGGTAGAAGTAGGTCAAAATTTATGCATACCACCAGGCAGCAAAGCCATTAAGCAAACCAAAGCAAAAGAACAAAGACCCCTGGTGGTGATAGACTTCCTATTCATAGTCCTAATGCTTGTGTCTACCCATAAGAAGCCGTACAGACCCCAACCCAAAATATGGTTCTAATGTCAAGACTGATGATGTCATATCCACATGAAGAGTAGGTGAAAATGTTTATTACTTATCAAATGAGGCTTTCTGGGGACAAGTCAGAGTTCTCAAGGAGATCCAAAAATGGCTTCAGAAGGTGAGGAAAGGGGACTCATTTGGGGTTTTTACTGTGATTAGTCCTTGAGGCCAGGCTAAGTGTTCCTATACTTAGGCAGATGTTTCAAAGATTTGAATCTCTGTCTAGCACCAAAAGAAGGAAACTCAGACTTTCTTATTAGTCTGATGATTTGTGTGGCTGAGGGGAAGAGGAAAGGATGAAACTTAAAAGCGCTCATAATCAAATAACAAAATATGGAATACTTTCTTGAGTAAGACAACTTCCCACTTACGTAATTATAATATACTTTGCTGTATTTGTTTGGTTCTTTTTTATAATTTCTATCTCTTGGTTAATATATTTTTTTGAGATGTCATTCTTCTGATTTCCTTTAGCTCTTTATCCATGATTTCCTTTAACTCTTAGAGCATACTTAAAATACTCAATGCAGTCTTTGTCTAATAAACCCACTCCCTGTGCTTCCTCAGCAACAGTTTTTGTTAATCTCTCCTATAAATTGGCCATACTTCCTTGTTAGAATATGCATGCTTCATAATTTTTTGTTGAAAACAGCATTTTGAATATTATAATATTCTAACTCTGGAAATCAGGTTCTTCTTTCTCCTCAGTGTTCTTTTTTGTTGCTTGCTGTGATTGTAGTAGCTTGTGTAATGACTTTTCTAAACTATTTTGTAGTCTGTGTTCATTGTAATGTTTTGACACTCAAGTCTCTGTTCCTTTAGCTTGTGGTCAGCTAGTGTTTTGAAACAGATTTTCTTGAATGCTAGGAATCAAAATTTACTTTAAAAAAAAAGTTTAAGAAAAATCTCTTCTAGTTTTTTCATATTGGTTTTGTGTTGGAATATCTTCCAATGCTTAGCCAGACCATTTACAAGTCAACCTTAGCCTTCACTTCCCGCTTGTACTGAACCAACAGATCTACCAAAAGTAGAAGTCTTAAGGGTATAATTTTTGTGTGTTCATTACTGCTTGATTTTCTTCTGCTTTTCTCATGTTTTTCATCTCTTTGTCTAACTGGCCTGCTTTATATTTCAACTCTTTGTAAAAAAAAAAAAGTATCCTATATAAATTCACAAAAGATTTTTTTTGTTCTAGTCATTATTTTTTTCCTTTCTCATAGCACCTTACTCTTCTTTATGACGATTTTATTATTTCCTTAAGGTGTCATTCTATTGCTTATATTCTCTCTTTATTTTCTTTTTTCCTCTTTGCTTGTTGGCCCTAAGGGTTATTTTGTATTCATGAAAGTCTGCTAAGGACAAATATTTTATTTTAAGAATTAATATTTAATTTATTCATGCTATTATTTTAATTTACTTAAGTTTTAAATACATTTTATAAATCAATTATAAATTTAGAAGTGTTTGAACAACATATGTTCAGTTTCAAAGGAAGTTAACTGTAAACTTTAAATTGCATTTATACATGTCATATTTTTAATTTCCTTCTAAATTACTTCAAATGTCTGATTAAAACAAAACCTTCCTGTATATTTAAATGATTTATAAATCTAATAAAGTAAACTTATGAATATGATTAATCCAAAATTCTCTCAGAGTTTAACACTGAGTATATGCTTAATAAGATTACATCTCTAAATCAAACAACTAAATCAATTATTTAATAGTAATTAGAAGACTGTCACTCTAATAGGCCAAATTCTCTTAAAAATTATAAGTGCATAAAATACCGTAAATGTAGGTACAAATCCAAGTGGCCTAGGAAACTCATTCCCTTTTTCCTTTATATACTTTGCTGAATATAAAGCTCAGCAGATTTAAAGTAGTTCTCCAGATGCGCCACCTTTTCAACAAGGATATAGCCTCCCTCAAGAAGCTCCTATTGTTATGTAGTCAATGAGGTGATCCCTACCTTTTTCTAGCTCTCTCATGATTATGCACAGAAACATAGAAATGGACCTCTTCTTCTGCCTCTCTTACATTTTGTCTTTCTCTGATGGACCTACACAAGCTTTTCTGTGGGATAATGAGAACTCAAAAAATTATATGCACTGTACTACAGAGTTCTGTGCCTGAAAGCTACTCCAATAAACCTTGTTGGCTTTAATAATAATGTCAACACACAATTTCTCTACCAACAGAAATATATACTTACCACGATTTTATGTATGAGGAAGACAGTTCTCACTTTATTGAAATAACACTATTTTATAGCTGCTTTGTTTTGAGCTTCAAAATTTTGACAGCACTGGTCTTGGATATTATAAAATCAGTGTCCCTGAATTTATTAGGAAACTTTACATTCACAAACACCAAATTCTATGGTCAGTACCTATTAAACTTTTATAGGAATAATGAAAGCGTATTCTTGTCATAAGGAAAATTATGGTTAAGGTAGACTATAAACATTAAAGAGGTCAATGTCTTTTAAGGAGGAGAATGTAATTTGAGTTGTGGTAAAATTATCAGATCATTCTATATTTCTGGTAATCTTGAAAGAGAGGGAGCATAGCGGATGCTCAAAATGGGGGAAATATCAGAAGAAAATAAGTTGGTAGTAACAAATCTGCGAATGTTTTTATATCTAACTCACTTAAAAACATTGCAACTATAGCAATGTGGAGAGAACTTTGTGAAATTTAAAATAATAGGTTTATTATAGCAAGTCCTTCTGTATTAATAGTAATTAACCATCTGCAGCTTTCATATCACAAGCAGAAACTCATGATAATTCCCTGTTCACTAAGGCATGCAAAAGCTATTATTTACTCATTAGCACATTAGTTTAGTATTGTTCCTTTAATTACCAAATTTTGAGATATAAAGTAATACAAGTTTTCTTTCAATTTAACTTACAAAATATAGAATATGTATTTGCTCATATGCTGCCAATGAATGTATATTCCCTGATTGATTATTTTTAAATTTTATGTCTAGAGAGAATTAAATGTTGACTATTTCAAGTTTTCCTGCTCGGGGAAAATAGATTTCCTATCAATGCTTGGGTGACATCACACACTCCAGAATACACAATAAAAATACATTTATTTCATATCTGAGATGTCTGGCACAGATATTTCTGAAAGGCAGAAGGCATGTAAAATGTAAAAACTCCTAGAAAAGTGCTAAACACTGTAATCCAACCTGTCATAACTGTATTGCTATTTAAAGATATTGCCTGAAAAGAACATTTAGAAAACTCTTGGGTTGGTAAATCGAAATACTTCACTTTTCTCAGTACCCAATCAAATCAATATAATTTCACTCCTAAATATAGGTGCTGTATATATAGAAGTGGGGGTGTGGGAGCTGAATTTTTCTGATTTTTATTTATTTTTACTTCTTCTTTTAGAAAATTTACATTTCTACTAGATAAAAAAAATAGGGAAGACATGTTTAAGGATGTCACCCAGCTCAATTTTAAAATTCATCCCTATTTTCAAAAAAAACTCACTGCACATTTTGTAGGGCCCAGTACAATATAAAAATGCAGTACCCCTTCTTCAAAATGATTAACAATTTTAAGATGACATCAATCCAGTTACAGGGTCTTCCTGCACTTGGAGACCATTGTAATGCACAAATCACATATCCTGCTTGTATATAAATAGAATTTTATGGATTTTGAAGTTTAATATTCTCAATTTACAAATGAGGAAGCAAATCCCAGAGAGGGTAATGGCTGACCCATGATTAGAGAAGATATGAAGATATGAAATATCCTAGGTTCCAGCCTTCAAAGTAAATCTGGTATTGCCTTTTCTTAAAATATATGTGAAAACATCTCCTATGTTAAATAAATTTTATAAGTAGAGACAGAATTGGGAAAAAAATGTGTTTTCAAAGATTATC
The DNA here is from genome assembly GCA_028534135.1 of Potos flavus. Lineage (NCBI taxonomy): Eukaryota > Metazoa > Chordata > Mammalia > Carnivora > Procyonidae > Potos > Potos flavus. The sequence continues at coordinate 66,734,520 of CM052896.1, forward strand.
GATATCTAAAATATATAATAGCATTATTAACTATTCACCTAATGGATAGTGTGGTAGTTGGACATCGTGAATGTACTTAATGCCAATGAATGTAAACTCAAAAATGGTTTAAATGATAAATTTTACTTTTTGTAAATTTTGCCATGACTTAAAAAAAAGTCCATGTAATGGTTAAATTTATGTGTCAACCTGAATAGGCTCAGGAATGCCTGGATAGCTGGTAAAACATTTTTCTGGTTGTGTCTGTGCAGGCGTTTTTGAAAGAGATTAGCATTTGAATTGGTAGACTGAGTAAAGAAGACTGCCCTCACCAATGCAGGTGCTCATCAACCAATCTCTTGGTCTGAATAAAACAAAATGGTGGAGGAAAGGACAAATTTGCTCTCCTGAACTGGAACACTGATTTTCTCCTGCCCTTAGGCCTCCTGGTTCTCAGGCCTTCAGACTCAAACTAGGATTTATACCATTGACTGCCCTGGTTTTCAGAACTTAGAGTGTGGGCTAAAACTACACCACCAGTTTCCTGGGTCTCTGGATTGAGGATGGCAGATTGTGAAACCTCCATAATCATGTGAGCCAATCCCTTATAAAAACTCTCTTTCTATATTTCTCTATATATCCTATTGGTTCTGGTGTGGTTTGCTTTTTTGGGTTTGTTTGTGTTTTTTGTTTTTTTTTTTTGAGAATCTTCTGAGATCTATTTATAATAATGATGATAATATCATCATTATTTAACCCCCCATTTTAGTCTTAAAAAATTCTCTATCACAAAAAAAAAAAAAAAAATTCTCTATCACTTCCTTGTATCTATTTGGTGGTCATAACAAGTAAAGCATACTTACCTGAATTATATGAACTTTCCTATCTCCATGTCTTTGCTTGATCTGTTTTTCAGACTGAAATACTCTTCCTTTCTGACACATCCTCTTTATCCCTGATTCAGGAAGCCAACTTTTTTCCCTCTTCACAAATACACATACTCTCTTATTTCAGCTTTTGAAATCCAGCTTATGCATCAAAAACCAAGTAAAAGGCAATTTTCAAGAAGTGTTCCTTATGTTCAACAATAAACAAATATTTCATTTCTGCAGTCATAATTTCATTGTTTTTCAATGAAATTCAATGAATTTCATTGAAATTCCATGAATTACAATTAGTTATATACATATCTGTCTCATTACCTCAAATTGCCTTAAAGTCAGAACACTCAGCAAATATTTTATAATAATATTTGCATTTGATTCCCCATAATAAACAAGATTTTTTTAAAAAGCACTCTAACCTTGGCTTACCTTCTAAAACTTTAATGATAAACTGTACCTCTCATGAATTTACAGGGCTATAACTCACATGAAACTACAAATCATCTATTTAATATTTGAAAACATTAAAATTTCATATTTACTTTTGAAAGTTACAGAATAAGAGAAAACAAAGTATCAAGTCTTTTCTTATACCCATGAGGATACACTATGAATACCATACTTTTCTATGTGTGTTAGATTTCTATCAGAATATTTATTGTTTGAGTACTAGAGATAGATTTAAGTTTTCTTTAATTTTTCTTTCATGAACTTCAACATAGAATTAGTTTTAATACCTTTTCTACAAACTTGAGTGCAAAATTCAGAGAGGCATTGTTCTAATGCATCCTTATGCAAACCAATGTTACTTTATGCTTATAATCCACTACACAAATGAGCATAGTATTATTATATCATGCCAGCCTGGTCTTTCCTTTTAATTCTTTTGGAAAATTGGGTATATTCTACTAAGTCTAAAGGAAAAAACTGTATAACTCCCCCTGAATTAACTCCTTAATAATAAAATTCCCACTTGATTACATTCCAATTGAGATCTATTTCACTAAGACTATAAATATTAAGCCTAAAAGACCAAGTTAAAATAGTTATCTTGTTAAACTAGAAACAATATTGACTTATAAAAACAAGAAAACTTGACATCAAGGTCACTTAGTTCTACATTAATAAGATTTTGAAGAAATATATGTTCCCTGTTTTAAATGATTTACATTATTTCTTAATTTTAGCAACTGGTGACTAAGAATTAGTTGACTTTTATAAAGTCCTTCAGGAGTATTAATTTAACTTAGTGCAATTCCAAGTTAATGAAGTATGAGCAGTATGCATCTCATTTTTAATTTATATTTAGTCCTTAAAACTAAAATAATTTTAATTAACATTTTTTCTGGATATGAAACTTAGTTGCTTTTGGCTTACTAAACTCTGATACAGATTCCAATCTAATATTAAAATTAGTCATTCTCACATGGAAGAAATAGATTTAATCTAGGATTTGGGAAATTAAAATAATTTAGAATTAGAAACTCTTGATGTGTGTATATTAGCTTTATTTTGTGCTTATTACACATATAAATGCATACCTATTTCTATAAGAATAAGATTATACCCAAAAACATAAAGTGGAGGAAAAAATTAATCCCAAATATTCCACTTCTAGAAAATATTTTTTTGTATTTAAACATTGTTATGTCCTTTGAGTATGATGTGTGTATGTGTGTACTAGAATTTCTAAGGACTTAAAAAGGTCAAAAATCTATGATTGGAAAGCTGTCCATTTGCAGCTGTAATTGAGTTGAAATTTGAATTAAAAATGGTAATGGTTTCTAATTTCAAGTATTAAAATTATGGCTAGTTTATCTTTATTATGATAGGCAATACGGAGTACTGGTCAAGATTATGGTCAATATCTCTCAAATCATTTGGTTAAAGAGGAACTTTTTAATTTTTTTTTAAAGATTTTTTTAAAAAAACATTGGGCTCAAACTCATGACCCCAATTAACATTGGGCTCAAACTCATGACCCCAATATGAAGAGTTGTATGCTCTATCAACTGAACCAGGTGGGTACCCCAGAACTTTTAATTTTTTAAATTCTTTTAATTTTTAATTGTTTGGAATATTACTCAGCCATCAGAAAGGATGAATAGCCAACTTTTGCATCAACATGGATAGGACTGGAGGAGATTATGCTAAGTGAAATAAGTCAAACAGAGAAAGTCAATTACCATATGGTTTCACTTATTTGTGGAACATAAGGAATACCATGGAGGACATTAGAGGGGGAACATGAAGGAGGAGAAAGCAGAGTGGGAGAAGAACCATGAGAAACTATGGACTTTGGGAAACAAATGGAGAGTTTTAGAAGGGAGGGGATTAGGGGGATGGGTGAGCCTGTGATGGGTATTAAGGAGGGCATGGATTGCATGGAGCACTGGGTGTTATAAGCAAACAGTAAATCAGAGAACACTACATCAAAAACTAATGATGTACTGTATGGTGACTAACATAACACAATAAAAAATTGTTTATTGAAGTATAGTTGACAATGTTACTAATTTCAGGTGTACAACATAGTGACTGTATACCTCTATACATTATACTATGCTCACCACAAGTGTAGCTACCATCAGTTACCATACAACACTATTACAATACCATTGACTATTTCCTATAATGCACCTTTTATTCTCATGACTTATTCATTCCATAACTGGAAGACAGTATCTCCTAATCTCCTTCACCCATTTTTGCCCACACAGCTGCCCCCTACTCCTCCCTAATAGCAACCATCAGTTAGTTCTTTGTATTTATGGATCTGTTTCTGTTTTTTGTTTGCTTGTTCATTTTTTTTATTTTCTTTTTTAGATTCCACATATAAGTGAAATCCTGTGATGTTTGTCTTTCTCTATCTGACTCATTTCACTTAGCATATTACTCCCTAGGTCCACCCATGTTGTCACAAATGACAAGATCTCGATCTTTTTTATGGCTAAATAATGGGCTCTATTCTGTTCCATTGAAAAGATAAATATTTGAGTAAACAATCTGGTAACTACTGGATAGCCATTTGGAAAAACAAATTTTGATCCGCATATTATATACTAAGAATTCCACACAGAGCCCCCCCCAAAAAAAGTAAAATATATAAATACAAAAAATCATACAATTATTAAAAGAAAATATGGACAACTTCCTTTGAAACCTGAAAGTAGATATGGTCTCTCTAGGCCTCAAAGGCCAGAAGCCATTAAGAGAAAAATAAAATTAATTTGACTGGCTAAAATCAAACTTTCTATTTTGCCAAAAGCATGAAATATTAATATATCAAAAGCTATATGACTAACTTGGAAACAATGTTTGCTAGTTATATCACAGACAAAGAATTAGAAATGCAGAACAAAATACCCAATATAAAAATGCATAATTGACATTTTCAGAAATTCATTGAAAGAAATACAAATGATAGTAAATAATGGAAAGTTACTCAAACTCAGTCATTATATGAGAAATATAAATTAAAAGTACTAAGATAACATTTCTCAACTATTCAATTGAGAAAAATCCAAACATAAAGAAATCCCTTAAATAGAAGAGAATTCCCCAAATGGATAAAGCTAACTATGCATCAAATTAGAAACTAAACCAGAGAAAGTATTCTTTGCAAATAAGGCAGTATTATAATTATTTATATTTAGTAAGATATATTTAAAGACACATTCTTCAAAAAGTTTTTAATATTTAAATTTCTAGTTTATTGGTATGTATTTTTAAAATTTTAGTTTATTGGTATGCAGGAATTGATATGTTTTATACACTGTAGCAGAGAATAAATAAGTTAATACTATCAATATTTTCAGAGGATAAAAGATAAAATTAGAAAATTAAAGTAGTTATGCTGGGATGCCTGGGTGGCTTAGTTGGTTAAGCAGCTGCCTTTGGCTCAAGTCATGATCCCAGGGTCCTGGGATCGAGTACTGCATCAGGCTCCTGGGATCAAGTTCTGCATCAGGCTCCTTGCTCGGCAGGGAGCCTGCTTCTCCCTCTGCCTCTGCCTGCCATTCTGCTTGCTTGTGCTCTGTCTCTCTCTCTCTGACAAATAAATAAATAAAATCTTTAAAAAAAAAAAAAAACAGTTATGCTGTACTAAAACTGAACTGGAAATATTATAACCTTATGACATATATTTTTTTCTTGATCTGAACTTTGAAATGACTTAGAAACCACATTACATTGCAATTAGTACCTCAAAAGTCACATTTTGTGCTTCAAAACCATTTATAGCTAAAAATAGGTTTTGGTAAGGAAAAGAACAGGAGATTGGGATATTTTATTGTGACAGAAAACAAGGAACTTTTTAAAGGCTATGACAAAAGCACTGGTGAGCCAAGTTCAAAAAACCCAGAGTGAAAAAGGCTGTGACAATTTGAGCATCAAAAGAATAAGAATTGCCATTGAAACACTTTAAATCTATGAATACCCAGAAATTTAAAAAGATACTTCAAAAATTAAAATCGAGAAAATACCTTTCTCACCACCTAAGATGGTATATAACCAAATTTTTACTTTGAAAAATGGAAAAGGAAAAAAAATTAATATTGCCTGCCTTTGCAGTAGGAATTAGGCTTCATAGTAACCAAATATTCTAACCTATTAAGGGAAAAACAGACTTAGAAAAATAGCTAGTTAATAAATGTGCAAGAAACAATAAAACTAGGAAATTATCAATATACATCTCTAATAAAATGATTCATCCATGCAAGCTTTATTAACAGGAACTAAAATTATTAGGAGAATGGTTCATGTGGAACTGGGTGTTCATATGAAGAACCTAACAACAAAGGAAGGATTATGTTGACCCTACATAGAATCACTGGTTAATCCTTATTATTACTGATGGTGAAACAATGAGATCGGATGAATATCCTCATGTATACTATACAATGTGAACCATACAACATCATTAATTAATGTTCCCCAAATAATTTTACTTGAATTTTACCAACTCTTAGATATAATTTCCTGCTTCAAGAAATAGTAGGGGTTTAGGGGATAAGCTAAATGACCCCGGGAGGAAAGTATCACATAAATAAAATTGGGACATTCTATAAGGCTGGTCTCCATATAAATAGGGCCATTAATAAAGAACTTTTATAAATTAAAAGAGACCTAAAGGATATATCAATCAGGCACAATGTACACTGTTAGACTGGTTAAATGTACTATAAAGGACATTTTGGAGATAACTAGAAAAATGAACTAACTTCTAGATGATACTAGGGAATTATTGTTAATTAGGTGTGATTATATCATTTTGTCTAAGAAGGAAATGGTTGCGTGTTTTGGAAAATAAATGCTAAGATATCTAGGGACAAGATGTTATGATATTTGTGATCACTATAAAATACTTAAATTAAGGAAAATAATAATAATAACGCTGGTGAAGCCAGACTTTTCAAATTGTGATCTTGGCAGTTTGCACCTGTGTGGCTTTAAGTATGTTCTTGAAAAACTCTGTTACTCTTGTCCTCATCTTTATAATGGGGATGGTTACATCCCTTTATCAAGCTTATTGCAAGTTTATTTTGATTAAGTAATTTCATAAATGTAAAATATTGAAAAACAGTGACTGATCCATAGGAAGCAATATATAATTACTGGCTATTAGAGTATGTCATTGCACTCGCGTTTTGAAAAAAGGCGTTGGGGTTAATGCAGAGCAGGAAATCAGCCACAATACCTGGCTTGCTAAAATGTAACACAGAGGCCCCTGGGGGCAAAGGGCGTAGGCCTTTGGAATGCCCAGGCCTGCCAGACCACTCTGTGGTTGGAATGCGAATGCAGTAGGGAGTTGCCTTCCCTAAACTTTCTTAGCCCAAACAGCAGCCCTGTGATCTAAAAGATACATGCATTATCTTTAAGTTTAGTAGAACCGCAGATTAGCATATAATATCTTTCCTGTAAACAGATCCTCCCAGTTTCAGTGAGACCCCTTGTCACACATCACTGGCTTGAGAAACAGTAATAAGGATTTGTGATTATACTGAAGGACTAATAAAAGGGGGAGCAAAGAAGAGCAAAGGGTCTTCGTCTCTGAGCCTTCTCTTTCACAACAAAGTTTGGAGTAATCTTTCATCTATAGGTACAGGGATTGCTGGCCATTCCCAGCAGAAAGGTTTTTGGGGTTTTGTTCCTATTTATTTATTTATTTATTTGAGAGAGACAGAGAGAGAAAGAGCACAAGGAAGGGGCAGAGGCGGGGGAGAAGCAGACTCCCCAAGGAGCAGGGAGCCAGATGTGCGGCTGGATCCCAGGATCCTGGGATCATGACCTGAGCTGAAAGCAGACGCTTATCTGCTGAGCCACCCAGGTGCCCCAAAGAAAGGGTTTTTGACGCTAAGTTTGTCCATTTACTGAAAATAAGATGAATAAATTGTTGTCGACCCATGTCATGTATACCTAGGCAATAAATAAGTTCCTGTTTAGAACACAGGATTGGGTGCTTTAAATTCTCTTGTCAGCCATTATCTGCTGGTATGGTTAGAAAGTGACAACGTCATCTATCAACAGGGATTTCCTGTCTACTCAATTTACAAATTACTATAAACTTCTATAGTGGGTTCAGCACTACCACATAGAGGCCTATGTTTTTTTGTGGGATTTCAGACTGAATTTTCTTTCTTTTTTTCTTTCTTTCTTTCTTTCTTTCTTTCTTCTTTCTTTCTTTCTTTCTTTCTTTCTTTCTTTCTTTTCTTTTTTCTTTCTTTCATGTAAACCATCAAGGAAGTGAGAAATCAGCTTAAAGAATGTCCTTTAAACTATTAACTTGTGGGTTGCTGTACCAGTATACAACTTCTTTACTCAGTCATCTTCACTACTGCTAGATCTTGCTTTACATAGCCACATGGTTTTCCATCTTTGCTACCAAAGGAAAGAAAATATTGATGTGTAATTATTCTTTGAATGATTGTTGCACATGTTGAAAGCAATCTATGGGATGGAGACGTTCTATTCTTCTCTCTGATTTGTATAATCTGTAGTTCTACTCTCTCCATATCAGAGCAGTGATGCTTTTCTTATTATCTTTTATGAATTTCCCCCAATTTTCATGGCTTTATCCAGAAAAGAATGTATATGTTACACCCTACAAGTTTTATTAATTCATTTTGTTCCAAATTATTTGATATGTGCATAATATTTCTCAATACTTAAAACATAAAGTTTAGACTCTTTCCATTGGTTAATGACTTTTTCTTTGCAATTTATTTATGTATTTATTTATTTATTTGCCTTTTATTTTGGACAGTGTGTAATACAGTAGTTTTACTTTGTTTTGTTTTTTAACTTAACCTTATGCCACCATTTTTTCTAGTAATGATCTGATCTAGTAGAGATCTTTAGAAAAATAATCTAAAATTTTGCCCTTATCACCTTTGGAATATCCACAAGAAAAGCTTAAATAAATCAATAGTATGACAATCTTGGTCATCTTCTATAAAAAGTATCTAAATGCTACAGTCATTACCAAGATTTAAGAGCCAACCAGGAGTGATATTAACAAGATGGCAGAAAAGGAAGTCCAGGTTTTTGTTTCCCCAAAGAAATACAAATTTACCAATATACAGACCAAAAGGTCTTTAAGAGAATTCCAGAATCCAGGTAAGAAAGTATAACACTCTAGGCAAGCACAAATCAAGAAAAACTACATTGAAATGTGTAAGAAAAGTAATTTCATTTTACTCACATCAGCCCCTTCCCCAAGACAGCACAGTGCAGTGGCAAGAGGGAGCACCCAGGTCTTCACTTCTTGCTTGGGAGGAAAGAGAAGAATAGAGTGTGCATCCAGTATCTGGGCTTTTTAGAGGACTTGCCTGAGGAACTGAATTCTGTCTTGCCCTACTCTGATTGCTGATGAAACTGGCATAGTTTAGATAGCTGGGAACTGCTGAGAAAAAAAGAGGACTGGGGCAGTTTGCTGTAGCCAGCAAGGCTTGGCACAATCAAGATAAGGAACACAATTGAAGCTTCGCCCTGAGAGGGTAGAAGGAGGGTGGCAGAGCACGCATTCAGCTTCTGGCTTTTCAGAGGGTTGCCTGAGGGACTGGTATCTCTCTTACCTAAATCAGAGTGCTTATGACAAGTCAATATATTTTGGATGCCTGATGCTGTTGAAATATATGACAGTGGGGAGTGTTGCTGCGATAGAATGAGAGAATTTTCAGTGATGAGCAGACACCAGCAGGAGCAAGAGATTATAAGTTCCTGAAACTAGAACCCACAGCCTTTGTAACTGAGAACTTGTATGCACAGGCCAAGAGAAGTTGCACCCTGTGCCACCCCCACCTCCAAGAGAGGATTGTAGAGGCCGCAAAAATCTCTAGGTAGGCTGACAGGTAAGAGTCTTCCTCTATACATAGCCAATCCATAAGGACTAGGAAAGGTTTTTTTGGTTTTGTTTTTTGTTTTTTAATCAAATGAATAGAACCCAACACGAAATTATGAGACACATGAGGAAACAGGGAAATATGGTCCTAATAAAAGGAATAGCAACAATGATGACAACAAATCCAGAAATTGATCCTAAAGAAATAGAGATACATGAATTATCTGATAAAGAATTAAAATAAACATTGAAAGATGTTCAACTAACTCAAATAATGTAGGAAAAAATGAGAATATAAGCAAAAAGATAGAAAATATAAAAAAATAAATAAACCCACCAGAAATTTTGGCACTAAAGAATATATTAACTAAACTAAAAAATGAGCTAAAGGAGTTCAACAGGAGACTTGTTTTCAGGCAGAAGATAGAATCAGCAAGTTCAAAGACAGGTTATTTTAGAAAAAGGCCTAAGGAAGTTATAGGACACCATTCAGTGGACCCATACTCACATTATAAGAGTTTCAGAAGGAGAAGAGAGAAAGGGAAGAAGCTTATTTAAAGAGATAATGATCATAAAGTTCCCAATCTGGAGATTAAAATGGACATCCAGATTGAAGACCAATTGAGCCCAACCAGGAAGATTGCAAAGAAATCTACAGTGAGACATATTAAAATCGAATTGTCAAAAGTCAAAGAAAAAGAAGAGAATTTTGAAAGCAACAAAAGAAAAGTGCCTTGTCACATACAATGGAAGCCTAAGACTATATGCAGAATTCTCAGCAGCAGTCTTACAGGCTAGAATGGAAAAAGATGATACATTCAAAGTGCTGAAAGAAAAAATCTGCCAAGACAACTATATCTGGCAAAACTACATTTCTAAAATGAAGGAGAAATAAAGACTGTCAGACAAAAGTTGAAATAATTCATGGCTTGCTTTACAAGAAATGCCAAAAGGAGTCCCGCAAGTTGAAAAAAGGACACTAAAAAGAAAAACAAAAGCACACGAAAATACAAAACTTGTTGGTAAAGTTAATATATAGACAAATACAAAATACTATATTGTAATGGTGGTGTGTAATACACTTTTAAATCTGGTATAGTAGTTAAAAGGCAACAGTATAATAAAAACCCTTAACAATATGTTAATAGATACACAATATATAAAGACAGAATTTGACCAACAATATAACGTATATTGGGAGGAGTGAAAGTGTAGAGTATTTGTACATGATTACAGTTAAGTTGGTATCAGCTTATAAAAGATTGTCATAACTATAAGATGTTTGCCCAGTGTGGGACTTGAATTCACCACCCTGAGATTAAGACCTGAGCTGAGATCAAAAGTCAGACACTTAATCAACTGAGCCACCCAGGCACCCTTATAAGATGTTTTTTTAAGCCCTATGGTAATTCCAAAGAAAATAGCTATTGAAGAAACACAAAGAAAAAGAGAGGAAAGGAAAGGAAAGGAAAGGAAAGAAAGAAAGAAAGAAAGAAAGAAAGAAAGAAAGAAAGAAAG
>CM052896.1:66745741-66822143 GCA_028534135.1 Potos flavus
AAAGAAAGAAAGAAAGAAAGAAAGAAAGAAAGAAAGAAAGAAAGAAAGAAAGAAAGAAAGAAAGAAAGAAAGAAAGAAAGAAAGAAAGAAAAAGAAAGGAAGGAAGGAAGGAAGGAAGGAAGGAAGGAAAAGAGGGACAAAAGAGCTATAGAAGAGATTTAAAAATTTAGCAAAGGCTCTCTGTTCCTCCCCATTAGACAGAAAGCCGCATCTTCTGGTGCAGTGCCAGCCGCGTTCCTGAGACACGTTGGTAAAGGTCGGAGTGAATGGATTTGGCCGTATTGGGTGCCTGGTCGCCAGGGCTGCCTGTAAGTCTGGCAAAGTGGATATTGTCGCCATCAATGACCCTTTCATTGACCTCAACTACATGGTCTACATGTTCCAGTATGAGTCTACCCACGGCAAATTCCATGGCACAGTCAAGGCTGAGAACCGGAAGCTTGTCATCAATGGGAAGCCCATCTCCATCTTCCAGGAGCGAGATTCCGCCAACATCAAAAGGGACGATGGTGGTGATGAATATGTTGTGGAGTCCACTGGGGTCTTCACCACCATGGAGAAGGCTGGGGCTCACTTGAAGGACGGGGCCAAGAGGGTCATCATCTCTGCTCCTTCTGCTGACACCCCCATGTTCCTGATGGGTGTGAACCATGAGAAGTATGACAACTCCCTCAAGATTGTCAGCAATGCCTCCTGCACCAGCAACTGCTTGGCTCCTCTGGCCAAGTTCATCCATGACAACTTCGGCATCGTGGAGGGACTCATGACCACCGTCCAGGCCATTGCTGCCACCCAGAAGACCGTGGACGGCCCCTCCGGGAAGCTATGGCGTGATGGCCGAGGGGCTGCCCAGAACATCATCCCTGCTTCCACTGGCGCGGCCAAGGCTGTAGGCAAGGTCATCCCTGAGCTGAATGGGAAGCTCACTGGCATGGCCGTCTGTGTCCCCACCCCCAGCGTGTCCATCATGGATCTGACCTGCCTCCTGGAGAAAGCTGCCAAATATGAGGTCATCAAGAAGGTGGTGAAGCAGGCATCAGAAGGCCCCCTCAAGGGCATCCTGGGGTACACCGAGGACCAGGTTGTCTCCTGTGACTTTAACAGTGACACCCCACTCTTCCACCTTTGATGCAGGGGCTGGCATTGCTCTCAATGACCACTTTGTCAAGCTCATTTCCTGGTATGACAGTGAATTTGGCTACAGCAACCGGGTAGTGGACCTTATGGTCCACATGGCCTCCAAAGAGTAGGAGCCCCCGGGACCACCAGCCCTAGCCAGAGCAAGAGGAAGAGAGAGGCCCTCAGCTGCTGGGGAGTCCCTGCCCCAAATTATCCCCCCAAACACTGAGAATCTCCCAACCTCCACTATTTCCATCCCAGACCCCCTGAAGAAGGGGAGGGGCTTGGGGAACCCTACCTTGTCATGTACCATCAATAAAGTATACTGTACCCAGCCATAAATAAATAAATAAATAAATAAATAAATAAATAAATAAATAAATAAATAAAAATTTAGCAAAATGGCACTAGTGAGTTTTTACCTACCATGTAAATGGATTAAACTCCCCAATCAAAAGACAGCGAATCGCTAAATGGATTTAAAAAATAAGATCCGACTATATGCTGTCTACAAATATCTCACTTGAGATTTAAGGACACACACACAGGCTGAAAGTGAAAGGATAGGAAAAGATATTCCAGGCAAATGGTGACCAAAAGAAAGCATGAGTACCTACATTTATATCAGACAAATAGACTTTGTCAAAAACTGCCAAAAAAGAGAAAGACCATTATATAACTATAAAAATATAAATTTAACAGGAATATTTAACAAGTATAAATATATATGCACCCAACATCACAGCACCCGAATATACGAAGCAAGCACTGACATAACTGAAGAGAGAAATAGATCGCAATACAATAATAGCAAGAGATTTTAATACCTCCCTTTTAATAATGAGGAGAACATTCACATAGGTGATCGATAAGGAAGAAGGAGATTTAAAGAATACTATAGGCTAAATGGACTTAACAGACATACAGATTATTCCACTACAACAACAGAATATTCTGAAGCACACACAGAACATTTTCCAGTATAGATCGTATAAATCACAAAACAACTCTTAAACATTTTAAAAGATTTAAAGTATACCACGTGTATTTTCCAAAAACAATTAAGGGAAACAAAATTATTGGCAGAAGGAAAACTAGAAAATTCACAAATGTGGAAATTAAACAAAATCCCCTTGAACAATCGATAGAACGAAAATAAATTCAAAGGGAAATTAGAAAATATCTTGAGACAAACAAAAATAAAACAACCTACCAAAACTTATAGGATACTACAAAAGCAGTACTAACAGGGAGATTTATAGGGATAAGCTCCTATATTTTAAAAAAGGAGGATCTCAAAAACAAACATACAAACAACAACCAAAAAAAAAAAAAAAGAAACTATAACAAAAATTGGCAGAAGGACGTAACAAAGATTAAAGAAGAAACAAATAGAAAAGAGAAAACAATAGAAAAAATTCAACAAGACTAAGAGTTATATTTTGAAAAAATTAACGAAATTGAAAAAATATTAGCTAGACTAAGGAAAGAAAGAGAGGATGGAAATACCATAAATGAAAGAGGAGATGTTACAAATGATGCCACATAAATAAAAAAGGATTATGAGACTAATGCTAACAATTACCACCAACAAAGGATAACCTATAAAAAATGGATACATTCCTAGAAACATATAACCTACCAAGACAGAATCACAAAGAAATAGAAAATCTAAATAGATCAAGAATAAAGAGATTGAAGCAGTGATCCAAAATTTTCAACAAAGAAAAGCCCACAACCAGAGGGCTCCCATAGGTGAATTCTACCAAACATTTAAAAAAGAATTAATACCAATCCTTCTAAAGCCTTTCCAAAGGATTGAAAAGGATATGACACTTCCAAACTCATTCTATGAGGCCAACATTACCTTAATATCAAAGTCAGGAAAACTACGGTTATTATCTCTGAGGGATATAGATACAAAAATCTTCAACAAAATACTAGTAAGCCAAATTTAACAGCATATTAAAGGATCATATACCATGATCGAGTGAGATGTATCTGTGAGGGGCAAGGTGTTTAAATGTATGAAAATAAATCCGTGTGATAGGCTAAGTTAATAGAATGAAGGATAAAAGTCAAATGATCATATCAAAAGGGTGCCTGGGTGGCTCAGTCGGTTAAGCATCTGCCTTCGGCTCAGGTCATGATCCCAGGTTCCTGGGATAGAACCCCCACATCTGGCTCCCTGCTCCATGGGGAGCCTGCTTCTCCCTCTCCCTCAGCCTACTGCTCCCCCTGTTTGTGCTCTCTTTGTTAAATCAATCAGTCTTTTTTAAAAAGTGATCATATCAATAGATACAGGAAGGAAAAATTGACAACATGTGGGCAAAAGTTAGTTTCTTCAACCATAGCATTGGGAAAACTGGATGTCCACTTGCAAAAGAATTGAATTAGACCCCTGTCTTATACCACACACAAAACAATCAACTCAAAATATATTAAAGACTTAAACATAAGACCCAAAATACAAAATCTCAGGAAATTAATAGGGGTAAGTCTGAATAACATCAGTGTTAAGAATGATTTCTAGATATGATGCTAAAAGCATACGTGACAAAGGCATAGATATGTAGGACTACATCCAACTAAATCCGTATAGCAAAGGAAACAAGAGTGTAAAAGGCAACCTACAGAATGTGAGAAAATATTTGCAAACCTATGTCTGATAAGGCATTAATATCCCAAAAAACATAAGGAGCTCCTATACTTCCATAGCAAACAAAACAAAACAAAATAAAACCCATGTAACAAAAAACCTAATTTAAAGATGGGCAAAGGTCTTCAGTAGACCTTACTCCAAAGAAGACATCTAAACGGCCAGTAGATATTAGGATAAATAGTCAGAATTACCAACTGTAAGTGAATTAAAACCACAATGAAATATCATCTCACATCTGTTAGGATGGATATTATTTAAAAAAAAAACAAGACAGAAAATAACAAATCTTGATGAGGATGTAGAGAAATCAAAATTCTTAAGTAGGAACGTACAATGGTACAATCACAGTAGAGAACTGTATGAAAGTTATTCAAGAATTGAAAATGGAACTACCATATTATCTAACAATTTCCCTTTTTTGTATTTATCCAAAAGAATTGAAATCGGGCTCTTAAATAGATAACGACATTTCGTGTTCATTGGAGCATTATTCACATTAGCCAGAAGGTGGAAACAACTTAAATATCCATCAAGGGATGAAGAGATTTAAAAAAAACAAAAAGTGATACATACATACAATGGAATATTATCCAGCCATAAAAATGAAGACTATTCTGTCCTATGCTACAAGATGGATGAACATTGAGGCTATTATGCTAAGTGAAGTAAGGCAGTCATAGAATTAACACTGCAAAAACTGCCTTGTATTAGGTGTGTAAATCACTCAAACTCTTAGAAACAAAGTAGAATAATAGTTGCAAGGCACTCGGTTGGGGAGGGGGAAACAGGGTGTTACTACTTGATAGATAAGGTTTTAGTCATGCAGTGGGAGGAAGTTATAGAGACATGCTGTTCAACATTGTGCTTATAGTTAACAATACTGTACTGTACACTTAAAATTTGTTAACAGGGTAGATCTCATGTTATATTTTTTTATAATTACAAAAAATAAAAGAGCTAAACAGAAAAGTATTGGTCATGATAAGTCGCTTTCTTTTCCAGTTTCCTTCTGTTCACTAGCCATACAGAACTTCACACCTAATGCCTTTGTAAATTTACAATTTGCTAAATTATTCAAATGTGGAACTAAAATGAGTGAGGTTCCAAGAAATAATAAACAGTAGATCAACACTATTTCATTTTTAAAAGCTGGGCTCCTTCAACATGTACCTGCCTTTTTCCATGCAAATACTGATACTATTATTTACCTGAAACAATGTCAGAAGGCCTCCTCAAAAACTGAGTGTATTTTTTTCTAATGCCTTAACATAATATCAAGGAAAAGAAAATTAAAAATGATATTAATATATTCAAACACGGGTATATTTGAGGCACTGTGGTTTAATCTATCTATGTATAATACTTTTTAATTCTTAAGTGCCTTATTCTTTTGGGTGCTTATTATTGAAAACATAAGCAATCATGTGAAATCTTCTGCAAGTTTTATGTAGGTTTTAAATAAAGGACTACTGAAAAGGTCTGCCCATCCTCTACTGAAAATCCGCATGTTCAGTATAAAGTTCTCCAAGGAAATGAAGCTGATACGCCTTTTTACATTTCTCAGCATCTAAAAATGTGGGCAAAGAACAAACATTCAATATGCTTATAAAGTTAAATACTGAGTTCTCCAGTAGAATGAAATAGAGCAGGGAAGCAGGGAGGGAAGTGGGTGGAAGGAGGAAGAATCTGAAAAGAATAGGAAATATAAATGTACACTCAGTAAATTCAGATCAACATGTGAATCCCATGTTTGTCCTGAAACTCAAGTATAGTCTCTTTTTACAATGGCTGATCCAGAATTCACTGGAGAATTTGATATCAGACATTCACCTCTTACAAATTCTTAAGTATAGATATCTTTGCTTTATTTAGAAAACCCTGAACAGAGTAATTCCAGAATAAATACAGATCCAAACATATGCTATAATAAGCCTCGTCATTAACCTTGTATTTAAGGAATCAACATGGTGATAGCTCTTTCCTAAATGTCTCAAAAATAAAATGAATGCTTCGTCCATTTAAATGCCAAGCACAACAAATAACTTAAGACTCAAGTCAACAATAGTGAAACGGTAAATATGTGTATGTGTGTTTATACACAAAAACATGAATGTGATCATATTTATATGAGCGTATTGATAATAATGCAGCTTCAAAGCTATAGTTCAGTCAGTAATAATAGATGATCGGTGATGATTTCATTTTCAAATAATGCATTTCTATCTATATTTTCCACTTACTTTCCCCAAATTCATTATGCAATATGTGATGCTAATCCATACTGAAAATGTATAATTCTTAACTTGCTAATAATCTAGTAATAATATTATCTGGATGGAATGTGATCCTTAATTTATCATTATCATAGACAAATTAGGGTGATTATATGACTTATGCTGACATCTTTCAGTAAGAATTGTGGTTAAGATCAGGAATAACCTGCTATGTTGTCATGTATCTGCTGTGTAAGTGAGCAGACTAAATTATATGTTTGCATCTGTGTTTTAGCAAATGCATTTGAAACTCTTTCATCAAATACATTTCTAATTATTCCTTAAGACTTGACTCAAATAGCACCCCCCCATGTGATGTTTTATCTGACTCCTTGAGCTGGCTTTTTTGCCACTGTGTTTCTCTCATACTTTCCATAATTCTACATATCTCTCTGTTTCTGTCTCTCTGTCTCTCTGTCTCTCTCTCTCTCAATAGACAGGACCCTCTAGAGCCATCTCTGTATAACAGTCTTCTTTGAATTTCTGGTATTTAGCATAGTATTTGGCATATGGTCATTTCTTAATAATGCTTTTTGAGTAAATTTAGTGGATATACCTCCAGTATGCTAATATTGAAATATTTTACATGAATGTCAGGCGAAAGATGGAGAATCAACCTCACAGATAAGTTTCTAGTGCACTCACATTTGAGGAGGAAGGCAGTTAAGATATTATGCTGTGTTTATAGGAAAGTAGTTGAAGTACAATCTGTAGTAGTCCAAGGGATTTTAGGTATTAACAGAAAAGGGCATGAATTTACTTTATACTTAGTTATCTGATAGTCACAGGGTGGCAAGGTACAAATTCTACCTTTTGGTCCTGAACTAGATGTCTAGTCACCCTTAACTCTTTTTGGTAATGTAACACAGAACAGTAGTCTTATAAAAACTCCAACTTGTATCATGACTAGACATAATTATGTAGGTTTTCAGCATTCATTGCTTAAAGATTTCCCTGAAAAATGTCAAAGGTGTACTCCCATCCTAGCCAAATAGAAACCATTATCAGGAGCCCAGCCAAACTGTTCCTTCAATTTCTAGAGCAGCACTAATGTCAAAGAATCTGCTCCTAAGAAAACCACGGCCTCTATTTATTTTTTAAAGTTGATCAAAATCTTTACAATAGTAGTAAGAGCCAAGAAATAGTCAATATATACATCACTCCTCCCTTAGCACTGCAAGATTTTTATTTCTCTCACAACACTTCAATCATTTCAGTGTGTCATCGTCAACCACTAGAAGTTCATGAAAATGCAAAGGATTAAATCATTTGGCTCTAAATCATCATGTGATATGGCCTTGTCAATCTTTTCAAAGAAATTTATATTCTTTGGGATTTTTCAGCAGATTCTGCAGAGTCTCCAAAAGGATTAATGGTGACTTGCACTGCACAAGCTTCCAAGAAGGCAGAAAATACAGAACTAGGCTGATAATTGGGCTGAATATCAGAGTACTCTTCTCCAGGCAGTAAACATCTTACCTCAGCCTTTAAGGCTTTCTCCAGTATTTGATTGAGCCACAGGGAACAGCATATCACCTACTCATTGCTGAACTGCTATTCTCAATGTCTCTTTCACTTTCAAATACCTTTGAAGTCCTACAGCACTCCATGTCTTGCAAAGGAGTGCTCCATTCACGTTCAAAAATGATTTGGTGGGGATGAAGTCTACATATTTAGCACGACTCAAGTTTGATTCCTTTATGCCAAACATAACTCAGCATTAAAGATTTAAGAATATACATACTCAGTGTACACTATGACTTAATAGCTACTGATTTTATTAGTGAGTTTTTAATGTGTCGAATGTGGAATTTTTAAAAAATTTTTTGAAAGAAGTATATCCTATTTTCAGGTGCATTTCAGACTGTGCTTTACCTAAATTAAGATATTTATATTAAATTGTCGAGACTCCGTCTATAATGGTAAAATCTTCCACTTTCTATTACACTAGGAAAGCTTATATTTACATGGTAAACTGTTTAGGAGTCTGGAAATTTTATGCTATAAAAAGAATTAGGGAGAATTTATATTTTAATTCATTTTGTAGTGCTATTTAGTTTTTGAAAATGTATCCTTTATCTTTCCTCAAAGCTTACAATTTTCTTATATTTCTGTTATACCTCTGATTTTATTTTACACATTATGGGCTAAATAAATGTTTACTATATTGTAGCATGAACAGTGATTCTTGAAGAAAGAAAAGAATTTCTAGTGCAGATTATACAGTATTATTATCAAAATATTATGAATATTCTTTTTTTTTATTTATTTGAGTCAGAGAGAGAGAGAGAGGGAGGGAGCACGAACTGGGTGGGGTGCAGAGAGAGAAAGAAGCAGACTCTCTGCTGAGCAGTGAGCCGTGCCCAGGGACTGCATCCTAGGACCCTGAGATCATGAGCTGAGCCGAAGGCAGATGCTCAGCCAACTGAGCCACCCAGGCACCCCAATATATTACCAATATTCTATAAAAATAAACATGGAATCTTTATACATACATAAAAGGTATAAATTTTTAAAACTGCTATAATTAATATAAATAATATAAAACTTTCTGAGATAATAGAAATACTTTCTAAGAAGCATTTCTCAGAAAGATCCATGAGTGATTATGGTGTTTAAGTGGTATATAACTGGACAGGCATCAGGGTGGCTCAGTAAGTTAAACCTCTTGATTTTGGCTGATGTCATGATCTCGGGGTCCTGAGATCAAGCCCCATGTTGGGCTTTGTACTAGGTGTGAAGTCTGCTTAAGTTTCTCTACATTCTGTACCTCTACCTCTGCCCCTCCCCACTCTCTCTCTCGAAAAAAAAGAAAAAAGGTATTATATAACTATGGGGAAAATCCCCATGCAATTTTTAATTTATAGGGATATAAGCATAAAGATATTCATTTTTATATTAAAAGATAAATATACTTACTAATCATTTGCAAGTATTCCATATATGGTGTGTCACTGTATCACTGTATCGGTGTGTACTGAAGCTTGGTTTGTGTGTGTGTGTGTGTGTGTATGTGTGTGTTTCTATTTACCTCTATATGGAAATGCATATACATGTGAAATTCATATTTTGAATTTGCATTTATATTCCTTTTCCTACATCAAGATTTTATTATTAGATCATCTTTCAACTCAACCACCAGTACTTTAACTGGCTCACAAACTTTTAATATCAGAAGTTGACAGGTTCATTAGTCATGTTGCTGGATTAACACAAACTACAATCCTAAACCTGTCATAATAATCATATATATAGTAGATTTTTGTTCACTGCTAAAGGTGTAAAATTGAGATTTGCTATCATTCTTCAAAGTAAAACTGAAGGAATTAAATAAAACAATTTTAAAGTAATTTTGCTTTTTTGCAATGTAAAGAAATACAGAAGATCATTGTTATTAACAATAAAGAAAATTGAAGCATGAGTTGACATGCAAATAAGTTAATTAATACATATTTAATAAGTACCTACATTTTTTACTGTTAGTGGATAACTCTTAAAATTTACAATCTGGTTGAGTCACCAATTATTTAATATAAAATTATTAGAGGATTATTGTTTGGCCATAATTTTCCACTATAAAAATAGGAGTTCAAAATATGAATTGATGAATATAGACTGGAATTTTCAAAGCAGTACTCAATAACCATGTGAAATCTAATGCCCTCAGGCTTAAAGAATAAATGATTTCTGGATCCACTGAGAAACTATGAAGCTGGGAGGGACAGCCTGAACCAAAATATAAGGATACTAAGAAAAATGGTGTATGTAAGAATCAATGAAAAGACTGATATATTAATAGAGAAACATAAAAATTTGTGAGTAATCCATGGACTCAATGAGGTTCTGAGACCATACAAGATGGTGTGTGAAAAATCTCAAGTATAATCTTACAAAATATTTTCTATTTTATTATAAATCAGACCAAGGGGAAATTAATGTTTCTTAATAATGAAAACAATTTAAAAATACCAAAAATATGAACTAGGACCTGTGAATATCTTTCACTTCATGATTCAGTATAATACATACATACACAATTGAATAGCATATTGTACATATAAATAAGAAGTAAAACAGAAAACAGATATTTTTAACAGCTAACCCTTAAGGAACCACCTAAATCTGCTTTATCGTCTAATTTTACTTTTCAGATTAACAGTTACACTTGGAGTGCAACATATTTATCATTTCTCTTTTAGTGAATCACTGAACATGGTACATTCCCAATAGGTACTTGCTGAAGAGATAAATGAATTGGATGTGATTTTCTTAAAGATAATATGTCCAAACACATTGACAATCTTCATCTTTTTTAAAAGTATGTGTTACAGATTAGAGTAATTATAATCATGGGGCCCAAAATATTTTGAAAAAGATATCTCAGTTTTTGCTTTTCTGAACCAACTGTTAATTTCTTCAAGAATTAAGATTGCCTGTTGGATACAGAACTGGCTAGGCAATTATTTTTGATGATTACTGCTCTGAAGAGCTGATATGTAAATAAGTTTGTACAATACACACATTATAATAAAAAACTTATCAAAATATATAATTATTTAATAATCTATTTTCCACGTTGAGAATGAGAAACCTCAAAAGAGAAATTAGTGTCACTTGCTCTGTTATTTTTTTTGAAAGAATGAGCAAGTAAATAAATGAAAAAAGGAAAAAATTAAAAGTGATAATAAAATTTTTCCTCATGTTGAAACGATCTATTATGATTTTACTATAAGAAAATGAACTTTAAAATGAACTCACAATACACAGAATTAAAAGTCAAATTACACATTTTTGTTTTTATTGTATATTTATAGGATATTTATATCCTAACCTAATATAGGATCGAACTGGCATATTGAATTCACATGAATCAGAGTTCTGACCCAGTATCAAACTTTGCTAATAAGGTCAAGAATACAGCCTATCCATAGACACTGACAGAACAGTAAGAAGACAGATACATCAAGGAGAACATTCCAGATCCTAACTTCCAGAATCAGATATATATCTTCATGAAATCTCTAACACAATGGGAGCATTTGTATCATAAACTGTCTTCATTCTATACCCCCAGAAAGTTATAAAGCTTAAACATTCTCCATATGTATCAGAGATCCTAGATTCTGTTTACTAGTTATACTTCTAAAAGCATTCAGAGATAAAGCCTCTTGTTCCTATAAAATAATCGTTGATCTATTTATTTACCCAGAAGTCCAGCTGACAAGAAAAATTGCCAGGTCGCTTACCTCCTTTACTTTCTCCTGAGGCATCCTCCCTCCAAGGAAAGGAAGAGAAAGTATATCATTCTAACCATTTAATCTCCTTTCTTTATGCACATTAAAAGCTTACCTGCTTTATAAGAACTTATAAAATTCAACACAAAAAATGAATAATCCAATTAAAAATGTGCAGAAGACATGAATAGATATTTTTCCAAAGAAGACGTACCTATGGCGAACAAACACATGAAAAGATGCTCACATCACTGATCATCAGGAAAATACAAATTAAAACTACAATATGATACTATCTCTCTCTGGTCAGAATGGCTAAAATCAACAACACAAAAAACGACAGATATTGGCAAGGATGTAGAGAAAGGGGAATCCTCTTGTACTGTTGGTAGGAATGCAAACTGTTGCAGCCCCTCTGGAAAATAGTAAGGAGGTTCCTCAAAAAGTTAAAAATAGAACTACTCTATTATCTGGCAATTGCACTACTAGGTATTTACCCAAAGAATACAAAAATACCAATTCAAAGGGCTACATGGACCCTGATGTTTATAGTGATATTATATAGAATAGTCAAATTACGGAAACAGCCTATGTCCATCGACTGATGAATGGATAAAGAAGATGTGGTATATATACACAATGGAATATTACTCAGCCATAAAAAAGAGTGAAATCTTGCTGTTTACAAGGACATGGATAGAGCTAGAGTGTATTATGCTAAGCAAAATAAATCAGAGAAAGACAAATACCGTATGATTTCACTCACGTGTGGAATTTAAGAAACAAAACCGATGAACATAGGGGGTAAAAAGAGAGGCAAACCATAAAACAGACTCTTAACTATAGAGAACAAACTGAGTGTTGCTGGGAGTGGGGGTGAGGGATGGAGTAAATGGGTGATGGGTATTAAGGAGGGCACTTGTGGGGAGGAGCACCGGGTATTATATGTAAGTGATGAATAACTAAATTCTACTCTTGAAACCAATATTACACTGTCTGTTAACTAACTGGAATTTAAATTCAAACTTGAAACAATAAATAAAGATGCCGCTTGACTGTTCCATTCTTTTCAGTGAAATATCTGCTGATAGGCCTATATCTGCTCCTTTGCATATAATATCCACTGTTTTTTCTCTGTCTCCCAAGTAGAATTTTTCATTATTTCTCATCATGGGTATATTGGTTATAATGTGAGAGTCTAGTTTTCTTCATTTTTTTCTTGTGATTGGGATTTATTAGCCTTCTTAGGACTGGGGGTGTAATTTTAATCAAATTTGGAAATTTTTCAGCCATTATTTCCTTAACTATTTTTACATCACTTCGTCTCTTTTCTCTTCATTTGGAATTCCAATTCCACATGTATTAGGTTGCTTAGAGTTGTCCCTTAGCTGACCAATCTTCATTTTTTAAAATCTTTTTCTTTTGATATTTCATTTTGGGTACTGTCTATTACTATGTCTTCAAATTCACTAAGTTCCTTCTTCCCTCTCTAATCTGCTGTTACTCATCCACTGTATTTTTCATCTCAGCTTTTGACATTTCATATCAAGAAGTTCATCTAAGTATGAGGGGTGTGTGTGTGTATAAAACACTGTAACACAATTGCTTCATAGTAAAAAAAACTATATGTATATGAAACACTATTTCATTACTTTCCATTTTATCACTCTACTTAACTTTTAAAACATAGGGAATCAAGTCATAATGAATATGTTAATGCCCTTGTTTGCTAATTCTAACATCTGTTTCACTGGGTAAATTTTCGATTGATTGCTTTTTCTCCTCCAATCCTTTTGGGTGCTCCTTTCTCCCAAGCTCAGTAGTTCCTCACATATGTACTGATCAGTACTGGTTAAATATTTGAGGAGGACATTGCAGGTCTCTGCACGCTGCAGTTTTCAGTCTCCGCAGCTTTCTCCTCTCTGGTGCTTTTCCCTGAGAAATCTGGCTGCATTTGGTCTCCCAGTCTCTATGGTTCATTTCCTCACTTCAGGAAGTCAGCCAGTTCCTGCATGGATCCCTCTCCTTGTACCACAGCCTGAAAATTTTCTCAAAGTAACAAAGTGAAGAAGTTTTAGAGATCATATCATTTGTTTCCAGTCTCTCAGAAATAATTGTTATTCACTGTTTATGTTCTTGAAAATCACTCTTTCATATATTTTGTCCTTTTTAATTTTTTTTATTTTTTAAAGATTTTATTTATTTATTTGACAGAGAGAGAGATCACAAGTAGGCAGAGAGGCAGGCAGAGAGAGGGGGAAGCAGGCTCCCCGCTGAGCAGAGAACCTGATGCGGGGCTCGATCCCAGGACCCTGAGACCATGACCTGAGCTGAAGGCAGAGGCTTAACCCACTGAGCCACCCAGGCGCCCCTATTTTGTCCTTTTTTAAAAAAATGTTTTATTTATTTATTTGAGAGAGAGAGCATGAGAGAGAGAGGAGAGAGAGAGAAAGCACAAGCAGGGGGGAATAGGTAGAGGCAGAGGAAGAAGCAGACTCCCCGCTGAGCAGAGAACCCGATGCGGGGCTCCATCCCAGGACCCTGGGATCATGACCTGAGCCAAAGGCAGATGCTTAACCGTCTGAGCCACCCAGGCCCCTATTTTGTCCTTTTTTTATTGTTATGGTATATCTCGTTCCCGTTATTCCATCTTGGCCAGAAGCAGAGTCATCATTAGGCAACTCTTTAATTAATAGATTATATACAAGCAGGAAAAATCTTTTACTATACTACGAAGTAGAAAAATCAGAAAACATATGATTACGTATGGATAGAAAAAGATAAAGGTAAGAAAGGAAATATACCACAATACAGTAATATTAGTATTTAAAAAACAGATTTGTATTAATGTTTTTTTCATTTTCCCCCCACTTTCCAAATTTTCTCTGAGCATCATGGATGACTGATTCTTTAAGTATACAGTGAGATTCTCTTTTGAGTGAAGTAATTGGATTTGCCTAACAGAATACTTTAAAATTTCGGCTTCTGCAGAAGAGCTCTTATTTAGAAAATATGGTGCTAATGTAGCAAAACCTCTGTAACAGTTCTCTTTTAACCCAGGAGTAAATCACTCCTCCTGTAACTGAGTAAATTACTATCTCCAGCCTTTGCCATTTTGGCTTCTATAACCCTATAAACATCTCTAAATATGCCTTTTGCTATTTGTTTTATTGTACAAATTGAAAAAAGAGGTAAATGGCTATTTCTCTTTTTTTTTTAAGTCACCTTACTAAGAAAAAAAAGAAAAAAATTACCCATGGAAATAACTTAAATGGATGTTAGCTCCAATTAACCTCAAAAACTGATATCTCTTCTCATTTTTATACTTATACCTCATTAGTCTAAAGGAATGAAAATACTCGTCTTTGAACATGTTTTGTATTCACAATATCATCAGTGATAAAAGAGGGTAAAAATAATGCCTAACTTCAATCTATTTTGTAAGTAAGTCATTTATTTATTTTCTCAGCAGATATTTATTTAGAGTCTACCATGTGCGAGGTCCTGTGTTTGGCATTAGGTATATATCATGCTGAATAAATCATACATAAGTCTTGCCCCCATTAAAAAAATCTTGCCCCCCAATGTGTTTCTGATGCAGTTGGAAACACAAAAATGCATGTTTCAAGTTATTTATTTAATTATTCATAAAGATACTTCTATCACCTTATTCTTACAGGCCTTTATATTATAGTCCTACTGATGGAGCCATCTGCATTCACTTGGTTTTGTTTCCTACCATATCATGGCCAGAGCTCAGATTTTTTCCATATTGAGACTTATTAGCTCATACGGTAGTTAAAACCAGGGCTGAGCTGAAAACTTTCACAAATCTGCCTTAATTCTGCTTCCTGGATTCATTAAAAGTTCAGAGTTCCTGTGACTTCCTGATTCCAATAAGCATATACACGCATCTGTGCTTTGGGACATTCCAGCAATATCTGGATAATCATTTCTGCAACTCCCAGTTTGTATTTTCCAGCATCTCTGGCATTTTAGAACAATGAGATATGTCACACAAATTGTCCAGAAATGGATTTAAAATTTAAAATTTCAGCAGGCAGTCTTGGCTTACTTTATCCATTATTATGATACAGTTTTATAATGTATTATTTCCTTCCTTCTTAAATGGAGAATATATACAAGGTTTTTCCTGATGACTTGTCCATTAATTCTTTCTTTAAGTGGTCATATATTAAGATTCTACTATGTGCCTGAACCTTTAGATGGATTTAAAGATATAATATATTTATTATCTTCGATGGTACAACTCATAGTTGAGGAGATGGCTAAGAGACAGGTGTGTCAATAGTTTTCTTTTTTAACCAGGCTTTAATTATAAATATGAGGCCCAGGTTGAGGAAAGAGAAAAGAAACCACAATGAAAATGGTTACCTTAGGGACTAGATAATAATTTGTAATATAAGGTACATGATAAAGAAAAAGACAAAATATGAAAAATAAAACTCAAAAATTATTTTGGGCCAGGATATTAAGAACTGGATACCAAGACAAAGAGATTAGATTTTTTTTTTCTGTAAGGAATTGGGTTTTATTGGGATGTTACAAGGTCATATTTGTGTCTAGAAATATAACTGTGAAGATGGTTCAATCAATTATTATCTAAATGGAATTACATAATATTTTTTCTTAACTTAATAAAAAGTTAAATTATCAAATCCACCCTTACATATTACTTCTTTAGAAACATATGTTGCCTATGTTCTGTATGGTTCTTGTTTGCCAGGCACCAATATGAGAATTCTTAAACAGCTCCTGGCAGAGTTTCCAAAAATCAGTAACACAAGCCAGACATCCAGAAAATGCATGTCTTTTTTGATTTTCCAAAGTCTCAGGTAGGTGGTAATCTCATACTATCTCACAGAAAAAAACCAAACCAAACAAAACAAAACTGCTCACTCAGAGTGTTTATGAATTCGCCATATGGTATTTAAAACCTCAAGTCAAAGTAGTGTTAGAAATTGTGTAGACAGAATCAGAGCATGCTGGTTAATGTTGTTCTCCATTCAGGGACCATAGAGATTACTTTGTTTGCCAAAAACTGAAGCCAAAGCATCTTAATATTTGACTTTTACTCTATTTTTTTAATCAACTGCACAAACCAAGAATTACATTAAGAGCCTGGAGGGCTTTTTCCCTCACATAAAAGTTACACAGACAAACATAATTTTTCCAAATCTACCCCATACAAGAATGCTTCCAACTAATTTATGTAGCACTGTGTCTGTTCACGTGCCTAATTATCTTCACTGATTATTTGCAGGTGTCAATGAATGAGAAGCCAGGGAATGGGTCCATTGGTTTATAATAAATATTGAAATGACTTGTAAAATATATTGTGAGGGATCCACATGATGGAAAAAAGGGAAAATATAAATATTTGTATAATTCTTATCAAAATGCTTTTACATAACAAAGATTATAAATGTGAGAACTACAGAACCTGTTCCGATTATTGGATAAAAGAAATCTGTGATGGAAGATGGTCTGAGATTACGGGGACTCACTTTCTTCCCTCATGAATAGAAAATACATTTACATTATGTCATGTGAAATTATTGAACAGCTGCTTGGAAAGAGAGAAAACAAGAACAACAGCCTGCCAAGGGGATGCAGTGCCGACACGAGATCAGATGCATAGAGTAAATAGAAATGGCATTCAGGAAAGGTGATAAGCAATCAAGTAAAGACCAAAGTGAGATGCTCTGACCTTATATTTAGCATCCGTGCCAAATTAGCATAGCTGTGCAGTGTACTAGAAAATTAAGTGGAAAAAAAGGACAAAGTAAGTGTAAAATCAAAGCAGAAGTTGCACATGTTTGGAATATCTGAAATAATTATGCTCTATTTCATATCCAGAGGGTTACACTGTGGTCAGCTTATCTTTTCATGAGGAGCCTCAGGTTCAAAAGAAAATACTACGAGCTTGACCTATACTAATTAAACAGAAGCAGTGTGCTCTCTCTGGGTCTTGGCCTAGATGAGTCTGAGTGGTCTCAGGGTAAAGAGGTGACTTAAAGAGAGGAACAGAGATCCTAAGCTTCATTCATTATGCTACCCTCATTTTCTTTGCTGCTCAGTCACAGTTCATTAACTCAGCAAGTTTTCTTTCCACATATTGTGCGAGGCAATGTACCCAGTTCAACATATATGGACTCACAATTGGTCAGATAGCCTCAAGGAAAGAAATAGTGAGGTAAATCAGTCCTTTGTGCTCTATTCCTCCACCAGGATGCTAATCATTTCTTGACTATGTAAATGAATTTGCTGGATGCCCTAAAGCTTCCTGAAGTAAGTTATTTGAGCAGAGGTAATTGATTCCAAAAGAGAGAAAGAGCAAGAGTCATTCAATTTGTCTTTTATTCTTAACATTAAATCAAAGCTATTCAGATAGATGAAAGAAAATCAAAGTCCTGTTTTATTCAAGTAGTGGACACCAAGTTCAAATCCGATCACAGACTCTCCAAAGAGCACAGCACATAGAATGTTTTAAAAGAACCAATGGCTATCTTTCTAACACAGAGATCCCTTAGCAGACTGCCACCTGTCCTTTTGCAGCTGGCTCCTATGAAAAAATCCATAATGAGTATAATCAGTCCTATTTCCCAGCATCCTAACATACAATAGAATATGCAATAGGCCACTTACTAGGACAGCATAAACTTATTTTCTGTGGCTTATTTTTCTTTTTTTCTTTTAAGAGAGAGATCAACTAATCACAGTCAGTTTTTCTCAGCAGGAATCATAGAAATGATTTACACTTGGAAAGAAAAAGAGACTAACATTCTAGAGCCAAATTTGCTAGGGGTCCACATTCTGGAGTCTCACTGGGCAAATACATCTTCCAACAGCATCTGGCTCCACATAAGTTTCTTTTTTCTTCACATTACTAGTGCTTCTTCATGTGACTTTCAAGTGAGTTCAAAAGTAAAAAAGAAATAAAGGCAGATCCACATGCTATCTCTGTACTCCAAAATCATTTATGTTGTAAATAGAGTCAGAGAGTCTTGTGATTATTAAGACTAGAAAATACTGTAAAATTGAATACTTTTTGTTTTCCTATTCCTTTTCCAAGAACTGTGACACCTCTTTTCAGATTGATGTCTCTCATTAACTAGACAAGAAGCTTTTTCCTTTCTTTTCTTTCTCCCTAAAATTTTAGGAAGACAGGCTGGACATGCCTTCCACAGGGTCCAAAATGCTCAACATTCTCTTCTACAAGGTATGACCCTGCCGTGGACTCCTGCTCTGGGAAATGGTGCTAGGTCATCCTCTATGCATGGGTAACCACTGAATGGATCACCAGGGCTCTAATTGCCCATGGAAAGGTTGCCTTTGGAAAGGTTGCCTTCAGTCCATTGATGACAATGAGTTGAGCTAATTAGACAATATCTCTCTTGGATTGTGACTGGAGAATACAAAGGTAGGTGGACAATTTGTCGTGGGAGAATAAATCAAAAATAAAGTAAAAGACAGAATGGTTTGTGAAAAAGCAATCAAAAGGTTGAGAGAGCAAGAGAGAGAAGGAAAGAGCATTTCCTGGAAATGCCATCTATCTCTTTCTTGTTCTATTCTATGCAAATAATAACAGTTACAATAAACTGTTGTTTTTCATAACATACTTAATATAGTTCTCTTTTCTTTCATGATCAATAATCATTTAACACAGAAAACCTGTTAGTGGTGCCTATAAATCAGGAAATTGAAAATAATGATACTTTTTTGGCATAGTTTTGTTCACTCATTACTCTGATTCTATTTCCACAAACAGTCTTCTGGAAGCCTGTGAGGCAGTGGTCCTCAAAGCATGGCTTCTTAAAGAGTCACATCAGCATTACTTGGAAAAGTATTAAAAGTGAAAATTCTTACGACCGATTCCATACCCACTCAGTCAATTAAATAATAAATTCTGTGAATGGGGTCCAAAAATATATCTTTAGAAAACACTCCAAAGGGGCGCCTGGGCGGCTCAGTTGGTTAAGTGCCTGCCTTTCAGCTTAAATCATGACCCTGGGGTCCTGGGATGGAGCCCTGTGTCAGGCTGCCTGCTCAGCGGGGAGTTGGCTTCTCCCTCTTCCTCTGCCCCCACCCCCACTTGTGCTCCCTCTCTCTCAAATAAATAAAAATCTTTAAAAAAGAGAAAGAAAAAAGAAAACTCTCCAAAGATGCCAACTAAAATTTAACAGCAAAAGCACTAGGACATGGAAAATGATTGGACTAGATTTTCCCTAAATTCTATTCTAGGTTTCAAAATAGTATATAGCCAGAATTACGTAATGTTAAACGTATCAAAAACTGGTTCAGACAGATGAAAATTTGCTGAACAATACTTAGTGCAAGGCAGTGGATTAGAGTCAAGAAATCATGAAAATGAATGAGATAATATTCAGTCACATGGAGAAATACATTCAAGAAATAGCTACAATACAATGATATAACTGAAAATAGAGGTATGTACAAAGTTTTAGTACACATAGAAGAAGTCATTATAGACGTCAAGGAGATGGAATCTGAGCAGGGAAAAAGCAATTTCTATGCACATAGGAAATTTTTATACAATACATCACTTGGCAGCTAATAATATTTTTCCAGTAAATGATGGGATAATCTGGAGAGCAATTTCTCTTTATCATGACACATGATTGCAGAACTAATGTGGTATGTCCTTCCATTTTGAGCCAACTACTTTGTGCTTCAAATCAGAAGGGTTTACAATAATATTGACATCTAAAAGGAGATCATACCAATAGCTTTCTTACAGAATCAGTATACATGTAGTCTCCAGCCTATCTTACAAGACATTCTGTAGGCATTACCTTCAAAATATATCCAAAAATCTAATCATGTCTTATTATTTCAATTGCCACCACCCTGTTTCTAGTCACCATTATCTCTTGCCCAAAACTTGTCTCCCTGCTTCCAGACTTGCCCTTCGTTAGTCTATTCTCAGCACAACAGCAAATTATATATTCTTGGACTATAAGTCAGATTATGCTATTTCTCTCTCAAAATCCACCAAAAGTTCTTTAGCTCAGAGTCAAAGCTAGCTAGCATCTTTACAATGGCTTGCATGAACAGAGTTCTCTTTCCTACTGACCTCTTCTACTAATTTTCCCTTTGTTCACTCTGTTCATACTGAACTCCTTACTTCCTAAACATGTCAGTCATTCTTCCATCTCAGGGAAGGTCCTATTCCCCCTACCTGTAATGTTTTTCATGGATATCTGTAGAGCTCACTCTCTTATGACCTTTAGAAGTTTTATCTAATAAGACTTTCTAAAAATAAAACAAAGCAAACAACAAAAAAAACAAACAAAAAAACTTTCTCCAATAGGACTTCTTAGGCAATCTAAAATCTCACCTTGCCCCAATATTTATGGTCCCCCTTCGCTATTTTTCTTCTTACCATTTACCAATATCTGACATAATGTATATGTTGCTTATTTATTTTGAGTATGTCTGAGTTCCCACATGAGAATGTAAACTCAATGAGAGCAAGGATATTTGACTCTTCTTTCTTCCTTCACTGTTATATCTTAGAACAGTGCCTAGCTATTGAAGACGAAAACATTTATTAATGAATCATCAGTATTAAAAGATGGTTCTATGCCCTTGTCTTCCAAGACACATTCCTTGATATACTTTTCCATATACCTTACCCCAGCCTCACACAAAAGAGATTTAAAAAAATGTATACTTTATCCTTTCTTAAGGAGTCATAACTCACATTAACGAATGAACAATACTAAGGAAAAATCTTTAAGAGTAAAACTTGCTTTACTTTTATCAACCCATTTTCCCCAAATTTATTCGATTATGAACCATTTTTTTCTTTTCTATTTTATGGCTCAATAGTTATTAAAAATTTCCTGTCATACAACTATCACAAGTCAATTTTAGAACATTTCCTTACCTCAATAAGATCCTTCCTGTTCATTTGCTGCTAATCCTCATTATCCCCTTACCATAACCACTAACAGGGAAAACGTTAATCAACTTTCTGTCTCTATGGATTTGCCTTTTCTAAACACTTCTTTTAATCTTTCAACTACAAATTTGTACACTTTGAATATCTCCCCAATTTCTTCATCCCAGTCCCTGATAACTACAATACTACTTTTTGCTTCTGTAAATTTGACTTTTATAGATTCTACTTATAAAATGTTGTTGTACAGCATTTGTCTGTCTCTGACTTGCCTCATTTGGCATAATGCCTTCAAGGTCTGTCTATGTTGTAGCAAATGACACAGTTTCCTTCTTTCTCATGGCTGAATAATAGTCCATTGTGTATTACATGTATGTGCAGGAATGTGTATGTGCGTGTGTGTGTATCGCAACTTTATTCATTAATCCATTGACTGACAGGGTTCCACATCTTGTTTCCAAACCATGACTATTGTGAAAAAGCTGCAATAAACAAGGGAGTGAAAGCATATTTTCATATGCTGTTTTCATTTTTTTAATGGTTTGATAAGCTTCATCTTTACTTGAAGTATTTGATCAACTTACCATTAAACAAATATGCATCTTAGTCTTTACTTTCTATTTATCCTAATTGATGTTTGGGTATAAAACACAGTAACACTTTAACTCACCTATCCCCCTCAACTTGTATGCTGTTACATTATATTTTAATTTCCTACATATTTTATACAGCACTGGACAATACTGTCTTTATACAGTACATATGGCTTTGATTTTAGCACATATTTACCTTTTGATTAAAAGTCATTTTTTTTCTGGGGTGCCTGGGTGGTGTCATCAGTTGGGCCTCCTATTCTTGGTTTCCACTGAGTAGTAGTCTTGGGGTCGTGGGATCAAGGTCCCCAGTAGGCCCTGAGCCCAGCACTGAGTCTGCTTGGAACTCTCTTTTCTCCTTGGTCCCTCCCTACTAACCCCTTTCTCTCTCTCTAGAATATATAAATAAATCTTTTTTAAAAAGTCATTGTTTTCTGTATCTATAAATGTCTTTTCATAAGGAATCATTTTTCTTCTCCGTGAAAGTAATATCTCCTAACATTTCCTTTTTTTTAAATTTTTTTTAAGTTTTTATTTATTTATTTGACAGAGAAAGAGAGATCACAAGCAGGCAGAGAGGCAGGCCGAGAGAGAGGAGGAAGAAGGCTCCCCGCTGAGCAGAGAGCCCGATGCGGGGCTCGATCCCAGGACCCTGAGATCATGACCTGAGCCGAAGGCAGAGGCTTTAACCCACTGAGCCACCCAGGCACCCCTCTCCTAACATTTCTATTAATGTAAATTAATGGTTATTAAATCTCTCCAATTTAATGTCTTAAAATATATTTTACCTTGAAATAATAGTCTTTGAAGAATATTTTCTTGGATATAGATTTTAGCTTTCCACTCATTTCCATTCAAGACTTGAAAATACCATGACGTTGTCTTATAGGTGCCATTGTTTCAGATGCAAAATCAGCTAATACATTGTTTGCTCCTTTGAAAATAATTTGCGTTTCTTTCCCTCTGGTTGCCTTAAATACACCCCTTGGGGCACCTGGGTGGCTCAGTTGGTTAACCGTGGACTCTTGGTTTTGGCTCAGGTCATGATCTCAGGGTCATGAGATCAAACCCCACCTGGGGCTCCTCATTCAGCTCAGCACAGAGCCTGCTTCAGATTCTCTGCCTCTCCCTCTCCCTCTGTCACTCCTCTTGCTCATGTACACTCTTTCTCTCTAGAATAAATTAATTAAAATCTTTCAATAAATACATGCCTGTATCTTTGGCAGTTTTCTATCTTTATTTGTTTTCTTTTGTTTTTGGTGGGGGAAGGTGTTTTTTAAGGTAATTAGGATTTTTTACTTGATCTTCCTCACCAGTTTTGAAAGACTTTTGACTGATGTCTTGCTTCTGCTTTATTTTCTCTCTACTTTTTTCTGGGACACCAATTACAGGCATGTTAGATTTTCTCACAAGATCCTTTGCATCTTTTAACCTTTCTTTATTTTCTATCCTTTATTCTCTCCATGCTTCATTCTGGAAAAGTTCTTCTAATTTACATTTATGTTTATTATTTTTCCCTTTAGCTATGCCTAATTTATGATTAAATGGATTCATTGACTATTCTATTTCAATAATAGTATTTTTCAATTCTAATATTTCATTTTATACTTTTTTGCATTTTCTAATTCTCTGACAATATTCTCAATCTTATCTTCTATTCAATTGAACATATTAAGCACAGGTTTTTTTTAAATCTGTTTTTCTGAGTCCTCTCTGAGTCCATTTCTATTATCTATTGTTCTTCGTGGGATCCCCACACTGATTGTCACTTAGTTAAACCAGTGAGTTTTCATTAAGTAATAGACACTGCATTTGAAAAACTCTGGAAATCAAGGCCTGAAAATATATTGTTTTCCTCCAGAAAGAGAAATTACATTTGCATTTAAAAGGCAATCGGACAATAGTAATGGAGTGTACTTTCATCCAATTATACAGATTAAGATCTTCTGAAATAGGGCTTCTCTCTCTCTGAGAACAAGTGATTGCTGATTTGCCTTCACTCCTAGGATTTTGGCTTTTAGAATCCTCACTGAAAGTATGTTGGTTTAACTAAACTATCCCTTCTTGGTGTAACCAGGACTCCATTTTTTTTCTTCCTATCCCATCGATCCTTTGAGGTTTGGGGTAGCTCTACTCCACTTTCCAGTCTCACAGTCACATATTTGGGAATCTGGCAGATTCTTCCAAGGAAGAAGCTACCACAAAAGGCAGACTGATTACTCTTGGATTTCCTTTTTCTTTTGAAATTTTTTGGCTTGTAAGTACCCAGATGTCATCAAGCTATAGTCTATTTTTAGTTATCATTATCAAGAATACTGTATCACATTTCCTAATCTTTCATTGATGCAAGTGAAAATTGTACGTTACTTTTAAATAAAAATAAGTTGAAATTGTGTTTCCACACAAAAATGTTTGGGGTTTTTTGTTTTTTGTTTTCTATTTTTATAGTAGGCAGAACCTTGATGATGCAGTATTTCTTAAGAGTGTTCCACTCCCATTTCTGTGTTTTTTTCTTTGAAGATATTGATACTCATTCTATAAGCTTCCATCTGACATGTTCTCATTTTAATAATATATGAGATTTTTTTCCCTGTTGAAATTTAAGCCTTTGGATATTAAGCAGTTTCCATTCAAAATGTGCACAAAGTTTTATAAATCGATGTGTGACATATTAATGACTGACTAATACCAGGCCTGAATTAGACACCAACTCCTAGTGACTTTGAAATTTCCTTCATTTACTCGAAAAGATTTGGTAATTTCACCTACCTTCAATTCATACAACATATGCAATTGTAGCAATTCAGTTTAAGTGATAAGCAAATAAATAGCTCTAACCAAATTTGCATATGGACAAAGGCAGTAATATCACGATTGCTGTTTAAACAAAAGTGATTAAAAAGAACTCTGATGTTAGATAAGTTAAGTTGTGAAAAGAACCTGTGAAATGCAGTATTTGTCATGGTATAGGCTGTGGAAATCAGCCTATCATTCATTTAATCATTTAATTATTAAACACATTTTAATAGAATGCCTGTTCTGGACTAGGGAGAACCATAGCCAGTGGGGATGTAGGAAATAGCAGCTCTCTCTAAACACAGTTTTTGAATATTGGTTCTTAAAAAAAAAAAAAAAAAATACTATATTGACATTACTGTTGTTAGGTTTACAAGGCATAATTCTGTTCAACATTTTACTAGAATACTCACCATGTCAAGAAATATGTTTGGACAAAACATTTAGGGGAAAAAGGTGTTAATAGAAAATAGTCAGCTTTCAATTAAGCTGGTAGTTATGTTTTACAGTGATTTGAATTTTAGGAAGTCATATTAAATAAGAGTGAGGACGAATAAGTTGGAAACTTGTTATGCTGTCAATCTCAAAAAGAGGTGACACTTTGGCCTAATTTTGGTTTCATCTGCATGGCTGTAACATAACAAAGCTGGAAGGACTGTCCCTGTTTCTGCTCTACTCTGGCTAATCCTCTTATGCTACCCTTTGGGCACTGAATAAATTACAACTAATCTACAAACAACAGGAGGATTTATGCAATTTCAGCTTTTAAAAGCAAAGAGAGAAAAAATTTCTAGGGGAATGACTGGTAAGGAATAATGAACACCATTCTACAATGGCTGTACTTTTAAAGAAAGGTGAAATTATATGTTCAATCTTGAGCAAATATGTTTTGGGGGGGAAACCCACAGAGGTATACACTTTACCTTAGTCACTGGTAAGTATATTATATTCTTTTCTTTAAAATATTGAAGGAAGAAAATCCATTGCAGGGAACTGACTTAACTGGACTGATACAGATACCATTGGTGGAGGTAGGTATTAGAAATCTTCCTGAGATGGCAAAGATATATCCACGTCAAAAAGGAAGATTAGTCACATTAAATTTGACAAGTGGTATAAAAACTTTTCCAGCCAAGAGAAGAAACCTAGTGCCCACCCCTGTTGAAATTGTATAGGACCCTGGATACCTCCCCCATCCATCTACCTTCGGCTCAAGGATTACTCCACTAGCCATCAGAATTCAGTCATAAGATTAAAGACAAATACTCTCCTAGAATTCTAGACATAGGGATTGTTGGTATTTTGGAAAATGTTCTTTTCATATTTGTTAGTCTACTTCTATCTTCTCTAAATTGCCTCTATCTATTCTTTGCCCACTTTCTAATGAGAGATTTGGCTTTTAATTGCTTGTTGATGCATTAGATCTCTTTATAGTCTGAGGACGTTACATAGATGCCTGACATGTAGTTGCAGATAATATCCTTCATTTACTTTTAGATTTTTAATAATGCTTATGTTTTTGCTCATAAAATATACTTTATGAATTTCTATTTTTTATATATCTACAGATATTAATAACATTCTTCACAATTTCTGCCTTTGGTGTCTTATAGAAATGTTTTCTTACCACTGAGTTTATATAAATATTCATCTATTTTTTTCTAGAGAGAAAATATTAATCTCAATTTTTTAAAAATGTTTTCTCAACATCATTATTTCTATTTAACCTTTAAGTCTATTTGAAATTGCTTTTAAATAAAATGCGATAAGCTTCTAATTTATTTCTTAAGGGTAGATAATTATCAATCAGTCAATTCTCTCATCTATGATTTACAGTATAACGTTATGATATGGTAAAATTTGATTTTTTCTAAGTGTTCCATTTTATTTTACTGGCTCATGCACATTTTAGAAAAGAGTTTAACATTTAATAATATTGGACTTTCCTGTTGTTATTTAACTGCTGCATTAAGGTATAATTGATATACATTAAATTGTACATATTTAAACTATAAAATTCAATAAGTTTTAAAATATATAAACATCCACTAAATTATCTCCAGGACAATAATTAGCATCTCCCTTATCCCCAAAAGTTTCCTCATACCTCATTGTAATCTTCTTGTCTTCCCAGCCCACCCAGTTTCTGCACCATCTTTAGGCAACCATTGATCTGTGTTCTCTTCTGTCACTATAGATAGCTTTGAACTTTCTAGAATTTTATATAAAAGCAGTCATTCAGAATGTAATTTTGGGGAAGGTGTCTAGCTCTTTTTACTCACCATAATTATTTTTAAATTTATATATTGTTGCATGTATCAATAGTTTTAATTTTACAACATAATATTTTGATATATTTTTATACTACAATGTGTCTATCCATTCAACTGTTGATGGATATTTGAGTTGTTTCCAGTTTTTGGCTATTAGAAATAATACTGCTTTGATATCTGTGTACAAGTATTTGTATGAATGTATGCTTTAATTTTCTTGAGTAAATACCTATATGAAAAAATGTCTAGATTGTATGATTAAAATATGGTGAACCTTCCCAGAAACTGTTAAATTATTTCCAAAGTGGTTTTACCATTTTACATTCCTACTATCAGTGTATATCTTCTTTGTAGACAATCTATTCAAATCTTTCACTCAATTATTTTCTTAAATTTGGGGGGTTTTTCCCCTATATTTTCTGGATACAAGTCCTTTGTCTGATATATTATTTGTAAATAGTTTTCCCCAGTTTGCGATTTGTTAGCATATTCTCTTAACATTATTTTACACAGAGTGAATATTTTTGGTTTTATGAAGTCTAAAAAATAGTTGATTGCCTTAAGATTACAAATTTGTTCCTTTATGTTGTCTCCTTGGAGTTTTATAGTTTTATAGTTTTACATTTAGTTCCGTGGTGTGTTTTCAGTATAAATTGTGAACTATAGGTCAAGATTTATCATTTTGTATATGGATGACTAATTGGTCTAGCATCATTTGCTGAAAAAGATTAACTTTTCTCCATTGAACTGCCTTGGCACATGTCAAAAATCTATTAATATATATGTGTGGATCTATTTTTGGACAACCTGTATCATTCTATTGATAAATTTGTCTATGTATGTCAATTCCACACTGACTTGATTACTAAAGCTTTATAAATAAGTCTTTAAATCAGATGGTATAAGTCTTTCAACTTTATCCTTACTTTTCAAAACTATTTTTAGCTATTCTAGGTCCTTTGCATCTTTTACCAT
Organism: Potos flavus; assembly: GCA_028534135.1. Lineage (NCBI taxonomy): Eukaryota > Metazoa > Chordata > Mammalia > Carnivora > Procyonidae > Potos > Potos flavus. The sequence continues at coordinate 66,773,613 of CM052896.1, forward strand.
TTATGTAGGACTTCTTCAGCTTCTCTTACTTATTTTGTAGTTTTTACTGTGCAGATCTTGAATATCTTTTCTTGAACTTATCCCAAAGTATTTCATATTTCTCATGTTTCTTTTCTATTCTTGAATATATGTTCTTAGTATATGGAGATAAATAGATTTTTCTATCTTAATTATCTTGAAGTATTGTTAAATAACGTTATTTATTCTGGTAGCTTTTTATAGATTCCATAGATTCATTTATACATAGATCATGTATTTTGTAAGTGGAGACATTTCTCCCTTTCAAATCTGAATGAAATTTATTTATTTTTCTTACCAATGTTGAATAGCAATGAATAGAGCAATTATCCTCTTATTGCTGATTTTTGGTGAAAAATATTTAGTGTTTTGGCAGTCAGTATAATATAAGCTATAGAATTCTTTTGGAGATGCCTTTGCTCAGATTGAGGAAAATCCATTTTATTTTGAGTTTTCTGAGAGAGATTACCAGGAATAGATATGGGTTGTTTTTTTTTTTTTTTTCAGGTACTTTTTCTGGCATTTATTGGAATGATTATATGATTTTTTTTATTTGTTTATTCAGTCCATTTATATGGTGAATTACATGACAAGAATTGTAATTTTGTCTATTTGTATCCGCAGTTTTATAAATTTTTACTTTGTTTGTTTGATGCTCTGTTATTAGGTACATATCCATTTGGATTCTCATGTCTTCTTTTTTTTTTTTAAAGATTTTATTTATTTATTTGTCAGAGAGAGAGTGAGAGAGAGATCACAAGCAGGCAGAGAGGCAGGCAGAGGCAGAGGGAGAAGCAGGCTCCCTGCCGAGCAAGGAGCCCGATGTGGAACTCGATCCCAGGACCTTGGGATCATGACCTGAGCTGAAGGCAGCCACTTAACCAACTGAGCCACCCAGGCGTCCCGGATTCTCATGTCTTCTTGAAGAAATCTCGCCACTTTACTAATATCCTTGGAAACATTTTTGCTCATAAATCTAAATCATTTGATAATAATAAAGCTACTCAATTTTCTTTTGATTAATATTAGGACAGAATATATTTTTTCTATTATTTTATTTCTGTCTTTATATATCAGCAGTATATTGTCTCTTTTTTTGTCAGAACAATCTCTTACATTTTATTTTGTATTTTTTAGTGCATATTTTAGGTTTGATAGCATTCATTTTTAACTTATGTCAGTCTAGTTGGCAAGTAATATGTTTCATCCCATGTGCATAAGAACCATATAACAGTGTACTCCCATTTCTCCAAACCATATTATGTGTTATTTTTGTCACACAGTTTATTTCTACTTACATTAAAAATTACACACTACATTTTTTTGCTTGAAGGATTAATTTTTAAAAGGTTAATATTTAAGAAAAAGTATTTATGCTTAGTCACATATTCACTTCTGGTATTCCGTGTTTGTGTGAAAATAGTACACACAATTACCATATGATCTAACAATTCTGCCCCTACATATATCACCTTGAAAACTGAAAATAGGTATTCAAGCAAACATTTGTACACAGATGTTCATAAACGCTTGTATACAGATGTTCATAATAGCAACATTCAAAATAGCCAAAAGTTGAAACAAGCTAAATGTTCATCAACTAATGAATGGGTAAACAAAATGTGGTATGCCCATAGGCTGTAATATTGTCTAGTGATAAGAAGGAATGCAGTACTGTATATTCTGTAACATTGATGAACACTAAAAACATTATGCTAATTAAAAGAAGTCAAAAAAGTCCACATATTCTATGATTTAATTTATATGATATATCCAGAATATGAAAACCCATAGAGATAGAAAGCAGGTTGTTGCTTCCCACAGGTTGGAAAAGGTGGGAGAATGAGGGGTGACTCTTTTTTTTTTTTAAAGATTTTATTTATTTATTTATTTATTTGACATAGAGAGAGAGATCACAAGTAGGTAGAAATTCAGGCAGAGAGAGAGGGGGAAGCAGGCTCCCTGCTGGGCAGAGAACCTGATGCAGAGCTTGATCCCAGGACCCTGAGATCATGACCTGAGCCGAAGGCAAAGGCTTTAACTTACTGCACCACCCAGGCACCCCGGGGGGTGATTCCTTAATGTGTGAGAGTTTACTTTTGGGGTAATAAAATTTTCTAGAATTAGACGATGATTATGGTTACACATTATAGCAAGTGTACTTAACAATACTGAATTGTATTTTTAAATAGTTAAAATGGTCAACTTTATGTTATATGTATTTTACTATGATACCCAAAAAAGCTCGACATCCTGATTATATTCTTACTACCATTTTCTCATTCTTCCAAGAATATTTTGGAATAGAAATTAAAGAAACTATGTTACAGAATTTTTCTCCATATTTCCAACCATGTACCATGTAATTTCAGAGAATTTATAAGGATAAAATATAACTTGGTGGTCTCTTGGCTATCTGCCTAATTTAAAAATGAAGGCAAAGCCCTAAGACATCAAGAAACATATACATGACAAAATAAGAACAAGAATTCAAGACTCTTGACCCTAAGATTAAGATTATTTTCATTACTGGGGCGCCTGGGTGGCTCAGTGGGTTAAGCCTCTGCCTTCGGCTGGTGTCGTGATCTCGGGGTCCTGGGATAGAGCCCCGCATCAGGATCTCTGCTCAGTGGGGAGCCTGCTTCCCCCTCTCCCTCTGCCTGTCTCTCCACCTACTTGTGATGTCTTTCTCTCTGTCAAATAAATAAATAAAATCTTTAAAAAAAAGATTATTTTCACTATTATAGAATCCTGCTTCATACCAGTAGATATGAATATATAAAATATTTATGTTACAGATAAATCTTTGTTGATTAATTTTCTGTTTCATTTGATGTATTTACAAATTATTTTTGTTATAACTAATAAATGAAAGGGTAAAGAATATAGAGGGGGATGTATAAAATTAGGTAGAAAAGGTAAAATTAACACATATACTATTAAATTCATAAATATTTTTCTAGAGGTAGGCTAAAATGTAGTCTTTGAGCCTCTTGAAATTCAAATAAAAGAAACTTGACTAAAGAAGGAAGGTATTTTTAAGATGAAAATATATGTATGTATGTATGTATATTAACATTTATAGTATATTAACTTTTATTATTTGTTATATATACTTACATAAAAATGTGCTGGGTGGAACTATTAATAACAGTGAGACTTTGAAATATGTTTCCTCTCATGGATTCCCAATAAAATATCTTACATAATATATAGAACATAATCCATCATTTCCATTTTTTTATATTTTTCATAGCGTGTTCTTTAATTCATTATGCTTATGATGTACAGTGTTTTATAGCATTTTTTTGTAACATATAGGCTAAAAGCATAACTCCAAGTAGCTTTCAGATTTTAGCAACTATTACACTTTTAGTGAGGTGATTTGAAGAAAACAAATTTTAGCACCCAAAGAAAATAATCATCAAAGTTTTACATTTTTTCAGTTTTTTATGCATAGGATATTAATGTAGTTATAATTACATGCTACATAAAATTGTATATCCCAATTCCCAGTGTTTTCTTTTTTCACATAATATACTAATATTCTAAGCATCTTATACATAGGCATAGTACCTTTTGTTTTGTTTTGTTGTTTGTTTTTAGCAGGCTCCATGCCCAGCATGGAGCCGAACATAGGGCTTGAACTCATGACCCTGAAATCAAGACCTGAGCTGAAATCAAGCATCAGACACTTAACTGGCTGAACCATCCAGATGCCCCAGGCATAGTATCCTTAAACAATTTTTGGTGACCACATTATAGTCTATATAATGAATTTGTACTGTTACAATAATCAACTTCCTATTGCTGGACATTTAGTGATAGATTGCTTCTAATTATTCAGTATTACACATAATACTGAGATGATAACTCAATAACTTTTTCTTTTAAGAATTATATCCTTAGAATAGAATATTGTCAAAATGTATGAACTTTTCTTAGGCTCTTGATGTATAGTCAAATTTGTTATCAAAAAGATATTCTAATTTATAGACCCAACAGTAATGTTTGCTATATCCCTTCTCTCCACATTCTTTATAATATTCAATATTAACTTTATTTACTCATCTAACTTGGTGGGTAAAATGATAAATGCATTTATTTGGATACTATTGAGGCTGAGCATTTTGTTGTTCAATTTAATGATTATTTTTTCTATTTTCTCTTTTAACTTCTTTAATCTATTGTCTTTAGAGTCATCCCTTAACTGTATTATCAATACATGTAACAACATGACTTACTGGTTAATATCTATTCAAATTTTGATACATTGTTCAACTTGTAAACAGAAGTCCTCATTCATACAGTAATAGGCACATTGAATAAGTGGGAGTATAAGGTGCAATAAGAAAGCAATCTAAATCCTTACCCTTGTTTCTATTCAAAATCATTTTGTAAGGTGAACTGTTCTCTGCCATTTGGGCGAAATTGTAGACAGGTGCCCTTAACAAATCTGGTCACTCTTGCTTAATGAAAAGTCCTTCTGTGACTTTTAGTGATAAAAACAATGTCACAAAGATAGTTAAGATTTTAATGCCACATAATAATCAAAATCTGATTTTTTTCATTAAAAGTTAAAATCTCTCAACAAAACTAAAATGGAACCTACAGAATGGGAGAAGAAATTTGCAAATGTCTTATCAGATAAAGGGCTAGTATCCAAAACCTATAAAGAACTAATCAAACTCAACACCCAAAAAAAAAAAAAGAAAGAAAGAAAAAAAAAAAAAAATCCAGTCAGGAAATGGGCAGAAGGCATGAACAGACATTTCTCCAAAGAAGACATACAGATGGCCAACAGACATATGAAAAAAAAATGCTTCACATCACTTGGCATCAGGGAAATACAAATTAAAACCACAATGAGCTACCACCTCACACAGGTAAGAATGGCTAAAATTAACAACTCAGGAAACAACAGATATTGTCAAGGATGCAGAGAAAGGGGAATCTTCTTACACTGTTTGTGGGAATGCAAACTGGTGCAGGCACTCTAGAAAACAGTATGGAGATTCCTCAAAAAGTTAAAAATAGAGCTATCTTATGATCCAACAATTGCACTACTAATTATTAACCCAAAGAATACAAAAATAGTGATTTGAAGGGGCACATGCACCCCAATGTTTATAGCAGCAACACCTGCGATAGCCAAAATATGAAAAGAGCCCAGACGTCCAATGACAGATGAATGGATAAAGAGGATGTGAGATATAGATAGATAGATAGATAGATAGATAGATAGATAAAATGGAAAATTATTCAGCCATCAAAAAGAATGAAATCTTGCCATTTGGAATGACATGGATGGCACTAGAGGGTATTAAAGCAAAAGAAGTCAGTCAGAGAAGGCCAAATACCATATGATTTCACTCATATGTGGAATTTAAGAAACAAAACAAATGAGCAAAGAGAAAGAAAAATGAGAGAGGGGGGCAAACCAAGAAATAGACTTTAAACTATAGAGAACAAACTAATGGTCACCAGAGGGGAGGTGAATGGGCAGATGGTTAAATAGGTGATGGGGCCTAAGGAGCACACTTGTGATAAGCACTGGGTGTTGTATGGAACTGTTGAATCACTATATTGAGCACCTGAAACTAAATTAAACTGTATGTTAAGTAAGTGGAATTTAAATTAAAATGTTAAAATACAGATTAAATTTATTTTCTTAAGACATGCTAGCAATAATACATTTATGATAAAATAGAATTTCTCCTGTTTGAATGGTTGGTTTAGTTTAGTTTAGCATAGTTTGAGATTGGTAAATGAATAAGCATTATTTATAGTCCTATAAGATTCATTAACCAGAATAATGAAGCACTAACAGTCTATACACATAACGCTACTGTCTAAAATTATATATTTTATGTTCACTGAAGTAACTACTAACATTCATTGATACAATAATATTTAAATGGTGAGTTTGGACTTGTAGTTCTTTTTATCCAGGTACACTGTTTAACAATATTGACATATGTCAGGTCTGCAAAGCCTGCTAAACCAAAAGTCCACCAAAACTATAGCCATGCACTTTTTTATTTCAAGCAGTTGTATGAGTCTCAGATCTCTTGTTTTCCACTATGCCAGACAAGTGAATGCTTATAACCAATACAAGTGGCATGAGGAATAAGTAATACCTGTTTCCTTATGTTACTCTCAAATGAGCTTCTCTGTAACGTTTCTGTTTGTTTGTTCATAGCAAATGCAAAGGTATCATTATTACCATTGAAAGAACTATTAGTACTGATAGCCCTGAAACAATGTTAGGTCTAGATTAGCAGCGTAGGAATGCCTTGCCAATGGAAGTTCAGAGTTAAAACGTTCTTTAGAAAAAAGCGTAGTCCCCTACATCATATGGCATAAAACATTTCAGTAAGTGTTAACTATTTCACTATAATTCTGCCCCAGAAGAGAAGAATATTTGCCTGATGTGCACAGAAAATAGAAGATGCTCAATAAATATAGGATAAATTCCATAGTATGTATTAAAATCTTCAAAATCATTATTCAAATAATGTTTTCCCTTAATTTACTATGTTTAGAAATATAAATCTGATTATATAAGAATCTGTTTGACAGCAGTTTTACCTCTGTTTATTACTATGGCCCCCCAAAAATAGAGGTAAGTTTTCTTGATTCCTTTAGTGCTAGATCACGTAAGCAGGCAGAGCAGATCTCCGAAAACTATCACCTTTAGCTCAGTGTTTACTTACCACAAAAAGAGACTGAGAGCTGGAAAACTGGGACTTGTTTTCGAAGAATTTGTGCTGTTGATCTCCCATATTCCACCTCCACATGATGTTGTGGAGCAGTGAGAGATGCTTCCTGCTCAGCTCAAATCAAGGGAAGGACATTAATGGGGTCATTTGGATAGCTAATACAGCTTCTGTAATATGGGAAACACCAGATAGATTAGTCAACAACACGTGTTGAACGAAATGTCTATAGGTGAGTAGCTCGCTAAAGTGATCTGTTGCAGAAAAGCAGAGGCTGCATTTGGAAATTACTGCACTCATATGATCAATAGGTCAGACACATGTGTTTGTGATGAGTAAATATGGGCCAAGCAAGCACGCAAGCCAGCCTGGGGTTATTATAATTACTCTATAAAAGAGTAAGAAAGAAAAGCAATGAGATCATGAAAGAAAGATGCTGGAAGGTGTGTGAGGATCGCGTTGACAAAATACATTTTGCCTGCATCAAGAAAGGTTCAGTGAGACATCCTTAGTTACACATTCACTGAAAAATCCATAAAGATCCCATAAAAGCAAAAGTTAGCTTTAAAAAGTTACCTTGGGCAGAGGAAATTAATATCCATTTCCTTTACATTACAAATGTTTTCTGCTCTAATACTTTCTCCCTCTTACTTACCAATAATCCACCCTAACCTTAGAGGGGGTAAGTATCATGGCTTGCTGGTAAGGGGAGCTGATGACTATCAGGGCAAAGCCTAGGAAAAAATATTCTATAGGTAACCCTTATTATAGTCCAGGCATTCTTCTAAGTGCTGTATATATATTAATTTACTTGACCCAGACAACAACTTAATAATAGTAATTATTTATCAAGATCACAGATTTAGTAAATGTCAAATCTAAGATTCCTTCTGAGGTAATATGGCTCAAGTCAGTGCTCTTAAATATGCTGCTAAATTAACACTCTCTGCAATGCATACCTTAACTCCAACCCTAAAGGAGAAAAAAATCTGTACGTGTTTTTCTTCTGCAAGCTTCCCACCTGGAGCAGATTATAGTTGGAACAGAGAAGTTTTAACTTATCTTATTACTTTAAAGGTAGAATTTAGTGATTCATCAGTTGCATATAACACCCAGTGCTCATTACATCAAGTGCCCTCTTTAATGCCCATCACTCAATTACCCATTGCTCCCACCTACCTTCCTCCAGTAACCCTCAATTTGTTTCCTAGAGTTAAGAGTACACATATAGATAATAGAGGTTATACTGTGTATGCCATTTCATATAGAATTTCAACTTAATACTGTATTATAAAAGGTATTTTTTCTGTCTTAATGTCTGAATAATATTCCATCAAATAAACACATTAGCATTTATCCCAAAAAATTGAAAAAAAAAAGAGTCCCTTATGGTTTGCCTCCCTGTTTTCATCTTATTTTATTTTCCCTTCCCTTATTTCATCTGCTGTTTTTTAAATTCCACATATGAGTGAAATCATATAGTATTTGTCTTTCTCCGACTGATTTATTTCACTTAGCATAATACCGTATGTATATATATGGTGTTATGCTAGGGGAAATATATATATGTGTTACGCTAGGTGAAATATATATATATATGTATATCACATCTTCTTTATCCATCCATCTGTCAATGGGCATCCGGGCTGTTTCCATATTTTCACTATTGTGAACATTGTTGTTATAAACATTAGTGTGCAGGTGCCCCTTAGAATCACTATGTTTGCATTCTTTGGATAAATATCTGGTAATGCAATTGCTTGGTCATAGGTCATATTTTTTTAACTTTTTGAGGAATCTTCGTACTCTTCCAGAGTGGCTGCACCAGTTTGCACTCCCACCAACAGTGTAAGAAGATTTCCCTTTCTCTGTATCCTCGCCAATATCTATTGTTTCTCGAGTTGTTAGTTTTAGCCATTCTTACTGATATGAGGTGAAATAGCTCATTGTGGTTTTGATTTGTATTTCCCTGATGCCAAGTGATGTTGAACATATTTTCATGTGTCTGTTGGCCATTTGCATGTCTTCTGTGGAGAAATGTCTGTTCATGTCTTCTGTCCATTTCTTGACTGGGTTTTTTGTTTTTTGGGTGTTGAGTTTGAGAAGTTTTTTTATAGGTTTTGGATATTAGCCCTTTATCTGATAAGTTATTTGCAAATTTCTTCTCCCATTTCATCAGCTGCCTTTTAGTTCTGTTGACTGGTTCCTTTACTGTGCAGAAGTTGTTTATCTTGACGAAGTCCAGATAGTTCCTTTTTGCTTTTGTTTCCTTTGCCTTTGGAGATAAGTCTAGCAAGAAGTTGCTGTGGCCAAAGTCACAGAGGTTGCTGCCTATGTTCTCCTCTAGGGTTTTGATGGATTCCTGTCTCACATTTAGGTCTTTCATCCATTGAGTTTATTTTTGTGTATGGTGTAAGAAAATGGTCCAGTTTCACTCTTCTACATGTGGCTGTCCAGTTCTCCTAACACCACTTGTTGAAGTGACAGTCTTTTTTCCATTGGATATTCTTTTCTGCTTTGTCGAAGATTAGTTGACCATAAAATTGAGGGTCCATTTCTGAGTTCTCTATTCTGTTCCATTGATCTACATGTCTGTTTTTATGCCAGTACCATGCTGTCTTGATGATTACAGCTTTGTAATAAAATTTGAAGTCCAGAATCATGATGCCTCCAGCTTTGGTTTTCTTGTTCAATATTCCTTTGACTATTGGGGGTCTTTTCTGGTTCCATACAAATTTTAGGATTATTTGTTCCTGCTCTGTTAAAAATGCTGATGGTATTTTGATAGGGATTCCATTGAATGTGTAGTTTGTAGAGACATTTCCACAATATTTCTTCCTCCAATCCAAGAGCATGAAATGTTTTTCCATTTCTTTGTGTCTTCCTCAATTTCAAAGTTCTATAGTTTTAAGAGTACAGATACTTTGTTCTCTTAAAACTCTCAAAACAATAGGTTTGTTCCTAAGTATCTTATGGTTTTTGGTGCAATTGTAAATGGTATTGATTCCTTGATTTCTCTTTCTTGTGCTTCATTGTTAGTGTATAGAAAGGCAACGGACTTCTGTGCATTGATTTTATATCCTCTGATATTGCTGAAATCCTTTACAGTTCTAGCAATTTTTTGGTAGAGTCTTTGGGTTTTCTACAGAAAGTATCATGACATCTTCAAAGAGTGAAAGTTTGACTTCTTTGCCAATTTGAATGCCTTTTATATCTTTTTATTGTCTGATTGCTGAGGTTGGTATTTCCAGTACTATGTTAAACAACAGTGGTGAGAGTGGACATCTCTACTGTGTTCCTGACTTTGGGGAAAAGTTCTCAGGTTTTCCCCATTGAGAACGATTTTCACTGTGAGTCTTTTGTGTATGGCTTTTATGATATTGAGGTATGTATCCTCTATTCCTATGGTGGAGGGTTTTTATCAAGAAAGGATGCTGTATTTTGTCAAATGCTTTTTCTGCATCTAATAAGAGGATCATATGGTTCTTGTTCTTTCTTTTACTTATGTAGTGTATCACATTGGTTGATTTATGGATGTTGAACCATCCCTGGAGCCCAGGAATCAATCCCACTTGGTCGTGGTAAATAATCCTTTTAATGTACTGTTGGATTCTTTTAGCTAGTCTCTTCTTGAGAATTTTTGCATTCATATTCATCAGGGACATTAGTCTGTAATTCTCCTTTTTAGTGGGGTCTTTGTCTCATTTTATGACTAAGGTAATGCTGACCTCATAGAATGAGTTTAGAAGTTTTCCTTCCATTTCTCTCTTTTGGAACAGTTTCAGAAGAATAGGTATTAATTCTTCTTTAAATGTTTGGTAGAATTCACTTGGGAAGCCACCCAGACCTGGTCTCTCGTTGGGAAATTTTTGATCATTGATTCAATTTCTTTGCTGGCTATGGGTCTGTTCATGTTTTCTCTTTCTTCTTGTTTCAGTTTGGTAGTTTTTATGTTTCTAGGAATTTATCCATTTCTTCCAGATTACCTAATTTGTTGGCATATCATTGCTCATAATATTCTCTTATAATTGTATTTCTTTGGTGTTGGTTGTGATCTCCCTCTTGCACTCATGATTTTATTTATTTGGGTACTTTCTCTCTCTTTTTTTTTTTTTTTATAAGTCTGGCCAGGGGGTTATCAACCATATTAATTCTTTAAAAAAAAAAAAAAAAAAAAAACCAGCTCCTAGTTTCATTGATCTGTTCTACTGTTTTTTTGATGTCTATATCATGGATTTCTGCCCTAATCTTTATTATTCCTCTTCTCCTGCTGGATTTGGACTTTATTTTGTCTGTTCTTTTGTCACCTCCTTTAGGTGTAAGGCTAGGTCATGTACTTGAGACTTTTCTTGCTTCTTGAGGAAGTCCTATATTGCTATATATTTCTCAATTAGGACCACTTTTGCTGCATCCCAAGAGTTTTGGACTATTGTGTTTTCATTTACATTTGCTTCCATGCATTTTTTAATTCTTTAATTTCCTGGTTGGCCCATTCACTCTTTAGTAGAATGCTCTTTAACTTCCATATATTTGCATTCTTTCCAAATTTCCTCTTATGATTGAGTCCGGTTTCAAAGCATTGTGGCCTAAAAATATGCATGGTATGATCTCAATCTTTTTGCACTAGTTGAGACCTGATTTATGAGCCAGTATGTCATCTATTCTGGAGAATGTCCGTGTGCACTCAAAAAGAATGTGTATTCTGTTGCTTTAGGATGAAATGCTCTGAATATATCTGTGAAGTCCATCTAGTCCAGTGTGTCATTCAAAATCATTGTTTCCTTGTTGATCTTCTGCTTAGATAATCCATTGCTGTGAGTAGGGTATTAAAGTCCCCTACTATTTTTGTATTATTATCAATGAGTTTCTTTAATTTTGTTATTAATTGATTTATATATTTGGCTGCTCCCAAGTTACAGCATAAATATTTACAATTGTTAGATCTTCTTGCTGGATAGACCCCTTTATAATGATATAGTGTCCTTCTTCCTCTATTATTATATTCTTTGGTTTAAAATCTAGTTTGTCTGATATAAAGATGTCTACTCCAGCTTTCTTTTTATGTCCCTTAGCATGAAAAATTGTTCTTCATCCCTTCACTTTCAATCTTGAGGTGCCTTAGGGTCTAAAATGAGTCTCTAATAAACAGCATATCAGTTGGTTGTTGTTGTTTTTTTTAATCCATTCTCATAACCTATGTCTTTTGATTGGAGCATTTAGCCCATTTACATTCAGAGTAATTATTGAAAGATATAGAATTCAGTGTCATTGTATTACCTGTAAAGTTGCTGTTCCTGTAGATTATCTCTGTTCCTTTCTGGTCTTTGTTACTTAGGCTCTCTGCCCAAAGGATCCCTTTAATATTTCTTGCTCCATTTGTTTATGGACAACGTGTTACTTTGTTAGAGATACTAAATTAAAAAATTTGTTTGATCATGTTTTTGAATGGGAAGAAAAGAGTGCATAGAGAAAAACTTATCCATAGAATCTAAGTTAGAATAGAGGATAAAGAAATTATATGACATCACTAGACGAAAATGGCCCAATATGTGCATGATGTTCATTGTTATTTAAATTCAGTCTATCCATGTAAATTCTCCTGAAGTTGGAACCTATGCCACATGGCAAAGATTTGACCAAATCCTGAGCAGTCAACCAGCCAGCCTAGCAGATGGACATGAAAAGCATCAACCCAGGATGCACTTACTCCATGCCCAGCAGCTATGAGGTGTATATTAAGTCTCTTATTTCCTGACGAGCAATTGAAAACATCTATTTGGGGCTGCTATTTTGCCAGTTGGAAGCTTGTAACAACCACTAAAAAAAGTCTTTGAATGGCTTTCTAGATTACCAAACAAAAATCATTTAAAGCTGTATGTTGAGATGAAGGTGACTAGTCTTATTTAGAACATTTGTTCCTAAAAATTTCTTAAAGATAATGCTGAATATAATTTAATATTTGTTTAAAGGACTTTATTAATAAGATATTCTACCTTTATTAATATGATGACTAAATCCTTTCTGTTTTCAAAGCTATTACTATTGGAAGTAAGCACATTAAAAACCTGATATAACTAATAAATAACTCAGTCCACATACCTCCTAGAAAGTTTCTTAAATATGTCCAGATTATCTATTGGTTTTAGGGCCAACCACTTTACCAAATCTACCAAATTAATCAAGATTTCCCACCTATAGCCACCTACTTGTGCCCAACTCCAAATACTATAGTTATGTATACTGGCTAAATAAATGACACTGGTAATCCATAGGCCTCTCTGTGTGTAGGTCCCAACCAAATCTCTAGCCTTTTGTCTCACTGACAGAAGGCTCTATCTACTTTCCTTGTCTCATTATTATTTTAAATATTTAAGAAATAAAAAAAACTTATCTTTTAGAAATGGTTTCTTTGTGCAATTAATAATTCCAAATAATTATTTGTCTTTTTGTCTTTAAAAGTCTTTATGTCTTTGGGTTGCTATATAATGTTACAAAATCCTCTCACAGCTTGGGGCGCCTGGGTGGTGCAGTCTGTTAAGCGACTTACTCTTGGTTTCAGCTTGGGTCATGATCTCAGGGTCATAATCTTAGTATTGTGATTGAGCTCTCATCAGTCTTTGTGCTCAGTGCAGGGCCTGCTTGGGAGACTCGCTCCCTCTCTCTCTGCCCCTCCCCTCACCACACATATGCACTCTCTTTCTCTCTCTCTCAAATAAGTGACTAAATCTTAAAAAAAAAAAATCCTCTCACAGCTATGCTCAATGATAATGATTCTCAGTTTTCTTTTGGTCTTGAGACCGTATATGACCACAGCAATTCTTTTCTTTCCATCAGCTGGCAAATTATTTGGTGAGTGATATGCAAAGCTACAAAGGATATTCACACACTTAAAATTTAGCAGTTCCTTGGATTTGCTGTTTGTGCCATCTGCTCACTGCTTAAGTAATTATGCTGTTGTATTTGTTAGGTACAAAGTAGCTCTTCATGGAAAATTCACCTCTAGTACCCATCACTAATGATCAACTATTCCAGTCTTTGACACAACCTTTTTCCAGGCTCCTCATCCCCGTGGCTAGGTGGCAATATTAAGATAGTCCATAATGAGGAAAGCAGGAAGGAGAAAAAGTAGAAAATAAAGAAACCCCCTTTCCTCTTCCTTATGCTTACTGCACCTCTGCTGCACACCTCTCACTCACTTCCACGCACAAAGCAACAGGGTGTGAGTATTCAGGATTGATGTAGAGGTCTGGGTTTACACTGATAACTTCATAGCTATCAATCAAGAGATTTTCAAGAGCCCTCCAACTCTGTTGCTATACTGACATTTCTTGATAATGAATTGAATGTATATGAGACATTGCAGAGTCTGACCAGTACAACAGTGTAGGCAATGAGTTACTGGATTTAACTAGGACTTTAGCAATGCCTACATTTCAAAGTGAAGGGTTATAACCTCACAGTAGATAAAAGTTTCTGAGGAGAACTCCCAAGATGACATCAGAGGAATGAAGGTGAGAGTCACATAAAATCCAGGAAAGCTAGGACTGTGAAAACCTACTGATAATTGTAGAGTTGCTACAAGATGGCAGCTATTTAAGGGGTAAATGTTTCAGAGTCTGATGGTGAATGCTTGTTAGCAAATGGTTGGCTTCTTCAAAGTTTATACACAGGAATTAGCTTAATAGCTTTAAATTCTCATTAGGAGCTTTAGGAATTATGAAAGAAATCTGAATTATCCAGGCTCAAATTATTTGGGGATTGAGGGAGTTATCTCAGGATAGAATCAATTATAACACCCTATTTACAGTTGAAAAAGACAGTTTGAAAAAAATAATGAAGATTATACAGCAAAACATTTCACACACTAAATTAAAATTTAAAAAATTTCCATGAACATTTAGAAATAGGGAAAAGCAAGTTTGATAACATACTTTATAAAAGTATTCCTATACGTTAAAAATTTAACTCAATGATCTATGTTATAAAATATCAATTTATACCCATCTTAAGAATATGTGAATTGTACAATGTGAGAGGTTTTTGATTTTAAACATTGGTCACACAGAAACCAAACCTTTTAAAACCTATATACATAAAGTAAATTTAAAAAAAAAAATCTCAGGGATGGTATAATTTTCACAATTGAAAGGTATTCCAACTGGAGTTACTATTCTGTTACTATTGGATAGTAACTGCTTTTCCAAACACTGTCTGATAGATAAATTAAGAATATTACTATTTTGAATATTACTGAGTTATTGCCGAGAATAGGGTAGGATTGATTCTAGTAGGATCAATCTTATAAACTTCCTCACACACAAATCTCTTGAATTACTTCTCTTTCTCTTCATGATGGAGAATAACCCAATGGTTAGTCTGTTTGAACATTCTTAGACTAGGTCTCCATCACATTCCTGAGCTATTTGACACTATAGTTTCAGTCCTGGATTCTAACACTGTACAGCCTTCATATGGGACAGATTCTTAAAGAAAATGGAAACTCCAGCTTCCAGATTTATAATAATAGTGTGTATATGTACATATGTAATTTTGTATATATGTCTGCATAAGTTATACCTGCTTATGTGGTGTTGTATGTTTGTATAACATGTATAAATTTCATGTGGTAGTGACTACATACTCACAAAGCATAGGAGAATATCTTTGTATAAACTTAGCGTATTTTTTTAATAAGCAGATTCACTGTTTGCCCTATCATTTGTGATAAGCCTCCTTATAGAAGTATGACTTTGACGATACGAATGTAAACAAACTAGACTATTTCTTCAAATGGAATCTCCTGTACCCATCAGTGAAAGTATGTGTAGGAAACTTGTTTCATAGCTCAGAGAATTTCTGTGTCATCTTGACTTTTATGTCTTCAGATTCTTTATTCAGCTTTTCACATCGCTTTGCTTATTTCTTATTGCACCTCAGTAAATGAATTTAGTTTCTCAGTTAGGCTCAAGAGATCTATTCTTATAACCTTTTCTCATCTTATCTTAATTCCTTAGGGGTTGACTGCACTTATCCATTGCCAAGGCATTGTCAGGAGATTTTCACCTTTTCCAAGGGATATCAAGATGTACATTTTATGAGATGTCAACAATAGTAATGGGAATAACTTTTATTTTATTATTCCAGAGCTTTCACAGAGATTACACTGTATTTCTAATTGCCATTCTGCATATAACCTTTGATTAAAATATTTCTTTATTTCACAATGTTCTTTTAGATATATAAATTGGATTAATAATAACTGGTTATACAGTTTCAACCATATGGTCAAGCTTCATTGAGTTATAATGATTTAACAAGAATTCTCCCTTTTTTTCATTTAATGTCTCTTTTTGTTGGTTCTCTGTAATTTGGTGCCTTCAGAAGGTGAGAAAGATAAAAGTTGAAACTGCTGCTTATCAAATATAATTCATTGGAAATTTTGATAAGTTTTGGTGAGTATGGAAATAATTATCTAAGGAAAGGATGTTTGAAAGTTATCAAATATACTTCCATTTGCTATTAAAGCACTTTTTATTTCTCACCTCTATTGATAATTGATTTTCATCACAGTAAATTAGAAATTTTAAATTTAAAAATATTTTTATTATGGTTTTAATAGCTCCTGTAACTTTGATACTTAGCACTTCTGACTCCTTGAACCTGAAATATTTAATAGTTTTCAACTAAAGAAAAGATTAAATTTTAAACATAATGTGTAAATTACATTTATTTTATTACAATTGATACATAAAAATGATTATATAGGTAAAATATAATTTGCTAGGTAACTTTATAGATTATAATGATTCTTTCTTCAACGATTAAATTAAATTAAATTAAATTTGCTATATAATTTTGGGAAAATGTTTACAGTATGCATTTTAAGAAAAATAAACAAATATCAAAAGAATAAGAAGACAAACCATAGACTAGGAGAAAATATTTGCAAATGACACATCTGGTAATGGACTGTTATCCAAAATATACATAAAAGCCTGAAAACTTACTTAAAAAAAATCTAAAAACTCAACAATAAAGAAATGAAAAGTACGATTTTAAAAAGTGCTCAAAAGATTTTGAACAGATACCTTACCATAAAAGATATAAAGATAGCAAATAATCATATGAAAAGATGTTCAACATCACATCATTAGGAACTGCAAATTAAAACAACAATAAGATACCACTGTATACTATAAGAATGGCTAAAATCCAAAACACTGATAACATCAAATGCTGACGAGTCTGTGGAGTAACAGGAACTCTCAGTTACTGCTGATGCAAATAAAAAATGGTACAGCCACTTTGAAAGACAGTTTGGAAATGCTCATAAATTGAAATTTTAGTTCCACCAAAAAATCTGCACAGAGATACTTATAGCAGCTTTGTTCGTAATTGCCAAAACTTCAAATCAACCAAGATGTCTTTCTATAGGTGAACAAATGAATAAACTCTGGTACATCCAGCCAATAAAATACTATTTAGCACTAAAGAAATGAGCTTCAAAAGTAAAGGAGAAATAAAGACTTCCTTGATAAACAAAAATTGAGGGTATTTGTTGCCATTATACACACACGCACACACACACATAACATATACATATACATAAATACACGTTGTGGAATATTACTCAGCCAAAAAAAATAATAATGAAATCTTGCCATTTGCAATGACATGGATGAATCTAAAGGGTATAACACTAAATGAAATAAGTCAGTCAGAAAAAGACAAATACCATATGATTTCATTCATATGTGGAATTTAAGAAACAAAACATATGAACAAGGGGAAAAAAAGATAAAACCCCCAGATAACAAATGTAGAGAACAAACTAGTGGTTGCCAGAAGAACAGTGGTGGGGGGGATGTGTGAAAAAGATAAAGAGGATTAAGAGGACACTTATCTTGATGAGCACTGAAAAATGTATAGAATTGTTGAATCATTATATAGTAAACCCAAAACTAACATAACACTGTACGTTAATCATACTTGAATAAAAAATGTTGATAAAAGATATAAACACAAAAGGAAGAAAGAGTGTGAAAGACAAAAATAGAAACAAAGAAGGGTAACAAATAAAAATTAGTAACAAGTATGTTAGATATTCTACTCTATCAGTAATCATTTTGAATGCCAATGCTTTAATGTACAATTAAAACATAGAAACTGTCAGATTGGATCAAAAAAAAAAAAAACCCAACTATATGTTGTCCACAAGAAACTGACTTTAAATATAAAGGCATATACAGATTAAGAAAGAATAAATGGAGAAAGATATAATACTAACAGTAATCCAAAGAAAGTGAAGTGGCTATATTAATTTTAGACTGAGCAGACTTCAGACCAAGGAAAGTTATCAGGGAAAAAGAGGCAGATTTTATGATGATGAAGGGGTCAATTATCCAAGAAGACATAATGATACTTAACACATATACAAGTAAGAACAGGGCATGAAAACACTGGAGACAAAAACTGATAGAACTGCAAGGAGACATAGATGAATCCACTATTATAGTTGGACATTTCAAAACTCTTCAATCAGAAATGGACAGATATAGCAGGCAAAAAATCAATACAGACATAGTTGAACTCAACAACACCATCAATCAACTGAATATAATAGATATCTATAGAATACTTCATCCAACAACAGCAAAATATACATTCTTCTCAAGCTCATGTGAAACATTTCCCAAGACAGAACACTTTCTGGGCCATAAAACACACCTTAATAAATTAAAAAAAAAAAAGAAATCATGTAATTTCTGCTCTCAGACTACAGTAGAATTAAATGAGATTGAAAATCTAAAGATAGTTCAGAAAATCCAAAAATAGGAAATATTCCAAGCAGAAAAAGATACAGTAAGGCTTGCATTTTGGAGAAGGGTTGGTTAGATGGAGGAGGAATAGGCAACCCTATTTCAGCTGGTCCCCTGAATTGAGCTGGATATCTACCAAAGCACTCTAAACACCCATGAAACCAGCCTGAGATGTAAGATTGTACACGTCTGGATTTCTATGGGGGTAGAAGATCATCAGTGGAGAGGTACAAAAGACAGAGTTGGGATTGTGCTGAAAGATATTGGAGGATAAACAGAAGGGGGCAGGAGCCACCAGATGGGAGCCATTGGAAAGTAACACCTCAAGGCAAAAATGCCCTGCGCTTGGGGACCAGCAATAGATTAGAGACCAGTGGCTGTGAGACTGAAAGGGACTGATAACAGCACTCAAACAGAACGAAGGGGTTTAAAGGACAATTGCTGGAACCGGGTGGCCACAGGTGCAGACCTAAGCCCATGGTCCTAGGACCGGCCATAGCCGCCACCCACCCGTGCCTGAGAGGACCTGGCAGGGACTTGAGTCAGTGGTCCCAGGAAGCCAGCCACCAGGGCCAGGCTCGCCCAGACTAGAATGGTTCATAGTTTTGGTGGCATGGGGGTGCAGAGACAAGCAGGGGCCTCAGTCAACCCCTGAGAGGGTCTCTGGGGGCACACACCACCTGTGGGAGGCTGTGGTATTCAACAGGGCTTGCAGAGGGGGAAACTGTGTGTTGGAAGATTCAGAGAAGAGCAGTCTGTGGCTTCTCTATCAGGCGGAGGTCTGGATGCTGACAGTTTACTTTGCTCTGAGCCTCCGAAAAGGCACCAAAAGCCACCAGAGAACAAAAGGCTCCAGAGAGCAAAAGCCCAAAAAAATGGTTTCCACGGAACCCAGCCCCGTGATGGGCAGGGCAACTCCACCCAAGCAGGACCCACTGAAAAACAATGAGGCAGGGCCCTCCCCCAAAAGATAAGCTGAAAGAACAAGAGGACAACCACCACAGGGTCTCCATAACACTGTAAAACCCCAACATGAGGGGGAAACAGTATATTAAGCTCCTGGTATTGCCTCACAGCCTGTATATTTCTTAGATACAACTTTTCTCTCTTCTTTTTTTAATTCTTTCTCGTGATTCTTGTTCTTTTTTTTTTCTTACTTATCTCAACTAGATGTTTAATACAACATATTCCATAGTAACATTTTAACTTGAACTTTTTCATACATATACTTTTTTCTCTTCCTTTTCTTATATATATAGACATAAGCTTCAATGTAGTCCTTTTTCCTTATTCAATACTACCTTTATATATATACCAGTTTTAATTTCCCTGTACACCTGAAAAGTTGAGTTTTCTAACAAAGATAACAAGATACACCCAGGAAGACCTGAAACACCCTTCCTTGCCCACATCGAGGAACTATAATCCCCTTCTCGTCACCCCCCCTTTTATTTATTTATTCATTTTTTCTTTTGTTGGTCTTTTTGTTTGTTTGTTTGGTTTTGTTTTTATAAATCTTATTCTTAGGGCTCATTTTGACTGGGTTTTTTTTTTTCTTTTCTTTTCTTTTTGGTGGTGACTTCCAATTGCTCTAAAACTTCACAGGGTGCACCTTGCCTGGATAGTGGTTGATATTTTCAGGCTGTACATCCCCTCAACCACAACTCAACAGAATGACAAGGAGGAGGAATCCCCAACAAATAAAAGACCCAGAGACAATGGCCTCTCCAGCAGATCTAATGGAAATGGATCTAAGCAAGATGTCAGAAATAGACTTCAGGGTAGCAGTTATGAAGACAATAATCAGGCTGGAGAAAACTATTAATGGCAACATAGATTCATTAAGAGCAGAAGTAAGAGCAGATCTGGCAGAACTTAAAAATGCTATCAATGAGATACAATCTAATTTAGATACTCTAACAGGGTAAATGAGGCAGAAGAATGAATTAGTGATCTTGAAGACAAACTGATAGAAAAGAAGGAGCAGGAGGAGGCATGGAACAAACAGCTTAAAATCCATGAAAACAGAATTAGAGAAATAAATGATGCCATGAAACATTCCAATGTCAGAATTATTGAGATCCCAGGGGGAGTGGAGAGAGGGAGAGAGAGGACTAGAAGATATATTTGACCATATCGTAGCCTAGAACTTTCCTAATGAAACAAGTAATCACGTCCTAGAGGCAGAGAAGACACCCCCAAAATCAGTGAGGGCCGATCAGTGCTCAGGCATGTAATAAAACTCACAAATCTTAGAACCAAGGAAACCATTTTAAGGGCAGTTAGTGGGAAGAGATTCCTTACATACAGAGGGAGGAACATCAGAATAAGGTCAGACCTGTCCATAGAGACCTGGAAAGCCAGAAAGAGCTGGCAAGACATATTCAGGGTACTAAATGAGAAGAAAATGCAGCCAAGAATTCTTTATCTGGCAAGGCTGTCATTCAGAACAGATGAAGGATAAGAAGCTTTCAGGACCAGCAGAAACTGAAAGAATATGTGGCCACCAAGCCAGCCCTGCAAGAAATATTAAGGGGGGTTCTATAAAAGGAGAAAGACCTCAAGAGTGATACAGAACAGAGATATATAGAGACAATCCATAGAAACAAGGACTTCAGAGGCAGCATGATGACAATAAAATCTTATCTGTCAATAATCACTCTCAATGTGAACAGCCAATGCAATCAAAATTCCAGCAATTTTGTGGATATCAGCAAAATATTTTGTGGATATCAGCAAAATGATTCTTCAGTTTAAATGGAAAGACAAAATACCCACAAGAGCCAATGTATTGAAGGAGAAGAACAAAGTTGGAGGACTGATAATATAAAACTTAAAATTTACTAAAAAGCTAAAGTAACCAAGACAGTGTGACAACCATGAAAAATAGATAAATAAATCAATGGAACAAAATAGAGAGCCCATAAATAGACTCACATAAATATAGGCAACTGATTTTTGACAAAAGACTAAATGCAATACAATGGAGCAAAGACAGTCTTTTCCATAAGTGGTGCTAGAACAACTGGATATCCACATGCAAAAACAGTAAGTCTAGTCACAGACCTTACACTCTTCAAAAAAATTAACTCAAAAGGAATCAGACCTAAATATAAAATTCAGAATTATAAAACTCCCAAAAGATAACTTCGAGGAAAACCTGGATGACCTTGGGTATAGTGATTTTTTTTTATACAGCACCAAGAGCATAACCCATGAAAAAATAATTGATAAACTGGACTGTATTAAAATTAAATTTAAAAACTGTATAAAACTAAAATTAAAAACTGTTCTGCAAAAGATAATATTTAGAGAATGAGAAGATAAATTACAGACTGGGAGGTGATATTTGCAAAAGACACATCTAACAAAGACTGTCATACATAGCATACAAAGAAATTTTAAAAATCAACAAGAAAACAAAGTCCAATTAAAAATATTTCCAAAGATATTAAAAGACACCTCACCAAAGAAGATATGCAGTAGAAAATAAGCACATGAAAAGATGCTCCACATCATGCTATTAGGGAAATACAAATGAAAACAATTATGGGGTACCACTAGACACCTTTAGAATGGCCAGCATCTATAACACTGATGACACCAAATGCTAGTAAGGATATGGAGCAACAGGAACTCTCTTTCATCACTGGTGAAAATGTAAAATGGTACAGCCACTTTGGTACTTCCTACAAAACTAAACATACTCTTATCACATGAGCCAGCTGTCACACTCACTGTATTTATTCAAGTGAATTGGCAAACTATGTCCACACAAAAACCTGAACAGTTGACCCTTGAACAACACAGGTTTGAACTACGCATATCTACTTTTTTTAAGAGTTGACAGCAACAGCCACAAAAAGTTTATTTACAACTGCTCACCTCAGTCTCCATGGTACTGAATCAAAAGCAAATGGCACATAGGTAGAGCCTGCTGCTCTCTGAGTACCCAGGGAGGCCCCCCCAAGCCATCAGGAGCCCCAGTGGGCCCTGGGACTGGGCAGCATTAGAGGTTGCACCCGCGTCCATGTGGTGGTTGAGTTGAGCACTCAGTGCTGGCAAACAGGAAATTAGGCTGAAGTGAAGGAACATGCCCAGAAGTCAGGGACAGTGCTGGGCAGGGCAACCTTTCAGGCATTCTTTTATTTGTTAAATGAATGACTATATATAAAAAAATAAATAAATTTCAGTATTCTTATTAAAAAATAGCTAATATTTATCATGGGCTTATTTTGAGCAAATCATTCTTCTAGAATTTACTTCCATTACCTCACTTAATCTTCAGAGTCCTGAGTTTCATCTCTTAAAAAATAAGGAGATAATTACTACTTTATTCCTATTTTATACATTAGAAAATGAAGCCCATGTTTCCTAATCTACCTATATAAATTTTATATAGGTAGAACCATTGGGACTTAATCCAGATAGTGTAATTACAAAGCCTGAATTCTGAATGCCTATATTATACAAATAATAACACTCATTTCCCTATTCACTTTATTTTTTTGTCTCCTCTGCCCTAAAATATATGTTCCACAAGGGGAGAAATTTTTCTCTCATTTATTCAATGCTGTATCCTCAGTGCATGTATTAATGAATGTAGTATATATATATTCAATGAAAGAACAATGAATGAATACAAATGGATAGACTTGGAGGGATTTTATAAGATAAATTAATATAAATAAAATAATTTATAACTAAATATGCTTGACAAAGAATCACTACTTCTGGAGGTTCTGCCATAATACCTAAATGTTCAAGATATAGTTGGATCAAAAGACTTGGATTCAAGTCACGTATCAGTTACTTACTGTTTGATCTCCAGAAGGTTCTTACATTTTTTTATTCTGATTTCATCTCTATAATTAGAATGTATATTTGTGAGAATTAAATGAGTTAATATATATGATATATATTATGTAATAATATATATCTAATATATAATAATATATATGAGACAGCACTTGTAGATTATAAAATACCATGTGCATTAAAATTCAATATTTTTAAGGCATTTCCTTCTATAGTGCATTTTATGGGCCACAGAATTTACTTAGTTTCCTTTTATGAAGTACTTCCAATATGTTGGCATATCTTTTTGGACAGAAAAAAAACTCATTTCTTGAGCCTCATGATGACATCAGAATGAGCAGTTAACTAAAATTTAATTTTTTCAGCGAGTCCTATTTCTGAGTGCCATCTTGTAACTACATAATAGAATATCAGATAGTAAATAGAAATCACTGTATAAGAAATTCCATAGTAGCCACACATTTTGCTATTACATAATAGCTTAACTCAGACTTATTTTTTATTTTCTGACTAGAGTAAAATTCTCATAAAGAATTAGTCAGAAGTGTTCTGTGAAATACAAGTATTAGCTGCTATTTTATAGAGTATATTGATCAAAATAGAAAATAGATTTTTTTAAAGAATTGTTTATTGTGAAGCATTCACTGTAATCAAATAAAATACAATTAGCTAGACCATCCATCTGCTAGGACATGAAATTATTTATAATTACATCCAAACTGATGTAATATTAAAAATCATGTAGTGGAAAGAAAGACCTTGGTTTCCAATCCTGGCTGTACAACCTTAGGCAAGTTAACAAACGTATCTGAAACTTAGTATCTGAATATTCTTAATATGAGCGTAATGATAACTATCTTTCATTGGTATTGTAAAGATTAAATAAGAAATGGGTTTCTGCCACTATCTCAAAGTAGAACATTCTTATGAAATCTTTCTTAAGAAACCCTAAACCAAAATGGTTTTATGGCATAAAACCATAAAATGATAGAAGAGTATTAGCATAAAATGAAGGCATAAAATTGCTTTCTGAAAGTTTACGTTATGCTACTTAACTTTACAAAAGACCTACATCAGTACCTGTTTTTTCTAATCAAAAGAAATCTAAAGAATATTTCACTTTTACAGAAAAAAATTTGTTACTATACTAATATAGGTCTTTCATAAAACAGCAGTAGCATAACACCAACATTCAGAAAGCAGGTGATACTTGTACACATAAATGGATCTATCATACTAATTATCTTTTGGAAGGCATCTGAATATATTTCTTCCCTTCCCCCCTCATTCTTTACCTCATATTCTTTTAAATTTTTATTTCAAATTTTAATCATGGGTCAACGGGTAAACATTGTTTTACGGTGAAACAGGAATAAAACTAGAGAGTTTGGCTAAGAATACTTTATCTTCTCCACATTTATCTTGACCACCACCATCCCCAGTTCTTATAATTTTCAAGTGTTCAAATAAACTTAATAGTTACAAGTATTTCCACGCATAATTATCTCATTACATTCTCACAACATAATGAAAAATATATTTTAACTACAGAGGTAGATCAGAATTCAAAAATTTTAGAAGAGAAAGAAATTGCCAGTGAACAGAATAAGAAAGAGATGATGGGTATAAAGTGCTATTATATAAAGACACGATACTTTTCCAAAGAGATAGGACATCTGCCATTTTGTCTTTCAGCTCTACACTTAGGTCTTTTAAATGAGTGCAATAAATTCTAGGACTAAAGATCAGAAATAGCAAAGTTTTGAACAAGATAAATGTTAAATTCTCTTTTTTCTAACATAAGAAGTAGATAATTCTCAATATAGTAGCTCCACGCGACATCAGGGACATGGCCTCCTGATGTCTTTGTGCTCTAGCATTCTTAGCCCAGGAAATTTCTGCTCAACGCAGCATTACAGTCTTAGATGATAGCTGAATTCCAGAAATCTTGTCTGAATTATGAGCATGGATGGGTTGAGGAGGATGTCAAAAAAAGACATATGCTTACTGTGCAGTACCACTCTTAATAAGCTTTCATTAGAGTACCACCAAATAATTTCTACTTGTATTTTACTGTCCACCCTGAAGTACAAAAGAAGCTGGAATATTGCCATTTAACTGGGAACATTGCTACCCAGAATAAAATCAGAATCCTATTACTAAGAAAGCATTGTTATTGTAAAAGCAACAAGAAGACTGCCTCAAGGGACTGATTTTTATTTACTGGAAAGTTGAGGCTTTGGAGAACCTGAAATAGTCACATGAGAAACTTCTATCAAGTAGCATTAAGAGAAAGAATATGGATGACAGCTATCACCCCAATCAGCCAATTCAGGTACTATACTTCATTGGTTTAGGCTTCGCTGCATTAGTGTGATTTATTATTCTCCACCATTTAAGCATCTCTAATGAAATTGACAGGAAAACTTCATTAACTTTCATTTAATTAACCTTATCTGATAATTAATAAAAAAATGTTTCTCTCTCCATTTATAATTTAATTACAGAGTTAGATAATAAAGTTCACTCTGATTTTCATTTTTCCATACCAACAAAATACAGTTTATTTTTTTAAAGATTTATTTATTTTAGAGAGAGAGAGCGTGAGCAAGGGAGAGGCAGAGGGAAAGGGAGGGCGAAAGAATCTCAAGCACACTCCCCACTGAGTGCGGAGCTTGACTTGGGGCTCAATCTCATGACCCTGAGATCATGACCTGAGCCAAAATCAAGAGACAGACACTTAACCAACTGAGCTCCCCAGGTACCCCAAAATACAGTTTATTTATAAATATCTAGTAACACATATTTGGAACTAAGTTATAACTTTTAAGAGCTCTAGAATTTGAATCAATTATTTAAAATATTTATTTTCTTGTTTGGTCATTATTACATTACTTACTAATTAGTAAACTTTAGTTCAGTATTGTATCTACTACTACTACTAACAATAATATCAAAAATAATAGTAATAGTTATCATATGTTGCTTGTGCCATTTTATCATTAATATTTACAAAAAACTTAAGGAAGTATCATTATTATTGTAATTACATAAATGAAGATGAAGTTTAAAGAGGCCACATTTCCAGATAGAATTTGGGCCAAATTCTGAATATAAGAAGGCCTATACTGTTAAACACCATATAATTGGTTCCAAGTCCTGATGGCATTGAAGCCCTAGACTAAGACTAGAACCACTATCTCCAGGTTTCTTGTAACAAAAAGAAAAAAAAATCATTACTGTCTAGGCCGTATTACCATGATATCTTGTTTTTTGTAGCATGCTAACATATATACGTACAACTATGAACAAAAATCTATTTTTTATATTATACACAAACAGGATAAAAACTGTAATTATAGACTAATGTAAAGCAAGACAGTTTTTATTATAAAGTTCACAAGAACTAAAGAAATATTAGGTCAGATTACTATATCATGATATTTCCAGGCCAAAAATGGAATACACTTGAACATATCTGAACAAAATATTTTTGTAATTTTAAATTGTTCATATTAAATATTTTACACAAGGTTATAGGTATTACTTATACTTATCGACACCCCGTTTTTAATTAGAGCTTAATGATTTTAATCAGGTACTTATATGCTTAATTGATTTCAATGCATATCATCAGACATCTTACATCTTTGCTACCTTTATTCTTGAGTTATTTTTATTTGCCAAATAGTAATCACAACATAAAGGTTTTTTGAGCTTTCTTTTTTTTTTTTTCAAATGTAACATCTGGAAGGTATCTGAGCTACATGAAAATAATTTTTGGACCACATTTTTCACTGAAAGCTATAAAAACAGTATTTTATCTTTGCCATTTATTGTTTTTTTATTTTATTTTTTCAGTGTTCCAAGATTCATTGTTTATGCACCATGCCCAGTGCTCCATGCAATACGTGCCAAGTACTTCCTTTTTTATTTTCCTTCAAGTAAACATTTTTTTAATTCAAAAATTTTTTAAAGTCTGTGTGTATATTCTTTTTCTTTAATTATGTTATAACACAGTGAACTGTGTCTAAAATCCATCTGGTCTTTTTGAGATTTGAAATATGTTTAACTTTTTTTCTATTCATATTATTTTAATTATAATTCCTGTTCCATGTGCTCACTCTGCTTATTATATAATAGCTAATATTTATGATTTTATTTTCATAATTTGTTCTCCATCGTCTACTATCTTCACTTCACTCTTTCATTATTTTGTCTCCATTTCATATGTATTCTGGAAAAGTTTCCCACATGTATTTGTGTATCATTACTCTGATATTTACTGCTGTGAATTCTAGCTCCTGGTTTCATTATTCTTTCTCATTGTCTAATCCTGATTTCTTTTTATTTTATCCTACCGTAGTTTAATAGGAAGGCAATGTGCACAAGGGTTAGGCATATGGTCTCTGGAGCTATCTGCACTTACCAGTTGTATCCAAGGGCAAGTTAGTGAATCCTGCACATCAGTTCCTCATCTGTAAAATGGAAGAGTAATGGCAATTTCTTCAAAAGTAGCTGGAAATAAAAGAGTTATAATATGTAAAGTTATTAGAAGAATGCCTCACATGTGATACTGCTATATAAATGTGATTATTACTAATAGATAAAACATACCTGTATATCTGAATGTTAAGTTGTTTACATTTAATATTTACCTATGTTTCCTGAATTGACTATTCCTGAGAAAGACTTTTTTAATAAGGTGCTTAGAAAAAAAAAATTTAGCTGGAAATGTTTTCATTATGCACATGAACCAAGAAATTCACTTCATATAAAGAGAGTTCTAAATATTCTGGATTTAGAAAACATAAGAATCTGTGCTAAGTCCTTATATAAAATCAAACCTTGGATTAAGAATCCAGGAATACTCTAAAAACTATAAAGAATTTATCAAACTCAACACCCATAGAATAATCCAATCAAGAAATGGGAAGAAGACATGAACAGACATATCTCCAAAGAAGACATACAGATGGCCAACAGACACATGAAAATGTGCTCAACATCACTCGGCATCAGGGAAATACAAATCAAAACCACAGTGAGATACCACCTCACACCAGTCAGAATGGTTAAAATTAACAAGTCGGGAAATGACAGATGTTGGCGATGATGTGGAGAAAGGGGAACCCTCCTACACTATTGGTGGGAATGCAAACTGGTACAGCCACTCTGGAAACAGTATGGAGGTTCCCCAAAAAGTTGAAAATAGAGCTACCCTCTGACCCAGCAATTGCACTACCGGGTATTTACCCTAAAGATACAAATGTAGTGATCCGAAGGGGCATGTGCACCCGAATGTTTATAGCAGCAATGTCCACAATAGCCAAACTATGGAAAGAACCTAGTTGTCCATCAACAGATGAATAGATAAAGAAGAAGTGGTATATATATACAATGGAATACTATGAAGCCATCAAAAAAACAAAATCTTGCCATTTGCAATGACGTGGATGGAACAGGAGGGTATTACGCTAAGTGAAATAAGTCAATCAGAGAAAGACAATTATCATATGATCTCTCTGATATGAGGAATTTGAGACATAGGGTCGGGGGTTGTAGGGGGTAGGGAGAGAAAAAATGAAACAAGATGGGACCAGGGAGGGAGACAAACCATAAGAGACTCTTAATCTCAGGAAGCAAACTGAGGGGTGCTCGGGGCTGGTGGGGGAGGGATATGGTGGCTGGGTTATGGACATTGGGGAGGATATGTGCTATGGTGAGTGCTGTGAATTGTGTAAGACTGATGATTCACAGACCTGTACCCCTGAAGCAAATAATACATTATATGTTAATTTTAAAAAATGTAGAAAAAAAATAATCCAGGAATATTCTTTATTTTTATCTATTTTTTTTAAAGATTTTATTTATTTATTTGACAGAGAGAGAGAGATCACAAGTAGGCAGAGAGGCAGGCAGAAAGAGAGGGGGAAGCAGGCTCCCTGCTGAGCAGAGAGCCCGATGCGGGGCTCGATCCCAGGACCCTGAGCTGAAGGCAGAGGCTTTAACCCACTGAGCCACCCAGGTGCCCCTGGGAATACTCTCTATAGAAGGAGATCTTACACGTCCAATGAGGCTTTACAATATCCATTTTTCTTTTTTATATGCTCAATGAAAGCCCTACTTTCACACAGCTAATACATGTCGAATATTGTTCTAGGCACCAATGTCCCTGTTTCTTGGAGTTTAAACATTTAAGTTTAGAGAGACAGATGATGATCATGATCATGATCATGATGATACATTTTCATCAATGATAAGTGCTACAAAAATACAATACTAGAAAATGGAATATGGAATGACTCTAAGTGCAGGGCTGACAACTTTAGAAAAAAAAATCAGTCATGAAAAAAATGTCTTAATGAAGCATCAGTTGAAGAAGGAACTGAATAACAAGAAGTAGTCAAATCATGGAAACATCTCTGGAGAAGGCCTTCCAGTTACTGACAGGAGAATGAATCTGCTGAGTCAAAAACAAACAAACAAACAAACAAACCAAAACAAAAACAAAAACAAAAAAAACCATGGTCAAGGGAGAGAGACTTGACAGGGGTCAAACAAGATATAGAAGAGGAAATCATGTAGTAAATTATAGATAAGGACAAAAAAAGTATTTTATTTTAAAAGGCTATAGTGAGTATGATGCAGGATACAATCATTATGTGTATTACATGGATTATAAATGCAAGTATGGAAGCATGAAAAATCATTCAAGAGAATATTACTGTTGTTGAAATGAGAGATGGTAATACTGATGGGTGCTAACAGTTAAACGTTGGAGAGCCTATAGGAACTCAGGAAGAATGAGTATGGGAGAAGGAAAGAGAGGAAATAAGGCTGACTCATATATAAACATACACACAGATACATATATATGTACATATAAATAGGTGTAGATGTACACACATACATATTTCTTATTTACAGATACTCGTACTATTTAAAAAATTCTTAACAAGCTCTCTATGCTATAAGAGAATCCTAATACAGGAGGTATAATAGTATGTAGTCCAAGTAAGAGATGACTAAGATTGAAATAGGATCAGGAATAAAGGAATTAAAAGTAAAATACAAATGTTAGAGAAACTAAGAAAAAAAGTCATTAGGAAGTAGTAACTGAATAATCATATTAGTGATAGGAGGGGTTTGGTCATACAGACAGGAAAAAACAAAATTTAGAGGCTGTATGCTTTGAATCTAAGAGTGGGTATCAGTTTGGGAGAGAAGGACATGAGTCTTGTTTTAAACATACTGAATTTGAAAAAAAAAGATAAGCAAGTAGAAATCCTCTTTGGGCATGTGGTATTATCTCTCAGGAGAGAATGAGTCTACAGTATCTGCATATAGGTGATGGCTAAAGAATCTAAATGAGTAAGGTCCCTGTAAGAGAGAATAAAGAATCAGAGAACAAAGATAACATTTCTGAAAGTATTATACCTCTTCCCTTTCTGTTCGTTTTTATGTAGTCACGAATATTTAAGAGCGAATAAAGGAGTAAATGTGGAATGGATTAGCTACTTTAAATTCTTATTTAAGAATTTAATTACTGCTTGAAGTATAACTACCACCAAATTCATGTACTTTATAAGTAAGGATAAGACAACATATGTGAATGGATTTCTCTTGGTAATTTCAATATGGGCAAGTTGTGTTCTAGATTTTTCTTTTAATTAGCACATCTTTTAATGTCTAGTTCTCTGTGATAGCAGCTTATAAAGGGTAAACTAAAATGATATACAAAATTTGATATGAACTATTATTTTTCTTAAAGAGAATTGGACCTTTATGATTTTCTGTCAGAATAAATTAAACTATGTACTTTTATAGGAATAAATTCCATAATTTTATACTATCTTACTTTCTTCAACTTCTTTGGAAGAAAAAAAAGTTAGCCATACTCTTCAGCTTATTGTTTTCAGTAATACTGTGCCTTGAACTCTCAAGAATGATGGTACTAGAAGAAATCAATAGAGATAATCTGTTCTATATACTATCTTCTCAACTAAAATCTCTCAGATAATAAGTATTTATTGTGTGGATCTCAAATTTTAAAGTACATCAGACTCACTTAAGGTGCTTTTTCATGATAGAGAATCTCGGGCTTTGCCCTCAGAGGTCCTAACTCCAAAGATGCAAAGTGAGGCTAAAAATCTGCAGTAAGGTTGTTAAGGCTGTTTCATCTGGTAGACCAGTCTATTAAAGTTACTGATTTATTAAATCTTCACAGGTTGTCCAACACTGTATTCAATGACATAACTAAAATTCCTAAATAGGTGATTTTGTTTAATCATCAATTCTACAAAGATTTTCTGCTTATGTTGGGACAGGAGAGATTTAGGCTAGATTGAAGACCTCTTGCTGAGGATCAGTTCAAAGAATAAGAAGGTAAGCACATTAGACGTCTGGAAAAGCATATTAAGTAGGGGCATCTGGGTATCTCAGTTGTTTCAGAGTCAGACTTTTGATTTCAGCTCAGGTCATGGTCTCAGGGTTGTGGGATCAAGCCCTGCATCAGGCTCCACGCTCAGCAGGGAGTTTGCTTGAGATTCTCTCTGTCCTTCTCCCTCTGCCCCTCCCCCCATCTTTCAAAATAAATGAACAAATTTTTTTTTTTAAACTACAATAATTAGCTAAGGGATACTTAAGATAAACATGACATCAAAAACATGAAATGTAGGGTGAAGGGAGTAAAAATGCAGTTTTGGAATGTGTTCATATTTAAGTTGTTAATCAATTTAAAATACATTTATATACATAGGATGATATATGTGAACCTCACAGTAACCACAAAACAAAAACTTATAAATACAGAAAAGAAAATGAAAGAGAAATCTAAACATAACACTAAATCACAAGGGAAGAAAGAGAATAGAAAGGAAACAGAGAAGAACTACAAAAATAGTGAGCAAAAAATCAACAAAATGGCAATGAGTACATACCTATTAATAATTAAATGTAAATGGACTAGCGTCCCCAATTAACAGACATAGAGTGGCTGAATGGATAAAAAGTAAGATACATCTATATGCTACCTATAAGAGACTGACTTCAAAAGAAGGGCCGCACAGACTGAAAGTGAAAGTTTAGAAAAAGATAATCTATGAAAATTAAAAGAGAGCTGTTGTAACTATATTCCTATCAGACAAAACAGATTTTAAAGGCTATACTGGATTTCTGTGAAAGATGGTGGAGTAGGAAGATCCTAAGCTCACCTCATCCCATGGATACAACTAGGTAACACCCACCTAAGTGTAAATAACCCAGAAAATGACCCAAATACTAGCAGAACAGACTCTTCAGAAGCATATGTAAAGAAGAGGCCACATCAAAGAAGGTGGGAAGGGCAGAAATGCAGTCAGAGCAGGAATGTCCTCAGGAGGGAGGAACACCACAGGAGCATGGAAAGGGAAAAAAAAACAGATCATCACACCAGGCACACCACGGATAAAGAAGCATATTCAAAAGGCTATAGCTATACATTTATATTTATGTGGCCTCCTGACAAAATCAAAACAATAGGGAACAAACTGATGGTTACCAGAGGGAAGGTGGATCAGGGGATGGGTTAATCAGGTAATAGGAATTAAGGATTGCACTTGTTATGATGAGAACTGGGTATTGTATGGAAGTATTGAGTCACTATATTATACACCTGAAATTAATATTACACTGTATATTAACTAACCGGAATTTAAATCAAAACTTAAAAAAAAAAAAAGAACATGAAAACAGTAATTTGAAAGGATATATGCAATCCAGGTTTATTGCAGAATTATTTACTATAGCCAAATTATGAAAGCAACCCATGTCCATCAATAGATACATATAAACACACACACACACACACACACACACACACACACACACACACACACGAATATTAGTCGGCCATAAAAAAGAATGAAATCTTGCCATTTGTAACAACATGGATGGAGCTAGACAATATAATGCTAAGCAAAATAAGCCAGTCAGAGAAACACAAATACTGTATGATTTCACTGATATGTGTAATTTAACAAACAAAACAAAGAAGCAAAGGGAAAAAGAGAAAGAGAAACCAAGAAACAGATCCTTAATTATAGAGAACAAACTGATGGTTGCCAGAGAAGAGGGGGTTAAATAGGTGGTGGGGATTACGGGGTGCACTTGTCATGATGTGCATAGGGTACTGTATGGAAGTGTCGAATCAGTATAATATACGCCTGAAACTAATATTACATTGTATGTTAACTGGAATTAAAATAAAAACTTAAAGTTAAAAAAATAGAAAAAAAAAGAACAGAGTAAAAACCTATACTTCATCCATGATGTCTAATAAGAAAGTTTAATTCAAGATATAATTACAGGACACCTAACATAATGCGTCATGGTAAACTGTAGTTGTATGGTCTATAAGAATAACATATTATTTTGGAACTTCATACTTCATCCAGGTATAAAATGTAAAGAGGTAATAATTGGAAGAATTAATATTCATCTTTAAGTATAACAAAATAATTATTTTAAGACTGTTTTAAAAATCTTTGCCTGGTTGTTTAATCCTAGTAAAATTTATGTTTATACATTAGCCAGTTAAAAATTTGTGAAACACATTTTAGATGTAAGATCATCGTATTAATTTTGTAGGATGAGGGTAATAATTATCACAGCGAAAAATAAGATTTTTCTCCTGATGATGTATTCTGTCTACTTCTTTGATAGAAGTCTTAGTGTTAGCGTGCAGCTCTCTTCCTATTCATAAACCCACATAAATCTCCAGACCAAAAAACTGGCTCATGTTCATACGGTACTGCCTCGCGGCTATGCACTCTAATTAGTCAAGGTCATTTAAATACATTTTGCATGAAGCACCTAAAGCTCAATGTGCCATTTTGTGTATTTATCAAATTACTAATCAATATGCTACACCACAGTTACACCAGGCCTTCAGCTACCAGAGGACGCTACATGAATTAAAATTGTCCAGGCTGTAATCTGCATAAACGAAATTAGCGTATGCCATTATTTTTCATAATACAGGGCAATGGAATGCGTTCTAAATAGAAACGAATCACCACCAGTATTTTATGTAAGCTTAAAATGCTTTATTTTAAACTTTAAAAAAACTAGTATTAAAGTGGCTTCGATTTCACTTTCTCTCTTCAACATATTACCTCCACTCTACTGGTAAAGTAATTTATTCCATCCTCTGTGGAGAGCCAGGATCTTATTTGCTGGCATATTTATCTTTTCTGCCACCGCACTGTCATTCATCTGCAATCTCCACAGAGGACCAGACCTGTGCAGAATTGCAATTAGGATTGATTCAACCACAGAACGAATGCTGACAGGGTGACCTCAAGAGAATTTAAGATGCTAGGTTAGAAAACACACAGCACATGTGCACGCAAACACATACACACTCTCTCTCTCTCATTCCAGCATTCATTGGGTTTCACATGTACTTATTATACTTTAGACCAGAAAAGACATTTAAAAAAAAAAAATGTTTGGTACTACAATGACAAAGTAAACTGTTTCTCAGCAATTTTGAAAACCTAGGGGGAAAAAAAAACTTCCATAGAAATTTCTATGTTGAGGTTTAAACAGCAGTTTGTAAAGAACAGAAACCTAATTTCCACTAAGGCTATGTACCATTAGCTTTCTCTTCAATCTGTGCAGAAGTGGAACAGAATGCAAAGCAATACAGATAAAGTTGCTCTGTTCTCACATTCTTGTTGTCACAGATCTCCAACAGTTCCATCATAATCACCAAAAGAGCATCACCTGTGTGTCAGTTAAATGCTCTAACACAATTTCCCAAATAATTCTTGGTTCAGTGGGACAGTTTCATGGATTCAAAAGGCAGTAGCTGCAAGCACAAGCTATAAGCTGAGTTTCTCTGACTTATCATATATAACATGTCTTATCAATCCTGAGGTTCTGCACTTTACCTTAGGAGTCATCTATTATAGATGACCTGTCCTCATTCTTATTACATAGAAAGGAGGAAAGTTTGCCATGAGGGAATGAGTCAAACTTACTCTGTAAAGTAAAAAGGAAATTGGAAATGGATAATAACAGTAGCTGAGTAATCTTCTCTAAGTAGATTTTCTTTACATTTTTCTCTCAGGAGACAGAATTTTGCTCTCCCAAAGGGATAATGTTGGATGGGTAAGAACAATCTGATTTAATCTAATAAGGGAAATGAGAACATCGCAGAAAGCAAAATTCAATAAAGGAAAATCAAACTGAGCAAAGGAGAGGATTATGTAGTTTGGTTAATAGAATAGAAGATGAGGTGTCAAAACTCCCTCATTCTTTTTTCCTGCTTAACCAAATCACTTCAAGAAAAAGGTCAATAAAAGAAAAAGAGCTCCTCCTTCCCAACAATATATATAGTCAAAGTCTATCGAAACGTGTTGTAATGGGCATTAAGATTTTAAATTTTTTCAAAAGTGCACTGCAATTAATTTTGTGAGAGAAATAGTAATGAATTCCATTCTCCCCACATGAAGACCAGATTTTTCCCCTTCTTATAGCAGAAACTGTAATAAGTGTTCTATACTATCTTTCCACTCTGAGTAAAGAAAAACACTAAAATGGCAGCTGACATTTTACATACAATTCTCAGAATCGTCCATAAGAATGCAAGAAGGAGAAAGTATCATTGAGCCTCTTTGAATATGAGTTTCCTGGAACTTTAGTTTACTGAAATTTTAAAGGAAAACTCTACAACATACATCCCTCATCTTCACAGCAATATCATACATATAAATACTTCTAGAGAATAATAATGAGCCAGATTGTCTAAAAACTCTATTGCTATTCATACTACCTGAAAAGCATGATACTGTTCATCATCTTACTACTTT
The DNA here is from genome assembly GCA_028534135.1 of Potos flavus. NCBI lineage: Eukaryota > Metazoa > Chordata > Mammalia > Carnivora > Procyonidae > Potos > Potos flavus. The sequence goes on from CM052896.1 coordinate 66,809,844, forward strand.
TTATATTTTACCACTGCTAATCAGAAAAAGTGTCTAGTAAGTACAAGAAAAATTTTGTTCATCTAATTGATCCTTTGGTATATGAAGTAGCAAGAAGAGAAAGTATAAAGTATCGATGTGCTTTAATTCATAGTAACAGTTGAAGAGGTATTATGTCCCTACCTACAAAAGAAAATTATTTCCTGTTTCTGTTTATAACTATTAAACTGCTCTTATGAAGTATTCAGAACCCCCATTAGAAATGAAATTATAGAAGAATTATAACATTCCAGCCGTTAAGATAATTATCAGAAGAGAAAGAAAAAGATGTTTCATTAAGTATTTGTGGCAGTCGGGGTACTACACAATCCAAGTTGGATTCTCAGTTTTACAACACAGAGGCTGAGTTTTATTACCATGAGGTGATTTTGAACAGGTAAGTAAATCACATTAACCACACCTCCTAAAATATTGATTCATACACCTGAATATGTACGTTTTTTACCTGAGAATATGGGATCTATTTTTCCAGTTACCAAAATGAACCAATTTGTTTTCTATGACACTATCATCTCAAAATTAAGATATTTAAAAAACCAAACTTAGAATTATAAAGTAGTTATGGATATGTGAAGTCAGAATAAAAGTAGTTTAACAGTTTTACCTGCTATTTGATCCCACGTGGTAAGCTGTAAGAATTTTTAATGGTAGTATTGACCAGATACAGCAGCTGAATAAAAACTTAAAAGATCTTACTATCCACTTCCCATATTTGTTATTACTCAACAAAATCTATTTCTATATAATAAACATGTTTTCATTATAGATTAATTTTTTATTAATTACACTTCAATTGTCGCCTTTTTTCCCTACAGACCAACTTCAAATCTCTCATAAGACTGAAGAAGGAACTTCAATCCAATCACAAATGTGAATTACTTTATAGTTTTTTTATGCTTCAGAAGCTTTTCAGAGGTGGCTAACCTTATCTACTTTATGTTAAGTGTTTTTATTTTTAGCTTCCGATACACTTTTCAAATTGTGTTGTGTTTACCCTATTAAAACCTGCGGACTGCTATGTACCGCTGACTCAAGCATTATCTGCATGGGCAGGAAAAATTCATAAAAAAATTTTATGCATCACTGATTTTTAAATAGCATTTATTATGGTATTATTATTGACTATAAAAGAAACTTGTGTTTTATAAGCTTAAATATTTTTGAGTGTAGATAACAGAAAACCCATCTTAAATTGGCTTATGTAGTAAGAGAATTATTTCATATAACAAGAAATGCAGAGGAGGCATAATTCCAGGGCTTGTTTATTCACTGACTCAATGACATAATCAAGAACCTATGTACTTATGATCTTTTATTCAAACAACCTCAGTATCAGTGCTATTCTGTCTAATGGTGGCCAGAAAGATAAATGTGTAGACCAGGAATCATTTGCAACATATTAATAAGCCAGCCATGAAAATATTCCTTCTTGCTCATTATTTTATGAGTATCTTTCCCAAATGCTTCGTTGGCCTATTCCTTTCACTTTTCATTGGCCCGTACTATATTTTGTGTCCATATCTAAATCAATCATTGGCAAAGCAATGAAATCAAAGCAATTGCTTTAGAAAAACTAGTGACTTCCAACTTGCATCAAGAATCACCTAAGGGAATTGTAAAAACACAGATCATGAGTCCCCACCAAAATGTTTCACATCAGTATGTCTTTGATGGGTAAGATAAGTTCCATTTTTATAAGCCCACAGGCGATACTAATGCTGTCGGTCCTGGAGCCACACTTTGAGAACTGCTGCTCTAGTATACACATTCACTGATCTTCTAAAAGCCTATACATGAGTTCAAAAATCCTCTTACAGAATCAAGGTGTAACTTTTGCATCAGAAGAATCAAATTCAGTGACTATTATGATATCATATGCACAAAAGTTTCACACTAAGGTTTATTAGAAAAGCCCAAGACTGGAACTTATAGGCAAAGTTTTGCTATGCAAGATTATTGCAATCTGTTGAATGTAAATATTAAGAAAATGCATTGTATTTTAAGCATGTGCTCAAGCTAAAACTGAGCCCTTTTGAAATCTAGGAAATTTAAAAACAAGCAAAAAAATCAAATATATTTTTAAAGCTATAAACTTTTTTTTTGGCTAAAAAAAGAAAATAATTTGTTTGAGACCAGTAATTTAGGGAAAATGATCTTAAGGAGCCATGTGAAGAGTCAGCAATGCAAGTGAAGTAAGAGAAAGAAGTATAGGGACAAATTGAGTCTTCCCTGGACTCCACAGAATAGATAAGATATCCCCCGGGCTTAGGACACACTCAGATTGCTACAGTTCAGGACAGAACTGCCACACAGTGCTTCTCCAACTTTAATGTGCTTGTGTATCGATTGGGGATCTTATTAAAATGCAGAATATGATTTAGATGGTCTAGAGCAAGTCATGAGATTCCATTTTTCTAACAAGTTCCCACATGCTGTCAGTGCTGTTGGAACCAGAGTTCATTTTGAGTGGCAAGATTTTACAATCAAAAAGAAATCTAAGTAGACCTTGCTACATAAGAATTATCCAGGGAACTTGTAAAATGGCAAAGAGAAACTAGTAAATTGCTGTAGGAAGGGAACTAAAGAATGGACTAGGGGAGCATTTAGACATCAGGGAAATCAGTAAAGAGAATATCTCAATAGTCCATGAGAGAGAATATAAAAGTCTGAACTAACTAATCACGAAGTTGTAGAGGAAGAATCATTTTAAAGAGATATTTTTGGTGTATAACAAGCAGAAACTGGTAAATATAATTTATTATAAATAAATATGAAGGAAAGGCAGAAAAAAAGTATCTGACTTGGAATAAACAATCTAATAAATTGGAATTCACCAAGATAAGATAAAAAGAGAAAAAATACAGAGAGAGATGAGGTCATTTCCAAATGTGTTGCAGTTTTGGAACTTGAAAATGTGTGTGTGTGTGTGTGTGTGTGTGTGTGTATACATATATACTCTCTTCTGAATATATATAATCATAGTATATATTATAATGTAGTTCAGAAGAGAATTGCATGGCTGGATCTGGAGTAGGCTGAGATCAAGATTTTGAAAGTGTCACTCTATAGGTAATAGTTATAACCATTGGGATTAGTCCAACAATTATCAAGTGAGAGAGAACGAGATAAGACTAAAGTCATAACCAATATTAGTACTTCAGGGGCCTGTTGAGAAAAATAATCTAACAAAAACATTTAGGAAATAATGATCAGAGAAGTGAGTTTAAAGTGAGTTTAAAATGGATGGGACTTATTTAGAAGAGAGCAGTCAAAAAGACCCAGAGGTCAAGTAAGATAGGGATTGACTATAATTCTTTGTATTGGGTTATTACGAAATCACCGCTGACCTTGGCAGAGGAAAAAAAAAAATGAAAGTGGGATAAATAGATAAATTAAGCTCTTTTAAAGAGGAAAATAATAGTGTGAATATGAAAGAATATGGTAGGGATTATATACACAAGGATTATAACGTTTACAGTGAAACGCGATATGTGGTAGAAACATAATGGATGAACTCAAGGGATATATTTAACCTATTTAACCTAGTTCAAACTCCCAGGAGCAAGGAATTTAGCTAACAGTTCCACATTATCAGAGACCATTTGGATTTACATTTGAAAGTATGTCAAGTAGAAGGAAAAAAAAAAAAACCCGCAGAACTGCTAAGAATATTTTTGATAAGTCCACCAAGCTAAGACATTTCCTGAATAAAATCTGAAATCAGCTGCAAAAGCAGGGTACACAGTGACACGGTTAAAAAGATATTGTGAAACAGTAACTCGTCTAGAAATGAGACGATAGTTTTAAGTGTCTGCCAAAGTATTTGATTTAGAGGTAGAGAAGAGTTTTGATTGATGTAAGAAACAGCTGAAAACTTGCTAAAAATGTGGTTTAAGAACTCCACAGAAAGTCCTATGTAGTTGGGGTGTTCCGAATTCTGACAGAATAATGCCATTCCATCATCAGGTTTAGGTCAAGCAAGGACAGATGCATGTGGACTGTCCAAAATAGGAGACACTTAGAACCAAATCAACCTCCAAGGCCCAGACATAAAACTGAAAATGGAAAATATGGGCTTCTACCATTGGCTCAGTAAAAGAGAGGTAAGCAGTCATAGGAGAAGAGCAGACTAAGAGAAAGGGAAGACAGTAAAATGGAGCTCCCACAGAAAATAACATTTGTATTCAGAGACTGGAACAAAGGACAAACTGACATTAGGTGAAAATAACCTTAGAGTGCGGGCCTGCTTCAGAAAATATAATTGCATGCCATGCCTATAAAGAACAGCTTTTGTTAAAAGGAATGGGGAAACACCTAGGGAAATTCATGGAGAAGAAAAGCAGAGAACTAACTATAGATTCTCATGAATTCTTTTTTTTTTTAAGATTTTATTTATTTATTTGACAGAGAGAGATACAGTGAGAGAAGGAACACAAGCAGGGGGAGTGGGAGAGGGAGAAACAGGCTCCCAGGACCCTGGGATCATGACCTGAGCAGAAGGCAGATGCTTAACGACTGAGCCACCCAGGTGCCCAGATTCTCATGAATTCTTATCAAAGTTAAAAAAAAAAAAAAAAAAAAGGGAGAGGCAGAAAATTGAGCAATAGAAATAAAAGAGTTAAAGACCATGTACACACATGCACACATAATTCTGTAGATTATAGACCAAAACAGGAGCACATAAAATAGTTTAAATACAAAGCAGGCTGAGGAAACTGCCTACATAACTAAAGGGAGAACCGGAGAAAGAGGAAGAAATGGATGGAATCAGGTCTATTGTTTTCATGAACCAATGGGATATAACTAAATGCATAGGTAAATTTGTTTTGCTTGTAGAGTGTCAAATTTAAGAATTATAAATGAGTTACATACGATGGCATTTTTATTTTTAAAAATATACTATTGAAAATCAAAGGAGATAATGCAAGTGAAAGTGTTTTGATGAAGTTAAGTGTTCTATGTGGAAGGTGCAATTATTATCTTTACCTTGTAATTGCAGTGCTGGTTTTCTGTCCTTAAACCTTTGCTCATATCTAAGCAATCTGAATTCATTCTATGGCTAAGATGTCATTATCTTGTATCTAAGGCTCTACTAAATTCTAAATATATTTTGTCTAAGTGTGCACCTTCTGTCAACTCACTCACAAAGCTATCAAGAAAATCCATAAAATTTTCTAGCTTGTTTTTAATTAAAAGAAATATAACTTTCCATGTACTCTTTTCAAGAAAGAATATGCTTATTTTTAAAATATTTGTATTCCTATTTCAACAAGAAAAATAAAAAGAAAGGTTATACATCGAAAGCCCTACTTTAGTAGGTTTAAAAACACAAGTAAAATAAATCAGTATCATGCATTTTAGAGTTGTTATAAATATTCCTACCAAAACACAATTCTATCTCCCAGCTCATAGTAAAAGTAATGAATGGAGAAGTCATTTGGGTCTTAACTGTATCCGCAACAGTCTATTTCTTCAAAATAATGAGTGAATCAAAAAGGCAAATTTTTTTTAAGTTGGATGTTGATAATTAGTATTTCATTGTCTTGGTCTCTATACATTTTCCTATATTGTGACTCTTTTCTTACTAAAAATAGAAACAGTAAAGTCCATGATTTTAAAAAGTGAGAAATCATGTAAGTGATGTAATAAAGATTATAAAATAATGATAGAATTACTTCAAAGAAATACAAGAAAATAAAAAAGTAGTATACATATAATGTGCTACATTTCCTCTTTCCTTAAAAATTAATTTAGAAAATTATCAGACCACTCGCAGTGAAAAAAATATTATGTTTGAACTATATGAAATTACTAGCACTTAACTATGTTTTGGCCAACAAAGTGTAAATTTCTTATGGTTAGCCTGTATTAAATATCTCTACTTGGCATTTTGAAAAGTTTCATATTAATTACAATTTAAGATAAATCTGGGACCTTAATTTTTTTAAGGTTTATTTATTTGAGAGAGAGAAAGCGAGGGAGGGAGCATGAGCAAGAAGAGGAGTAGAAGGGAAGGGAGAAGGAAGCGGAATGAATCTCAAGCAGACTCCGCTATCCGTGAGCCCCATGCTGGGCTTGATCTCAGGACTGTGAGCCGGAAACCAAATGAGCCACCAGGCACCCCTGGATCCTTAACTCTTTAATGTGATGGAAACATTCTGTTAAAGTTTTAATATAACCACCCGGTATATTATATTTATATAGCATTTATTTTCCAATGGATTGATTTATTTATCTTAAATTTTTTCCTAGAGTTAGCTGTCTTTATGACAACTTAGACAAATTTTACTTTTATATAGAGACTCATCTTAAAAAGAAGTGAGCCTCAACAGACCTAGCACTGGAACTTATGCCTCTGCTTTTCTTTTCCTTTCTTTTTTTAAGATTTTATTTATTTATTTATTTGACAGAGAGGAGAGAGATCACAAGTAGGCAGAGAGGCAGGCAGAGAGAGAGGGGGAAGCAGGCTCCCCGCTGAGCAGAGAGCCCGATGCAGGGCTGGATCCCAGGACCCTGAGATCATGACCTGAACCGAAGGCAGAGGCTTTAACCCACTGAGCCACCCAGGTGCCCCGCCTCTGCTTTTCTTATCAACGGAGCCAATTTGTTAAATTTTGTGTATAACCTAAAAATCTGCCTGTGTACGAAAACAAAACAAAACAAAACAAAACATCTGTCATCCTAAAATTAGGAAATTTCAAAGGACTCTGACTAAAAAGTCAGAATTATCCAAATTCCTTGCAGATGAATAAAAAATGAGCACATTCAATGATCATATTACTTCTCAAGCAAATGATGTTAACTGCAGGTTTACATAGATGGTCTTTATCAAATTGAGATAATACCCTTCTATTCCTAACTTGTTGAAAATTGGTGTTGGCTTTTGTCAACTTTTTAAAAAGATTTTATTTATGAGACAGAGAGAGAGAGAGAGAGCATGAGCAGGGGGAGGGGCAAGAGCAAAGGTAGATGATTTTTTTCGATAAGTATTTACTCTATAAGTAAATAAATAACTGTACTATTTTTTCTATAAGTAAAAAAATAACTGTACTATCAATTTTATGAACTTTTCACAAAGCTACTATGAAATAAGAGGTCTAATGGCCATTTGAAATTCCTTCAGGGCCATCTAAAATTCTTTTGAAAATGTTCTTATTAAAGCCATACATTAAAGTTATATTTCATCATGACCAGGTGAGATTTATTCCAGACATACAAGGCTGATTGAGCATTGGAAAATCAGTCAAAGTAGCCCTCCATATTAACAAGCTGATAAAGAAAAGTCATACACTCTGAATTGACTCAAAAAAAAAAAGAAAGAAAAAAGAAAAAAGAAATTAATAGGGGTGCCTGGATGGATCAGTTGGTTGAGGGTTTGACTCTTGATTTCAGCTCAGGTCATGATCTCAGGGTCAGGAGATCAATCCCCAAGAGTCCACACTCCATGCAATCTGTTTGCGGTTCTTTCCCTCTCACTCTGCCCCTCCCCCTGCTCATGCTCTCTCTCTCTCTCTCTCATAAATAAATTTTTTTTTAAATTTGACAAAAGCCAACACCAATTCTCAACAAGTTAGGAATAGAGGGGAATTATCTCAATTTGATAAAGACCATCTATGTAAACCTACAGTTAACATCATACTAATGACTGAAAGACTGAATATATTTTACCTAAAATAGGGAACAAGGCGAGGGGGTCTGCTTTCACTATTCTGAACAACGGAAGTTCTGAGTGAGTGCAGTAAGACCAGAAAAGAAAAATGGATACAGATTAGAAAGGAAGAAATAAAACTGATCTATCTAAAATTACATAATTGTCTACATAAGAAAATCCCAAGGACTTTACCAAAATTAAAAAAAAACCTCCTATACCTAATTAGTGAGCTTATCAATGTCATAGGATCAACACAAAAATCAACTGCATTTCTGAATACTAACAATGAACATGTAGGAACTGAAATTAAAAACATGATACTCTTTATAATCACTCTGAAGAAAATTAATACTTAGGTATACACTTAATAAAATATGTATAGGACCTTTAACTTGAAAGTTATAAAATGTTGATGAAAGAAATCAAAGACCTAAATAAATAGAGAAATATCTCATTGTCATTGATTAGAAGACTCAACAGAGTAAAAATGTCATTTACTCCTTAATTGATTTATAAGTTTAATGAAATTTCTGCCAAAATTCCAGCAAAGTTTTTTGTAGGCATTAACAAGTTAATTCTAGAATTTATATGGAAAAGTATAGGCCACAGACCTTACAGTCCCAGGACTAGCTAAACTAATATTGACAAAGAAGATAAAGGAGGGATCATTCTACTTGATATTAAGGCTTACTATATAGCCAAATTAATCAAAATAGTGTAAATTTGGTAGAGGTCTAGACACATTGATCAATAAGATAGAATAAAGATGTTCTAAGTCATATCGATATGCCCAACTGATTTTTGATGAAGATGTAAAAACAATTCAATGGAAGAAAGATAGCCTTTTCAACATGTAATGAAAAAATTAGAAATCCATAAGCAAAAATATGAATTTTCATCTAAACTTCTTACTTATTCAAAAATTACTTCAAAGTGGTCATGGTTCTAAATGTAAAATGTAAAACTATAAAACTTTTAGACAAAATATAGGAGAAATCTTTAGGATCTAGAGCTAGTCAAGAGTTTTTAGACTTGACGCAAAAAGTATGACCATTAAAGGAAAAATTGATAAGGAAAAATTGGTAAATTGGATCTCATCAAAATTAAAAATTTGGCTCTATAAAATCCCATGTGAAGAGAATTAGAACACAAGCTACAGAATTGTAGAAAATAATTTGAATACCACATATCCATCAAAGGACAAGTAACTAAAGTATATTAAAAGCTTTAAAATTTAACAGGAAAAATTCAACCTGATAATAAAATAGGTAAAAATTGTGAAGAGACAGCTTACTGAAAAATATATACAGATGGAAAATAAGAATAAGAAGATATATTCAACATTAGGAAAATGCAAATAAAAAACACAGTGAGATATCACTATATACCTATCATAAAATAGTAAATCATAAAAATATCAAAAAATGAAAATGCCAGGATTCAGGGAAATTGACTATTCTTATACTGATCACAGAAATGCAAAATGGTATGACAACACTGGAAAACAGTTACAAAGTTTCTTATAAGTGTAAATATGCAATCACCATAAAATCCAGCAATTTTATCTTAGGCATTTTCCCCAGAGAAATAAAACTTATGTTACCCAAAACTCATAAATCAATGTAGCACTTTTATTATTCATAATAGCAGTTTTATTCATAATATAATTCATAATAGCCAAAACCTGGATAGCCAAATACTGGAATAGCCAAATACTAGATATAGCCAAATACTAGACACCATTTAACATGTGAATTTGGAAACAACATGTGAACGATTAAACTATTACATACATGCCATGAAATACTACTTAGCAATAAAAATCAACAATTATTGATTCACCTAACAACTTTGAAGAATCTCCGGCGTATTAAGATGAGCTAAAAGTGGTTATCCTAAGGGATTATATGCTGTATGATTCTATTTGTATAATATTTCGAAATGGCAGAATTTCAGAAATGGAAGGGAGTGGTGGTTGAGGAGTTAGGTGACATGGTGGGTAGGGGTACAGGGAAGAGAGGTGGGTGTGATTATCAATGGATAAGAGACACATGAACAATCTGTGTTATGAAACCCCTCAGAATCTTGACTGTGGTAATAAATAAGCAAATCTACACATTTGACAAAATTGTATAGAACTAAAATACACACACAATTAGAAATATAGGTAAAACTAGGCAAATCTGAATAAAATGAGTAAATTGTATCAATGTCAATATCCTAAGGTGATGTTCTGCTATAGTTTTTGCAAATTTTACCATTATGGGGCACTGGGTGAAGAGTACAATGAGATATCTCTGCATTATTTTTTTAAAATGCGTAGAAAATTTACATTTGAGAGACAAAAACGCAATATATTTTCATTGGTAGTGCCATTTTTCTCCCAGATTTATTTATAAAACATTTTCTTTTTAGGTTTTAATTTGCAAAATAATTTAGTATTGAGTAATTTTACTTTGGAGAAAATAATTTATACATAGGCATATATGCATTCACTGTGTTAGGTGATAGGTTAGTATAACCTATATGACCTAAGTATATGACCTAACCTGTCTTAGGTCACAAGTTGTGACCTCCTCATTCATTCCAATCAGCTATGACTTAACCTATACATTTTCATGTATTAGGCCTTAACTTACTTAGTACTTATAAGCATTTAAAAATAAACATTTCACCTGCAGAAAATCTTTCCTAAAAGACCACGTAGTAAAGTCAGACAGTTAGCTGGTACATCAGACACCACATTCATGACATGTGAAAGTGCTGAACATTGTAGTGAGTATATTAATGAGCCAGAGCTCTTGAAGCCTGTGCAATCAATCTCACTTTAAAATGAATGGGTTATCTTGATGATAGTTTCGTTTGTGTGTTTGGTACTCAACTGAATCCGTTTGGATAAGTAAAACTTGGAAGGAGGCATTCTATCTCTTTTTCTTTTTTCAACAATCAAACATCTTATCGATAAGCTAGTTTTCAGAACTGAATTTATTTAATCTATTAACATCAAACTTATTTGTAACTCATAGGAAGAAAAACAGAACAGTGAGGATTCTGCTCATTTAAGTTCAGTTATGTTAGATTATGTATCAGCAGAACATCTACACTGTAGGTTTTGCTGGCATAAATCAGACTACGCATGTCCCCAAAATCATCTCCCTTCTCTCCTGTAAATTCTAAGACCTTCACAACTAATATTAGTGGAAGGGAGTACTGGGTAATCTACAGCTTTTAATTATCTGTGCCACTGCTGCACTCCTATCATTAGCCTTGTGATAAGTAGACAAGTGGGGAAATCTATATTCATGATGAATGATGCAGTCTATATCTCTGGGGAAGGGGGTGAGCCAATTAACTTATTGAAGGGAGAGCCTCAGCACAGTGAAAGCAATCTTAGCTAACCTTCCTACAAATCCACAACAACCATAGGCAAAGATTTGTTTTGGTGCCAAACACTTCAAGAAAGAGAAAATGAGTATTAGTAGCTTCAAACTAGTTGGAGGAATTTAGCAGATAATTTGAAATAGAAAATATTTTTAATTAGCTAACACCGAAGAACTTAAATGATAATAATAATAAATAAAACCATAATGTGAGTGGCTTAACATTTCATTCGAAGTTTTTATTTTTCCTCACTTTGGCTAATTGGATCATTTCCACATGAATGAAATACATGCTAAATTATTTACAGATAATTACATGGCTATGCTGTTGCTAAAATATTAAGACACAGTTGTCCCACAGGAAACATTGCAACAGACACAGTCACATGAAGAAATGAATAGCCAAGGAGATAATGAAGGGGAATTATAAGAAAAGCTTATGGAACTAGAGGAGTGTTATTAAAATTAATTTATTTTCAAAATATTATAGGCATTTATTTTTTCATCCCCCCATCTTTATCTTCAAAATTAATGGCTCAAGTATCAGCCCCTTAAATTTGCTTAATATGAAAACTTGTATCAGAAGTTAGGCAACAAATACATTTAAATTAGATTCATAACCAATATTCCACTCCCAATGAACATGCTATCAACCACAACTGCAGAAAGGAAGGGTTCTATTTTCTATAGTTTAACTAAAGTGAGCCAGCTTTTCTTTAATAATGCCATTATTAATATCTAAACAAAGTGCTACAGATCATATTAGTGGGCATTGAAACTAAGTGCATCTTGACTGATCATAAGTGGTAGTTTTAGGTATTGCATTCCTCGGGCACTGTGGGCACTAATTAAGTACATTTTTGCATCATTGATCTTTAGTTAGCAGTTCATTTGATGCCATTTTTTGAGCCAAAGAAATTGTATATTAAGAAACAGCAATTTTTCAAGTTTGAAGTTATTATGGGGCAAAATAAAATTTATTATATTACATTTGCCTGCAATCTATTCTTTTGACTCTCCACTGCCAACTCCTAAAATATCCAAAATAATTCTGTTTTTCTCTCTTGACTTCACTGCGTTCCTCCATAATTCAAGGGAGGTTTATTCAGCCTACTTAAAGGACTTACACGCTTTAGAATCAATAGAATAGAGAGGTATACAACCCTCTAAGCTGGGATGTAGGATTTTTTTCATACATATGGGTGTCTGTATAGAAAGAAAGAAAGAAAG
>CM052896.1:66822643-66862489 GCA_028534135.1 Potos flavus
GGGGGGGTATTTTTATGTTATTGATTTGTTTTCTATGCTATTAGTTATTTAGGAATAAAACTTAGAGATTTCAATGAATCTGCAAGTTAAGAAAGATACTGAAGAGTGGGTGAGGAAAGACCATTTTAGGAAATAATACTATGGATTTTGAATAGGCTTACTTTTGATAATTTCTTAGAGATGTCAGTAAACACAGGAAGGATTTTAAGTACTTTGTGGCCCAATAGTTAGGTTCCCAGGTCATCAACCTTATCCCTGCCTCTTTTCCTTTGCCTGGAAATAGAAACTTGAATACTCTCTTAATATGAGACGGTTCCTTTTCTTCTTGATTTGCTTTGTAATTATAGAAGTGTTCATCTCCTTCCAGCCCTTACTTCTGGACCCATTACTGAGGGATCACAAATCTTGATTTTCCATGCCATATTCCAACAAAGGGAATAATGGCCCTTGGAGAAAAAACAGATTCTAGGACTTGGGCAGGAAATATGCAAAATTTCTCTGGAGCATACTGTAGCAGTAGCAAGTAAGAAAATGTTCCAATTAATGATAATAATAATAATTAAAAATTATAAAATACACAATGATGGTAGTTTTCCAAAGAGAAATAGGAGCCAACTGACAAAGCTCCTAAGGACCAAAGCTGGAATAATTTCAGCAACAAAATATAGTATTGTTTTATTATCCAAAGTATAACATAAAGCCCATCCTGATAACAACAACAAAAAGAGTGAAGAATTTAATAAATATGGGAAAAGAGAGAAATGTCCAACGCAGAAAAAAACACAATTTGTGTAGATGCTCCACCTTTTTGGAGTTGGAGCATAACTTCCCACTCCTTAAGTGAGAGCTACACAGTATGATGTCCTTCCAAAGAGTACAGTGTGGAAAGAGAGAAAAATAACTTTATAGTGGAGAAACATGACAGCCTCTGCTTCAGCCAGATGCTTAAGGTCAACATCAACAGTCACAAACCATGTTGGTAGAATGTAACTATGATATGTTATGAGGAAAATGTCACTTTATCCTTGTGATCTTATTTCCCCAAAACACCTCAGCACAGCCTAACCATGAAAAAAAAATCAGACAAATCCCAATTGAGGAACACTCTACAAAACATGACTGTACAACTCAACACTTTCAAGGTCACCAAAAAAAGGAAAGTCAGAAACTGTCACAGCCAAGAGAAGCTTTAGTGAATAATAATGTATCTATATTGGTTATTAATTATAACAAATGTAGCATACTAATGTAACAGGCTAAGAATAGGGAAAACTGAGTGTGAAGTATATGGAAAACTGAGTGTGAAGTATATGGAAACTCTGTACTATCTTTGTAATTTTTCTTTGAATCTGAAATTGTCATTAGATTACAAAATTTATTTTTAAAAAAATCACATGACAAACTTTGTAAAATTATTCTCTATTATTGTCATTTAAAAAGGAACAAATAATTAATGTGCTCTATGGCTTTCTATATTTTCTTTTCATATTTACGTGTAGTACAGATATAAGCCTTAAAGTACAACTTCTGTCTTGCCACCAGGAGAAAACAGGCATAAAGATACAGGCCAACACATAAGGATGGAGAAGTAGAAAGATGAGAAGAAACTGAATTCATGATAACCTCACTGAACTGCCTTTTTTATTTCTGAACTTCCTACCTTCAGACTTCTTATTTCCTGAAGCAAATAAATGTCCATCTCTTTGCTTGACGAATACTCCAAACAACCAGCAAATGTACCCCAAGGGAAGAAAGGCCAAGGATTATGATTCTGCAATAAATGTGGTATTATAACAGTACCAGTATTTTTCCTTTCTCCTCCTTATGCCACAATCTCAAGCATCCAAATGCAACAATTAATTCAGACTGAGAAGGTAGAGCTAGGAAGGAGAAAGGAGCTGATCCTGCCTCCCAGACCACTGAAAGCTTTTGGCTGCATCGAGCATGGCTTAGGGGAGAGAAGAAAGTTTTATGTGGTTAAGTTTTCAGAAATTTGATATTATAATGTACAGACTGGAGTTATATTATACCAGATTAGACTTTTATTATTTCAAAGTCATGAGAAATTTCTAGGATTCCCCCAAATTTTCATCCAAGAAAAGAGGAAGAATGAGTCTCAGGAATGGGGCTGAAGAGAATGTGGGAACCCATTTAAAGTTGTTCATTTGTTCCCCACCAAATCCAGCACATTGGATAAGTCAGCTACGCAGGTTTTCAGAAAATTTAGGGAAAGCCTTGTCTTCTGGTAGCTTGTGTTTTCTAACTATCAAAAACTCTTAAGGAAAGCAGTAAGAAGAGCTTATTTATATACCTATCTGTCAAAAAAGGGAGAAAATGACCTATATCTCAACAACAGCAACAATGACAAAACTTTCTAATGTGTTGGTATACAGTCAAGTTTAAAAATACTAAAAATGAGAGGGGCACCTGGGTGGTTCAGTGGGTTAAAGCCTCTGCCTTCGGCTCAGGTCATGATCTCAGGGTCCTGGGATTGAGCCCCACATCGGGCTCTCTGCTTGGCGGGGAGCCTGCTCCCCCCTCTCTCTCTGCCTGCCTCTCTGCCTACTTGTGATCTCTCTCCTCTCTGTCAAACAAATAAATAAAATCTTTAAAAAAAAAAATGCTAAAAATGAGAAACTAAGCTCTTGCTTATAAAATTTAATTTATAGTTTGCTTCCTTTTGTTTTTTCGATAAATTTTATTATTAAAACCTTTTCATCTTTTTCTTCTACATCTTTTGAAATTATTCATTTTTTCTAGTTTAATGTAATTCATTTAGATATATAAAGGCTATCTTTCTCTAGGGGAGGGAGGGATAAATTAATAAGACTACTTGGATAATCCTGTCAATATAAAAGCAACATAAGGGAAGCAAGTTAACAAAGTAACACTGATACAGGCCACTTGGAGAATTTGACTTCACTTAACCTGAGCTTCTACTCCATTTGACCAATATTATGTTCTTTTTTGCCAATCTTTGTGGCAGATAAGAAGAAAGAAAATGAAAGTTTTGCTTTATCTCTACCATCCATTCATATTTTCTGTCAGTCCTAAGTCTTTTACACTTCTTGCTCTGAACATATGTTTAAATTTTCATAGCTTGGTCCTTACTATTTTTTATGGATGTGTGTTTCTTTTGGACTTTAACCTTTCTAATGTCATGCTTACAGGTCTATAAAATCCTTTTATAAACATTCTTGACTATATTCTCTTATTCTCTCTCTCTCTCTCTCTCTTACTTTTTGCCTTTTCTAGATATACTTTGTAAACATGAGCATTTTGGCCAGCTATGTATATTAGCCTGTGAGATGTACTTCCAACTAGTTTCAGAAGCCATTCATAAAATATAATCAATTAATCAAAATATTAGTCAATTCCCACAATGGTATGAAACTAGAGATCAACAAGAGGAAAGATGAAAAGCCTACAAATATGTGGAAATTAAACAACAGATTTCTGAACAACCAATAGATCAAAGAAGAAATTAAAAAAGAAAGAAAATTTATCTTAATAGAATAAAAAATAAAAACACAGTGAAACTTATGGGATACAACAAAAGCAGTTCTGAGAGGAAAATGTATAGCAGAAAATGCACATATTAAGAAATTAGAAAGATCTCAAATAAACAATCTACCTTTATACTTCAAAGCAATAGAAAAAGAAGAAGCCCCAAGTTAGCAGAAGGAAAGAAATAATAAAGATCAGAGTGGAAATAAATTAAATGGACACCAGAACAACAATAGAAATAATCAATGAAAGTAAGAGCTCATTTTTTAAAAGCTAAACAAAACTGACAAATCTTTATCTAGACTAAAGAAGAAAAATAGAAGACTCAAATAAATAATATTAGAAATCAAAGAGGAGACATTACAACCAATAACTACAGAAATGTATAAGACCATAAGAAACTATTATGAACAACTACTATGCCAACAAGTTATATAACTGAGAGAAACTGAAAATTTCTAAAATGCACAACTTATCAAGACTGAATCAGGAAGAAACAGAAAATCTGAACAGACCAATGAGTAAAGAGACTGAATTGGTAATCAAAAACCTCCCAACAGAGAAAACCCCAGGACCAGATGGCTTCACTAGAAAATTCGACCAATCATTTAAAGAAGGATTAATGTTAATCCTTCTCAAAATCTTCCAAAAATTTCAAGAGGAGAAAACACTCCCAAACTGATTCCACAAGGCCAACATTACCTTGATACCAAAAGCAGACTCAAACAATACAAGAAAACTATAGACAAACATTTCTGATGCATACAGATGCAAAAATTCTCTACAAAATATCGAAACAAATTCAAGAACACATTAAAAGGATTACATATCATGACCAAGTGAGATTTATGCCTGGAACACAAGAATGTTTCAATATCTGCAAATTGAGAAAAATTGCAAAGAAAGAAATCACATGATCATCTCAAAAGATGTGGAAAAAGCATTTGAGAAAATGCAACTTTCTTTCATGATAAAACATTCAAGAAACTGGGTATAGAAGGAATACACCAGATCATGATAAAGGTCATATATAACAAATTCATAGCTAATATTGCTCTCGGTGGAGAAAAATTGAAAGCTTTTTCCTCTAAAATCAGAAATAAGACAAGGATGCTCTCTGTCATCACTCTTATTCACTATAGTAGTAGAAGTACTAGCTAGAGCAATTAGGAAAGACAAAGAAATAAAAGACATCCGAATCAGAAAGGGAGAAGTAAAACTGTCGCTATTTGCAGATATACAGTATGACTTTGTATTTCGTACATCCCAAAGACAACCAAACAACTGCAGGAACTAAACAATGATTTCAATAAAGTTGCAGGATATAAAATTAAGGAAAAAAAACAGAAATCAGTTGCATTTCTATACACTAATAATGAAACATCCGAAAAAAAAATAAAACTATCCCATTCATGATAGCTTCAAAAACAATAAAATAACTAGGAATAAATTTAACCAAGGAAAGGAAAGATCTATATAGTGAAAACTACAAGAAATGAAAGAAATTAGAAAATAAACAAATGGAAAGACCTGTCATCTCAGTGGATCCGAAGAATTTATATTGAAAAATATCCATACTATCTAAAACCATATATAGATTTAATGCAGTCCTCATCAAAATTCTAATGCTAAAAAAAAAAAAAAAAAATTCTAATGCTATTCTTTACCAAAAACAAAAACAAGCAAATAAACAAAAATACCTTAAATTTGTATGGAAACACAAAAATCCTGAATAGCTAAAGCAATGATGAAAGAAAAGAACAAAGCTAGAGGCATCACACTTGCAGATTTCCTGATTTCAAACTATACTACAAATCTATAGTAATTAAAAAGGTAAGGTACTGGCATAAAAATAGACGCATAGACAAATGGAACAAAATAAAGATCCCAGAATTAAACCTCTGCATAGTCAACTAATATTTGACAAGGGAACCAAGAACACCAAATGGGGAAAGGATGGTCTCTTTAACAAATGGTACTTGAAAAACTGGATGAACACATGCAAAAAAAATGAAATTGAACCCCTATCTTATACCACTTACAAAATTAACTTAAAATGGATCAAAGACTTAAACATATGACATGATCATCATAAAACTTCTAAAAGAAAGCCTAGGGAAGAGGCTCCTTAACACTGGTCTTAGAAATTTTTTTGCATATGACACCAAAACCACAAAAAACAAAAGCAAAAATCAATAAATGGGATTACATCAAACTTAAAAGCTTCTGCACAACAAAAGAAACAATTAACAACATGAAAACCAACCTCCAGAATGGGAGAAAAATTTTGCAAACTATATATCAGATAAGGGATTAGTATCCAACTAAATTGTTTCTATGCCTTGGCTATTGTGAATAATGCTGAAATAAACATGAGAGTGTTTCATTTCCCTTGAATATATACCCAGAAATGAAATTGCTGAATCACATGGAAGTTCTATTTTTAATTTTTAAAATTTTAATCTTAATCTCCAAGATATAAAAAGAACTCGTACAACTCAACAACAATAACAACAAAACCCCAAACAATCTAATTAAAAAACTGCCAGAATTAAATAGACATTTTTCAAAAAAAAAATCCAAACGACCAACAGGTACATGAAAAGGTGCTCAACACCACTAATAATCTGATCAATAAAATAAATAGTAGTGCTGAACTATAACTCATAGTATAAAATAAATATATATTAGTCTATACTGACTGATATAAATAATCGATCTAACTAGTTAATTTGAAAAGATGAGAAGAGATAATTCTTTATGGAGGAATTGAAAATAAATATGTATACATATATTACATATATGCAGATTCCATCCCCCAGCCCACCCCAGTAGAAGTTGGAGCTTAATTCTCCTTCATCCTGAGTGCAGACTAAAGTTCATGACTTGCTTTCAAAATATGGAAAGTGAAGAATTTGGCAAGGGAAAATTGTAACGTAATACTATCGGAGAAACCTAGAAGACACTATTTTATTCAAGTGATCAAGATTAAATCATCATATGTGCATAGAACGTAATGTGACAGGATATGAAAGTAGTTTCACCTCTGTGGTATTATTTCTAATAATCCATAACCCCAGTCTAAGGATAAAAAATATATCAGACGAACCCAAACTGAGAAACATTCTACAAAATGACTTACCAGCACTCCTCAAACTTTCAAACTAATAAAAAATAAAAAAAAGGAAAGACTAAAAAAACATTACAGATCATTCAAGACTAAGAAGACATGATAAGTAAATACAATGTGGTGTCCTGGGTTGGATACTAAAATAGAAAAATGTCGTTAATTGAAAAACTGTTGAAATTTTAATTAAGTCTAGAATTTAACATGGTCTGTTTATTTCTTTATTTAGATAAATATATCATAGCAATATAAGAAAATAACATTAGGAAAACTGAATCTAGGTGAGGAGCAGTCTTGCAAGTTCCTTTAAAAATCTAAAAACTCTCTAAAGTAAAATTTTCAAAATAAAAATATAATTATATATGTTATATTATAGCTTATTTATTTAAACCACAAATATTTAACTAATAGGTAATTTATTCTAAAACCCCTTTTTGGAGTGCTTTATATATAGTTTCAATGTGCTGGGGAGATTAGAGACATAATGGGACTGCATTTTACCTGTATTTATAAATTAGCACTGATCAGCAGGACTTTGTGATGATGAAATGTTCTTTACCTATGCTATCCAATACTGGAGTCACTAACTACACATGACTGTGGAGCACTTGAAATATGACTAATGAGACTGAGAAAATGTAGTTAATTTTTATTTAATAATCACTTGTGACTAGTGGCTATTGTGTTGGACAACACAGTTCTGGATAATCCATCGAGGGCATGTTCCCTCAAAGCAAGGAATCACCATCATAATTAATTTTGTATTTTTAATGGAGCTTAATATATTAAGCAATCAAAAATTATATTTAATAAAAATACTATCACTTTAACACATATAAACAGAAAGATAAACAATTATAGTTGTTAGCCAATAGTCATTTCAAATTTAAGTGTATTTGATACACAGAGAAGTGCATTTGATACAGATAGGTTAGCTTTTCTCCAGTCCTAAGAAGTTGATATTTTTTTGCTTCTGTCCTTCTGGGTGAAGCATGCTGTTTTGTACTAGATAATCTTATGTTCTCCATTTTCTTGAGATACAGTCTGATGTGACTTGATGAAATGTGACATGCTTGTCACTTTTTGTTAAAAGTGAGTATAGATGGGCAAATATCCATGTAACTAGAATGTTTTCCCATTATTTGTTCCTGGCAGGTAATAGTCTACTAGCAGAGCCCTACATGGAAAAAAACCAAAACCAAAAAACATTGGCATTAAAAGCAGCTGATGCCTTAACAAAAAACAGTTAAAGCATTAAATTCAAGAGAGACTGCTTCTATATTCTCACGGTTCTGTCTTGCTTCCCCATAGTCTCATTTGAAAGGTTGAATAATAATTACTTTTTAAGCAAATAATCAGAATATATACGTGGAGTCAGATGAGGAACAAATAGGACCAGTACACCAGTATTGCTTTTTTCTGGAAAGCATATTTAGTGAAAAGGGAGAGAAATTGTGCAGACAGTGTATGATATATAACTAGAATTGTTTCTTATTAGAATACTTTTCTGACTTGTCCAGGAGGCATTATACTTTAAGCCATGTACTTAGTGATGCATAAAATTTCTACTTATAATGCCATATGAATTCCACTTTCTACTATTATGAAAATGAGGAGTAACAGAAAGATACTCCGTTTTCTTTCTGTCACTCTCAAAAATATTAAGGTAATAATATGAAAAAGTATTTATCTAAATGGCTATCTTTTTTTTAAAGTCCATGCAAGGCAAGAAACAGCCCAATGCAATTTGATTTAATTTATACATGGTTCACAAAAGATAACATATAGCTGAAAGAATGTATTTTAGCTAGTAAAAGTAGAAATCATTTCAAGGAGGCCAAATATTCTAGATTTACCTTTAACCGTCACAGATAAAAAGGATTAATTAATGAAGTCTGCACTCAATAGATAAAGGGCTCCTTTGGTAGTCTGTTAATTTTCTTGAAAGAGAAAGATAGTCCAGGTTGAATTTTCTCTTAGCCTGAAATGGATTCCAGCTCTTCCTTCTTAATATCAGGAGAAAAAGAAAAAGAATATAAAAGCTAAAAGTTAATCATAAATATTACATCAGTAGCATCCTTTAAAAACTGCCTAAATATGCAGTGTATATTTAAAGTCATGAATCTCATACACTTCACAAGATATCTAGAATTTTTTTAAAAAATCAAAGAATCTGAAATCTGTTATAGTTCATATGATTTATGATACCAAAGCATATTAACATTATATAGTGCTACATTAGTCAAATTAAATTCCATGCACATAATGATGGAATAGAATCTTTCATACTATTTATTCATTTTTGAGTGGAAACAATGCAAATTTACTATTTATTGTAAATGTCTTCTCAACATTGGGTGAAACATTCTTAACAATACCTGTGATGTTGGTAGAACTTATATAGAGAATAAAATAGTGATATTCCTTAAAGGAAATAACATTCAACTTTGGAAAGACTCACTAGGAAATAGTTTTACAGATGTTATGAAAATGTCAGGGCCCACAATAATCAATGACACCTATAAAATTAGATTTAAGTTCTGACAAAAAAATAAAGGTTAACCCCAAACAATGCTTTAAGAGTTTCAAGCTGCTGTTATCAAATGTGTTAAAAATTGAACTATTGTTCTGAGTTCAGAACAAGGGACTGAGAGTTTTGGAGGGGAGGGGGAGAGGGGATGGGCGAGCCTGATGGTGGGTATTGAGGAGGGCACGTATTGCATGGAGCACTGGGTGTGATACATAAACAATGAATCTTGTAACACTGAAAAAATAAAAGTATTTGGGAAAAAAAAATTGAACTATTATTAAAAACATGAGAAAATTACTTTTAAAGTGAAATTTTTTTTCTCACAACCTGTAGAATGCTTTTGCATGATAAAATGAAGGTACTGTATAGTTGAGAATTATTCCCAAATTTTATCTCCAGTCTGGATCATCAGAAGAGATGACCAGAGGGGTGCCTGGGTGGCTCAGTGGGTTAAAGCCTCTGACTTCGGCTCAGGTCATGATCTCAGAGTCCTGGGATCAAGCCCCCATATCGGGCTCTCTGCTCAGTAGGGAACCTGCTTCCCCTTCTCTCTGCCTACTTGTGTTCTCTCTCTCTGTCAAATAAATAAGTAAAATCTTAAAAAAAAAAAAAAAAAAAAAGAAGTGATGATCCGAGTCATAGATCCAAATCATCAGTTAGATGATTTAATAGGTAACTCAATAGGTACCTTAATGTATCTAAAAATAAACTCTCGATCTATCCCTCAAAACTTGCTCTTCTCAAAGTCTTGCTTCCCCACAGTATCCACTATCTCAGGATATGGCAACTCTCTTGAGTTATTTCACAAACCTAATGTTGTCCTTGACTTTTTTCATATTTTCAGAAAACACATCCAATCCATCAGCAAATTCTGCTTAAAATAGTATACAGAATACAACCACATCTCCCTACTTCCACTATACTATCATCTCTGTCTTAAGTTACTGCAATAATAACTGGTCTCTTTGCTTCAGCCTTTGCTCCACACCTCATATATATTCCATTCTCAATACATATAATGCTTCTAATGTATAAGATGGATTTTTGTCACATCTCTCTTCAAAATTGTTCAGTGGCTTTTCAACTTCAAAACCCCAAATCCTTATGATGGCTTATAAACTCTTACGTATTTGAACACACCACTCTTTGGTCTCATCTTCTACTATTTCTTTTTTATCCATCTGCTTCAGACAGAACTGTTTCTCCTTGAGAACAATAAGCATCTTTTTCCCTATTGTTCCCTCTGCCTGAATGATCTTCCCCCAGATATCCTACATGGCTCTTGCATGAATACCTTAGCACTTCTTGCAAATGTCACTTTATCCATTTACCTCTCTTGATGACAATTTTAAAACAGTACCTCACCTTCTCTATACCCTTTCTCTGCTTTATTTTTCTTAATAGTACTTATTATATATTTTTAGTGTGTTTCCCCTAAAAGAATGTTATTTAAGGGCAGAAATTTATATCTCTTTTATTAACCATTCTATCCCCAGTTCTTCAAACAAATGCCAATTATGCGTGTGCTCAATAAATTTTTGATGAATAAATAATTGATATGTGAATAACACAGAACCATTTGATTACAATTTTGTTTACCTAAGATATCAAACATCTACTGTGGTCTCTTCAGCCAGTTTCATATTTAAACTTCTGATTCAAAACCTATAGTGTACTGATCATGTTTGCCTGTGGCATTTTAATTTCAAGAAAACCAGCAAACATTTGTTTTGTTTTACTATACAAAATCACTGTGCTAAGTATTCTGGAATAAAAATGTAATAAAAACTCAAAGACCTTATTTTTTAATTAAAAATACAGTTCTGGGGTACCTGGGTAGCTAAGCTGGTTAGGCAGCCAACTCTTGATTTCAGCTCAGGTCATGATTTCAGGGTTGTGGGATCAAGCCCCCATACCACCCTATGCCCCTGCCCTCATAAGGCTCCATGCTCAGCAGGGTGTCTGAGAGTTCTCTCTCTCTCTCTCTCACCCACTTCCCCTGCTCTCTTGCTCTCTCTCACTCTCTCTCAAATAAATCTTAAAAAAAATAATAATAAAAATACAGTCCTAGCATCATTTACTTTATAGACAAATGGAAGGAAATGCATGTAGGAACACAATTATTATTAACATCTCTTCATAGATACAGAACATCTATGCTCTGGGAAAGTTACTCATTGTTATCATATGCTAGCTTTGAGACTGACATCATATGAGTATGTTTCCAGGAAAACATGCCTAGAATGTAATGATGGGTACATCATGGGGTACATCATGCAAAATAATGCATGGGATATAAAAATTAAACTTCTTGAGGTGCAATTTAGCATAATGATTCCAAAATTATATTTCTTTAAAACACATTGCAGACCAAATCAAATACAGAAAGAAACTCACACAAAAACAAAATGTACAGCATGGCCCAGGAACAACTAATTTGTGATTTCTGATACGAAGGAATTATAACATACTTAGGTTTTTCTTCTTCGTTGTTAACCATCTTTTGTATTAAAAGAGTGACATTTGACAGATGGCTTATGTGTGATCCAAAAAAAAAAATGTAGGCAAGACTCAAAAATATGTCAATATTTATCTAATTCTATCCTGGGGAGGAAGGAGCTGTGATTCTAGGCAAGCAAGTCCAGTTTTTAAGGAGGAAATACTGCTATTATGGAACAGTATAATTTATCCAATTGCATTACCTTGAGATTACTAAAAGGAAAAGGAAGAGGAGAAGGGGTGGGAGGAGATGTAGATGAAGAAGACAAAGATAAAGATGAAAAAGAAGTTTAAAAAAGAGGAAGAAGGCAAAGATGGTGATCCCAATAAACTTTCAATCCTTTTATTCCCAAACTCTAGTCACCACTTATGGCAATAAATCGGCTGATGGTTTGCAAGCATTAATAATGATGATCCATTTAAGTATTTTTATTCATTAATTCATTCAACAAATAGTTTTGAGCACTTGCTACATGCAAGGCTCAACTACATGTACTCAACTCTGGGTCATCTGGAGAATATTATACATAGCTCCTTTCTTCATGTAGCAATACTATAGTAGACTTTCTTCTTAGGAAGATATGCCCAGTTCTGAATGCTAAATGATGACTGTGTTTTTAAACTAAGTATTTATTTTCTAGTGAAAATAAATGACATCTGATTTATCAAGTATCAGTTGCTTGTGAAGTCATTAAATGTTCATCAGTGACATGTAGTCAGATTATTCATGGATAAAAAAACTTAAGTCTTATTTCTAGATTAACAGCTCAATGAATCTGTTGAGAAAACTTGGCCTAGGATAGTCTTATCCAAGCACTATCATTCTTTGGGGACTGACCAGAGCAGTCTTAATCTTTCTTTGTTCTATCTTCCTTTCAAATGCTGCATGGTATATATATATTTTAAAACCTACAGACACAGTAGAAGAGTTATAGGTTTGGATTAATTGTGAGTACTGGAGAAAAATTCACTTAAAGAGTAGCTGGACTGGACCAGATGAGCAGTTGATAGGAAGAAAGAGGGTCAGTGCCTTTCCAGGCTAGAAAGCAACATGATAAAACATGCACTACCTCGCATTGACATGGTGCAGGGTCTGAAGTGGCATAGTACAGGCTATGTGCAGAAGCTATGACAGTATGGTAGGAATGAGTCTATATTCTACAGAACTTTGGATGTCATTTAAGAGAATTACATGGATAATGGTCAGCTTCTTTTTAATGTACAGTGGCAATAATGAGCAGAATAAATTAGATGAGCAAGAGATTAAGCAGAGGATAGCTGATAAAGACAGCAGACTAATTCTCTGAAAGCCATTTTGTTGAAGGACACTTTTCTGGCAGAAAGGGATATGGTTCACCAAATGACCAATTCACTTAATGACCAATTCACCAAATTGTTTTAGCCCTTCCCCTCAAAATGGACTTTACTGATTACTTATAAAATGCACAATAATTTCTGTTGCAGCGGAAGGTTTCAACAAGCTTTACAAACATTTCTCTCCCAGAGATTTGGTTTTGATACAGTCATTTTGCCCTACTTGTTTTGCCCCAGTTGCTGTACTGGAAAGAGCAATATTAAATGAATTTGTTTTTCCAGTTACTATTTTTTAAACAGTGAAATGGGTCAGTCTCTTCCAGACATTTTTAATACAAATACTATCTTTCTCCCTTTCCTTAATATTGAGATTTTTAAATGGATCTATCAAATTAATTGTTCATATTTTTCTCATTTCATGAATCCCATGCATCATGCCATTCAGTATCATATACAGGAAATGATAAATTTCTTCAAGTGAAATTTAATAGCTGTTTTATTTCCTCTATGTTTATAGACTTCGTCAGTAAGCAAACAAAATTTATGTGTACATGTACATTTTCACATATCACTGTTAACTTTCTCATTTATCAAAATTCTTAACCCGTGGGATTTGTACTCCAAATTAGACATATACTTCATATAAATTAGTACAGACATAAATTCACAAAAATAAAGAAAACAGGAAACTGTACTAAAGTGAAAGTCTACCAATTTTCATATAAAATGTTGATTATTCAAGAAGTGCTCAGAGATGACATCATCATAATGGCAACATAGGTTGTTCCCAACTTCAATCTACCTCACAGAACAGTTAACAACTATTCATAGACACCACTGAGAATCCTAGAACATGGGAGGGAGGCTGAAGTACTCCCTACACCACAGAGACCAAGATAGACCACATTAAAAGGGTGAGAGGAGCAGCAATATGCTGATCACATTGACCCTCCCCCTGGCCAGTGCAGCGCCACATTGAGAGGTCTTACTGAGCCTGCAGTTTGTCCAGTAGGAAAAGAGAGCCTAGGGTGGACATCAAGGTCCCCAGCATTGTGAGTCACTTCTTGGGAGCTCCTATTCCCATCTTGCTCCATGGGGATTGTGGGGAAATTTGTAGGCCTTGATCACTGGGAATCTGATTGTGACAGATGTGATGGGGTAAAGAAGTAAAAGTGCAAGCTTTAGGTATTTTATTGAAGATATTTCATGTAAACTTCATGGTAACCACAAGAGAAAAACCTATAGTAATTACATAAAAGAGAATGACAAAAAACCAAAACATACTTATATCAAAGGACATCAAAACATACAAAAAAATAGAGAGAGAGAGAAAGAGAGGTCAGGATATAAACAAGGAACAAAGAATCTACAAAACATCCCAAAACAATTAACATAATGACAACTGTAAGCCCTTATCTATCAATAATTACTATAAATATAAGTAAGTTAAATTCTCTAATCAAAAAATAGAGAATGGCTGAATGGATTAAAAAAATAAGACCCACTGATATGTTCCCTACAAGAGAATTACTTTAGTCCTAAACATACATGTAGACTGAAAGTGAAAGGACAGAAAAACATATTTCAAACACATGATACCCAAAACAAATAGCAACAACAACAATAAAAAAGAGGTAGCTATACTTATATCAGAGAAGATACACTTTAACCTAAAAATGGTAAAAAGAGAAAAGAAGGTCATTATATAATGATAGAATTGTCAATCCATCAAGATATAAAAATGTATACACACAACATGGGAACACACAGATATATAAAGTAAAAGTGAACAGAGCTGAAAGGAGAAATAAGCAGTAATACAATAACAGTTGGGTACTTTAACACCCCATTCTCAACAATGTATGGATTACCCAGACAGAGAAATAGAAAGAAAATGGTGGATTTGAACATTACTAAGGACCAAACAGATCTAGTAGACATGTACAGAACATTCTATTTCACAACAGCAAAATATACATTCTACTCAAGTGCACATGGGACATTTTCTAGGACAGACCATATGGTAGGCCACAAAAAAATGTCTTAGCAAATGCAAACATTTTGAGATAATACCAACCATCTCCTCTTACCATCTTAGTATGAAACTAGAAATCATTATTAACAGGAAGAAAACTGGAAATTCAGGAATACATAGAAATTAAGCTCTCATGAATGAATAATGAACCAAAGAAGGAATTAAAGAGGAAATAAAGTGTCTTGGAAAAAAAAAAAAACAAAAATGAAATCACAACATACCAAACTAATAGGATGCAGCAAAAGCAAGCATAAGAGGAAAGTTTCTATAACATAGGAAATGCCTATACTAAGAAACAGAAAAACCAAATAAAAACAAAAACATAACAAAATAAAACAAAAAAACACTAAACCAACACCTTAAGGAACTAGAAAAGAACTGAGCCCAAATTTAGCAAAAGTAAGAAAACAAAAAGACTAAAGTATAAATGAATGAAATAGAGAAGAGGAAAGCAATAGAAAAGATTAATATAATTATATATAATTAATGTAAATGAAGTAGAGAAGAGGAAAGCAATAGAAAAGATTAATATGACTAATATAATGAAATAGAGAAGAATGCAATAGAAAAGATTAATGTAAGGTAATATAACTATAATTAATATAACTAAATTAATTAACATAACTTAGTTCTTTGAAAAGATAAACAAAATTGATAACCCTTTTGCTACACTAATGAAGGAAAAAAGAGTGAGGACCCAAAGCAACAAAATTATGAATAAAAAAGGAGACGTCACAAGGGATACTATGGAAATACAAAGGATTATAAGAAGCTACTGAGAACAATTATATACCAATAAACT
Organism: Potos flavus; assembly: GCA_028534135.1. Classification (NCBI taxonomy): domain Eukaryota; kingdom Metazoa; phylum Chordata; class Mammalia; order Carnivora; family Procyonidae; genus Potos; species Potos flavus. The sequence goes on from CM052896.1 coordinate 66,838,458, forward strand.
GGACACCTTAGAAGAAATGAAAAAATTCTAAGAAACATATATCTGACCAAGATTGAATCAGGAAGAAAAAAAATGGAATAGTCCAATTACTAGTAAGAAGATTAAAGCAGTATAAAAAAATCTTCCAATAAAGAAAAGGCCAGGACTATATGGTTTCTTGGTGAATTTTACCAAGTTTTTAAAGCATTAATACTGATCATTTTCAAACTCCTCCAAAGGAATTAAAGAGGAGGGAATACTCCCAAATTCATTTTACAAGGGCAAAATTACCCTATAACCGAAGCCAGAAAAGGACACTGCAAGAAAACTACAGGTCAACATTCCTGTTGAATATACAAACAAAATTTCTCAATAAAGTATTCACAAACTGAATTTGGCAGCTCTTTAAAAAGATAGTTCACCATGATCAAGTGAGATTTATCCCTAGGATGCTAGTGTAGTTCAACATACACAAATTCATCAATATGATACATCACGTTAATAAAATGAAAAAAAAATTATATGTCATCTTAACGGTAAAAAATATTTTTTTAATAAAATTCAGCATCCATTCATGGTAAAAATCCTTAACAAATTAAATATAGAAGGATTATACCTAAGATAATAAAAGCCATATGATAAGACCATAGCTAACATTATATTGAGTGGTGAAAGTCTGAAAGCTTTTTCTCTAGGATTGGGAACAAAGCAACACTCTTATTCAAAATAGTTGAATAAGCAACCCTCTTATTCAAAATAGTTTTGTTTTATTTAAAAAAAAGAAAAAGAAAAAAGTGATCAGTGTTTGATTTTAAGGATATGCTTAAAACAGACTTTCATTGAACTCAACTCACATGAATTAAAAATAAACTGAAAATTCAAGGCACTGGATTAAAAATATGATGGAAGTGAAATAATCCACCCCATTATTCATCAATTTCTTATTATTTGAGATACATGTTGTCTGAAATTTAAAATGCTAGCATTTCTTGTTTCAATACTAAATGGTCAAAGTTTATTGAAGCAGCCCATGGGGGAAAAAAATAATATAAACTTTTAAAATAGATATTAAAACTATGGGGGAGTTAATTATAAATGTAGAATTGACCATTAAGTAAGTTTTCAACTTAAAAGGATTTTTAAATATTACAGAGAAAACATAATGGGCTCTTCAATTATGTTTGAAGCAATTAGAATGAGTACTAGAAAGCCTATTAGCAGAACCTGGCACTTGGATTGGAGATGTTGGTTGAGGAAGAACAGTTAATAGATTTTGCTCCTAGGTTACTGAGAGGTCAGAGTTACTCTTATCAAAGGTTGAAACAAGAAGAAAAAAAAATATATTGTCAGGAAAGATAATGAGGAATTAAGGGCATGTTGGAATGGAGTATGACATGTTGGAATGACATGGTCAAATATCCATCAAACAATGAAAAATTTGGGCCCTAGAGCTCAGGATAAAATTCATCAGAATAATTAGAAAAGAAGAATGTAGTTATCCAATATTTATTATACATCTACAATGTATCAAGTGCTAAGGCAAGCATTTTAAATACGTATACTGATTTACTCTCGATGACATTTTATAGAATGACTTTATATCCTCAGTTTATCCTCAATTATAAACCAAGACTAAAAAAGATACAAGTTACTGTTGTAAGTATATTTTTATAGGTTATATTATTGTTTCCAGTTTTGTGTCTCCTTCCCAGTGGAAGGATTATATATTCCTGCCCCTTGCCATATGATTTGCTATACCTCCCTAAGGAAGGAGTATATTTCTGCAGATCATGAATATCATGCTTATCTATGTGACTTGCTCTAGATATTTATGTATGCTATACTCAATTAGAAACTTTAAGACTGGTCACATGGAATGATCACACGGACTTGTTATTTTCCCTTTCCTTTTTCCAGAAGACAGGGTTTTTTCCCTCAGCTTGGATCCAGTAGAAAGAAGGCATATAAAACAAGAGAGACAACATCTGATATAAAATATAAGCAAGGAAACAAAATTTGTGTTATAATCTTCTAAGACTCAAGGGTTGTTTCTTATGCAACATAACCTAGTAAAAGTCAACTAATACAGTGGTAAGTCATGGAGCTCATTGTGAAAGTAAGTTCTATTTGGCTTTAAATCCCATGCATAATCTATGAAATAATTCTCTCTTTCATTATAGGATATGTAAAGCCATGTGTAGATGATGTAATTCAGAACTGAGTCTAAATGTTCAAGGACAATCTTGGGAAATCTCCATTTTGTCAATACACAAAGTGGGAGGAGAAAGGAAGGAGACCAGAAAAAAAAAAACATATAAATGCAGGAGACCAGAAAAAAAACATATAAATGCAGTGATAAAAATAAATAAATAAATGCAGTGATAGAATAGTTAATGCAGGGAAAAATTTCAAGAAGAAGGAAGTGATCTGCAATATTGCAGAAAATGTTGAATATTGAAGAAAATGGAAAGGATGAGGACTAAGAAGAATCTAAGAAGAGATTTCTGGTTTTAGAAATCAGATCATTGATCATCTTCAAAGCTTGCTTGACATATTTGAAGAACTAAGACGTCAAGGGAAGGCCAGTGTTCACAACCTCAGTCTAAGAACCCTTTGGTATGGATCCTTGGATTACATGCATATGAATCATTAAATGCACTGACTTTACATTGCTTATGTAACAAATTACTACTAAGTTAGTTTAAAACAACACCAATTTACTAGCTCACAGTTTCTATGGGTCAGAAATCTGACATAGGATTCACTGGGCTAAAATCAAGCTGTGAACAGAGCTATGTTACTTATTGGCAGCTCAAGAGAAGACTCCATTTGCAAGCTCATTCAGGCATTAGCCAAATTCATTTCCTTAATAGTTGTATGATTTAGAACCCACTGCCTTGCTGGCTATCAGCCAGGAACTCTCCTTAACTCCTAAAGACCTTACATCCTCTTTGTACTTGGCCCCCTACTTCTCGGAACCAGTAAGGTACATCACAGCCTTTGAGTATTTGGAATTTCTCCTAACTTCCCCTTCTTTTGAATCTCTTTTGCCTTACTCTTCTGGCCTCATTCTCTGATTTTTGCTTTCCGTTTCTGCTTTTAAGGCTTATGTGATTAGAGTGATTGGGCTCACTCTAATAATCCAAGATAATATCTTCATTTTAAGATCAGCTGACTACTAACCATACTTCCATCTGTAAAGTGTCCTCACAGCAGAACCTAGATTAGTGTTTAATTGAATAAACAGAAGACAGGAAATGAGGGAAAATTTTTAGAATTTTACCACACCAAGGACATTTATTAAAAATATAAATTTATTCTCCGCCAAAGTTCTGTGAACAAAATTCTAGGATAAGACACTGGTTTACATTTATATAAGCCATTTCGGTAATTCTTTTGGAGAATAAAACTTAAAAACAGCTTATCTGGGGCACCTGGGTGGCTCAGTGGGTTAAAGCCTCTGCTTTCAGTTCAGGTCATGACCTCAGGGTCCTGAGATCGAGCCCCGCATCAGCCTGTCTGCTCAGTGGGAAACCTGCTTCCCCCTCTCTCTCTGCCTGCTTGTGATCTCTCTCTCTCTCTCTGTCAAATAAATAAATAAAATCTTAAAAAAAAAAAAAACAGCTTATCTATGAGGTCTATGATGAGCTTCATTGCATCTAATATTTGAAATTTTATGGAAAACATTTTCATCATATGCATTTTTCTAAGGTTAGTTTACCTAATTTTTAAAGGCTAGAAAGGTCCTATGACCCACAATACTTAAGAATAACTAATTTAAGGAATGAGTGAATATGAAAAGGATGCAAGAGTGTAGCTTACACTTGACAACTTTGACAACAAAGTAAAGGAAATTTATGGGATGGTACTTTGAGAAGGAGGCCTGTTTGAGGGCATTTTTTTTAAGATAGATAAGAATCTGGCATTTGGAAGGAAAACAGTTTATGGATGGGAACATTCAAAAGCAGAATGAAGACACCTGAAGTAGCAAATTACCTATAACTATGAGATTAAGGGAATAGTTGGAAGTTTTAATTTTGTAATAGAATAGAAAAATGTTTTCTCTAAGAGAAAAGAAAAAGTGGACAAGTAAAAATTCAGAAAAACACTAAGATAGCACAGCCATCACCTTTTCAATTAAGTATGAGTAATATTGCCTACATTTTTTAGGGATTAGAGGGCTTGACCAGCATGGAATGAGTTAGAAAAGAAGAGATGGAAAAAAACCTAAGGATTAGACAAAGGTAAAAATAAAATGAATAGACTTTCAACGCTGCCTATTAAGAATATATAATACGGATTTGAACAAAAACAATTTTCAGTAATAGAATTGTTTACTTTTTATTTCAGCATTCCTCTTCTGTGGTCATAGAATTCAAATGACTAAAGTACGAAAAAATCAATTATATGAAAGCTATTACTGAATTAACAATTTAGATCATATTTAATAGGATACTAGCTATGCTGAGATGCAAAAGTCCTGTATTAAAATCTCAAATTTAGTATTAAGTTTGTTAAAGAACTTTAGTCAAATCAGTTTATTTTAAACTGTCTCAGCTTTTTCAGTGGCCAAATGGGGATAACACTATTTGCCCCATGTAACCTACAGGGTAACTTTGTGAAAAATAAGAACTATAATGTATTTTTTAAAATTAAAAGATAAATTAACCACATCTTACAAATTTATTGGTAGCTGTGAGAAGTACCAAAAAATAGGGTATTAGTATAATATCAGATATCTTTCTGCACTACAACCAAATAGAAGCTTTTCGGAATATAGAAAAAACTCAGTATTAAAAGGGGAAAAAATGCTCCGAAGCTAAACTTCCAATTCCAGCAAAATGGCAGACAGCATAATTGTAAATGCCCCTATTTCATTCACCAAAAATAGTGGATGAAATATGAAAACACTCATCATCTTTGGTAAAATAGTTTCTAAGTGGCTGCACTGAAAGAAACATCTTAAATTTATAGGTAGACTTATAATTTGCTTCATTAAGAGGAAAAGTATATCATTTAAATGCAAAAACAGGAAAAACCCACAAAACTGACAATTAAAAAAAGACTTCCCATTAACTATCATTAGGTTTATCCATTCAACCAAGAAAATAACTATCACAGAATCTTAGAAACAATAAACAAAAAGAACAGTTAAAAATCTAATTGTATTTTTCTAAAATGAAGGAAAGCATGTATATAATTTTTTAATTGGCCAAAATTGCACATAAAAGCATTATAATTTAAATCCTTTATATTCACTCTCAATGTACTGAAAATTATAGACTTTCATTTGGTTTAACTCTTGCAAGTCTTTTGTGTTTCTTTGGATCTCTAAAATCCTATAATTCACATAATCCTAAATTCTTTGTTAATCAGAAATGTCTGACTGAAAAATCTATTATTCAAAGACTCAATAACTAAATATATACATGATGAAATACTACATATATCTAGTAAAAATGTTAATTTTGAAAAGTGAAATGCCTAATTCTCAAATATGGTAGTCACAAATAATATCCTTTAACATCTGCTCATCCTCACTTAAAAATTACACCTAGGTGGTATCTGCTCATAAACTTTGTTGACTAGATCTCTCCATTTTCCCTGCTCCCATTTCCATGTAGCACTCTGAGGGGCAAACCCGGAGGCTGCAGCACATTGTGGGGCAGGCAATTGTCCTATGTATTGCCCAGGGCCCAAATAGGAACTGGGGATTAAATATGTGACTTTGGTATCTAATAAACCCAGAAAAATATTTTTATCTAAGGAAAACTAATTGATGAAACTCAATTTGAAAGTGAATAGGATATTTCCAATGAATTTAAGGCAAAATTACTATTTTTGAATGTAATAAATACAAACATTGCCATTTCATATTCAAATACTCTTCCTTATGATAATTATTGATTAAAGATAGTGCTGAAAATCTCTATCTTTATTCAAAATTTGAACACAGAGTCAAGAAATAGCAGCGGAGATGGGGGCCAATGCTCACAACACCATTGTTCTCTGGTTGAGTGACCTTGCACTGTTAAACACTTTTTTTTTAAGATTTTATTTATTTTTGGGGGGCGCCTGGGTGGCTCAGTGGGTTAAAGCCTCTGCCTTCTGCTCAGGTCATGATCTCAGGGTCCTGGGATTGAGCCCCGCATCAGGCTCTCTGCTCAGCAGGGAGCCTGCTTCCCCCTCTCTCTCTGCCTGCCTCTGCCTACTTGTGATCTCTCTCTGTGTCAAATAAATAAATAAAATCTTAAAAAAAAAAAAAGATTTTATTTATTTTTTTGACAGAGAGAGAAAGAGAGCACAAGCAGGGGAAGCAGCAGAGGAAGGAGAAACAGGCAGAGGGAGAGGGAGAAGCAGGCTCCCTACTGAGCAAGGAGCCTGACACAAGGGATCATGACCTGAGATGAAGGCAGACATTTAACTGACTGAGCCACCAGGCACCCCAAACTGTTAAATACTGCCTAGCTCTAAAATCAGCAGGCTAATGTAGATAACACTTATATCTCTTAAATTTTTAATTTTAAATTTTTTAATACAAATTTGTTAGGGGCGCCTGGGTGGCTCAGTGGGTTAAAGCCTTTGCCTTCGGCTCAGGTCATGATCTCAGGGTCCTGGGATCGAGCCCCGCATGGGGCTCTCTGCGCAGCAGGGAGCCTGCTTCCCTCTCTCTCTGCCTGCCTCTCTGCATGCTTCTGATCTCTCTGTCAAATAAATAAATAAAATCTTTAAAAAAACAAAAAACAAAAAACAAATTTGTTAGTAAAAAACAACTAAAATAGACCATTCTTACAGTGCAAATCATTTGTCCTTTTCATGTCAATGTTAAGGCAATATTTTATAAAATATGTTAATAACTATAGAATTCACTGTATTAAACATCTCCCAATCTTCCCTAAGGCAACATTAGAAAACCTGATTTTTAGAGATATGAGTAAAATCTATATATTCAGGGCTTAAGAAAAGAGAAGACATAGTCACAAAAATTGTTTAAAAATGGAAAGCAAATTTTGTGAAGAAGAAATGCATATCCTTGTAGGAAAGAAAAAAAAGGTATTTATAAATGGAGAGCATTTAGATTTTTAATAGCCAAAATAACCCCCTAAATAATCACCATATTATAGATTCAACAGAGTCTCAAACATATATAAAGAATCCAAAACTAAAATGAGCACTAATTAATATAATACTAAATAAAGTATAGCCACTAAAACTTCAAAAATGATATCCAAATTTTTTTACATATATAAAGCACATTTTATTTTTTTTAAGATTTTATTTATTTATTTGACAGAGAGAGAGATCACAAGTAGGCAGAGAGGCAGGCAGAGAGGCAGGCAGAGAGAGAGGGTGAAGCAGGCTCCCCGCTGATCAGGGAGCCAGATGTGGGGTTCGATCCGAGGACCCTAAGATCATGACCTGAGCCGAACGCAGAGGCTTTAACCCACTGAGCTACCCAGGCGCCACATAAAGCACATTTTAAATGTTTTAGAGTTTACAAATTAAACTGTGAAAACTAGCACTGCCTCCATATGTTTTTCCACATGATTACTGGGTACTATGATACTACAGTTTAAAATGCAGTTCTAAAGTCTTTTCTCAGAATATTATTCACAAAAGTAATTTTGTGGCAACATGTTTGTTTCTTGTCAAGCAAATGTTTGTTTGTTATGGCACCTTCACTGAAAATATAAAGTAAAATTTTCCCGGAATGAAATATTTTATCTTTCAAAGCCATACCTGAGCCTTCTCTGAAAATATAACTTTAGTCCAGTTATTATGCTTCAGGCAAGTTGTCTTAATCTTTTCATTTTTAAGGGTGTATGTGCATACGTGTGTGCATATATATGCACACACAACTGCAAATGTAAAATTCCTGTGTAAAAAACAACTGTATGAAAGTATGATGATTATCTACTCAGACTCCACATGCTCAGGATGATGGAATTTGTTGTACATTATAGAATGATACAATGTTGAAGAGAAGTTAGTACTCCAGGGAAAAGTAACAGCATAATACATTGGATTCATGGTTTATGGCACAGGAAACATAAATGGAATTGAATATATTATGAATGAACATTAAACACTATTTTATAATGAAAATAAAAACATCACAAAAGGCTATTTGGGATTTTTAGCATACCTGGGAAGTTGTTGCTAGAGTAGCAAGTTCTTAAAGGGTGTGAATCAAAGGCTTCAAAGCAGTTGGAAGCTTACATATGGCAAATATATATTATAAGATTGATTTTTGCCGCAGAAATCTATATATCAAGCAGGTTCATTGGAAGCAAATGATAAAATGAATATAGCTCAAAAAGGGAGTACTCAAGATGCTGTTCTATCAGCCAAGGTGACATACATTATGGAAGACAACTGAGGTGCTAAGCAATGGAAGGATAATCAATTTTTCTGATAGTGTACAGTGACTCATCTGTTGTCTTTTTAGTACACTGTCAAATAAGCAATGGATATTTGTTAGTCAGTGAAATTTTTGGACCAGTAGCAGTATTGCAAGAATTGCCAATAACTGCTTTCCAGAATGTTGGAAGTGTGGAAAACTAACAAGCAAACCAAATTCTTCTAACATGATTAATCATTCATACAAATGCACAAATACAACATCTTCTCTGACTCTTTTATAATGTCTTCGATTCCTACATAAAGGAAGATGAATTTCCAACTTAATCCTATAATCAGAATAGTCTTCATTTTATAATTAGAACAAAACAAAACCAAAATTTCTGTAAGGCATCAATATTTATTTAGCGTCTTTAAAAATTGGCTTCTTACTTTTAGAAAAGAAAATTTCAGTGCTAATCCTTAAGGGGTATAGTAAGGTATTTTAGAAGGGAATAAATTTGTGGGTCGTTTCCTATCTTTATTTTTCCCCCATCTTTAAATAACTAATGACAAATCATGTACAGTCAAAGAAACCGGCATACTAATTTCAGAGCAAAGTTTTTTCCTTTTGTAATTAACTTTTTAAAAGTAAAAATTAGAGAGTTCAGCATTTGAGAAATGTAAATGCAATAGCACCATTAAATCCCCATTGTCTTTTAAGCTAGCAATCTACATTCTATATGGAATGACAATTTTTTATTACAGAAGTTCCAAAGCTCATAAGTCAATATTATAAAAATGTTCTTTATCACCTTCTGTCTAAAACCGGGAAGTCATTAAGGCTTTTTCCAACATGTTAGTTTCTTTCAATTTACAAGCAGAATTTTGTGGCAAGCTTTTGCTACCATTCTCATCCACCGGTAATCAAAAGCATACACCAAATTCAGGGCAAGTTCCTGAAACCAGTAAATATATGCACTTGCATCACATAAACCTGAGGTGTTTATAGACATCTAAATTTATTTACAAAAGCAACTATACTTAGATGCCAATTTTCCTATATAGAAATCACACAAAGTCAGTTCTCCAAAGTTAATTCATAACTACAATGGGAAAGTAGCAAAGACAAATATTTCTCAGACAATCTATAGATTTTGAAGAGAATACTGTTACTGTAATTTTTTTTAAAGTCTCCCTTATACCTGACACTTATTTTTTAATGGTTAAAGCCTAAGCCCATTTCTTGAGAAAGCTCTTACGGTGTTCAAATTGACTTTAGATTCCACCAAATCCAAATCACTATGAGTTCAAGTTTATGGAGGAACTGAAATATAGTTAGGTTTTCCAAATATAAAAACCATGACTTTTTTGTTTTAACTAAAACATGGTCTTTTAAACTTCATAAATGCGAATGATGCTAGAAAAAAATAATTATTTCTCTTTAAAGTATTTGAAATAAATTTATATCACCAAATTAAAGAAAAAATACAAAATAGATTACGTTAATAAAGATGATTATAATTGCTGAATTCTCTCATATTTATAAGAGTCCTCACTGTCATTAGTCCTGGCACTCACACATTACAGAAAGGAGCAAAATGGAGATTTTATTATCACATTACAAGTTTGTGTTTGTCTTCTGTCAGTCCATAATTTCTTTGCCAAGTACTACAACTAGACTCCATCTGGTACATTCACCACCTCAATTTAAAATCTGCAGAAAAATTCCAGCTAATGATGAGAAATAAAACAACTTGTATTTGTTTTACTTCATTTTAAGCATGATGGTCATTACCAGACGTTCCTGATTGTCAGTTTTCTTAGGCTACAAATAGATTGCATATTAGAGAAATCCTAAATTTTTCTTGAGTTAAAATTTTTAAAAAAGAAGGTACCCACTTTAAAGCTAAAATTCATGGTAATATAATGAGCATGCTGTTACAGAATATTTTCAAACAGTGGTTTTATGGCCATCTGTTAGAACCCCTGCACTGAGTTGAATCTTTTTCACTATCTAAAAATTTAAAATAACTTCTAAAAAAGACTCAAGAATTATGAAAGAGGCATCCCTGGCTCTTAACAATGTTAGGGCAAAACACATGAAAGAAGTTGCCTAAAATACAAGGGATTATGAAAATACAGAATTTTCTAAATGAATGAGTATTTTAGTTGGCATTCATAATAAACACTATTGTTAAGCACCAAGTATCAATTACCTAGATGATTAAATAGGATATTGTTACATATTTAGGATTTTGTAATACTAAAGCCAACCAATCGTATGAATTTGTTATTTGACACTGCACTCACTGGACCCTATGTCCTGATTAAGCAGCTGTGTGCAATAAATTGTACACCAAAAGAGAAAAAGAAGAGGAAGAAGAAAGAAAAAGCCAACCATAGATGGTTAAATTCAAGACATACGATTCTCTCTTCCCCTAGGTGGAATGAAGTACCATCTTCCAGTAGGTGACATAGTGCGACAAACATCGCACCTACAAGACATCTGTTTTCCAGCTGACAATGGGCCAAAACAACATTTCAGAGTTGCAGAAAAAAATGGCTTCCTCTCGGTGCAGTGCTGACATAAATCCTAATGACCTGATACTTTTAACTACCTCCTTTTAACAACCTCTTGTACAGTTCTCCAGCAAGGTCTTAAAAGGAACTGAGAGTAAAATGCTACCCACAGCACTTAAATCAGATGTGGGGCCTAATAACAGTTTTTTCTCAAGCCCCGTTTTCTACTCTGTCTTCCTAATTATTGTCATCAGTGTGCATTTTTTTTTTCCTCGAGAAGAAATATTGACATTTTTGGAGTGAAATATTGAAATGGTGCATTTGTTTTATTGATGATTCTGCAGCAGCTAACATTCACAGAACTAAAGATTGTGAAACTTTGTTGATGAGGCAGAAAAATCAGGAGCAAATTACACAGAGGAGTAAAATAGGATGTTACAATTGATTAGATTTTTTCTAATCTTCCCTACGTAGGTGTATAAAATAAATCTTGATGGCTGCTACTGATTAAGGTTACAAGATACCCAACAAAACTAAGACAACTCTTTCTTTATACCCACTAATATGTTTTTAAAAACTTCCGAACCTAAGAGTTGTTAATTTTTATAAACACGAGCAAGCTTTTAACAGTTCAGCTTCCACTCCTCAGCTGGATTAACGAGCAAGCTTTAAGGAGAGAAATATGATAAGGTACATATTAAAGGAGATTTAGAAGCCCCATTAGCCTTCTGCAGTCTATATATGTTGAGGTCTTACGCAATGTCCTTTAATTCTAACATTGCTATGATGGTCTTGCATTTCCAAATATTCTGACGTAATTCGTACAATAAATACTGAACCTAAACTTTTTCACATAAAAGCTCTCACAACCCTCATCTCGCCCCAGCTTCTAGGTGTTCTTAAAGACTTCTCATTTTTTAATTCAAATAACATTGCAGTAGAAACTAAATATTCTTGATCTTGCCTACCTCAGGCTTAGGTGAACTGTTTTATTATATCTTGGTAAACTGGTCACATCATAAAACATACCTTCCACAGAAGTTAAGTTTGATCTAGGGTATTTATAGCCAAGGGAGTAATATTAACAACAGATGTTCATTTACCATACTAAGACAAGTTTATTTCTATTTGTTCTTCAAAAAAGAATTCTGGAATAATTATTTTAACTGTAGGTTTTAGAAAGGCCACAGCAGGAATCAAAGTATCATTTGAAACAATCTCTTTTCAAAGTATTGTATTTTTTTTTTATTGTGTTATGTTAGTCACCATACAGTACATCATTAGTTTTTGATGTAGAGTTCCCTGATTCATTGTTTGTGTATGACACCCAGTGCTCCATGCAATACATGCCCTCCTTAATACCCATTACTGGGCCTACCCATATCCCCACGCTCCACCCCTCTAAAACCCTCAGTTTGTTTCCTGGAGTCCATAGTCTCTCATAGTTCATCTCCCCCTCTGATTCCCCTCCTTCATTTTTCCCTTCCTTCTCCTAATGTCCTCCATGCTATTCCTTATGTTCCACAAATAAGTGAAATCATATAATTGACTTTCTCTACTTGACTTATTTCAAAGCATTATATTTACGATTACAGTTTTATTCCTTATAACACCACACACACACAAATGCTCTTAATAGAAACCTGTTTTTGGATATCAGAGCCTTCCCTCATAAAAGTTCCCTATTAAATAGCAACCTAAAAGAAAGCCCGATACACAAACTCCTCGGACAAATCTCTTCTCAATATGGTTTCCCTTGAGAAGTGGTCATTTCATCTCCAACTCTCTCTATAATGATGGATAGAAGGACTGACGGGGAGTGGGTGCCTGGGTGGCTCAGTTGGTTAAGTGTCTGACTCTTGATTTCAGCTCAGGTCATGATCTCAGGGTCGTGAGATCAAGCCCCAGGTTGAGCTCCATGCTCAGCAGGAAGTCTGCCTGAGATTCTCTCTCTCTCTTTCCCTCTGCCCTCCCCCTAGTCTCTCTCTCTCTCTTTCTCTCTCCTTTAAATAATTAAATAAATCTTTAAAAAAAAAAAAAAGGACTGAAGTGAGGAATGATGATATATCGATACTATTCCTCAACAGTCAGCCTACTAAATGGCTGCAGTTTCAACGTGTCTTTCAGATAGTCATTCAGGTTCCATATCCTTGTAGGGAACTCACCCTTGATTAAATTTGTTGTAATGTTTAGGTCTTACAAGTTAGAGCCATAAGATGCAAAATTTCTCTCTATTCCATGGCTTGATCTACTGAGGGAGGAAGATGTGAAACAGAGAATATTAAACGTCTGAGGTGAACTGATGCAGAAAGGAAGTAAGTGGATAATTCCCTGGAAAAGTAAACATTTATCATGGCAAAGTCATAGATACAATGGAAGGTGAGCACCCAGTACCTTTATTTATAAAAACATGAAAGCACACATTTCAGTTTCCATCAGTAGGAAAACAGTCTTTGCAAATGGCTTAGAATTTTTTAAGCTTGTTTTCTGTTGCTCTTCCCCTACAGTTTTTGTGGGACAATTTATATATATATAGATAATATATATATTATATAGATAATATATATATTATCTACATAATATATATATTATCCATATATATATTTTATATTTATATATATTTATATATATTATCTATATAATATATTATATAGATAATATATATATATTGCATTCTTAATTGTATTTATGGTCTTTTCTAATGGAGAAAGGGTACCTTTCTCAAGGGAAACAGAATGCAACCTCCCCCCACTCTTTCTCCACTCTGTGTTTATACTCTCTTAGTGGCAGCATTCTTAGAGCAAGAACAGTACTGAAATTACCACAGGACAATGAAAAAAAATGGTTAAAAAAAAAAACTTTGCTAGAGAAATATCTTAAAAATTATAATCACCTAAGATTTGCTGAATCAGAATCTCTGGAATAAAAGGCTCAAAAATTATTAAGAATTTATACAACATCAAAGATCAAACACAAAAGAAGTACCCATCAAGTATTTAAGAAAAAATCCCATTGTTCACTCAAGAGTAAGGGAACTAAATAATGGGAATTGGGACTGCAATGCAAATTTTTGTAGCATATCCTCTCAAATCAATCTTAACATCACAAAATGTTATCACAACTCCTCAGCAATCTCCTTTCTTTACTTCTATCCTTTGGCAGTTTAGGTGTGATGTGATGTCAATTCGAAAACTTTTGCCAATAGTTTCTACTGCCTCAGCCCCTCTGTCTCTTCATCATATCCACTTAAACGAACTCTGTCTGACTCTAGCTGCCCACTTTCTCCAAGTCTACTCTGAAGCAGCTAATCATTACAAAGAAAAAAGGAATGAAGGGTGGGCACCTGGGTGACTCATTCTGTTAAGTGGCCAACTCTTGATTTTGGCTCAGGTCATGTCCGGGTCCTGGGATAGATGCTTGCATCTGGCTCCACACTCAGTCAGGAGTCTGCTTACCCCTCTCCCTTTGCCCCTCCCCCTGGCTCATGCTCACACACTCTCTCACTCTCTCTCTCAAGTAAATAAAATCTTTTTAAAGAAATAAATAAAAATAAAACTCAAGTTGGGACAGTAAAAGATAGCATAAACAAAAAAATATATAGGCAGTTGTTTTGGAAACAAAAATTTATAATACAGAGTTCTCATTAAAAAGGTTAAGATCTGTAATATGAAAAATGTTAAGACAAATTGGAAAAATGAGACCAAAGGGGGAAAAAATACACAATAAATGGGTAAATGGCACAATGAGGCAAAACAGGAGAGAAAATTCAAATGGCCCAAAACAACATTCTTGAATATCCCATTTATCAGGAAAATATAAATTAAGTAGCAATAGGAAACATTTGCACATATTAGCCTCACTAAAATCTCATGTGTTCATATATATTGTGTGGGATGTGGAGAAAACAAACTCTCATTATTGAAGAAAATATGAATTATTGGTACCTCTACCAAAAGCAATCTGGAAATATCTATAAAAATTAAAAATGCAGAGGGGCACCTGGGTAGCTCAGTCAGTTAAGCTTCTGCCTTCAGCTCAGGTCATGATCTCAGAGTCCTGGGATAGAGCCCCATATCGAGCTCCCTGCTCATCAAGGAGCCTTCATCTCCTTCTCCCTCCACCCCTCCACCTGCTTGTGCTCCCTCTCTCTCACTCTCAAATAAAGAAATAAAAATTTTTTTAATTAAAAATGCGGAGACCCTTTGATCCATCAAATTCACTCTTGAGAATGTATTCCGTAGTAATGAATCATTAAAAATTACAGTAAATATGTACAACAATGAAGCTTTTTTTTCTTTCTTCCTTTTTTTAGTTTCAGGTTTTTATTTAAATTCAAGTTAGTTAACATATAGTGTAATATTAGTTTCACGAGTAGAATTTAGTGATTCATCACTTACATATAACACCCAGTGCTCATCCCAATAATTGCCTTCCTTAATATCCATTTAACCTATTCCCCCATCCACCTCCCTTCTAGCAATCCTGTTTGTTCCCATAGTTAAGAGTCTGTTCCTTGAAGAGCACTGAGTGTTATATGCAACTAATGAATCATTGAATATTACATCAAAAACTAATGATGTACTATATGTTGGCTAATTGAATTTTTTTAAAAAGTCTGTTCCTTGGTCTGTCTCTTTTTTTTCCCCCTTTGTTCTTTGTTTCATTTCCTAAATTCCACATATGAATGAAATCATATGGTATTTGTCTTTCTCTGATTGACTTATTTGCTTAGCATAATCCACGTCCTTGCAAATGGCAAGGTTTCATTCTTTCTACAGTTGAGTAATATTCCATTGTATATATAATAAAATATATAATAAAATTATATAAATAATTATATATGATATATAATAAAATGTATATAATGGAATATTACTGGATATCAATATTATATAATGGTGCATGTATATATATATATATAAATCTTTTTTAAAAAACATTTTACCCATTTACTTGAGAGAGAGCAGGAGCAAGGGGGGAAGCAGAGGGAGAGGGAGAAGCAGACTCCCCGTTGAGCAGGGAGCCCAATGCAATGTGGGTCTTGATCCCAGGACCCAGAGATCATGACCTGAGCTGAAAGCAGATGCTTAACTGACTGAGCCACCCAGGGGCCCCTATAACACATCTCTTTTATCCATTCACCAGTTAATGGACATTTGGGCTCTTTCCATAATGTGGCTATTGTTGATAATACTGTTATAAACATCAGAGTGCATGTATCCCTTTGGGTCAGTTTTTTTCTATCCTTTGTGTAAATAGCTAGGAAGCTTTTTTTATAGTGGGAAAAACAACTGTATATAAAGTAAATGCTATCCATTTGAAGTGGTTGAATAAATTATTCTCATACCATGAAGTATTTTGTAGTCATTGAAGGAATGAATTATACCTAGATTAATTGATTTAAAGAAATTTTCATAAGATACTGAGAGAGAAGAACCTAACACAGAAACTGAAATATCCTATTTTTGTCAAACAATAATAAGTCTACATGTATATAAATTCATGGAAGAAAACAGAAGTTTTTAACATGGGATTTCTGGGATTGGGAATGTTGATGGAGAACGTGGTAAGATTTAAAAAATCTAAAATACAAAATTACATAAAAGAAATATACCTTTACAAAAATAGTTTTATTACTTTATCACATTCAGACATTTATAAAAATATTCATTATGTATGTGGGCAAAAACTAAAAATATCAAATAATAAAGATGAAATGGATAGTTGACAATCTGATCTTTACTGTCCTACCAAGTTATACCGTATCTTTGAGTGCAGAGGCCATACTGTTCATGGTTTATCTCTCCATTTGGAAGAAAAGAGACCATGTTCAGTCATTTTTCTTTAAGGCATCCTAAGTAGTCCTTTGTACATAAATCTCTGTTCTTGAGTATATTTTAAAATCAAATTCACCTAGTAATATGTATTGAATGACAAATTGGTAGGCACAGCTTTAGGCCTTGATAAAATAAAAATAGAGATACATTAGAATAAAATAGAAACAAAAATTTAATGAGTCGTGGAGAACCCAGAGAAAATAAATCAATACGAAGCTCTAGCCCAGTGAAGTTCCAGAAATATATGAGCATTCAAGTAAAAGCATTAAAACACTTACAAGGACTGGAGAGAGGAAGGGATCGTATTGTCTTAAGAATTTTCCAGAGCAGTCTTTAAGGCCAGAAGGCAGAAATCAATGGCTGCACATTCTGAGGATAAGGATATAATCCAAAAGTGTAATATACTGCCAAATAATGTTGCAATTATAAAAAGAGCAAAAATATAGCCTTGAGAACATGAGAACTGCAGGAATATGGCATTTTGTAAAGCAAAAACTAACAAATAATAACAGCCAAAAACATCACTGAAAAAAAAAAAAAGAAATCAATATAAAGAATGCAGGACTGGAGACTGTTGCTAAAGGATTAGAAACAAAAATTAAATAAGGTTAAGAATTGATTTATACCTATGGTCAAATGAAGTGAAATCAACTATGAAAATTATGGTTTCACAGCAAAAGGCAAGCAAAAGAGAAACAAAGGAGACTGCATACATTATGAGAATTTTAGTGGGATGTTTTGTTTGCACCTGCTCTAGGCTGATGCTAGCCCAGGTACTGTGACTTAGAAAATCATACTGGTGTCCTAGAATGTCTAGTCACAACCACGTTAAGTTGCTTCCCTATTGGACTGAAGTTACTATAATCTGTTCCTCTGTAAAATATATATATTCTTTTAATTAAGTATCAGACATGGTGTCAAATTCATGGGAAGATCTAAGTGTTACCCCAGTGGGAATAACACTAAAATGTAGCACTGTGAAGTGAATGAACTAATCAGTTTTAATGCCCAACCTCTAGAAGCTACCTATGAGTACAGTAGTAAAGTAGACAGCTGTGATAACATCAAACCTTCCCTCTTTCTCCCTACTTTTTCCCAAGGTAAGACACAATGGTGATTGAATGTCTCCTACCCTCATGGTTAGTTGTGGCAAAAGGTGAAAGTATTTGCTGTTCTTTGGATAGTTATGACTCCTCGATATTTCATTTTTGCTGGGTAAAGCCAAGGAAGAGATAACCTAAAACAAAAGGGCAGAGTAGTATTCAAAACTGGCTATGAATTTTTGAAGATGAATAAAAGAAGCATGTTGTATATCCAGAAAATATCTTTTAAAAGGTTGTAATGAACTGGTAACAAAAATAACTTCCAAGAAAAAGACTTTTGGATTAGGCATGCCTGAGTGGTGCAGTCGATTAAGCTTCTGATTCTTGGTTTCAGCTCAGGTGGTGATCTCGGGGTAATGAGATCGAGCTCCTTGTTAAGCTCTGCACTCAGTGTAGAATCTGCTTGAATTTCTCTGTCCTTCTCCCTATGCCCCTCCCCACCGCACTCTCTCTCTAAAATAAGTAAATAAATCTTTATTTTTTAAAAGACAATTACACAGTGTTTATAAGAAATCCATTTTATTTTATTTTTTATTTATTTATTTTTTATTTATTTATACCCAGCATGGAGCACAACACAGGGCTTCAACTCATGACCGGGAGATCAAGAGCTAAACTGAGTTCAAGAGTAGGACACAACAGGGGCACCTGGGTGGCTCAGTGGGTTAAAGCCTCTGCCTTCTGCTCAGGTCATGATCCCATGATCCCCGCATCAGGCTCTCTGCTCAGCAGGGAGCCTGCTTCCCCTTCTCTCTCTGCCTGTCTCTCTGCCTACTTGTGATCTCTCTCTTTATCAAATAAATAAAGTCTTTAAAAAAAAAAAGAGTAGGACACAACAAAGGAGCCACTGAGGCACTTTAAATATAAATATATAATGTGTAATAGAGAAAGATATTTCATGCTAACACTAATCAAAAGAAATCTGAAGTAACTATATTAATTTTAGACAAAGCAGACTTTAAAACAAGAAAAATTATCAAGATAAAGATGCACATTACATAATAATAAAGGGTTAATTCTCCCAAAGTACATAATGATCCTTAACATATATGCACCTAACAAAAGGACATCAGAATACATGAGGGAAAATAGAAGGGCAAGGAGAAATAGACAAATCCACTATTAGAGTTGGAGACTTCAACATCCCTCTTTCAGTAATTGATAGATCCAGCAGGCAGAAAATTAGTAATTATACAGTTAAACTGAAAAGCACCATTAATCAACTGAATCTAGTTGATGTTTTTGGAATACTTCATCCAGCAATAGCAGAATACACATTCTTCACAAACTCAATTGGAACATTTAACAATATAGACCATATTCATGACACTAAAATATACTTTAACAAATCTAGAAGAACAGAAATCCATACATATGCACGCTATTAAACTACAGTGCAAATAAACTAGAAATTAATAACTGGGAGATAGCTAGAAAATCCCCAAGTATTTAGAAAATAAACAATATACTTCAAAATAACATGGTCAAAGTAGTCACAAGAAAATTTTTTAAATATTTCAAATTAAATAAAGACATTTTGTGGGATGCAACAAAAAGAGTATTTAGGAAGAAATTGATAACAATGAATGCACATACTAGAACAGTAAAAGATCCAAAAATGAATACCCAACACTCCATCTTAGAAAACTAGAGATAGAAGAGCAAGTTAAGTAAGGAAAAGAAAAGAAATAATAAAAAATAGAAGATAAATAAGTAATATTGAAAACAAGATATCAATAAAGAAAAACCAATAAAACCAAAAGCTGGTACTTTGAAAGGATCAATAAAATTGGTAAGTCTGTAGCCAGGCTAATCAAAATGAAAGGGAAAAAGAGAGGAAGGAGGAGGAGGAGGAGGAAAAGGGGGAGGAGGAGGAGGAGGAGGGAAAAGAAGAAGAAGAAGAAGAAGAAGAAGAAGAAGAAGAAGAAGAAGAGAAGAAGAAAGGAAGGAAAGAAGGAAAGAAAGAAAAAAGAAAGAAAGAAAGAAAGAAAGAAAGAAAGAAAGAAAGAAAGAAAGAAAAAGAAAAAAAGAAAAAAGAAAGAAAGAAAGAGATAAAAGGAAAGGAGAAAAAGAAAAAGGCACAAATTACTAATATCAGACATGAGAGAGAGGCCACCACTACTGATCACATGGATATTAAGAGGATAATAAAAGAATATTATCAACAGAACAGCTTTGCCCATAAATTTGATAACTTAGATAAGAGGGACCAATTACTTGAAAAACAAAAATTACCAAAACTCACACAAAAAGAAACAGATAACCAGAATAGGCTTATAACTTAAAGAAATTAATTCAATAATGAATAAGCTTTCAAAAAAAAAAGCAATCGAACCAGATGATTCATTGGTGAATTTTACATTAATGGAAGAATATTAATTCTCTACAATATCATCTAGAAAAATAAAAGGAAAAGGAAATTTTTCTGACTTATTCGGAGTTTGACATTACCCTAACATCTAATCCACATAAGGACATTATAAGGAAGGAAAACGACATACAGATCAGTATTTCTTATGATTAAAGATGTAATAATTTTTAACAAAATACCAAGAAATCAAATTCAGTACTAAAATTAATTAAACTACACATAGGTGCAAGTTTCTCAGGTGTGCAAGGCTGATTCAACATTTGAAAACCAATTACACACATCATCACATCAAAAGCTTAACGAGTAAGAATCATATTATCATATCATATGATACAAAAAATAATTTGACAAAATCCAGCGTCCATTCATGACAAAAACTTTCGGCACACTTGGAATACAAGGAGACTCTTCAATATGATAAATAACAACTACCAAACTAAGAGCTAACATCATACTTAAGTGTGAAAAAGTGGATGCTATCCCCCTGAAATCAAGAACACCATACTAGATAGCCCAGTTAATCCAGTAAGATAAGAAAAGGTAGATGAACTGGTAAGGAAGAAATAAAATGGTCTTTGTTCATAGATGACATGACTATTTATATAGAAAATACCAAAAAAATCAAGAAAAAAAGAACGCTCAGAACTAATTAATGAGCACAGCAAAATCACAAGGTGCTAGGCCAATAAAGTCATTTGCTTTTCTATATGCCAGTAATGAACAATTGGAATTTGAAAATAAAAAGAGTATCATTTTTATTAGCATCAAAAAAAAAGTGAAGTATAAATCTAACAAAATAGGTCCAAGATCAGGTGGCTCTGAAAAAATTAAAAATCTAAGTAAACAGAAACTCTGTGTTCATGAATTGAAAAACTCAATATTGTCAAGATGTCAATCCTTCCTAACTTTATCTACAGATCCAATGCAGTTCCAATCCAATGTAGTAAAAATCTTAGTAAGATATTTTGTGGATATCAAATTGATTTTAAAGTTTAAGTGAAAATGAAAAGCTTCTGCACAGCAAAGGAAACCATCAACAAAATGAAAAGACAACCTACAATAGGAAAAAATCTTTGCATATATCTGATAAAGGTCTAATATCCAAAATACATAAAGAACTCATACAACTCAGTAGCAAAACAAACAATTGGTTTAAAAATGGGGAATTGATCTAAATAACATTTTATTTATTTTTTTAATTTTATTTTTTCAGTGTTCCAAGATTCCTAAATGACATTTTAAAGAAAACATACAGGTGGCCAACAGACACAAGAAAATATTCTCTACATCATCAATCATCAAGGTAGTGTAAGTCAAAACCACAATGAGTTATCACCTCATACCTGTTAGACTGGCTATTATAAAAAAGGCAAGAAATAACAACTGTTGGCAAGAACATGGAGAATAGGAAACCCTTGTGCACTGCTGGTGGGAATGTAAACTGGTGCAGCCACTACAGAAATCAGTATAGAGGTTTCTTAAAAAATTAAAAATAGAACTACCATATGAACTACCAATTCCCCTTTTGGATATTCATCCAAAGAAAGCAAAAACACTAATCTGAAACAATATATGCGCTCCGTGTTCACTGCAGCATTATTTACAAGAGCCAAGATATGGAAGTAACCTAAGTGTCCATTGATGGATGAGTGGATAAAGAAATTGTGGCGTATGTACACCAGAGAATGTTATTCACCCATAAAAAAGAATGAAATCTTTCCACGTGCAACAACATGGATGAACCTTGAGGGTATTATGCTAAATGAATTAAGTCAGACAGGGAAAGACGTATATGATCTCTCTTATATGTGGAATCTAAATATGTATATTCAAGCTCATAGATACAGAGAACATATTTGTAGTTGCCAGATGCAGGGGATGGGAGTGGGAGAAATGAGTGAACTGTTTTGTTTTGGTTTGGGGTTTAGCTTAAATAAATTGGAAAAAAATTAGAGAGGATAATATGATATTTTGTTAGCATAAAAACACAATCATGCCAACCAATATCATCAGGTAATATGAAAGCTCATTGTTTGGGGTTTTTTTACCCTGAGACCAAACTGGTCTTTATAATCTTCCTCTGTTCATAGGGATTCTAAACTCACCTGAGAAACATCCAAAAATAGGAAGTAAAACAAAACAGACAATAGAACAAAATGATTGATGGTAGAAAGCCTGGAGGGCAGGAGGCAGGTTCCAGACCAAGAGACCTGGGGCAGTCTGGGAAAAAAGAGATGATTAGAAAGAGGGTGATTTGTGGAGTGGTCTCAACAAAGGTGAATGTCAATCTGTCATCCCACTGAGAAAAACTGGGGATGAGAAATTGCATGTGTTCTCTATATTCTCTAGCTAAAGTGGACTCTTCAAAAAATTAAAATAAATTGAAAAAATAAAAAATATAACATAATAGTAAAATAAAAAATAAAAAATGAAGTTCATATAAGAATCAAAAAAATCCTGGAATAGGTAACAAAATATAAGTTTGAGGACTGGCATTGCCTGATTTTAAGACTTTCTAAAGAGCTACAGCAAACAGGAGAGCATGATACTTGTGAAAGAGTAGACACATAAATCAGTGGAGAATAATAGGCCCAGAAATAGACCCACACAAATATGATCAACCAATCACACTCCCAGGTATTTATCTAATTGAGTTGAAAGTTTATGTATACACACACACACACACACACACACACACACACTTGCACAAGAATGTTTATTAAAGCTTTATTCATAATTGCCAAAAACTGGAAAAAACCAGTATGTCCTTCAATATTGGTTCAGGACAACTAATATGTCCTTCAATTCAATTCAATTGTCCTTCATAGTGAATGTTTAAATAAATTGTATGCACCTATGCAGTTGAGTGTTATTCAGTGATATAAGGAAATAAATTGTCAACCCACAAAAAACCATAGAGAAACCTTAAGTGAATACTGCTCATAATGCTAAGTGAAAGAAGCCACTGTGAAAAGTCTACATACTTAATGATTCCAATTTTATAGCATTCTGCAGAAGGTAACACTGTAGGGATAGTGCCAGGAATTGAAGGAGGGGAGAGGGATGAATAGGTGAAGTACAGAGCATTTTTAGGACAATGAAACTATTGTGTATAATACTATACTGCTGGATATATGGTATTACACATTTGTCAAAAACTACAAAATTTTACAACACAAAGAGTAATGTATGCATATTAAAAAATAAATTATTATATGATCAAGGGATCCCAAGGAAGAATGGAGACTGTGATAAGAGAACCTATTACAAATGTATAAAGCAACCTTACAGAAGGGTATGGAAAAGGTGCTGACCTAATTAATTTGGGATATAAATGGAATCTGTAAGACTAAAGACAAAAGAAACTACACATAGTCCTATACTTTATTCAACAAAATTGTTTCCCACATGAGTATGTTAATAATTCTGATACCATTATACATGTATACTAGAATTGAACAATTTTAGTAAATGGATGGCAGATGGTGGGAGGCATCCTCCTCACTGTTGGAGTGGAAAATTACAGATAAGCAAAAGGAGGGAACAAGAATAATCCATGTAGTAATGGACTAGAGTTGGAGACATCAGTAAGAACTCATGTTTAACTTAATATAGATACAGATGGTTATATATGGAAGGAAATACTTAGAGATTTGTGAATATACATGGGTTAATATACACAGGTATATTTCTTTGATCTGTTTCCTGAGACCTGAAAAAAACAAGACACAGTAGCAAAAAGCATACCTAGCTCCCAGACCTTGGTTTCTAATACCATTCTCTAATAAAACAATTCAGGGAAATTTTTTCTTTGGAGAAATGGCTGCTTCCAATGTCTTGCAGGGAATATACAATATAAGCTGGGAACGTCCCGAAGTG
>CM052896.1:66869550-67079065 GCA_028534135.1 Potos flavus
AGTCCCATCCATGTTGGTGCAAAAGTTAGGTATTCATCCTTTCTTTTGGCTGAGTAATATTCCATTTAAACATCCTCTTCTATATACTACCTCAATACTTTCTATAAAACTATTTTAAGATACTTCAATACTTATCAATTTAGTGTACCTTATCATAACACCCGTTGTATTATAAACATGCATTTGGATGCTGTGACTGCATGATCTGTGACTAAAAAAAAAAAAAATCAGTTTTCTATGAACCAAGCCAACCTAAACATTTTGCACTTATTACTTCATTTAACCCTCACAACAAATGTATGATGTTAATGATATGAATTGCACTTAATAGATCAAGTGAAAGTCTAATCAAGGTTAAATAAATTGTCTAACTCTATACAGTGCAAAACAGAGCTGATTACATATATCTACTTGCAGAGCCTATACCCTTTACCCAATGATGTCTTGGAAAACTAACAACTAGCTCCTGCCACCACTGAGAAGAAGGAGAAAAAGAAAAAGGGGGGGGGACCCTCTTCTGTAACATTTGCATATTTTCACCAGGTTTCCACTACCACCAATTTTAAGATACCAATAAGATGTCACTGTACATGGCTTTCAGAAGAGATGCTCACGATTGGCTATCATGAGCCGGTACAAACTGGCTTCAGCAAGCCACAACCTCGCCACTGTGCTCTTTGCGTGTTCATATTTGTACTCTGTCTCCTCAAGATTTGTACTATGCCCAGAATCAAACAGGTGCTCAAAAAATACTTGTGAAAAAAATAAATCCATTTATACTTATAAATTAATGAGAATGTGGTAAATATACACACGTCTTGGTAAAATAATTTTCTGAATTTTTACATTTTTCATCTCTGAAAAGGGGTTGCTGATAGTTAATCATTTAGCAGTATAAACAAATAGCATTTTAAAATAAAACAGAGCAATATATATTCTAAGTTGCAATTATTTTTAAAAAATAAAGACTTTTTCCTTTTGGTTCTGTGCATTCTTATGAAATTAAATGGATACTTTCGTAATTAATCAGATTGTTCAATAAATGCAGACTAACAATGTTCATATATTGGTTCAAACTTTCCTGTTCTTCACCTTTTTTCATACGATGGAAATTTTGCCAATATATCCAAATACAGTAAATCCATCAAATGTCTGTATTACTTTCATCATAATTAAATTGCTTTCCATAATACCTAAGTCATTTAAGTAAAACTATATGTCTATAGTGAGTTATACAGACCAAGCCCCTACTCTTAGAAACAAATACATTTTTAATATCAATGTAACTTCTATAATTATAGGTAAAAGCATCAGAAATTTATATGAAATTCTATTTAAACTTGTGACATTTTTAAAAGCTATTTTTACCATTCACATATTTTAACAATTAGTTTATCCAAAACTAAGCCAAACAATAGTTTTTCATTCAACTGAAAATATCAACATACTTTTCTGCTTCTCCACTCTCCTATAAAAAATTAATTCTACCTTATGAGTGTGAAGAACTACATATTTCCTTTTGTATTTTCTTTTGAAAAATTGAATGATGAGTTTTGAGACATATTTTAAATGGAAAATGTTCAAGAAAAGCACTTGAAGTGTGGGAGAATTTTTTTTTAATTCAGGTTAGTTAATATGTAGTGTAGTGCTGCTTTCAGGAGTAGAATTTAGTGATTCATCACTTACATATAATACCCACTGCTCGTTCCAGCAAGTGCCCTCCTTAATGCTCATCATCAACTTAGCCCATCCCCCTACCCATCTCCCCTCCAGCAACCCTAAGTTTGTTTCCTATAGTTAAGAGTCTCTTATGGTTTGCCTGTCTGTTTTCCTCTTATTTTATTTTTCCTTCCCTTCCCCTATCTTCATCTGTTTTGTTTCTTAAATTCCACATATGAATGAAAACATATATTTGTCTTTCTCTGACTCATTTATTTCACTTAGCATAATACACTCTAGTTCCATCCATGTCATTGCAAATGGCAAGTTTTTTTGGGTTTTTTGGGGGGGTTTTTTTGTTTTTGTTTTTGAGATAGAAAGCACACAGGGGAAGAGGCAGAGGAAAAGGGAGAAAGAGAATACTAAGCAGGCTCCATGCCCACTGTGGAGCCCAATATAGGGCTCAATCTCAGGACCCTGAGATTACAACTTGAGCTGAAATCAAGAGTCAGACACTTAACCGACTAAGCCACCCAGGGACCCCAAGATTTCATTCTGTTTTATTGCTGAGTAATATTCCATTGTATATCTATATATATAAAACACTTCTTTGTCCATTCATCAGTCCATGGACATTGGAGCTCTTTCCATAATTTGGCTATTGTTAATAATGCTGCTATAAACATTGAGGTGCACATGCCCCTTCAAATCAGCATTTTTGATAAATTCGGATAAATACCTAGTAATGCATATACTGGGTCATAGAGTAATTCCATTTTTAACCTTCTAAGGGACCTCCATATTATTTTCCAGAGTGGCTGCACCAGCTTACATTTCTACCAACAGTGCAAAAGGGTTCCCCTTTCTCCACATCCTCACCAATATCTGTTGTTTCCTGAGTTGTTAATTTTAGCCATTCGGACTGGTGTGAGGTGTTATCTCACTGTAGTTTTGATTTGTATTTCCCTGGTGCTGAGCGATGTTGAGAATTTTTTCATGTGTCTGTTAGCATCTGGATGTCTTCTTTGGAAAAGTCTCTATTCATTTCTTCTGCCCATTTCTTAACTGAATTATGTGGTTTCAGAGTGTTGAGTTTGATAAGTTCTTTATACATTTTGGATACTAGTCCTTTATTGGTAAGTTATTTGCAAATATCTTCTTCCATTCCATCAGTTGCCTTTTAGTTTTGTTGACTGTTTCCTTCGCTGTGCAGAAGTTTTCCTGATGAAGTCCAAATAGCTCCTTTTTGCTTTTGTTTCCCTTGACTCCAGAGTCAAGTAAGAAGTTGCCTTGGCTGGGCTCCTGGGTGGCTCAGTTGGTTAAGCGACTGCCTTTGACTCAGGTCATGATCCTGGAGTCCTGGGATCAAGTCCTGCATCAGGCTCCCAACTCTGCGAGGAGTCTGCTTCTCCCTCTGACCTTCTCCCCTCTCATGCTCTCTCTCACTCTCTCTCAATAAATAAAATCTTAAAAAAAAAAAAAAAAAAAGTTGCCTTGGTTGAGGTCAAAGAGGTCAGTGCCTGCTTTCTCCTCTAAGATTTTCATGATTTCCTATCTTATCTTTTAGGTCCTTCATCCACTTTGAATTCATTTTTGTGTATGGTGTAAGAAAGTGGTCCAGTTTCATTCTTCCACATGTCACTGTCCAATTTTCCCATTACCATTTGTTGAAAAGACTTTTTTCCAATGGATATTCTTTCTTGCTTTGTCAAAGATTAGTTGGCCATACAGTTGTAGGTGCATTTCTGAGTTCTCTATTTTGTTTCATTGATGTATGTATGTTTTTGTGCCAGTACCATCTGTCTTGATGATTATAACTTTGCAATACAGCTTGAAGGCTGGAATTATGATTTCTTCGGCTTTGCTTTTCTTTTTCAACATTACTTTGGCTATTCTGGGTCTTTTGTTGTTCCATACAAATTTTAGGATTGCTCGTTCTAGTTCTGCGAAAAGTATTTCGATTGGGATTGCACTGAATGTGTACATTGCTTTGGGTAGTATAGACATTTTAACAGTATTTGTTTTTCCAATCCAAGAGCATGGAATGTTTTTTCATTTCTTTGTGTCTTTTTCAATTTCTTTCATAAGTGTTCTATAGTTTTCAGTGTACAGATCTTTTACCTCTTTGGTTAGGTTTATTCCTAGCTATCTTAGGGTTTTTGGTGCAATTGTAAATGAGATCGATTCCTTGATTTCTCTTTCTGTTGCTTCATTATTGGTGTAAAGAAATTCAACAGATTTCTGTACATTGATTTTTTATCCTCCAATTTTGCTGAATTTCTGTATCAGTTCTTGCAATTTTCTGGTGGAGTCTTCTGAGTCTTTTCCACATAAAGTATCATGTCATCTGTGAAGAGCAAAGTTTGACTTCTTCCTTGACAACTCGGATGCTTTTATTTTTGTTGTTGTTGTCTTATTGCTGAGGCTGGTACCTCCAGTACTATACTGAACAACAGTGGTGAGAGTGGACATCTCTGTCATGTTCCTGACCTTAGGGGAAAAGGTCTCAGTTTTTCCCCATTGAGAATGATATTCACTGTGGGTCTTTCATATATGGCTTTTATGATGTTGAGGTACGTTCCTTCTATCCCTACTTTCTTGGGGGTTTTATTAAGAAAGGCTGCTGTATTTTGTCAAATGCTTTTCTACATATATTTAGAGGATCATATGGTTTTTATCCTTTCTTTTATTAATGTGGTGTATCAAGTTGATTTGTGGATTTGTGGATGTTGAACCACCCCTGCAGCCTAGGAATAAATCCCACTTGATCATGGTGTATAATCCTTTTAATGTACTGCTGGATTCAATTAGCTAGTTTCTTGTTGAGAATTTTTGCATCCATGTTCATCAGGGATATTAGTCTGTAATTCTCCTTTTCAGTGGGGTCTTTGTCTGGTTTTGGGATTAAGGTAATGCTGGTCTCATTGAATGAGTTTGGAAGTATTCCTCCATTTCTATTTTTTGCAACAGCTTCAGAAAAATAGGTATTAATTCTTCTTTAAATGTTTGGTAGAATTCACCTGGGAAGCCATTCAGCCCTGGACTCTTGTTTTTTGGGGGTCTTTTGATTACTGATCCAATTTCCTTTCTGGTCATGGGTCTGTTCAGGTATTATATTTCTTCCTGTTTCAGTTTTGGTAGTTTATATGTCTCTAGGAATTTATTTCTTACAGATTGCCCAATTTGTTTGTATATAATTGCTCATAATATTCTCTTATAGTTTGTATTTCTGTGGTGTTGGTTGTGATCTCTCCTCTTTGATTCTGATTTTCTTTATTTCGGTCCTTTCTCTTTTCTTTTGGATAAGTCTGGTTAGGGATTTATCAATTTTGTTAATTCTTTCAAAGAACCAGCTCGTAGTTTCATTGATCTGTTCTACTGGTTTTCATTTTGTTTTTGTTTTGTTTTGTTTTGTTTTACTTCTGTATCATTGATTTCTGCTCTAATCTAATTATTTCCCTTCTTCTGCTGGTTTTAGGCTTTATTTGCTACCTTTTTGTCCCACCTCTTTTAGGTGTAAGGTTAGGTTGTTTATTTGAGACCTTCTTTAGGTGTAAGTTTAGGTTGTTTTTGAGACTTTTCTTGCTTCTTGAGGAAGGCCTGTATTGCTACACAATTCCTTCTCACGACTGCCTTTGCTGCATCCCAAAGGTTTTGAACTGCTGTGTTTTCATTTTCAGTTGCTTCCATGTAATTTTTTCCTTTAATTTTCTGGTTAACCCAGTCATCTAAACATGGGAGAGTTTTCAATGTCAAATATATTTCTTTTCTAAAATTAGATTATTTTCCTTTTTTATTCCTTTGTCTTTAATTCTTTATTTTCTTTTAATGTTAATTCTTTGGTCTAAAACTTATATTTTGATTATTTGAAGACATTCCTCAACACTCATTAGTACAAATCCTAAAGTGTTAGTGACTAATAAATGCAAACCCAAAAATATACCTTTGTCTTAATCCACGGGAGTTATCTAGTAGCACAAGGAGATTAGTTGCCTTTACTGAATTCTATGGGCTTTAATCTGAATGCAGATTTTTTTTTTTATTTTATTTATTTGTCAGAGTGATAGAGAGCGAGCGAGCACAAGCAGGGAGAGCCGCAGGCAGAGGGAGCAGCAGACTTGCCACTGAGCAGGGAGCCCAATGCAGGACTCGATCCCAGGACCGTGGGATCATGGCCTGAGGCGAAGGCAGTCGCTTAACCTACTGAGCCACCCAAGCATCCCACAATCTGACTGCAGTATTAAGTGAAGTCACAATTTATGGTGTAAGCAGGACACTGACATAAGGAAACAACAAGTAAAATAATGGACAAGATGACCTGGTAAACCTTTTCCTAGACTAAGCTGTAGGATCCCATGGAATGACACTATAATTACATGGAAAGTAATTGTCATATATTTGCCAAGAAATTACATGGTTGACAGTACTCTTTGAAAATTGTTCTGCATTTCTACTGCCAACAGCTATGTTAGCAGAAAATGAAATTAGAAACAACCACAGGAGGTGTTTTCTTCTCATTTAGAAAACTATTTCATTTAGGAAGTAAAATTTAATTTACAAGTAAATATTATAAAACTAAAAATAGAATGGAATGACTTAGAAATGTCTCTAAAAGTTATTGTTATTTGGTATAATGTTGGCTTTGTGGGGGGAAAAAAGTCATTTACTACATGTCAAGTTAATCATATATTCTATTTTGCAAGTGCCAGTACTATAAGCCATCTTTTCCAAGTTATTCCTTACTAACAAATGAATATGTTAGATTCCAAGAGGCACAGATAGGAGTTTTAACACCTTTCCCAAATAATATAAAAGCCTTCTTTAACAAATTCTAAGCATTAATACTGTAAGATAAGAATAGTTTAACTATCTTGAAATTAGGAAATGAGTGGTTTTATATTCTTGCATTGCTGTGATATAAATGAGGACCTCTTAGAAACCAACAGTACCAACTAAAACTAAGACAGCTAACAAATAATCATTTCCCCCCAAACTGCTGAAACCGTTAGTTGGCAAAAAATCTCGAGTTATTAATCATACAAACTCAGTGTAAATAAAGTGTACTTAAACTGATTTCTTACTAAATATATCAGGTCCCTTTATAAACTGTAGCACCACTCTAACATGACAAAATTTAAAACAAAGAGTTATATTTAAACATGTTTTCAACAACTTCTTTCAGGTTATATAATGAATTATTTTCTCTAGCCAGTGCATTCAGTTAATATAATAAGTTATTATACTACCTACATATGAGCACATTTCCTTTGTTGATTAAGTCAAAATATATGTCAACCAAATAAGATATTTAGTGTCAGAGAAATCAGGTTCTTCTCATTTTTGACTTTACATTTCATTC
The DNA here is from genome assembly GCA_028534135.1 of Potos flavus. Taxonomy (NCBI): domain Eukaryota; kingdom Metazoa; phylum Chordata; class Mammalia; order Carnivora; family Procyonidae; genus Potos; species Potos flavus. Next base: position 66,876,569 of record CM052896.1, read on the forward strand.
AGGAGATTAATTTTATTGCCAAAGTTAAGATAAAATCCTCTGTACTGTGGCACAAAAAAGCAGTGTATAAAGTATTATTTATAGTAGCTAACATTTTTAAAAGAAAATAGATATAAAGAGGATTATATGTAGAAAAATTTACTTCCACATACACAACATATCTGAAGATATAATAAGAAATTAATAATGCTGATTATTTCTAGGAAGGATTACTGAGTAGTTGGGATACAGGAGTGAAGGAGACACTTAAATTTCATGAAAATTTTTTTACAACATTTTAAATTTTATCCATGTCTATAAATTATTTACTCCAAAATAAATTTAAAATAAGAAGCAAATAAATGTAGTCTTCTCTTTAGTGAAAGAACTATAGAATTGGGATCAAAGTCTCAAATTAGAAGATTATAGGACCATTAGAGAGAAGAAAATCATCCTTTGGATTCTAAGGAAAATCAGCACTTCTCAGTTTGCCAAGTACCGTAAAAAAACCAACAAATTTTCTGAGGGTACATAAGCAATTTGAAAAATAAAGTCCTTGAAATAGAAAGTGTCATCTATGTCCAGAGTCACATGGGATAAAAATGAATATGGGACATAAAAAGAATAAGTAGCAAATGTTTAACATAGGAAAAGGAAGATATTGGGTTCAAGACAGCTACATAGGAAGATCCTGAGCTCTTTCCCTGACATGGATACAAGTATACAACTACTTATAGAATTACTTCCTCTGAAAAAGTATAGAAAACTGGAGGAACACAATATCTACAACAAAGGACATAAAGGAGAGCATCAGGATGGGTAGGAGAGACAGAGACATCATCTCATCAAAATTCTCAACCCCAGGCATGACAATCCACCAGCAAGAGGGAATCTAAAAATAGAGAACTTTTCCCTGAGAGGTGAGAGGTTTGTAATCCACATCAGGAACCCTTTAGATACTGTACAAGAGAGATGAGCCCCTAAACACTGGGCTTTGAGAACCAATAGGACTTACATCCAAGAACTATGCAACTGAAAGGAATGGAGAACCTGTTCTTAAAGGGCTCACAAAAAAGCTCACTCACCTAGGAACCCAGTGCAAAACAAAAAGAAAAGCAATAACACCAATTTGAAATGCCTTAGATCATACATAGAAGAAACTCACTTACTAATCTTAAAGCATCTATGGGGGGGGGGGGGCGGGTAGTAAACTGTTGGGATTTTCCTAAGTGAGAGACACCCTGGCATGTACCATATTTTCAACCTCAGTCTACCTTACTAAGATTGATGCTGGTAAGCATCACTTGGAAACATTTCTCTAAACTGCTTAAAGCAGATGAGCATGCCAGCTGAGAAACCCACCCACACCCACAGTGCAACAATCCCTTATAGCTGAGACTGGCAACAGTCCAGCCCACCTTCATGTACCAGTGCAGCAATATGTCACAGCTGAGCTGGGCATAAGTTCTTCCCACCCCACACTGCAGAACATCACAGCCAGCCTGGTACAGACCCACCCGTTCCTGCACTGTAGTGCAGCTACATGGTATAGGATCACCAATACCAGCCCTCCCTATCTTGTGTCACAGACATGGCCCCACCACAGTAGCCATACAGAAGATGCCTCTTGAACACCTAGCTTTGGTAGTCAGATGGGATTGGACTTCTGCATTCCATGTGACATCTACACAAGGCACTGTTTCACGACTGAGAGAGATAGTTGATTTACCTAATACATAGAAGCAAACAGGGACAGGCGAAATGAGGAGACAGGAATACGTCCCAAATAAAAGAACAAAAAACATCAGAAAAAGACATTAATGAGATGGAAATAATCATCTACCTGACAAAGACTCAAAGTAATGGTCATAAAGACACTCACTGGACTCGAAAAAAGATGAATACAGTGAAATTCTCAACAAAGAGAGAAAATATGTAAGAGTTTCAAACAGCAGTTACAGAGCTAAAAAGCACAATAACCAAACTAAAAAATACACTAGAGTATATAATTCAACACCAGACTATATAAAGATATAGATTGGATCAGCAAGCTGAAAGACAAAGCAATAGAACTCACCCAGACAGAGCAACAGAAAGAAAAGAGAATTTAAAACAAAACAAAACAAAACAAAAAAAAAACCTTGAAGGACCTTTGGGAAAACATCGAGCATATGCAATATTTGCATAATGGGGGTCCCAGAAGGAGAAGAGAGAAAAAGGCCAGAAAACTTATTTAAGAAATAATGGATGAAAACATTCTTAATTTGGGGAAAGAAACAGATATAGATATATAGGTCCAGGAATCCCAGAGAATTCCAATAAGATAACCCAAAGAGATTCACACTAAAAGATAATATAATTAAAGTAATAAAAGTTAAGAGAAGCGAGAGAAAAACAACTTATTACATACAAGGGAAAACCGATAAGGCTACAGGCAGGTTTCTCAGCAGAAACTTTGCAAGACAAAAGAGAGTGGCATGACATATTCAAATTGCTGAAAGGCAAAACTTCCAACCAGGAATTCTCTATCTGACAAGGTTATCATTTAGAATTGAAGAACACACCAAGAGTTTTCCAGATAAGCAAAAGCCAAAGTAGCTCTTCACCACTAAACTGTCCCTTTAAGAAATGTTAAACGGACTTCTCTAAACTGAAGATAAATGGTACTAAGAATAAGAAAACATACGCAAATAAAAATCTCACTGGAAAAGGGAAATATATAGTAAAGCAGTTGATCAATCAATAATAAAGGAAGTATTAAAGTTAAAAGGCAAAATAGTAATATTAACTAAAACTACAGTAATTAGTTAAGGGGTGCATAAAATAAAAAGGTGAAAATGTGACTTCAAAACATAAAATGTAGTAAGGGGAGAAAAATGTAAAGTTTTGTAATGTGTTCAAAATTAAATTGCTAATACTCAAAACAGACTGGTATTTACATAAGAAATTATATATGAACTCCACAGTAATCACGATACAAAAAATTACAGTACATTCACACAAAAAATTAGAAAATAATCTAAACATAGCACTAAGGAAATTCTCATGATTAATTTAGAGTAATAGAATTACTACAATTCCTACAGATTTTGTGCACTTAGAGATACACCTTTGACAATCTTAAAGTACAGGGCTACAGTGAAAGAAGTGTCCACTAGCTACATGGAGGTTGAGAGACAGGACAGAACTATGTGGAAAGGAAGGAAAATTTTTCAGAATAGCTTTGAGGTTAAAAAAATTGACCCAACTATGGTGTGAAACAAAAAACGAAGAGAGAAGAACATATTTCAAAAACATATATGGTCTCCATATCCCCTTGCAAAGCATATGAGAACTTGAAATAGAGAAGTGAGTTATTTTGAATTTACCCTTTGATATTTAAATTACGCTTCTTTGGTGTTACACGGTCTCAGTGAGGGTCTTCCTGTCTGAATTACAAACAGAAAGTGATTTGCATGATTATTTTCCCAGTCCTCCCAAGGGTAATACACATCATGTTTCACGCTAGATGTATAGGAAAATGAAGTTAACTCAAACATAAAAATGGAGGCCTGAGTGCATTAACTGGGACTTAGTTCCCTCAAGAAATCACAGTTCAGAATGCTCTAGAGTGAATCAAAAGTTTTATAGGATAACTTCACAGAAATCAAGAGTAAAAGTATAGCCAGGCTTTTGGAATCTGACATTTCCTGACAAAAGAAGCCGATTTATCATGTTTTAACTAGGCTTATTCAAAGAGTTAGTGCCATGTAGCAAAAACTGGCTACTGGGGGCTCATCTGAGAGAGGCACTGTTAGTAAGATCATTGCGAGCTAGCCAATGTCACAGAAAGCCAAAAAATAGAGTGTGTGTGCGTGTGTGTTTGAGGGGGCTGGCTCCCCCTCAGTCATTTGTTGTTGATTTATATAATTTTGGAGAGGTAGGCAGATGTAAGTTTGTTAAGTTAAATATTAAAGTGGTTAATAAACAATTATTTTGGAGTTACTTTTTTTATAGGACAAAAATCATTTGCATCTCTTTTGGACAACATATATACAACTTAACATGCATATTCAGTTTGTACCTAATAAATAATTAATGGACAAATATACATCCCTAGAGAATTAAATAATCCTCAGATGGGAGTGTTAGCCTATACTTCAATATGATCTTGAAAAATATGTCATTGTTACATATCTCTGTAACATCATTGATACATTGTCTCAAGCAATTCAGAAGACAGCCCTCTAGTTTGTTATCCTAACCCAGAATATGAACCAAAGTTATCATGTATCATTGCAGCCATGTTTATCGCAGTTTGTTTCTCTCTAAAAATTAAATTGTCCTTGTTCACCCCCCCCCCCAAAAAAAAGAAGAAGAAGAAGGCCCACCTCATGGAGATCCAGGTGAATGGAGGCATAGTGGCTGAGAAGCTGGACTGGGCCCACAAGAGCCTGGAGCAGCACATGCATATGAACCAAGTGTCCGGACAGAATGAGGTGATTGTTGTCGTCAGTGTCATCAAGGGCAAAGGATACAGAGGGGTCACCAGCCACTGGCATACCAAGAAACTACCCCACAAGATGCTCCGGGGGCAGCATAAGATTACCCATATTGGGGCATGGCATTCTACTCCATGGCTTTCTCTGTGGCTCAGGCTGGACAGAAAGGCTACCATGGTCACACTGAGATTAACAAGATCTATAAGACTGGCCAGGGACATCTTATCAAGGATGGCAAAGTAATCAAGAACAACGCTTCCATTGATTATGATCTGTCTGACAAGAGCATCAACCCTCTGGGTGGCTTTGTCCACTATGGTGAAGTGACCAATGCCTTTGTCATGCTGAAAGGCTGTGTGGTGGGAACCAAGAAGCAATAGTTTACTTTCTGCAAGTCCTTGCTGGTACAGACCAAATGGTAGGCCCTGGAGAGGGCTGACCTCAAGTTCATCAACGCCACTTCCAAGTTTGGCTATGGCCGATTCCAGACTGCAGAGAAGAGAGAATTCATGGGACCACTTAAGAAAGACCAAGTTGCTTGGGGCACCTGGGTGGCTCAGTGGGTTAAAGCCTTTGCCTTCGGCTCAGGTCTCGACTCAGGTCATGATCTCAGGGTCCTGGGATCGAGCACCGCATCAGGCTCTCTGCTCAGCAGGGAGCCTGCTTCCCTCTCTCTCTCTGTCTGCCTCTCTGCCTACTTGTGATCTCTCTCTCTGTCAAATAAATAAATGAAATCTTTAAAAAAAAGAAAGAAAGAAAGAAAGACCAAATTGCTTTATGTCAGGAGCAGATTGCGCAGCTGGTGGGATCTCAATTAAAAATTATTTTCCAGTGGAAAAACAAAACAAATACATACTTTGCCAATATTTCTTTGTCTATAGCTTTTCATTCTCTTCACAGTATCTTTCAAATAGAAACATTTTTAAATTTTGATGATTTTTATTGATTATGGCTTTGATTGTGTTATCTCAGAAATCTTTACCTTACACAAGATTACCAAGATTTTCTCTTATGATTTCCTCTAGAACTTTTATAACATTAGGTTTTATATTTATGCCCATAATCTCTCTTGAGCTACTTTTTACTCATGATGCACGTGATTACACATCAATCAAAGGTGAGATTTTTTTGCATATTTATATGCAATTTTCACACACTGTTTATTTTTTAAACTGTTATCTCCCCACAGAATTGTTTTTCACCTTTGTCAAAAATCAACTGTACTTGTTTACGGAGGTCTCTTTCTGAACTCTCTATTCTGTTCCATTGATGCATTCCTCTATATTACCATTGTCTCTTGATTACCGAGATTTATCATAAGTCTTGAAATCGAGTATGTCTTGTTGTTATCTCCTTAAAACATTTGTTGTTTGTTTCCATTTTTCTATTTTTCTGGCAATTTTTATATTGTCTGAGTATTTTTAATTTCAGTAAAATTAATGTAAAGTGTTATATTAGTCTCAGATACACAATGTAGTGATTCAATAATTATATACATTACTTACTGTTGTCTGAGTACTTTTTATGATGCAATTTTTCTCCTTTGTTGGTTAATGATATAAAAACCTTGCAATATACTTCTTCCTAGTCTTTTTTGCTATTGTTTTCATGCATTATTACTTATATACATTTTATACTAATACATTATTTTGTGTGTAAACAAATATCTTTTTAACAGCTTTACTGACTATAACTCAGATTCTATAATATTCACTCCTTTAAAATGTCCAATTAAAAAAAAATGTCCAATTCAATATATTTAGTGGATTCACAGGATTGCTCACTATCACTACAATAGAACTTTAGAACACTTAGTTCCTTCCAAAAGAAATTCATACCCATGAGCTGTCCCATCCCTATTCTGAGCCCTAAGCAAGTCATTTTCTGTCTCTATGGAGTCACTGAATTATATTTCATATAAATGTAACTTATATTTATATTTATATATTTATGTAATTTGACAGAAAGAGCAAGAGAGCACAAGCAGGGGAAACAGTAGAAGGAGAAGGAGAAGCATGCTTCCCGCTGAGCAGAGAGCCCAATGTGGGGCTCGAGCCCAGGACCCTGAGATCATGACCTGAGCCAAAGGCAGACACTTAACCGACTGAGCCACCCAGGTGCCCCAAGGGTCTGGACTTTTCCTTGTGGGAAGCTTTTAACTTACCTATGCTCATCTAGTCACCTATTTTAGGTCTCTTCATATTTTTGATCAAGGGAAGAATGGGGAATAAATATTCAATTACATGGTCTTTTAAAATTACCTACACAACTCCCTCTTTAAAAAGATAATATTTTTAAATTTTTTATTTAAATCAATTAACATATACTGTATTATTAGTTTCAGAGGTAGAATTCAGTGATTCATCAGTTGCATACAACACTCAGTGCTCATTACTTCAACTGCCCTCTTTAATGCCCGTCAGCCAGTTTACCCCATCCCTGCACCTACCTCCCCTCCAGCAACCCTCAGTTTGTTCCCTTTAGTTAAGAGTCTCTTATGGTTTGCCTCCCTCTTATTTTATTATTAATTATCCTCTTATTTTATTTTTCCTTCCCTTGCCCTTGTTATCTGTTTTGGTTCTTAAATTCCACATATGAGTGAAATCGTATGGTATTTGTCTTTCTCTGCCTGACTTATTTTACTTAGCATGATACCCTTAGCTCAGCCTTAAAAAGGAAGAGAATTCTGAGACATGCCGCAACATGTATGAGCCTCGAGGACACTATGCTCAGTGAAATAAGTCAGTCACAAAAAAACAAATACTGCATGATTCAACTCATAGGAGGTATCTAGTCAAACTCAGAAAAACAGAAAGTAGAATAGTGGTTGCCAAGGGCTAGGGATGGGTGAGTAACGGGGAATTGTTTAATAAGTACAGTTTCAGTTTTGCATGAAGAAAAAGTTCTGGAAGTTGTCGTACATTGTGAATATATTTAACACTGCTGAATTATATACTAAAAATGGTTGAGATGATACGTTTATGGTATGTATATCCTACCACAATTAAAAAATTTTTGAAGACTTACTACATCCTTCATGATCTTACTGTTTCTCTCTCCAGTTTCATATCTAGCTTTCTCCGGGACCATTCCCTGAACCCTATATGCCAGCACTGATTAGTTACATGCCATTTAGCAAACTCTCCTTGCTCTCTGCCCTAACTCCTTATAGGTAACTTTGACTTGGCAAGCCTACTTTTTGTTTAATCTGTTTTAGAAACTGATTCCTTTTTTAAATTTTTTTTAAAATTTTAGTTCCAGTATAGGTAACATACAGTGTTATATTAGTTTCAGGTGTTCAATATACTGATTCGACAATTTCATACATCACCCAGTGCTTATCATGACAAGTGTACTCCTTAATCCCCATCACCTATTTCATCCATCAACAACTTTCACATGCCTTACAACTCACCCATTTAAACTGTATAATTCAATGAGCTTTAGTATAATCACAAGTGTAACTATCATAAGTGTAACTATCACCATAGTCAGTTTTAGAACATTTTCATTACCCCAAAGTGAAGCCTTCTACCCTTCAGTTATCATTCTCCAATCTCAGAATCCTCCTAACCCAGTTCTAGGCAACCACTAATCCACTTTCTGTCTCTATAGATTTGCCTATTCTGGATATTTCATATCAGTGGAATCATGTAAGGTATGTCTTTGGTTACTGGCTTCCTGTGGTACATCCATACCATGGAATATTTATCCATAAAAAGGAATTAAATATTGATACATACTACAACAAGGATGAACCTTGAAAGCCTGCTTATATTTCATCCAAAGATTTGAAGTCTCTTTCCCTAAAAGGCATTCCTTGACACCCCCAAACTTTGTTTAAGTGACCTCCCCCCCAAATCCTACTTACCTCTATTTTAAACCTTAATTACTCAGGTGTTCCCACTGGACTTGAATATTTTTTGACAACTGTAAAATCTTACACAAGTTTACGTGAACATACTATTTTATCCATTTTTTTTTTTTTTTTGCTCTTCCTCACAAGAATTCATTAGTTTGAAAACAAACAAATCAAGATTAGTGTTTCTCAATACTGATGTCACAATAAAATGACCTATAGAGATCTTAAAAATTCAATACCTGTGGGTGCCTGGGTGGCTCAGATGGTTAAGCATCTGCCTTTGGCTCAGGTCATGATCCCAGGGTCCTGGGATCAAGCCCCACATCTGCTCAGCGGGGAGCCTGCTTCTCCCTCTACCTCTACTGTTCCCCCTGCTTGTGCTCTCTTGCTCCTTCTGTCAAATAAATAAGTAAAAATATTTTTTAAAAATTCAATACCTGCGCCCCAACTCAGGTCAATTATATTACAATCTCAAGAAGGAGGTCTGGGAACTGAGAACTCCATATTGTTTTAAAATTTCCCAGCGAATCCACAGCCAGGATCAAAAACTACTAATTTAGACACAGAAAAGCCTTAGTCATCTTCTACTACAATATATTGTATGTATAAATTAGTAGTACTATACTAATTAGGTCATGATTTATAGCATTTATTTCTCTATGATGACTTTAAATATTGTAAAATAAAACAAAAACTTTTTATAAGATAGCAAACATAACTTCATGCAGAATTGTATAAAACACATCAATTTTTCTGGATACTTTTAACTTTTTGACTTGAAAGCAGAAATCTCTAGCAAATACTTAAATACTCACAAATCAATGATTCTGTTGCCCCTCAAAATAGAACACTTGCATATATTTCAACTATTAATATTCGTTGTAGCTTATTCTTTTTGTACACCAATTAAAGTTTATACACCTACTTGAGTGTAAGAAGTCAGTCAAATTGTATTCTTTAAAAGCCCATAATGCCATTAACCAGTGGCATCTTTAGGTTTTGGTTTTTTTTTTTAATATTTTATTTTATTTTTAATTTTTTAAGTAAGCTCTGGGCCCAACATGGGGCTTGAACTCACAACCCTAAGATCAAGAGTCACATGCTCTACTAACTGAGCCAGCCAGGCACACCGTAAGTGGTATCTTTGGATTGTTAAAATTTCTGTCAGGTATGGTAATGAATACAGACTGTGTTGAAAAGATCTTTCCCTAGTTCTTCCATGTTTAGAAAGGGACAAGCAGGGAATGCAAAATTTTAAAAGCTTCTTGGAAGTTTCTGATAGGTTTTACCCAGTTGATAACTTTTTGCCAAGAATTTATCTTCAGTTTTCTAGACTAACTTGTATGTTTCACATTATGAAATTTGAATACCAAGATAAACATTGATACTGAAAGTCAAATCTCTTAAAACATCTCTGACAAATACAGTTGAAGATTTTAAGGGAGATAAAAGAGTGATTTCTATATATCCTATATATTAAAATACAACAAAATGATATTTTATTCTTATAATAGAGACGCCATAGGTTAAGAACTGGTTAAATACCCAGAAGGTAACAGAGAAAAGGAATAATACACATGTACTCAATTTTGTTAATAAATTTAAAGAAGAAAAATTGAATAGCACAGACTGGAGGATATTTTTACTAGTAACATCTATAAGATTCAATCTTTAAAATGAATGATGTTTATGACCACACATTAACATTTTCCTGTAATAAAAAGACATCTTTATGATCATGGTAGAGATGCTCCTTCTACCTTAAGAAAAAATAAAATTACCCCCTAATGACATACAGTATAATCTTTAGACCTGGGGCATGTTATGTCAAAAAAATATTTTCCATATGATTTCAAATGATAAATATTCACAAAAGCCTAATCTTACTTGGTACTAGATATATGGAGTGCCCCCTGGCCATGAACATTGTAATGTTAGAGTCTCCTTCCGTTTTCCTTCATCTGCTTTAGCATTTGTTTGAGTTAATTTACACAAAATTTATCAATTTTAGGTAAATGAAAATTGAATCTATTCTGTCCACATGTCCTTGAAATGTCCTTTATGAAGTTTTCCAAATCATTTCCAATGAAAGGCATATAATAATGTTTACATCTCCTCTGGACTTTCTCTTTTATTTTAGTCCTTATCATGTGCTCATATATTTTTTTACCTCAACAGCTACATAGGAAAATAAAAGAATGATCCAAAATTTGACATTTCTCCCTTTTCCTAACCTACATACCTTTCCAGATAGCTGATGTTACAGACCTCAGTCACATTATGCATCCCAAGTGATGCAGAGCTGGGCTCTAAACAGGTGGACACATCTGTTCCAGCCCATCAGACTTGACTTACACTGACTGCGTTCTGTAATCATTATGGTTTTTATCCCAAATTACAGTGTCAATCTGTTCAGAATTAATATGTATTACTCCACCGCTTGTTACAAAATTTTCAGTTTATTTATTGGACCAAATCCTGCCCTAATCACTTAGGCACAATTCCCACTGAAAACCTAAAAGAGAAAATGTGTATCCAGAGGTTATGTTTTCATTGCATGTCAAAAGATATTTTTGCATAAGTGGATGTTATTGCAATTCCCAATGAATGCTCTTTCTGTGTCAATAGTGAAAACTATTTAAAATTTTAGTGTGCTGGTTTGGATCATTTTTAATCACTTCTTCCAACACATGTTGTATCCCAGTGTGGATGTTCACATAATGAAGAGGGGGTCGACAAGTTATTTTCTTCACACAAAATGTAGCTTATATTTTTAATACTTGGGAAATTATAGTTTTAATTCCTTCTTCCCTTTGTGTTGGGTAGTTTTTGAAGACTAGTTTTTGGAGCCACAGCTCTGTTTTTTTATAATGTAATGAATCATTTCACTATGATTTTATTTCCATTTCCTCATCTGTTTTCCCTGAAGCTAACTAAATACATGGATTTTATTGAAGAGGAAAAAAGTTATTAATTCATAATTATTATGTAAAGGTTAATCTAGCCTACACCCTCCAAATGACTTTCCCACCAGCTGGTGATTTTATTCTCTTTGTTTTTCGCTCCTGGTGGATAATGGAGAAACGTAAGGCTCAGAAGGTGATGAAATTAAAAGCAAAATCTTAAAAAATAAATGGGTCAGAAATCTGATAGAAGAAAAAGACTAAATGATACACTAAAATATTAATGTATAGTTTAAGTTTCCAAACCCATGGAAAATAAAAAAAAACAAACAATAGCAACAACTAGTGTGTGCGATTTAAAAACAAACAAATGAGAGACTGTGAACTCTGAGCAACAGACTGAGGGTTTTGGAGGGGTGGGGGTGGGGGGTTGGGCGACCCTGGTGGTGGGTATTGAGGAGGGCACGTATTGCATGGAGCACTGGGTGTGGTACATGAACAATGAATCTTGTAACACTGAAAAAATAAAAGTATCTGAGGAAAACCAACCAACAAACAAAGACGAATGCACCACCCTTTGTCTCCAAAGTCAGGCTAAGCAGGTAGAGGTGACCGTATTACCATGTTTCTAATCAGCACCTCCACTTGCCTGCTATAGCATATGAAATGGCAATGGTGCCTATGGCAATACAAATCCTATTAACTAGATGCATCATACATGAGGAAGTTATAACCCAAGTTTAAACAAGATCGGAAAAGGATAATCAGAATTCAGCCAAAGGAAGGGAGAGAGGGAGTGAGGAAAGAGGCAGGGAAGGAGGGAGGGAAGTGAAAGAGAGGAAGGAAGGAGAGAAGGAAGGAAGGCCCTCATTTCTGTGCCTCCTTTGACTTCCCCTTGGTTATAAGAGGCAACACAAAGAGAGAGTTATCCTCAGGTGTTAGCGATTGAATGCGAGACTCTGCCCAATAACCTGCCTCAGACTCTATCGTGGTAACTATGGAAGGCCTGCCCAAATTATTTGAACGAATTGCTTTGCAATTATTAGACATGTTATGAGAAAGTATGAACAGCATGACCAGCAAAATTTCAATATATCATCCCCCTCAGGCAAGACTAAAACTTAAAAATAAAACTCCAGAGACACTGACATTCTTCTCATCATATAACACATACCGGTAGAGAATAAAAAGAAGGAAAAAAAGGACATGAATATTTGAAAAGGCCTTTTGAATCTTGCAGGCATAAAGTAGAAGTATATATCATTCTCACAGACCCAGAGTCCATGCAGATACACATTGAAAGACGTGCTTTGTACCATCATCCTCTGCTGATATGTCAGAGAAAAAGCATTCATTCTCACCTTTTCAGGGTGTCTGTCATTAGGTACATTAATATGGATGAACCACCACGAAATCAAAAGGCAGTAAGAGAGGTGAGCTTAAAGGGATAAAGGCTTTAAACTGCATTTAAGTTGGACTTCAATTGAAGACTAAACTTTGGGATTCTATAATTACTTTCCCTCTCTACATGCCCACGAAGAAAAAGAAAATTACTAATTAGATATGCTCTCAAGTCCATTTGTCAGCATTTCACTAAACATTCCTCAAGTTCTCCTACAAATGAAGGCATTGACTGATGCTGACGAGTTGAACAAGATTTCTTTTTTCTGTCAAAACATCCCTTATTTTGATGTATCACACTTGAAAATAGAACACAAAAGTATTTGCTTTCCCAATTCATTCTATAACTAAAAATCATGTTAGCTCAAAATCAGTTGAGTAGCAAGCCAAATACGTTTTATTAACATAAAAATACTTATCAAAAGGTCAATGATAAGCACACATATTTCTATAACACTGAATATTCAAAAATAAGTTTCAGTTCATTCATATCCCATTTCTACACACAGTTCAACATTTAAGGCAAAATTGTATTAAATTATTTTATATATAATATCATTTGGGAGAAAAATTTAGTCATTAAAATGCTAACATTTTCTTTAATATCTAGGCAATGAATTTTATACATAAGGAAAATGAGCAAATAATATAATATTATTGAAAGGGAAACAGACCATGACTTGAGATTTTATCCTAAATTTTCCTTACATGTCAACCAAGTTACTACTGGAATTTGTAAGGTCAAATTGTTTTTTGTTTTATCAAACTGTAATAGAAGAACTCAAATTTTGCTGACCTCAAATTTACTAAAAAATAAATAAATCAATAATAAGAAATTTGTTTCTTCTTGCTAATTTCTGTATCTAGGAAATAGATTGTCAAATGGATAGTTTGTATTTAATATTTAATATAATGCCTCAGTATTTGTTTTGAAGGTTCAGGCTAAAAAGAAATGAGGTTATTTTAAAGTCTGATCTCAATAGCTAATTTTAACAAGAATCATGGCATTACCCAGAAATGTCTAGTAAATTATAGTATTTATATACTTATATCTGACACACTGCAAATTGAGCAGATATAAGATATCAAATCTCTCTGTCAACTGGATTAGTGGTTTTAGAGTATCTTGTCTGGATCAAATGCAAAATTTTAGATCAGACAGTTTTAGACAGTCTTTCTTGACTTTTAAATATTTTATAAAGAGGGGCACCTGGGTGCTCAGTCATGGTTAAGTGGCCAACTCTTGGTTTCAGCTCAGATCATGATCTCATGGTCATGAGATCAAGCCCCATGTGGGGCTCCATGCTCAGCACAGAGTCTGCTTAAGATTCTCTTTCTCTCTCTCCCTTTGCCCCTCCCCCTACTCATGCGCATGCTCTCTCTCGTCTCTCTCAAATCTTTAAAAAAAATTTTTATAAAGAAAATGTGTTATTAACTCAATGTGGGGAATCTTTTCACCATGTATATGTATGCCAAATTATCAAGCTGTACACCTTAAGTATTTTACAATTTAATTGGTCAATTATACCTCGACAAAACTGGAGAAAAACTGATTTGTTGATGATGACCTCCGCTTTAGCAAAAATTGTTTTTAAATTTCCCAGACCCTCAAAAGGAAAAAAAAAAGGGGTGATAATGCAATAGATAAATAGCACATGCAGTTAGTCTTATTTTTTAAAAAACTTAAGCTTGAGGTTGACAGAACATTCATTCAAAAACTGACTTTGTAAAAAAAAAAAATTTAATGGGCATGTCTTGCTTTTACCCTCACTAGCCTACTACCTACCCTCAACAGAGCAGATACATCAATCCCTTTCAGACCAAAGTCATATCACAACAGACCTCACATAGAACCCTGAAATGGCCCCTCATCTCCCTCACAGTAAAAGCCAAATATTTTACAATGATGGCCTACTGTGCCCTCTGTCATTTCCCTAAAACACTCTTCTTCCACATTCGTCTAAAACACTCTTTTTCCCTCAGTGGCTATCGAGAGCCTAGCACTTTACTGCTCCTTAAACATGTGCTTAGGATGTCTCCAATCTTGGGCCTTCACACTGCCTGTTCTGTCTACCTGGAATTCTCTTCTCCCAGGTATTGTTATAGTTAATTGACTCACGTTCTTTAAGGCTTTGCTTTTAAATATCACCTTTCAATTAGAATGGCCTTTATAAAGTTAACTGCTTAAGGCAAAGCACCCTTTTTCCTGCCTAATCATTTTTTTTTTAAGATTTTATTTATTTATTTGACAGAGACACAGTGAGAGAGGGAACACAAGCAGGGGGAGTGGGAGAGGGAGAAGCAGGCTTCCTGCGGAGCAGGGAGCCCGATGTGGGGCTTGATCCCAGGACACTGGGATTATGACCTGAGCCAAAGAAAGATGCCCAATGACCGAGCCACCCAGGCACCCCCTCCCCCCCGCCTAATCATTTTTGATAGTGTTCATCACCTTCTAATGTATTATAAAATTTACATATTTGCTATTTTTGTCCATTGTCTGCCTCTTTCCACTGCACTATTAGCACCATGAAGACAGTAATTTTTTCCTCCACATTTTTATTTAAATGCCACCCTGTTAACATAAAGTGCAATACTAGTTTCAGATGTAGAATTTAATGATTCATTACTTACATATTATACCCAGTGCTCATCACAAAAAGTGCTCTCCTTAATACCCATTACCTGTTTAACCCATCACCCCACACCCACCTCCCCTCCAGTAACCACCAGTTTGTTTTCTATAGTTGAGTCTGTTTCTTGGTATGCCTCTTTTTTCCCTTATGTTTATTTGTTTTATTTCTTAAATTTCATGAGTGAAATCATGATATTTGTCTTTATCTGACTTATTTTGCTTAATACTCTAACTCCAACCACATCACTGCAAATGGCAAGATTTCATTCTTTTGACGGCTGAGTAATATTCCATTGTGGGTGTATACCACATCTTCTTTATCCATTCATCAGTCAATGGACACTTAGACTCTTTCCACAGTTTGGCTATTGTTGATAATAAACATCAGGGTTCATGTATCCTTTTGAATATTGATTCAAAAGGAATCGATATTTTTGTATCCTTAGGGTAAAAACCTAGTAGTGTGATTGCTGGGTCATAGGGTAGTTCTATTTTTAACTTTTTGAGGAACCTCCATACTGTTTTCCAGAGTGGCTGCACCAGTTTGCGTTCCCACCAACAGTGTAAGAGGGTTCCCCTTTCTCCGCATCTTTGGCAACATTTGCTGTTTCCTGTCTTGTTAATTTTAGACATTCTGACTGGTGTGATGGGATATGCCATTGTGGTTTTGATTTGTATTTCCCTGATGATGAGTGATGTTGAGCATCTTTTCATGTGTCTGTTGGCCATCTGGATGTCTTCTTTGGAAAAATGTCTAGTTATGTCTTCTGTCCATTTTTAACTCTATTATTTGTTTTTTGGATGTTGAGTTGTATACGTTTTTTATAGATTTTGGATACTAACTCTTTATCGGATATGTCTTTTACAAAGATCTGCTCCTATTCTGTAGGCTGCCTTTTAGTTTTATTGATTGTTTCTTTCACTCTGCAGAAGCTTTTTATTTTGATGAAGTCCCAATAGTTTATTTTTGCTTTTGTTTCCTTTGACTCAGGAGACTTATCTGGTAAGAAGTTGTTATGGCTGAGGTCAAAGAGGTTACTGCCTGGAACGCAGTAATTTTGTCTTTTTTTCAGTGACCTGTCCCAGGCCTATATTAGTTGATTAATACGTTTGAATTTTTTAATTTAATTTGTTTTACTAAAGTGAATCTAAAGCAGTTTATGCTAAGTAACATGAACCTTTACCTTTTGTAACAAACTTTTTAATTGGGAATAATTTTAGTTTATTATTTTAGATAATATGAAGAACCCACGTATATACTTTGCCCTGTTTTCTTTAAGGTTAACATTTTACATAACCACGGTAATCTGTCAAAGCTAAGAAATTAACACTGGTTCAATGCCACTAAACTATATAGACTTTATTCAGATTTCACCTTTTTTTTTTCATTAATGTCTCTTTTCTCTTCCAAGATCTAATCCAGAATACCATATTGCACTTAGTCATCATGTCAAATTGTCTCCTTCAGTCTGTGACGGTTTCTCAGCCTTTCCTTATCTTTCACAACCTTCATATTTTGCAAGAGTACTGGCCAGACGTTTTGTGCTCTTGTGCTCAATTTAAGTGTGTATGAGGTTTCCTTATGATTAGACTGGGCTTTGGTTTGGGAGGAAGAAGACCACAGAGGTGAGGTATCCTTCTTATTACATCATATCAACATGATTCTCCATCAGTGATGTTAATTTTGATCAGTTGGTTAAGATGATGTCTGCCTTGTTTCTATATTGTCAAGTTACTGTTCTTCCCTTTTCATACTCTATGCTGTGGAAGCAATTTTAGGTTTAGCCAACACTGAAAGGGAGGGAAATTAAGCTCCAACTCCCAGATATAAGAGTACTACATTTATTATTTGGAATGCCTCCCTAAGGAACACGAATTCTGTCTTATTTATTTATTTACTTATTTTATATGTATGAACTCATGGATATCTTTTATATTCTTTGACTTACAATAGAATATAATCAGTATTTATTTTGTTGTTAAATTATTCCAGCTTTGGCCTTTGGAGGGGGCTTCAAGTTTTGCTTCTGTCCTGTAAAATATTAATAAAATGTTTTCACATTCTCCACAGTATTTCTGAAAATTTCTGTGGGCTTAAATTACGATAGTCACCTTTTACTCGACATTCCCCGAAGACTCAAAGCATTAGATTTAGTATGTCTCTCCTTCGGCTTCAGTTAGTAGAAGCTGCACAGCACATAGGATAACTTAGGATGAAATGTTACACAGTCTCGGTCTCAAAACAAAATCCCCTCAGCTGCAGCCCATGTGGATATTTTCTCACGAGTTTGCTTCTCCCCTGATGTTCTCCAATCTTCTGTGGGCTTTCAATCCCTCAAGAGAGTTCTCACATTTGTCCTCCTCTTATAAACCTCACAGTCCTGAAATATCCACTTTGTTTTTTAGGCAGTCAATTTAGCTTTGTCACTGTCTGCAGTGACCTTACAGATAATTCAATGGGACCTTACCTTTGGCAACAAACGCAAACCGTCAAGGTATTTTGCTACAGAATTCAATCTTCTTCCTTAAAGGCAGAATATGTTGTGCTTAGTTGTAGTTTGAAATAACTTTTTCTCTAATATTTATATTTTGAAATATTCAGAGGAGAAAAATGTAAGGGTTCTCCAGCAAGAAGCTATAGACCTTAGACTTCCTAAAATGATTTCTAAAAAATAAAAAAATACTATATTTTAGTGTAGTGTCAAAGAGGTAAGTTAGGACAAAGAAAGAATGCCCTCAAAATTAGTTGTCAGAGTAATTTTTTTGGATATAAATAAAGATTGCCATTATTTTAATACATCGATGAACTTTCACTAATTTTCTCTTCCTAGCACTGTAGCAAAATAGCATGGAGAAAGGAACTTACATATACCTCAGAGAGGCCTAAATCCTTGCAAATGACATTTCCTATTTAATTCAACAGGCTTTTCCCATAAGATGGACTGAAAGCACAGCCTGGTGGGAATATGCGATGGAACAGGCTTGGGAAAAAGTGCAGACTGAGCAAATTTCAAAGACTGATGAAATCATTCCTGGAGTAGATTATAAAAGTAAAGATCTATAGCAAGCCAAACCGGCAAAAGGAAAATAGGTCTGGGAGAGATGCCAAATGGAGTGAGTATTAAGGTGAAGATAGGGTCAACTCACAAATAAGGAAATACAGTCTGGAACTTAAAGACTTTATATTTTCAACATATTTGGCAAGATTGCAGGATGTGAACCTGGAGTTAGATTTCCTCTAGGACCTATTTTGGATGCATCGTAGGAAGAAGAATCCATAATCAAATAAAATTATTTAGCAGAACCATGGAATCCATAATAGCAACTGGCCAGTAGTACCTAACGCAGCCTATCCAACTTCTCACCAAAGAGCCTATGAAGAGTCAGGAATTACAAAGACTTGCATCCAAATTAACAAGATGAGAAACAGTCTAAGGAGATAATATGGAATATATCTTAACTTAGCCTAAAGTAGTTTCGTTTTTTGTTTTGTTTTGTTTTGTTTTTGGTTAAAAAATTCACCCTTTTTTTTTTTTTTAAATGAAACAGTATTGACAACCTGGAAAATGGAAGAGAGCCAAGCCTGTTCATACCCCTTCAACTGACATCAAGTAACTGAAGTCTAGACCACAATGCTTCTTATATAGGATCTTTAAATTTTGGTAGATTAGAGGAAGTATGAAGACAGAAAGGAGAAGAGCTTGGGAAATTTTATAGACTTCTTTACACAATAATAGTTGTAGAATAACAAGTAGACCAACCTGCCTAAGGTCAAAAGTGTCAAAATATAGAAAATGCCTAATTCTAAGTAGAACATAGAATACTCAAGAAAGACCTTAAAAATGAGGTAGACTTTTAAAAATGAGTAAGTTAATAAAAGCAGAGGAAAGGAGTCAGGATAATTATGCAGAAGGAATAGTGAACATAAAGACAGAGATACGGATGCAAAATGCACTCACAAAGTACAGGGGTTGCTTTCTCAGGAGTGAAGAGTTCAAAATGTATTTTAGGACCAGAAAAATAAACTGGAGTCAAAGTAAGGATGATTTTGAGTGTCTTAAACAAAGAAGGGCCACATGTACCCCAATGTCCATAGCAGCAATGGCCACAATCGCCAAACTATGGAAAGAGCCAAGATGTCCTTCAACAGATGAATGGATTGAGAAGATATGGTCCATATATACAATGGAATATTATGCCTCCATCAGAAAGGATGAATACCCAACTTTTATTTTAACATGCACTGGACTGGAAGAGATTATGTTGAGTGAAATAAGTCAAGCAGAGAGAGTCGATTATCATATGGTCTCACTTCCATGTGGAGCATAAGGAAAAACATGGAGGACATTGGGAGAGGGAAAGGAGGGATGAATTGGAGGAAATCGGAGGGGCGAAGAACCATGAGAGACTGTGAACTCAGAGCAACGGACTGAGGGTTTTGGAGGGGAGAGGAGTGGGGGGATGGGTGAGCCTGGTGGTGGGTATTGAGGAGGGCACGTATTGCATGGAGCACTGGGTGTGGTACATAAACAATGAATCTTGTAACACTGAAAAAATAAAATAAAAGTATTTGGAAAAAATAAAAAAATAGAAGTTTTAGGAAAACTAATTGTCTATGACATACAGAATGATTCTTGAAAGAGGTAAGGATACAAATTAAGATCGTTTTTACTAAACAGGAACAAGGAAATGAGTTAGAGGATTGACGGGACTGGAAGAGATTATGCTGAGTGAAATAAGTCAAGCAGAGACAGTCAACTATCATACGGTCTTACTTACATGTGGAGCATAAGGAAAAACATGGAGGACATTGGGAGAAGGAAAGGAAGGGTGAATTGTGGGAAATCGGAGGGGGAGATGAACCATGAGAGACTGTGGACTCTGAGCAACAAACTGAAGGTTTTGGAGGGGAAGGGGTGGGGGGTTGGGTGAGCCTGGTGGTGGGTATTGAGGAGGGCATGTATTGCATGGAGCACTGGGTGTGGTACATGAACAATGAATCTTGTAACACTGCAAAAATAAAATAAAAGTATTTGGGGGAAAAAAAAGAAATAGATGTCAAAAGAATTAACTGAGTCAAATATGAATCTGAGGTTTGAGTCTCAGTGGCTGGAACTGCGAAATTAGAAAAATTAGAAATAAGAGATTTTGGTTACAAAAATAATTTCTATTGATAAATGTTTAATTGTATATCCTTAAAATATACACCTGTAAATGTAGAACAAGTATAGGAAGACTGGATTCTAAATGTAGACTTGGAAGTCACCTGCGTGGAGGTTGTAACAGATGCTGTGAGAAGGGGAAGTACAAGGAGATGGGAGAACAAAAGTGCTTGGGCTAAAGTTCAAAGAATACAAACCTCCAGCAGCAAGAGCAGAAAGAATGAATCTAGAAGAAAGGAAAGAAGGGGCGCCTGGATAGTTCAGTCAGTAGAGCCTGTGACTCATGACCTCAGGGTTGTGAGTTTGAGTCCTGTATTGGGTGTAGGGATCACTTGAAAAGAAAAGAAGGGGAAAAGAAAAGAAGAGGCCAAGGCCCTGGAGGAGGAAGAAAAGGAAAAGGAGAGGAAGAGATCAAAGGAATCCTCAATTCTCACTGTCAGTTGCACTGATTTGTATTTCCAAGACTGGGGAAAATAGATAGGAGCAGATGAAAATCAGAAAACCAAATGAAAATAAAATTGCTTATTTTCTCTAAAATATCTAGTTAATAGTTATCTGTTTTTCTTGACCTGATTCTCGGTAGTTCTAGCACTCAGGACATGTGTTTTGTTTCATTGTTTTGGTTTTTTTGTTTTTTTGTTTTTTTTTTAAGTCTAAGGACATGAAATATGGATGACTGTAAGCCAAGCACTTTCCAAGGCATGTGATTGCTTGCTCCTCACAGATTAAAATTAAACAGAAATTATTGAACACATTAATTAAGGAAGATTCTCCTTCTGTGAGTACACGCGAATATACCGTGAATTCACTCTAAAAAGTTCAAATACCCAGATCACTTATCTTAGACTGATCCCCAGTCATCACATGAATACACTGAATTTTCACCTATTCCTGAAAGGTTCAACTTCTCCCAGTCTGCCTGCTAACGTGCCATATTCCTTTCTCTTCTCTCTCTTCTTTTGTACTCCCTTTCTCCTTGCTCATCCCATCCCTTTATCAGTCCAAGTCTCTCCTCAGGTGAGAGTAACTTGTCAGTAACACTTACCATCACTTTCGATCTGATCCTTTGACTATTTGAGTAAAATCATTTTAGTCAATTTAAATACAATCATTCAATGAATGTCTATTCAGAATTTACTATCAATGACAGGCACTATACTGTTAGAAAAATACCAGTTACCATGAGGAGCTCAGTCTATTGCAGGATATACCATTTTTCTTGAATACTGTTTAAGTTATCAGATAGATACAGTTATACAAATAGACAAGCAACAGATAAAGAAGGCTAGACAAATCAGGATACCATCTGAATGACTACAGTTGGGTGAACTTCATACTGCAAAAATGTATAGCTAAATTTTGTTTCCTAAGTGTTACAGACATGAAGGGAAACATTTCATTGTGAATCCACTCTTTTTAAGCCATATGTCAATGGTTTACAGTTTCTAAGACAAAAGTAGTTATTTTATATTAATGCAATTTGAAACATTTCTGGTCTTGCTAATTATTTCTAAATTTCTTACTTTCTGTTGAATGCAAATAAAGGATAATAAGGCCCTAGCATATTTAGTTCTTATAAAAAGCACAACACAACATCTTCTTTTGCCATCAGTGGCCATTTCAAAACTTATAAGTAGGCAATATAAATATGCTAGGTCCTATCAATATCTCAAACAAGTTATTTTTCCTATTTCCAATTGCCAAAGAAAATTCCATCTAAGGAATTAAGTTGCTGATAGATTTGATGTTTATCAATACTGAATTGTATCATCTATATATACCTAATACTTTTCTGTAAAATAAGAATTTTAGTAATTTCTAGTTCTTATTGATTACTGTTTTACATAAACCAGGAGCATAATTATTTTATCTGAATATTTTAATCCTATTTTTACTACTAAATGTTTACCTAGCCGATAATGCATGTATAGTGGTTGTAATTGGTGTGGTTTATAATTATGCATATCCAGATTAAACAGGACAAATGGCAGAGCTGGTAATGGCATCATATTAAGAATATAAATATATTAAAAAATCTATTTATAAGTATAATTATAAAAAGGGAATGAGAGCTATTTTAAACTTTTCTAGCTATAAATAATCACATTTACCAAAGGGTATTACGGAAATCACAGAAGGAAAAGATATTACAAAGTATTATTTAGAGAAACAATTGGAACTCAGACTTCTTAATAACTACTTGCTACTGCTGGCCAAATACAAAATGAGTGTAATCTACCATGATTAATTGCTTGTGTTTTTTTCCCACTCTGTATAATTGAGAAACAGTGTAATCAATGATATAAATGTAACTCTAATGTATCTTTCATACACAGCCTTAGTGGCTTTTATTCTCTCCAACCTTTCCTTTTCCTTAAAGCAAACTATATTTGCAAAAGTTTGGTTTCTATTATTGCTCTTATCCCAGGTGACTTGCAAGTGAATTTTTTGTTTTTATCACATCAAGCATAGAAATGGATTTTAAGATGAAAATATACTTTATTTTGATATTCCTAGTGATTAATGTGGCAAATGGACTTTAAAACATAACATGCTATACAAATGTAAGAAATTATATCTTAATAAAAGCATGCATTAAATAAATGAGCTGACTTCCTGTACTTTGTGCAGATTCTCAGCTGCTACAGAAACCGATCGGCTAGGGAGTTGACTTCTGCCCTACTAACTGGTACACCTTCTCCACCATCCTTCAACACAATCCTAGTATCCCACCAGGGGCACTACTTAGGAGTCACTGACATCAGCTGAATGACCCTTCATCACCTCCAGTCCTCTCTTAAAACTTCCATTAAAAGAGGTCAAACGCTGCCTCACAGCCCATTAGTAGCTCCCACCTGAAAGTCACCCAATTTTCATTTACAATTTGTTAGTCATTTGTGATGTATTTTTCATCAGTGCTCTTATTTCAGCTTCCAATTCTTTCAGTATCTTTTCTCCACCTGCTCAGAGAACTGCCGGTGATTGGAAAAGTAAGGTGATAGTGAGGAAAGTTTAATTTACTTCCACTTTTACCCTTTAAGATTTCTTCTCTTTCTGGCTCCGAGGTGATGAGACAACATTCCCAACAACCATAAAGCTCCCCTTTCTGTGATTAATAAATGCAGTATCATCCCAGAATATCTGTTTAATATTAAAGAGTTGATAGCAATCTGTGCTATCAGGGAAGATCTCTCCAATATATACTCTTTCTTTTCCAAAAAAACCCTACATGATTTTATCTCCTGTAATCTGCCATAAATACAGAAGATGACGCATGAAGAATTATTTCAAAATATTAGTGTTTTCTTATTCCAAGGTAAGTACAGGAAGCTCTAAGAGCATTCAAATAGTGATTGGTATACATGTTATTATTGCAACCAATTTTTCTACCGATCTAAGATTCATTACTGAAGCACCTAGCTTAAAGTGTTTACAAAATGAAAGAGCCACCTCTCTGTATAAAAATAATCTCTGTAGTTATGCCAGCAAAGATAAAATTTATGACTCTCAATTGTAAGGCTCCAAAGCCCGCACTCACAGTCAATTGCACTTTTCAACCAATGATCTCCAAGTGCTTTACCAATAAGGGTTATTGAAAGTGTTTCACACAAGAGCAAATACAAGTGACTTATCAAAATCATGGAGCAAATTTCAAACCAGCTCATGAACTAAACTCTCTATCTCTGTCTCTCGGTCTCTATATATTTTTCATATCTATGTTTACGTATTTATTTTAATGTTCACATCATGATGGCCACTTCTTGATTTTTTTCAGTTAAGGCCTATTTATATTAATAAGTATTATAAATTTATAGCAGATAGTTACTCATCTATTGTAAGGACCACAAATATGTATATACACATACATACACACACACATATTATTCAATTTTTATTTAACATTTCATTAAAATGCATAGGACTCTATTTCAGAAGCATGGATAATAAAAGGCAGGTGTAAGATATAGTGAATTCTCAAATATCTGTCTGAATGGAAGAAGAAAGTGCATGGGTTGTCTAAACCTACAAATGTTTTAAGTATCGCTATTTCCCTTAAAGCCTTTAAATACATTTTGGTGTTTGGATGCCCAAGTATTTGCATCCTGGAAGGACATAATTAGTCAAACTGAACTGTAAAACATACTGTAGAAACACAGTGTGAGAATAACAGTGCACTGGCCAGCTTCTCTGCGCGCTGGCTGCAGTTCCTGCCTCTGCCCTAGGCTGCCCAGAAGTGCAATCATCTCCTGGACAAAAAGCAGTCGTCCTCTTTCTTTCTAAGTTTGCACTTTTCCTGGCTGATACCTTTCCTGTAAAGGAAATGGCTTTTATGCATTTTTGGTAGTAAGTTTATCTTTAATCCAAATCCTCTGGGCTAATAACTGTAATGGAAATATGGACCACTGTCCCAGTTCTATTACAGTACATATCATATTGCAGTTATTACTAATATTCATGTCTGCTTCTCTGTGAGAAGGAACCACCTTTATTCCTTCTTATGATCCTTAGTGCCCTGCATTGTACCCAGTGTAAGGCGGCACTTGGGGAGAATTAGAAAATGGATAAAAGAACAAGTAGAATAATGAATAATCAAGATTTACATTTGCTCACGTCAACTTTGGGTCTATTTCACCCAGTAACACCTCCAAGGATTACAAAGAGAAAAGCACTCTTTCAAGACATCTTACTCCACACATGTTTGAAGAAGCGCCTTAATACACCATGAATATGACATTCTTTCTACAACAAAATGCAAACGAAAAGCAAATACTAAAGCCGGTGTAGGTATTTTACGAAGTGCCATGTCTGAGGGGGAAAAAAACCTTACATCTATCTATAGAGAGATCTGATATGTATTTGGTTCGTGACTTCATTTCATTTTAATACCAGCAAATTTTTATCTTGCTTTTCCTTTTTTTTTCTTTTTTTCAGTCCTGCAATTGAGGGAACTCTTCCTTCTAACCTTCTACAGGGCGACCAGTCAGCAGACAACTCCAGATTCACATTTCGTAATACAAATCTAGGAACCCAGTGCCCACAGAAAAGCGTTCATTGTTATTAGTTTCAGGACCTCTGGGATATTAATTCATCATCCACTCCATCCATTATGCTTGTCTATATAGCTCACGTGGAGCAAAGAATGATGCAAACTCCCACTAAAGCAATAGCGTGAGATTACCAACACAATTACTTTCAGTGCGGGTAGGGAATTTTCTATACCAGCAGAAATGACTACAATCTGCTTTAGAAATATCCTTGTTGCTGTGGCCTTTTAAAGCTGCTACATAAGTGAGATTAGTAATATTAATGTATTCTTTAGCGAGGAAAGATATTGTGTGTGGAAAATTAAACAGGACCATCCATTTTAGAATTGAAATGCTAAGCTAAAACCTTCTTTTGCAGCCTCATCCTTTTTCTAGAGTGTGGTACATGTGTCAATGTTAGAGGAAAGCATCCTGGCTCTTTTCCTTTGTTTGGATCCGGTTGTACAAACAACCATAGTATCCATTTCCTCAGCTTACAAATTCTGCGATCAAGCAAGGCAGAGAGAATCAGCCATTTTATTCTTCCTTCAAAATGCATGAAAATATCAGCTGCCTTTTCCATGCTTTCATATACAACATCAATGCCCTGATACAAAGCAAATAACTGTACCTAGTTAACCAATTAATATTGGGGTTTTTTTTTCATGTTCCCGTGAGTTAACTCGCAAAATTTACTTGCAAAATTCAGAGATTATCAACTAGTCTTTGAATGAACTAGAAATGTAATTTTGTCTCTCACAAATACAGAGGCTTTGTGCTAACAAAGATTTTTCTCTGAACACTGCTTTTCACCCCTTAAAATGAATGGTAATAAGTAGAGGCTGAAGAACAAGAAACTCACTTCTTTTTTGAGACAGAAGCCGAGCGCCATCTGCTGGTTTCAGGTCTCCATGACACCCTGAGCATCCTGTAATTCAGAGAGGAATTAAAGGATTGTAATGGTTCTCATGTTGTTTTTAGGAGTAAAAACCAGTCTTGACTTCTGTAAGAAAACCTAATGAGCACTAACTTTATATCTGAGTACGATAATACACTAAGGGCAATGATCCCCACAAAAGCACCTTTCTACATCACTGAATTTATTCTTATCCTGCCCAGCTGTTTGGAAGTTGCATTGTTCAACCACAGTTCTCTCCATTTCCTTTGAAGAGTAAGCAGTAGGAGTACAGAAGAAAGGAGTAAACATTTTACCGGACCTCCTCCCTATGTAAGTGGATATTAGTAACCCTCACACTAGAAGCCCATTTTTCACAAATTCTTTAATCTGTTTAACTACTTACATAAAAAATATTAGAATGTCAAAACCTTATACAGAAAAAAATGCAGAATGCTATCTTATTGGTACTATTATATATATATTTTTTAATTTTGGTACTTTTTCCTATTGTCTCTATA
Organism: Potos flavus; assembly: GCA_028534135.1. NCBI lineage: Eukaryota > Metazoa > Chordata > Mammalia > Carnivora > Procyonidae > Potos > Potos flavus. Next base: position 66,903,429 of record CM052896.1, read on the forward strand.
GTCAATTTGCATTTTCATTATTTTTCATACCATGGGATTCTGCTCTTCATCTTTAGCAAAACGACTATACAACTATATAAGCAAAACAGTTTATCCTCACATAGTAGCATGGTTAAAACAAATTATGTAAATTGAAATGTATTCATTGTCTCATTTTTTATATTAGCCGAAAAAGAAATAGATACATACATACATACATACATACATCAATATATTAAGGAATAGAAACTAGGCAGATAAAGGACTTTTAAATAAGTGTTTAAAAATTAAGGTTATAATTTGTTTTTCAGTTGCTTTTTCAAAGGAAACTTTTACAGATAGGGGTGGGAGGAGCAAGAAAACTTCAGATCTCAACAAGAAAAATCATTCTTGCAGTGGCTTTACCTTGCTATCATTTTAGAGTCCAAACCTGTCATAATAAATGCAACCATAAATCCACGGCCAGTGACTGGACCTATCGGCTTCACAAGGAAGCATTTCCAAACCATAAATATAGGCTGATTGAAAGCCAAGGTCAGGTCTTCATGAGGATTCATGGAGCTATTTAAGGAAACTGTCTAAGACTTAATCCCAATGAACAAAAACAATTTCCACAAATGCGAATGTACCTTACATGGAAATATTTGAATAAATAGAAGGGCACATAATAGAGTTTTTAAGCTATGTTCTCTCCATCTTGTGGACAAAAGGCAGTGGAGAGGAAGATAAACAACAAACTTAAAATACCACCAGAAGTAAAGATAGAAGAAACGGGACAATAGCACTGCTCAAGGAGGGAACCAGAGTCTATTTCTGGGAAGACACACTCATACTGTGAGGGTCTACCCACCCCTGCCCTCTTTAGTCATGAACTCCTTCTCATATCAGCTCAATCTTTACTTCCTCGTGGAAGCCTTGACTGACCTCCCTGACTAGGTCAAACTGTCCTATTATACGCTTCACAGCACATGTACCTCAACTTCAGAGCTTTTATCATAAATGCAGGTTTATGGGCTTATTTGATTAATTTCTGTCTCTCGTATTGAACAGATAAAGATAGCATTCTACTGTGCTAGAATGCAACACTGTATCTAGAAATTAAAAAAAAAATAATCTCAAAGGACAGGTGTTTAATAAGTGAGGGAATTAAAGAATTAGTGAATAAAAAAGTCAAGCATTTGTTTGACATTGATTCAAGTGTATATCTTATTGGGATTCTTGTCTTTATGTATTCTATGCTAAGTTCTTGTTCCCAAACTACAAATGAAAAATTTTAACAATAACAAATGGAATTGAGCCAAATTCTCAGGAATGTAAGATACCCATTTGAAATTAATTAAGTTCCTAAGGAAGCCTTGTAAACAATCTTAGGTCATTAAGTTAGTAGCCTCCTAATGTTCCCACAGATTACATGTTGTCCCTTTCGATCTTTCCCCTATCCTAGCATGTCAAGTGGCTGACTTAATTTTTTTTCTTTTGCTTGTTAATATTAACCAAAATAATAACATTTCTATTTTATGTTAAATGTTTGCTAAACTTAACTCAATGCTCTAAACAGATGAGTGACACCGATATTTGCAGAAAATATTGCTTTCATAGTCCTCAATATGAGGGTAGGATAGTGGTAAGCAATTAAGATTGAAACAGCATTTTTCTTAAAGCTGAAAGAGAATAGGATTTAATAGGAGGGAAGAAGTATATCACATAAAAATTATTGCGTGAAATATTTTCCCAGATATATTTTTGTCTGTGTGTGCTCCTGTACATTGGTGAGATGTAAAATAGAGTTATTCCCTTAGGAACCAATCAAAAAAAGTGTGAAAGCCACGGGGCTTAAGCAAGGGTCAGCAAACTTTTTCTGTAAAAACCCAGATAGTAAAAAATGTTAGATTTTGTGAGCCATACAATCTCTGTTGCAACAACTCATCTCTGCTTCTCTAGCATGAAAACAGCCATAGACAATACATAAACAAACAAGTGTAGCTGTGTTCTAATAAAACATTTTTTACAAAAACAGGCAGTCAGTGGATTTGGCCCACAGGCTAGAAGATCAAAAGAAATGAGGCGCTCTCCACGTAGATTCTCCACAATAGAGAAAAAATAAATAAATAAAAGGTGTTGACACCAAAAAACTGCTCTATCAGTCATAAAGTAATTCATATTTGAAACAACAGGGACAGAATGGGACAATTTCAACAGTGTCCTAATATGCTCTTTACTTCTTATCTTCCATTTTACCTTTACTGACACAATGTTCTACACCAGTGTTCAAAGGTTTTCTAAATAATTCCTACTTTTCCCTACTGAAAACCCTGAAATTACTGATTTCCAACTCAATTCTTTCATCTACTTCATATGAATTTATTCTTATTTATTTATTTATTTATTTGAGACAGAAACAGAATGACCAGGGGAAGGAGTAGAGGGAGAGAATCTCAAGCAGACTCTGAGAGCCCAACTCCAGGCTCAATCCCACGACCCTGAGATCATGACCTGAGCTGAAATCAAGAGTCAGATGCCCAGGCGCCCCTACTTCATATGCTTTTCAGAAGTCTGATATGCCCGCCTTCTTTCATCTTCAACTGATCTTCAACAGCATTTCACAACTAATGATATTACCTCAACTGGGCCCTCAGTGCTTCCCAGCTTTGTTAGACTTTATCCTTTCTCTGGTACATAGCATATGACTTTGGGGCTGCTCAACACACTGTGAAAATAAATAATACTAAAATAAACCCACAAACACGTAACCCTAGCTTTCCTCGCTCTCTATTTCCCTGGAGATCTTGGTAGTTGAGAGCTCCCTGTGTGAGGGAATTCAACTGGCTCAAGAGAATTACTTATAAGGCCCATAGCTAGTGAGATTCTCTAGAAAATTATAGTCACACATCAAGGATAATAAGTGACACAATTTCATGGATCTTGGAAAGGTTACAGGAAACCGTGTCAATGCCTGTTCTGTGGTGTTGGTCACCAGGCCTTAGAAAAGATCTGATAAAGACCACAGAAGAGAAACAAGAAATGGTTCCTTCTGGAAAGTGTTTAAAAAATAGGTATTTTGGAAAAGTGCTCGAGGTACTAATTAAGGTTATCTCATAGAGAATAGTTTTGTGAAAACATAATATGGCTTTCATTGACACAAAAATGGTTAAAAAAGTGGTTAAAAGTGGATTAAAGACCCCAGGATAATCTCGTCCTCATATTTAAAAAGCCAACATTCAAGAATCAATTTTAAGAGTAAGGAAATTTTTATATATCTCAAGATGGGTCTCCCAAAGCCTATTTAAAAAGATCAGAAAATCTTCAGAAAAGACTTAATTTGTATCAAATTAATTTCTAATTCTGGCTTAATTTCTACTACTAAAAGACTTCACTTTTTTTTTTTTTAAGATTTTATTTATTTATTCGACAGAGAGAGAGATCACAAGTAGGCAGAGGCATGCAGAGTGAAAGGGGGAAGCAGGCTCCCTGCTGAGCAGAGAGTCTGATGCGGGACTTAATCCCAGGACCCCGAGATCATGACCTGAGCCGAAGGCAGAGGCTTTAACCCACTGAGCCACCCGGGCGCCCCAAAAGACTTCATTTCTAATAGCATATTTCTACTAATTTAAATTCTACTAATAATTATAATTTATGCCTCCCCCCAAAACTTGAAACTATCTTGATATTTAACTAAATATTTCCAGCTTATTCGACACACAAAACAAGGCTGTTATAATGATGATCAAACTCTTCTTCAGAACATTTAGCTCAGACCTCAACAGGTAGGAAGAAACCCAACCTCAGAGCTATAATTGGGTTTATTATTAAAGCCTTGGTTTCCATAATTGTTATCCTTCAGTCAGCTATGATATACAACAACCTTAAAAACTTAGCAGATTACAAGCAGCAAGCATGTGCAGCTTGCTCATGCCTTTCAGATTTCCTGGGGGCAGTTCTGCTCCTAGAGGTCCCTTGCAGGTCTACTTCAAGTGTCTCTCACTCCAGGAGCCCGGCCAAAGGAATACAACTACACTGACCTTCTCATGGTGCAGGACCAGAGCATGGAAAAATAAACAGAAACACCCAATGCTTCAAGTCCACTGACCACAAGCACACTGAATTTTTCCCCATTTCTCATTGGACAAAGTAAGTCACCTGGGCAAATGTAAAGTCAATGGGGTGAGGAAGGATGCTCCGCCCACAAGGGAACCTCAGCGAGGGCAGGGAATGATTACAAAGGATACCATCTACAAGAGGCGGCACAGAAAATCTATCACAATAGATTTTATACAAAATCATCATGTGAATACCCAGTTTTTATAGAAGACTTTTGTGGGAAAAGAATATAAAAACAAGTGCCAGGAAGGCACCAACATGACAAATTGCCATGAAAGCCCAAGAATTTTGTATTTGATAATGACATCTCCCAGGAGCACAAAGAGCAGACAGTTGCTGCGTGTAATTCCTTCAGCCCGAACTAGGCTATAGAGAAAGGAGAAGAAATGTAATTTCCATTTCACTGGGAAACTTCGTGACAGATTTGTTTTTTTAAAAAAAGGAAGAAAGAAATAAAAATGGTTTCAAGATGTACACAATAATGACTAGTTAAGAGAGCCATTTGGGCATACAAAGAGATGTCAAGTTCAATTTGGAACACATGGAATTTGAGGTGTCAGATCATTTACTTGGATTTTTTTTTTTCCTGAAAACTTTTGAAGAAATGAATTTGAAGCACGGGCCAGGGATGAAGATGTAAAGTCAGGAATCGGGTGTCTGAATGTGTTCATTAAAGCTGTGGGCAGAGATGATGCCATCAAAGAAGTAAAAAGGGACAAAAGCATCAATCCAGACGGAGGTCTCAGTGACATCCAGCCTTAGAAATGGAAACAAAGAAAGATAACAAAAATGAGAAAGGGAAGGAATTACCTGTTATGGACTGAATATGCCCCCCCAACCCAATTCATATGTTGTAACCCTGCCCCCTAGTGTGCTGAGATGAGGAAGTGGGGCCTTTGAGAGGTGATAGAATTAGATAAGGTCATGAGAGCATAGTGCTCAAGAATGGGATTAGTGCCCTTACAGGAGTCACGAGAAAGCTTGCTTCCCTCACTCTCTGTACCCACCATGTGAGGACACACACATAGACGGCGTATCTGCAGCCCAGAAGATGTCTCTCTCCAGAACCTGACTGTGCTGGCACCCTGAGCTTGGCCTTCTAGCCTCCAGAACTATGAGGAATATATTTCTGTTGTTTATACACCAAATGGTCTAAGGTATTTTGTTACAGCAGCCCCAAGCCAGACACCGCTCAAATAAGCGTGCCCTAAAATGAGTTACTCATGAGGCACACAGGAAACAGGATCCGGTACTGGGTGTGGAATCCTGACACCACCCAGTCCTGACACACTGGAGAAGGGACTTCACTGAACTTCAGTCTCCACGTAAAATGCACCCCAGCATCTATTTAACAGTCAAGTTTAGACATGTATTTCCTGTTCATTGAACAATGGTTTTACAAATGAATAAACAAACAGCAGAATCAGACCTATAAATACAGAGAACAAACTAATGATTGCCAGAGGGAAGGGGGATGGGAAGTTGGGCAAAATGGGGGAAGGGGAGTGGGAGATGTAGTATTCCAGTTATGAAATGAATAAGTCATGGGAATAAAATGCACAGCATAGGGAATATAGTGTTGTAATGATGTTGTGATAGTGTCGTATGGTGACAGACAGTAGTTATACTGGTGGTAAGCAGACAACGTTGTATAGAGATGTTGAATCACTATGTTGTACACCTGAAACTCATGCAATATTGTGTGTCGACTATACTCAAATATTTTTTTAACATAGTGGTTTTAGATTCTGAAGGTGAAAAAACAAGTAAGACTTTGTCCCAACTACCTCTCCCCCAAAAGCCCTCAATACGGAAAAGAGTGAATGCCAGTTAAATGATTAACAAGTGTCCCAGTACCTTATATTGATGTGATATGTTCCCCTTCTCATTTTCCCCATTTCAGCCTGTTCTTTAGGTATCAGTTGAATTGAAAGCCTTCCCTAACCCTCAATCTGAATTTTGTAATCTGTTATTCTCTTTCAAAGAGAATTCTTTGAAATCCTCATTCTTTTCCTTCATAGCACCCATCTTCATTTATTGTGTGCTTCTATCATGTCTGTCTTTCCTACTAGCCAGTCAAGAGTAAAATTCATACCTTTTGTGATACCCACCTCCTTCTCAAGATACGATCATGTTTATTACTTTAGAGATCAGTGTTATCAGACACAAATCCTCTCAACTTCCTACTTTATTACTTACATTTTCACTTCCTTCCCTCTTGGAGAAAGAAGTATTTTTTCTTTTAATTAAGGTTGATTCTTCACATTCCTCACATGTGCTCTTTATGTTCTCTAAGACTTCATAGTGTCTCTCTCTTTCTCTCATTTTTAACCTTTCTTCTCCTGGGTCCTTCTACAGAGATTAAAAACATGCTAAGTCTTTCTCATCTTAAAATAATTTCTCCTCTCAACTTCCTTCTGTATGGGTGTATGTGTTTCTCTGGTTATTTGCACACCACCACTCCTCTCGAGAGCACTCCGGGATTACTGAAACCTCTTGATGATTACTGACTGCCCATTGCTCCCCAATCTACTACAGTCAGGTACCACCCACAGTAGTTTAATGAAACGGGTTGGCAGCAATCATGAATAATTTTGATTCAAACAAAAATACCCAACTTTCATTTAGTTTTCTTGACCTTACAGTGACATTTGAAAGCACACTCTTCTTAAAACTGTTTCACTCCGCTTCTGTGATGTCACTCCCTCCCGGTGCTCCTCCCACATGTCTGACAGTTCCTACTAAGCTCCTTTTCCTGATTTATCTTTATCTACATACTTGTCCTTTAATATTGGTAATTACCAGAGTTCTGCTTCTTCGCACTTTAAGAGGTTCTTTCTGAATTGCACAGTGGTGTCCAAGACACAAAGATGTATTATGGAAGGGATTTAATACAAAGATGTATTAAACAAGAAATGAAGTTAGAGCTGCTCTCTAGAAATTGAACATAAATCTATAACCTGTTCTATCTGTATGTTCTTAACAGTTACCAACCAAAAGTCATACAATTACCATGTAAAAATAAATAAACCCACATTCATAATTCTAAATTTTATTAATATACTCTAGATCTGACCTATAGACCCATAGTTTCAGTGACTATTACATATATGTACCTTAGTTGCTTCAAAAACAGTGGGTGTGGTGCATAAACAATGAATCTTGGAACACTGAAAAAATAAAATTAAATTGAGATGTTAAAAAAAAAAACAGGTCTAAACTGAAATCAGAAATTCCACCAAAATTTTTCGTCTTCCTGTATGCTCTATCTCAATAAATGGACCACCACTGCCCCCAGAAACAAAATTAAAAACCTGGGAGTCAGCCAAAGCTCCTATTTCTTTCTCTCTATATACTTCTAACCAGTAACAAATCTAATTGATTAGACTTCCTTAATATCCCTTACATTGACCATGCTGGCCATGTGCTATTTTTGCTTGCCTGCCCAAAATATAAGATCTACCATCTTAGATACCCAGAAAGCCATGGGTTAAAAGTATTAAACACTGTGTGACAAGAAGCCATTGGGTATGGCAAAAAAGGGGTCAGCAAGAGAAAATCTTCAGTTGATTGATAGAATCAGAATCCAGATTATAATGAATGCAATAGGCATAAACCATACATCTGGGGCACTGTGTGTCTTTTTAAATAAAGGGATTTGGTAGCCCATGAAGTTATATAAAATGAGGAAACTTGACTATATTTCATTTCATATATGAGGTAAATATTAGTATCTAATCCTTGTTTTAGATTTTTAAATATCTTATTCCAGATCCATTTTTCCAATTGGATTTGTATATATAGAAATCTGCAAATGCTAACTTATTCAGATTTAAAATGCTATGATATTTGTGATATTTGTGGCAAAATATAAACTACAAAGCTTAAACTCATATATTCCCTCTGAGACTTCTTTAGAGCTTACTCATAAGTGAATCCAGTCACCACTATTATTGTCCTAGGACTTATTATGTTCCAGAAATGTTGCTATATATGTGGAGTATTCTGCCTAATCCCAACAAAACGTTGTCAGATACCTACTGTTTTATTACTATTATTGTCTCATGAAGATGAGGAAACTTAAGAGAGAAAGCTAGACCTTTCCTCAACATATATTCAATGTGAAGTTCTAACAACTCAGCCTCTGCAGCATTGTTCACCTCTATTTTGATATTTTAATTTACCTAATTCATTTTATATTGGCATTTCCATTTTAGTATAATAAAGTAGCATTGATCTTAAACTATTTATAGTTTCTATTTTGATTAAAACAGACCAGTTTTTATCTTCCTAATTGTCTCCTTTTTATCTTCCTCATTGTTAAAATTAGTCAAATTTTACTATATACATCATCATCCTACTCATTTTTTTGGTATCCACTACTCAAACTTCATAAAATATAGGCTCCAAATAAGCAAAGACATTGTCTCTCTCAATATACTATACTCAAGATCCAGGGTTGAAGGCACTGATATTTGTATATTTTTAAATTATCAATTAATTATTACCTCTGATGAATAATATCAGAAATATAAACTGAGATCAATTAGATAGACAAATAGGTAGGTAGAAAGATAAACAAAATTATTCTAAAAACATGGTGTTATTAATTTATCTGAATTAATAAGGATAATTCTATTACACAAACTTTGTATTCATCCTTACTTCAAATGTCAACAGTGATGGATGGTAGGTTCCCTACAGACTGTCAAACAGTGGAACAAGCAAAAATATTAGCTATATATGTATCATAGATAGTCTCTCACAAGTTAAAAAAAAAAAAAAGGTAGGATAATTCCATGTAGAACCTAATTTCCAAATCACCTTCTTACCCATTTTGAGAATCACCCATATTTCCAAATATCACCTGCCTCACCCTCACCCTCACATTACTCTTCCCTGTTAAGAAAGGAACCAGCTCCATTGTGAGAGGGAAGGGAGGGGTGAATTGGAGGAAATCAGAGGGGTGATGAACCATGAGAGACTGTGGACTCTGAGCAACAGACTGAGGGTTTTGGAGGGGAGGGGGGTGGGGGGATGGGTGAGCCTGGTGGTGGGTATTGAGGAGGGCACGTATGGCATAGAGCACTGGGTGTGGTACATAAACAATGAATCCTGTAACACTGAAAAAATAAAAGTGTTTGGGGGGAAAAAAGAAAGAAAAGAAAGGAATCAGCTCCAAAACACTTTACGTGGTTTTTCTTCTGGAAGGACCAGGACTGCTGTGGGGGGTGGGGGAGGGCGGGGGGGGAGGGGAAATCAACATAACCAAAGTAGCACAGAGTGAACCATAATTTCTCTTGCAGGTGTCAGACTCGGAGAGATTTGGGGCGCTTGCCTAGCTGGAGCTGAGTTGTCTCTGACAGTAAATAGCCTGGCGCAGCAGTGACTACAAAGTGCTATCTGTTTTTTTTCTGTGCATTGTGTGGGTTGGGATTTGTCATTTTATACTTCATTTGCACCTGCTGAGTGATGCTACAGAATGGCAATACTTTCCATCTCCTAACATGTAGGAAGCAGCACATTCTATGGAGCAGTAGCACCCATGCCACTCATCAAGGCCCAGCCTAATCCTTATTTTGGGATATGTAGCTATCTTCCTTTTGCAGTCCTGCACAGGTGATAAAAGGAAAAAGGTACTATGATTTGATTAAGAAGAGCACAAAACAAAAAGTAACGTGCAATTCAATCTCTCTTTTTAAATTATATGCTCACTCAAGCTATCGTTTTCATCAAATGCTCTTTTTGGAAAGAAAAAATATCCTCTGAACATGGAGAGTGATTAACAGATACTCAGGATGGGGAGAGATGAGAATCCCACTTTTGGAGGCTTGGGAATACCCAGGTTTTACTTGTATGATAAATATTTTTAATCTAAATATTTACTGAACATATAAACATGATTTGAAAACATGGGCATATTAATGTTCACAACAACCTAACTATATTTAGAAGACCCACCTTTCACTCAGGATGTTCTCACATTCACTAGTGGAAAAGCATGCCTGGAATATTAAAGACTTATAGATTTATAGATAGGCTTGGTGGAAGAGATATATCACATTAAAATTAAATAATTTCTGAAAAAATCAGGAATAAAAACAAAGAACCCAAATTTATAAGCCATGCCTTCGAAGAGACCAAAAGACATCTTGGCCTCTTGAATGAGTCCAATTGACCCATCATTTTTAAGCTCTATATACAACATTAAGGGAAACAAGACACACACCTAAAAAATAATAATTATACACTTAAAGCACACGTGTTCTGTTCAGAAAATTAATTTAGAAGTGTGATAATACAATCCAGAAGCAATAGAATCCAACCCATTATATGATTAATAGTATAAGAATGCTATCAGTAGAGAGCATATAAAATATATAATTATATAACAGATGATGCTTTCTGTTATAAAACAGTAGATTTCATAATTAAAAGACCCTTTACGATTTGGGGAACAAGGGCATAGACTAGACTTAAGCTTCATACAAGGAGCTCTGGGAATGAGACACAGGGAGTTAATTTAAAAAAGTGCCAAATTTCTTTCTTCTTGTAAAGATGATCTTTCTTGAGAGATTTGAACAATCTGGGAAGTTTAAGTTAACTATTATGATGTTTAGTGATTATGTAGAAGCCAATTCATTGTTAATCACAAGATTTAAATTAAACTTTTAAAAAGTTAACACAAACTAGCTGCTGTAAATGCAAATGTCTCTTTGCCCTTGCATTTTAGTATTTTCAATCCTACTGAGAGTGAATCTCAAAAATTTGTAGATTCAAGTTTCATTAGAAGAGCACAGTTAGGTACCAGGAGCATCCTAGTTAATGAAATATTAACTGAATGTTCTGGTAAAAATTTTATAAAACTCCACCAAATGTCAATTATCACTATTAAGGAATGAAAATTAAATAGAACGCATATACAATTTATGAAAAACTCATATTTAAAACTGTCTTTGATGATTCAGAAGATGCCTCATCACCTTGAAGCCCTTAGGAATATTATTATAGGTTGCTGTGTACTGAAAACTAATTTTATTAGGTTATCATATTTAGCTCCATTAACTCATGTATTCTCTCAACAAATGTTTTTCGAAGGCCTGCTCTATCTCAGGTACCGAGCTGGTGCCTACAGTCGGTAGTACTGACTCTTCCCTGGCCCTGCCCTCAAGTACCTTACACTCTAACACTGAAGATCAATGGAAACTTGAACTCATGACTGCGGTTTTATGGGCTGCAAGGAATGTTAGCCTATAGACCCTCCTCAAGAAGACTCACACCAATCCATCACAGTCATCACCACTTTTGGTAACTATCTGGCTGTGTTGCACAAACAAGTTGATTAAGGAATTTCACTCAATATTATTAAACATCCCAGATAGGTGTATAGCAGATTTATTAAAGTGTTAAATCATAGTTGCTCTTCCTGATGTTATTTCTTTTCATCCTTTACAATGAGGTGGTTGTTTTTTGCTTAGGGACTTTTGCTGAGCTGAGAGCAAGAGCTTTTTTTTGAGAATAAACATTTCTCACTGCCTTTTGTAAAAGTTTAAACTCCTTGAAGTGATTACTCCAAGTGTGCTAGATAGGGAAGGGAGAAAACGGATTCTTCCAAGGGGCACAAGAGAGAAGAAAAGATGGCCCTGAAATTAGGAAATGGTAAGTAATGCATAGTCTCTTCCCCCACAGGAAAGCCACACCAGTGCTTGAGGGAGGTGACAGTTCTCAGGACATGAAAGCTGTGTAATCCACAGAACAAGATGCCCCTGCTATCGAACAGTGGGAAATCCTGCCACCTCTGGGGTCTCAGAAGTAATCAATGGGGACCTACAACTAGAAGAGTTTCTACCATGTTTCAGTATTTCAGAGAAACCAGAGACTTTGTATAATTTTGCAAGGGAGAGGAAATCTTAATAACAACTGAGGTTAAATTGCCCTCAGAAAATATTTAAGTTGATTTAAAGAAAAAGATATAATATAGCTCTTGCTAACCTGAGTTTGTAGGCTAAAATTTATTCTTTCTGGAGTCGTAACTCATTTCTTCTGGTTCTAGTCCTTAAAAAGAATAATGTATTAACCATGTGGTGTTTATTGTTTTATTTTTTTAGTAGTCAGTACATGCACACGGTACAAAATTAAGACTTGGCAGGAATTAAAAATAATGTTTTCCCAGAATAAACCCATAGTTAATGAAGAGGAAATTAAGCCAGAGAGAAATTAAGTCTCTCATGCCAGTTTTGGGATCATTAATTGAATACTTTAGTCAGTCTTACCATCTATTGTGTGGGTGTATTTCTCATTATTATCTTGATTTCTTTTTACATATACTTAAATTAGGGTACTTATTCTTTTTTGTATGATCATGGTTGGCAAGATGACTTCCAGACAGCTTTTCCTGTTGACAACACAGCTGCCAAATCTAGAAAGCTTGAAATGACCTATAACTCTTGGTTGTCGTCAACAAAATAACATAAAAGAATTCTGTTCAAGGCATATGTTTCTATAGTTATCTATTTTAGACAATTCCTTCAGTAAGCATATAAGCAACAAATTTGGAAACAGATCTAGACCATCAGCATACTAACAATCAGCTACAAAAAGTCAAGAAATAAGTTTATTGCGAAGGCAACAGGGACTCATTGTTTACATGCAGAGAGAAGGAGCCAGTTAAATTCTCAACTATCCATAAGCTATTGGTTGCAATAAAACTATAAGCAATCCCAAGAGGGTTGGGAAGGAAACATCCACTTTAGGCTGCGGTTGAAAGACGACTTTAACTGGGGCTGTCTCAGAGCTTTAGTGATATTATGAAAGCGGAGAATGGGAGTGTCCAGTGCTCCCCAAAACAGTTTTGAAAGGAAGAGGATGTAGAATGGCAGTCCTGAATCATGATGGCCCAAAGTCTACACATGAGGAGAAATGTTTTTGGGAACCTTGTGTAGAAAATTCATATTCATAGACCGTATCAGTAATTTTAATTGCTGTCCCCATTAAATGAACCCAAAGTTAGAAATAAAATAGAGATTAGGGAATGAATGAGTTTAACTTGCAATTTAAGGTAATGTGGTCATCAAAAAAGATTATGAGCCCTTAAGCCTTGTATTGTGAGGGAAAGGTGGTTATGTTACCATTCCCTCCATACTTTAGTATCTAAGGAAAAGCAAATGAAGGAACCAGGAGCCTTCTCTCAGAAACATGATTCAGAAAAGGGGGCCTGGAAAATGACTTTGGACCAAAATATATAACATTCGAGACAAACTTAAGACACTGACTTTCTGTGCATAGGCTTGAGAAGAATGGGAGATGTTTCCATGTGTTTGTTTTCAGAGCCTCATGAGAAAGGACCCAAGCACCATGAACAAATGGATTTTGATATGCATGAGTTGTAAGCCTTGCACCAGTAGGTGTACCAGAAAATTGTGCAAAGAAATGTCCTGCACAGTTGTGAAAGTGAACATGTAAAGGCAAGTTTGTGTCCTTGATAAACGTTGTTTACCTTCACCCTGGTGATTTAATAATAAACCCAAAAGGGACTTTTGGTCATAATATCATTAATGTATAAATTATAAAATATCATTACTTAAATGATATAGTGAAATTAGCACTTCATAAATAGATTCTAACAAGTCTCAAGAATATTGATACAGTGTTGCAATCAGTTGAGCTTTCTGATATTTTTCATTAAGATGAAAAATGTTTACAGAGGATACCTAACTTAATGTATCAGAAGTCTCATAAAATAATTAGTATCAAGCATTCCTTTAAAGGCTTTGAATCTAGATAAAGTAACTGATAATAAAAGCTTTCGTTAAGCCCTTGGTACACATATAAGAAAAACACCATATTTCTAATAGAAGTTGGATACATTATTCTAAAGAATAAGAAAGCATTTGCAGCAAAAATTGTAGCTTCAGGAATAGAGCTAATCTTCACAACGGGTCCTAGCTGAATTATAATCAGCTCTATTCTTTAAAAAAAATATATAAAGATATGTTTTTGCTATATGGCTTTTTTGTTCAAACATGGATTTTTTAAATCTACATTAGAGGAGGCATTGAAGAAAAAAGTAGGAGAAATTTGTAAATTGAAGAGTAGTCATTTGTATTCCTAGTCATATATCATTTTATGTTTATATCTATATAGCATTTAATTTTAAGAGTTAATGAAAGGAGGATTTGTAGCATTCTCCCTAATCATTACTGGCTCTAGCAGTAATTTTTGACATGCGAAAAGCATTGGATAGGTATTTGAAAATCATTACCTGAGCTGAGTAGGGACAGAGGAGAAAGAGAAAGAAAAAGACAGAAATCCATTCTAAATGTGATGTTTGTGGACAATTTTGAATTTTTTATAAATAAAAGTTCTGACTGCAATCATAGGGCTCACCGAGTCACAGCTCATTCTCTTTCTTACTATGTGGCTCTCTCCTCTTTTCTCTCTCTCTACACACACACACACACACAGGGCCCAACATCTGTAGTTTGTACTTTGCTTCAAGTAGAATTATTAGCACTGAACTTCCCATTACAAAGGCAGTTGGCATTCATGGTATGGGCATTTGTCTTCCCCTAGAAACATAATTTTATCTTATTTTGGTATATGATTTATAGTTATTAAAAATAAGCACCATTCAGGATGGCTGGATATACTTAAACAATGTATTATAATTAGAGTCAATTTTGATTGTTTTTTGTTTTGAGGACTTTCTTAAATGAAATAACTCAGACATATCTAAAAATATAAAAATAGAAAATAAGTATCTATGAATCCAAAATATAGCTTAAGAAATGAAATATAAACACAGTTGAAATTCCTTGTGTCCCCTCTTCCAAATTATATTTCCCTCCCTCTACCTCAGAAGTAAATATCCTTCAGAATTAAACGTTTATCATTTTAATGTGTACCTATATATCTATATTGTTAGTACTTACATACGTTCTTAAAATTAAATATTTGGGACAATACTGTGTATGCTCTTTTCCAAGAAGTTTTTTTCATTCAGCATTGTGTTTGGAAGATTGACCCATAATGATACAAATCATTCTAGCACAGTTCATTCGTTTCCATTGCTTTAACATAGTCCACCATATGACTTTTCCATAATTTACTTATTCATGCTACTGATGATGGTAATCTACATTTTCTCAATTTTGTTTTCATTCCCATAAATACAGAGAACAAACTGATGCTTGCCAGGGGTGAGAGAGTGGGAGGATGTCAAAATAGGTAAAGAGGATTAAGAGGTACAAACTTCCAGTTAAATAATAAATAAGTCGTGAAGATGAAAAATACAGCATAGGAAATATAGTCGATAATATTGTAATAACTTTATATGGTGACAGTGACTACACTTATCATGGTGAGCATTACATAATGTATATAATTCTTGAGTCATTATGTTATACACCTAAAACTAATACGACACTGTATGTCAACTACACATATAATCCTATACATAATAAAAGTATATTTCCTGTTTCAAACAATGAGCTATAAACATTCTTGTACATATCTCTTTCTGAAGTGCAATATTATCTCTAGGATACATATCTAGGAATTTCTGGAATAAATGTATGTGCAATGCCAAGTTGATTATGTAATAACCACTTGCTCTCTCTTTAAAATGATTTGGCCAATTTAAAATCACAGTAGTACTGTGTACAAGTATTCTTTGCTGCATATCATTGTCCACACGTTACATGTTTAACTTCAGAGCAAACCATAATATGGCACCTTATTGTGGTTATAATCAGCATTTTCTTGTTTACTAATGTTTC
The DNA here is from genome assembly GCA_028534135.1 of Potos flavus. Lineage (NCBI taxonomy): Eukaryota > Metazoa > Chordata > Mammalia > Carnivora > Procyonidae > Potos > Potos flavus. Next base: position 66,919,283 of record CM052896.1, read on the forward strand.
TTTTTTTTTTTTTAAGATTTTATTTATTTATGAGAGAGAAAGCCAGAGCATGAGAAAGAGCATGAGCAGGGGGACAGGGCAGGGGGAGAAGCAGACTCCCTGCTCAGCAGGGAGCCTGATGCCAGGCTAGAACCCCAGGATTCTGACCTGAACTGAAGGCAGACACTTAACCAACTGAGCCACCAGGCACCCCTTTACTCATGTTTCATATCACTTCATGTATTTACTGACAGTAAGATATCATCTTCTGGTTTCTAATTTTTTTTTTCCATTTCCCATTAGAATGTTTGACTATAATGCTATTGATTTATAGAAAACACTGAGGTATTCTAGGTAGTAATCCTTGCATCTTTATACACTGCAAGTATCCTCATCTAATCAGTTCACTTGCCTTTTCTTTGATAAATTTTTAATATATAGATGTGTTTAACTTTGCCATGGTTCATCTTACCAACTATGACCTATACGTTCTAGGCTTTTGTTTCTTGTTCAAAAAATTCTTCATTACTGCAGGACTTCTGAGGAAGACAGCAGAGAAGGAGAACCCTAAGTCGCCTCAACTCATGGATACACCTAGGTAACACTGACATCGGTGTAAATAAACTAGAAAATGAACCAAAGACTGGCAGAACAGTCTCTCCAAAGTTAAATGTAAAGAGTTCACATTGAAGAAGATAAGAAGGGCAGAGATGTAGTCAGGAGCTAAACGGATCTTGGGACTGTCCTCAGGAGAGAGGGACATGGTGGGCACAGAGCGGTGACAGGGAAAGACCATCAAACCAAGCACCCCAAGCACAGGGAATCCACATGAAAACCAGAGGGGCCTAATTTCACAAGTTCTCACAATCAGCAGGGCTTGACACCTGGAACTTTAAAAATCAGGCTAGGCTCTATGAGAGCCAAGAGGGCCAGAGGAAACAGAGTGCCCACGCTTAAAGAAACAGTACAGCCAACAGCCACAAAGAGATACAGCATAGAAGCAGCAGTTTGAAAAATGCCTGGATCATACAGGAAGAAGATATGTTTACTAATCTGAGAAACTGTGCTAGAGAGGCAGGGATCTTTGTGACGATTCTCCACGAACAAAGTAACTGGTGAGTGCCATTTCCTCACCCAGCCCTCTACCTAGACATGCACATATCTGTGGGAACCAGCACAGCACCAACACCTACTACCAAATGTGCTAACAGGCACCCTGCCTCCACGTCCTCCCACAGACTGACCCCCTCCAATATACCCTTGGCCAGAGCCCATCCAAAGAAGTGCCATGCGCCTAAGGAGGTACAAGCAGCCCCACCAGGGACCAGCCCCCAATAAAGTGACTCCTACCCAGGAGAGAGAGGAAAATAACCACACACATAGACACATACACACACACACACACACACACACACACACATACATCAGTCCAACTGTGGCCTCAGCGGTGGGCTGGGGAAAACATCTGGTCTGGATTCAGACCCCTCATCAATGAAAGCTTCTTAGGGAACACACAGGAAAGCACCCAGAAGTTTGTGCTACTGCATCTCTGGCAAACTCCTGGTCTGCCAAGGCAGCTGCAGACTGGTCCACTAACAACACAGGGACCAAGCACTGCCCACACATACAAACAGAGCCACTTCAGACAACTGGACTAAAAGCAAAAGTGGCTCAGCCATAAAAGTAGGGCACATGCAACACACGAAGGAGACACCCCTAAAGAGCCAGGTTCTGGTGAGCAAGGGGCATTGCACTGCAGGGCACTACAGGACCTCTTCTTCACAAGGCCACTGCTTTTAAGAGCAAATGTAGCTGACTTCCCTAACATGTAGAAACAGACACAGAGAATTAGGTAAAATGAGGAAACAAAGGAATATGTCCCAAATGAAAGGACAGGACAAAATCACAGCAAGAGAGCTAAATGGAATAGAGATAAGTAATATCCCTGTAGAGAATTTAAAGTTATGGTCATAAAGATACTCACTGGACTTGAGGAAAGAGTGGAAGTGTGACCCTTAAAAAAGAGGTAGAAAATTAAAAAAAAGAACCAATCAGAGATGAAGAACTCAATAACTGGAATTACAAATAGACCAAATGGAATAAACAGTAGACTGAAGGACGAAAAAGAATGATCAGTGACCTGAAGGACAGAATAATGGAAAGCAATCACATTGAGCAGGTGAGAGAAAAATAATAATAATAATAAATGAAAATAGACATAAGGAACTCGGCCACTCCATCAAGCATAATAACATTCATATTATAAGGATCCCAGAAGAAGGAGAAAGCGAAAAGGGTGCAGAAAAGTTATTTGAAGAAATAATAGGTGAAAACTTCCCAAATCTGCACAAGGAAATAGAACCCAGATCTGGGAGGCACAGAGAGCCTCAACAAAATCAACCCAAGGAGGTCCACACCCAGACGCACAGTAATTAAAATGGCAAAAAGCAGTGAGAAAGAATTTTAAAAGCAGCAAGAGAAATAAAACAGTTATATACAAGGGAAATCCCATAATGCATATCAGTTGATTTTTCGGCAGAAACTTTGTAGGCCAGGAGGGAGTGGCATGATGTATTCAAAATACTGAAAGAAAAAAAAAAAAAAAGACGGCCAAAAATATGCTATCTAGCAAGGCTATCATTAGAATAGAGGGAGAGATAAAGAGTTTCCCAAACAAAAGTTAATGAAATTTGAACCACTACACCAATCCTACAAGAAATGTTAAAGGGGACTCTGAGTGAAAAGGAAAAACCATAAGCAGGAATAAGAAAAGTAGAAAGCACAAAAGCAGTAAAATTACATGTATCTCTGAAAATCAGTTAAAGTATTACAAAATAAAAGGGCGTAACATATGACACCATATACCTAAACTGTGGGAGGGAAAAAATAGGGTCAAACTTAAGTGACCGTCAACTTACTATAGACTGCTATATGCAGAAGCTGTTATATACAAACCTAATGGTAACCACAAATCAAAAACCATGGGGCACCTGGCTGACTCAGTCGTTAGAGCATGCAGCTCTTGGTATTAGGTTCAAGCCCCATTTCGAGTATAGAGATTACTTAAAAATAAAATCTTAAAAAAAAACACTAAGAGATATGCAAAAAAATAGAGAAAGGAATCCAAGTATATCATTAAAGGAAGACAGCAAACCACAAGAGAAGAGAGCAAGAGAAGAAAGGAACAGAGATGAATGACAAGAACAACCATAAAACAAGTAACACAATGGTAATAAGTACATACCTATCAATAATTACTTTCAATGTAAATGAACTAAATGTTCCAATCACAATATAGGGTGAGAGAATGCATAAAAAAGCAAGACTGATCTATATGCTGCCTACAAGAGACTAATTTCAGACCTAAAGGCACATGAAGACTGAAAATGACGAGATGGAAAAGCATTTATCATGCATAGAAGTGAAAAGTAAGTCAGGGTAGCAATATTTTATCAGACAAAATAGACACTTAAAGATAGAAGGTAATAAGAGACAAAGAAAGACACTATATAATCATAAAAATAATGATCCGACAAGAAGATATAATAATTATAAATATGTATGTACCCAACATGGAGCACCCAAATACATAAAACAGTAAATAATAAACATAAAGAAAGCAATAGTGACACAATAATAGTTAAGAACTTTAACATCCACTTACATCAATGGATTGATGATCCAGATAGAAAACCAACAAGGAAACAGGGACTTTCAAAGACACATTGAACTAGATGGGACTAACATACATGCAAAACATTCTACCTTAAAACAGCAGAATACAAAAAACAAAACAAAAACAGCAGAATACACATTGCTTTCAAATGCATGAAACATTCTTCAGAATAGATCACCTATTATGCCCAAAACAAGTCTCAACAAATTCAAAAAGATCAAAATCATACCACACATCTTTTCTGAACACAACACTATGAAACTAGACATCAACCACAAGAAAACATATGGAAACAGCACAAATAAATGGAGGTTAAGTAATATGAGACTAAACAATGACTAGGTCAACCAAGAAATCAAAGAAGAAATTGAAAATTACATGGAAACAAATGAAAATGAAAACACAATTGTCCAAAATCCTTGGGATGAAGCAAAAGCAGTTCTAAGAGAAAAATCTGAAATAAAAAACCTAACCTTACACCCAAAAAGGTTAGAAAAACAATAAAAAACAAAACCCCAAACCAGCAGAAGGAAGGAAATAATAACAATTAGAGCAGAAATAAATGATATAAAAACCAAAAAACAAATAAAATAGATCAGTGAAGCCAGAAGCTGGTTCTTTGAAAAGATTGACAAAATTGATAAACTTCTAGCCAGATTCATCAAAAAGAGAGAGAGAGAAAAGGACTCAAGTAAATAAAATCAGAAATTAAAAAGGAGGGGCACCTGAGTGGCTCAGCCATTAAGTATCTGACTTCAGCTCAGGTCCTGATCCTAGGGTCCTGGGATAGAGCCCTGTGTCAGGCTCCCTGCTCAGTGGGAAGTCTGCTTCTCTCTCTCCTACTCCCCCTGCTTGTGTTGCCTCTCTCGCTGTCTCTCTCTCTGTCAAGTAAATAAGTAAAATCTTAAAAAAAGAAAAATTAAAAAGGAAAAAAAACAACCAACACCACAGAAATACAATTATAAGAGGATATTATGAAAAATTATATGACAACAAATTGAACCTAGAAAAAAATGGATAAATTCCTAGAAATACTTAACATCTTAAAACTGAATCAAGAAGAAACAGAAAATTTGAATAGACTGCTTTCCAGCAATGTCCAGGATCAAATGGCTTCTCATATGAGTTTTACCAATTTTTAAAGAAGAACTAATATGTATTCTTCTCAAACTATCCAAAAAATAGAAGGAAAGCTTCCAAATTCATTTTATGAGGCCAGCATTACCATATCAAAATCAGATAAAGACACTACAAAAATAAGAACTACGGAGGCCAATATCTCTGATGACCAAAGATGCAAATGTCTTCAAAAAAATACTGTCAAACCAAATCAAATAATACATTTAAAAAAAAACCACTAACTACAATTATGTGGAATTTATTCTTGAGATTCAAGAGTGATTCAACATTTGCAAATTAATCAACAGGATAGAGATTAATGAACAGGATAGAGATTAATCAACATCACATCAAGAGAAAGGATAAAACCACATGATCATTTCAATAGATGCAGAAAACATATTTTACAAAGAACAACATCCATTCATGAAAAAACCCTCGACGAAGCAGGTTTAGAGGAACATATATCAACATAATAAAGGCTGAATATGAAAAACACACAGCCGACATTATGATCAGTGAGGAAAAACTGAGAGCTTCTCCTCAAAGATCAGGAATCCATTCTCACTACTTTTATTCAACATATACTAGAAGTCCTAACCACATCAATCATGTAAGGAAAAGAAATAAAGAGCATCCAAATTGGTTAGGAAGAAATAAAACTTTCATTATTTGCCGATGACATAATACTATACATAGAAAACCCTAAAGATTCCACCAAAATCCTAGTAGAATTGATAAATGAATTCAGTACAGTTGCAAGATACAGTATCAATATACAGAAATCCGTTGCATTTCTATACTAATAATGAAGCAGCAGAAAGAGAAATTAACAAAGCAATCACATTTACAAATGTACCGAAAATAATAAAATACACAGGAATAAACTTAATCAAGGAGTTGAACGACCTGTACTCTGAAAACTATAAAATACTGATGAAAGAAATTCAAGACAACACAAACAAATGAAAAGATACCCCATGCTCATAGATTAGAAGAACAAATATTGTGAAAATATCCATTCCATTCAAAGCAATCTACAGATTGAACGCAATCCCTATCAAAATACCAACAGCATTTTTCACAGGACTAGAACAAATAATCCTAAAACATGTATGGAACCATAAAAGACCCTGAATAGCCAAAGCAATCTTGAAAAAGTGTAACAAAATGAGGTTATCACAGGGCACCTCAGTGGCTCAGTTGGTTAAGCATCTGCCTTCGGCTCAGGTCATGATCTCAGGGTCCTGGGACTGAGCTCTACATCAGGCCTGTCATTCTCCCTCTCTCTGCCTGCCACTACCCCTGCTTGTTCTCTCTCTCCCTCTTTCTCTGTCAAATAATAAAATCTTAAAAAAAATTTTTTTCTTAAACACTAAGAGATAAAATAGTTAACATCTTAAAAAAACTGGAAGTATCACAATCCCATATTTCAAAATATACTACAAAGCTGTAGTAATCAAAATAGTATGGTACTCACACAAAAACAGACACCTAGATCAACAGAACAGAGTCCAGAAATAAACCCACAATTTTATGGTTATTTGACACAGCAGAAAAGAACATGCAATGGGAAAAAGTGGTCTCTTTAACAAAAGGTTAAAACTGGAGAAAAATGGACAACTACATGCAAAAGAATGAAAGTGGACCACTTCCTTATACCATACACAAAAATAAACTCAAAATGGATTAAGGACCTAAATGTGAGACCTGAAACCATAAAAATCCTAGAAGAGAGCACAGGCAGTAATTTCTCTGACATTGGCCATAGCGACATTTTTCTAGATATGCCTCCTGCAGCAAGGGAAAACAAAAGCAAAAATAAACTATTAGGATTACATCAAAATAAAAAGCTTCTGACCAGCAAAGGAAACCATCTACAGAACTAAAAGACAGCCTATTGAATGGGAGAAGATATTTGCAAAGGACATAATCCAAAAAGGGTTAGTATCTAAAATATATAAAAAACTTATACAACTCAACACCCCAAAAGTGAACAATATGATTAAAAAGGATCAGAAGACATGAACAAATATTTCTCTGAAGAAGACATACCAGTGGCCAACAGACATGAAAAGATGCTCAGCATCACTTATCATCAGGGAAATGCAAATCAAAACCACAAAGAGATATCACCTCACACCTGTCAGAATGGCTAAAATCAAAAGCACAAGAAACATCAAGTGTTGGAGAGAAGGTGGAGAAAAGGAAACCCTCTGGCATAGCTGGTGGGAATGCAAACTAGTGCATTCACTGTGGAAAATGCTATGGAAGTTCCTTAATAAATTAAAACAGAATGACTAGATGATCCAGTAATTTCACTACTGGGTATTTACCTAAAGAATATCAAAGCACTAATTCAAAAAGATAATGCACCCCTATGTTTATTTCTGCATTATTTACAATAGCCAAATGATGGAAGTAGCCCAAGTGTCTAACGACAGATGAACAGATGAAGAAGTGGTACATATATATAATGGAATATTAATCAGCCATAAAAAAGAATGAAATCTTGCCATTTGCAACAACATGGATGGATGTAGAGGGTATAATACTAAGTGAAAAAAAAAACGGAGAAAGACAAATTCATGATTTCGGTCATACGTGGAATTTAAGAAACAAGAGATATGGTCAAAGAAAAAAAGAGACTAGCAGAAAACAGACTCTTAACTATAGAGAACAAACTGATGGTTGCCAGAGGGGAAGTGGGTGGGTGGATGGGTGAAATAAGTGAAGGAGATTAAGAGTACACTTACTTTTATGAGCACTGACCAATGTATAGAATTGTTGAATCCCTATACTGTACACTTGAAACTAATATGATGGTGTATGTTAAATTTTTTAAAAAGAAATTCTTCATTATTATAAAATAAAGAGATATCTTTCTTCATTTGCCTCATGAAGTGTTCAAGTTTGGTTCTACTTAGGTCTTTATTCAACAGAGAATTTTTGTTATTTTTGTTGTTATTTGTAATGAAAGATAAGATTCTATTTTTTTCCATAAGGGTCTTTTATAAGAAAGTTCGCCCTTCCCCACTGATTTGCAGTGCCTTGTCTCTTACATATCAATTTCATACACACACACTTTTGTATCTGGGCTTCCCATCTGTCTCCATTGGTCCATTATTCTATACCCATGTCAACATCACCTCTTCTTGTCTTCATATATTGGTAGGATACCTCCCCCAAGATGTTCTCTTTCATAGCTGCCTCAACTTTTTTCCCCTTTGTTCTTCTAAGTGAATGTTAGAATCACCTCAAGTTCCATGAAAACACTAGTGAGATTTTTATTGGAATAATGCTTTGAATTTATACACGAATTGAGGTATTTTACATCTTTAGTATTTCGACTCTTTCCATCACACTCTCTCTCCATTTATCTAGTTCTTCTTTAATGACTTTCAATAAAGTATTATAATTATCTCCATAAAAGTCTTGTACATCCTTTGTTAGAGTCATTCCTATTGCTTTACATTTTAGTTGCTATTAAACGCTATCCTTTTAAAATTACATTTTCAAATGTTTTTTGCTGGATTTGATATGTCATAAACCTGTGGAAATCTCTTCTTATTTTAACAATTTAGTTGTACAGTCTCCTGGGCTGCTTATTACACTCAAATATAGAGTACGGTTTCTTCCTTTTCAATCCTTCTATTTTCTTACTCTAATCTCTGGGCTTCCTGGACTGGCCAGCACAGTGCAAAATAAGACATGCTTCTCTCATACCTGGTTTTAGAGGGAATGTTTCTAATGTTTCATTGCTTTGAGTAAGATTTCATCCATTAAGGAAGTTTTCCTCTATTCCTACTTTTCTAAGTAGTTTGATTATAAAAGAACACTGGATTTTGGGGCACCTGAGTGATGCCATCAGTTGAGGTCCAACTCTTTGTTTCAGCTCAGGTCATGATCTCCAGGTCATGAGATCAAGCCCCGTGTCAGGCTCTGCTCTCAGTTTTGTCTGCATGAGATTCTCTCTCTCCCTCTGCCCCGCCCACTCATGCTCTCTTGCTCTCTCTCTAAAATAAATAAATCCTAAAAAGAAATTGGATTTTGTTGACTTTTCTGTTTTTATTGAGAAAATCCTGTGATTTTTCTACATTAATCTGTTAACATAGTGAATTTCATTAATGATTTTTCCAATAATATATCATCCCCACATTACTGGGATAAAACCCATATGAGCATGATGCAATTTTTTAAACATTTTGGGTTTTGGTCATTAATTGGTTTAAGATTTTTTTGCTTATAAATGGGTCCAACAGTCTAGCTTGTAATTTTTCACTTACCAGCGTATTATACTTTGCTTAAACTGTTCTATTTTATTGTTTTTTATTTTTCAAAAATTTATTTGAGATAGAGAGCACGTGTGCATTGTGAGGGTGGGGGAGAGAAAGAGCAAATCTTAAGCAGACTCCACACTGAGCACAGAGCCCAATACCGGGCTCCATTTCACAACCCTGAGATCATGACTTGAACTGAAATCAAGAGTCAGAAGCTTAACTGACTGAGCCACCCAAAAGTCCCAACCTGTTCTATTTTAAAAGCTGGACAATCTTCTTGCTTTGTCCAGTCTCTGAAACAATCTGTTTATGACAATACGGAGTTAAAAGTTATCTTTTACTTGAATATTTGATATAACTTGCCTATGAACCCAGCTTGCTTTGTAGATATGAGAGAGAAGGAATGGGAGCTAGGTTAATTAGTGGTAGAGGTTTTAAATACCATTTCAATTTGTTAAGTAGGTAGAGATCTTTTCATGTTTTCTATTGTTTAAATCAGACTTTGACAAGTTATATTTTCTTAATAAATTGTGACTTTCACCCAACTTTTCAGAATTATTGTCAATAAGATCACCATATTTTTTTAATGTCTGCTTTGTGTGTGATTATGTCACCTTGGTTATTTATTTGTGCCTTCTCGTTTTGTCAGTCTTACTTCTTTATATTACTTTGAATTTATTCTGTTGTTCTCTCTGTAGCTTCTTAAGCTGGACACCGAGCTCATATTTTTCAGCCTTTTTGTGCAATAAATTACTTTCTGAGCATGTTTTAGCCATATCCCAAAACTTGTGATATATTGTGTTTTCTTTATTCCAGTTATATTGTCTAATTTCCATTATGATTTCTTCTTTGAGATATATAGAAGTGTGTTATTTTCAAACATAAAAAAGGTTTCTTTTCCCATAAGGTCATTTTTTTTTCTTAACAGTTCTTTTGTTAAGAATTTAACCATGAGAGACTGTGAACTCAGAACAAGGGACTGAGGGTTTTGGGGGGGGGGGTGCGGGGATGGGCGAGCCTGGTGGTGGGTATTGAGGAGGGCACGTATTGCATGGAGCACTGGGTGTGGTACATAAACAATGAATCTTGTAACACTGAAAAAATAAAATAAAAGTATTTGGGGGGAAAAAAAAGGATTTAGCATTGTTTTATTTAAGAAGCTTGATCCAAGTGTCATCTTATTCAATCTGAAGTCCTTGACTCTTTTGGTGAAGCAACCAAAACCAAACTACCCTGGGATTGGCAATACCCACAAGACAATCTCTGTCATAAGAACATCTTATTATTTTGGTTTTCTGTTCTTTTTTTGCTCTGAGCCCTTGAGGTCCTTAACTATCTTGCAAGCTAAATTATACATTTTTTAATGTTTTTCAGCATGAAATTTTCAGACTGTCTAGTCAACCATATTGCCAGAAATAAAAGTCTGAGGATGGGTGTTCATTTATCCTATAGTCTGAGGAGATTGGAGGCAGGAAATTTTTCCAAAACTGGCACTTTTTGCTTAGCAAATACAATTCTCAGGGGAATATTAATTTATCAATGGGGTCTGTGTTTGACAATACTGGGCCACTGTCTTACACCATGCACAAAAATAAAGTAAAAATAGATTAAAGACTTGAATGTAAGGCCTGAATCCATAAAACTCCTAGAAGAAAACATAGAGAGAAATCTTGATATTGGTCTTGATGATGAATTTTTAGATTTGATACCAAAGCAAAGGCAACAAAAGCAAAAATAAACAAGTGGGAATATATCCAACTGAAAAGCTTCTGCTCAGCAAAGGAAAGCGCCATTGAAATAAAAAGGAAACTATTAAATGGCAGAAGATATTTGCAAATTATTTATCTGATAAGAGATTAATACCTGAAATACAGAGAGAGCTCACACAATTCAATAGCAAAAAACAAACAATCCAATTTCAAAAAGGGACAGAGAATCTGAGTAGACATTTTCCCAAAGAAGACATACAGATGTCAAACAGGTGTCAAACATGAAAAGGTGCTCCACATCACTCATCGTCAGGAAAATGCAAATCAAAGCCACAATGAGATATCACCTCAACACTGTTACAATGGCTAGCATCAAAAAGGCAAGAAATAGCAAGTGTTGGAGAGGATGTGGAGAAAAGAGAACCCTCATGCTCTGTTGGTAGGAATACAAATTGGTCAAGTCCCTACAGAAAACCCTATGGAGGTTTCTCAAAAAATTAAAAATAAACTATCATATGATTCAGCAATTCCACCTCTGGGTATTTACTTAAAGGAAATGAAAACACTAATTTGAAAAGATATCTACATCCCCATGTTCGCTGCAGCATTATTTACAATAACCAAGACATGGAAACAACCTAAGTGTCCGTTAAGGGATTAATGGATGAAGAGATTGTGATACATACACACACACACACACACACACTGGAATATTATTCAGCCATAAAAACTGTGAAATCTTGCCATTGGCAACAACATGATTGGAATTGGAGTTAAGTGAAGTAAACTTGAGTTCAGCTAACTGAAATAAGTTGGATAGAAAAAAAGCAAATACCACATTATCTCACTTATATGTGGAATCTAAGAAAAAAAGGCGGGGAGGGGACAAAAAACCCAGAACTCACAGATACAGAGAACAGATTGGGGAGTGCCAGAGCCAGAGGGTATAGGGTGGGTGAAAGGGATGAAGATGATCAAACAGTACAAAATTCCAGTCATAAAATACGTCAGGGCAATGTAATGGGCAACATGATGACTATAGTTAATAGTGTATTTGAAAGTTGCTAAAAGAGTAGATCTTCAAAGTTTTCATCATAGGAAAAACAAATTATAACTACATTTGGTGATGGATATCAACTAGACTTACCGTGGTAATTATTTTGCAATATGTAAAAATATTGAATCATTATGTTGTACACCTGAAGCTAGTATATTGTTATGTATCAATTATATCATTTAAAAACAACAACAACAAAATATTCAAGTAAAGAAAAGATAACATATGGGATGCGTGGGTGGCTCAGTCAGTTAAGCTGCCGCCTTCAGCTCAGGTCATGATCTCAGGGTCCTGGGATCGAGCCCTGAACAGTTGGGCTCCCTGCTCAGAGGGAAGTTTGCTTCTCCCTCTCCTTCTGCCCCTCCCCGCTATGTGTGCATTCACATGCTCTCTCTCTCTCTCTCTCTAATAAATAAAATCTTAAAAAAAAAAAAAGAGAGAGAGAAGGAAATGTACATATGGGGGAGGAGACAGTAAAAAAATAACTAACTGAGAAAGTTTAGGGACAGGAAGACAGGAAGAATTGGGTAGAAAATAGTAAGTCCAAGGATAAAATTATCATGCTAAAGCAGTATCATACTGTGCTGTTTAGTTACTAGCGGTGAACCAAGTTTGCTATTGCAAAAGGAAAAAAAGCAAAGAGGGAAACATTATCCATCACAAAAATCAAAATGTCCCTAGGATTAAAATAGGCCAGTTGTCAAGGTATTAGATCAAATATGGTATTATAATAAAGCAAAGCCACATCTAACCTTGGGTAAATTCTAACAGACTATTATAAAAGCTGAAACATCTGCCCTAGGCAAAAACAAAGAACACGTAGCCAGTGATGTGTCAAGGGCTGTAACAGACATACTAATTGAGGAATGCTAGAGAATTTTCTCTATGTTCCCTGTAGAGATTAAGTCAAGGTGTATCTTTTGCGGAAACTCTGGATGTGTTTTCCGTAGTGGAATCTTTAGGTTAATCTTTCAAAGTCCTAGGTCTCTCTAGGATACTCATGCACTAACTCATATCAAATATCAATGAGTCATAATATAAAATACAGTTAGTTTAGTTATGGCAAAATTTGGTATCAGGATTATATTCATGCCTGCATAAGTAGAAAGTGATAGCCAGATACTAAGAGTTCTATTTAATCTTTAGCCATTAAAATGTTGCGATGTTATGCCAAGCTTACTGTGTCCTATTCTGATATACATAAATAGATCAAAAAGAGTCTTGAGTAACTTACACTATATACTACAGATGAAATGAGAGAACAAAGTATGTGGAAGTCAATAGAAATTTTACACTTTATTCTCTAACAGGCTGATGCCTCTGATGAATGAAACCATATTAAGTTTAAAATCTGAAATAAAATTAAAGAACATTTTCAAAAAAGCATAAAATACTATGCAAATCTGTATGTAGATAGAGGTATATTTGGCAAGTAGCTAGTTCTAGGAAGGTGAGAACAAGACAGTAAGGTGACACTGAATTACTCTGGAAAAAGGTATACTTTCAAAAGGAGCCAAGTTTTCAACAAACTTGTATGAAAGAGAGGAAATGGCAAAGAGGTGGTTGAAAAGCATAGTACACTAAAAATTACATGGAAATAAATAAGTTGCATGCTGGTACCAGCAATAAGACTTGCCTTAATTGAGATGGAGAGAATGAGTTGAGAATAATGCTTGGAATAATGCTGCAGAAAAACAAAAGGACAAAAGTCCTTGGTTTTTAGAGACAATAAGGGGTTGAATCAAGGCAGTGCTACAATCATAAATAATTTTTAATCCTTAAGAAATAGTGTTTACCTAGTTACATTTTTAATACATTGTGGAGTCTAGAAACCAGGTAATTGCTGTATTAACCAAATAATCATGAAAGCTCAATTAAAAGCAATTTTTGTGAAAGGGACAGAGGAGAGAAAGAGGGTAATCTGTTTGACATTAAAAAATAAAAAATAATCATCATTTGCTTGATGCTAAGTGTTGAAGATACATCTCAAAAAGAGAGGAGCAAAATAAATAATGCTGCCAATGTTTCCACTATATTGAACTGTAAGGTTGTTGATACAAATGACAGTGAAAGGAAGAATTCTGGCTGGAGGAAGGGATGTTAAATATGTATTTGCAATCTTCAACTAGCTCATCAGGAAACACGAATGAGTTTAATTTTTCAACCTGGGAAAAGGATAGTAATTCTTAAAATTAAAAGAAGGAATTTGCTGCCATCTTGTGGTCAATTTGGAAATTACAGCTTGTTTTAGTATTTTTAGATTCTCCAACTTTGGAACATAATGCCTCTAAATGATTTAAAAATTCTCACAAAACCATTCTACTTGTTTACAAATAAATTACAAGTTTTCTACATGTACTAAACTTAAATTTCAACTCGATTAGTAGTCAAGTGAGAAAATATTTAGAGAATACACACTCTAACGTATTGATTAAAAAAAAAGCTACACAAAAATTTGTAAGCCAAATAAAAATTAATTACAGTGACATACTTCTTCATCAATTTCATGATCTCTATCAAAAAAAAAAGTAAAATGAACAGGAATCTTTTGGGATATAATGAAAATTATGCTTTGAAAAGTTACATAATGGTATTGAAAGCACTGACTTCTAGCTTTGCCTCTATATTTAGCAGTTCTGTCGCTTCATGCAAATGATTTAGTAGTTGGTACCTGTTCCTCTTTGTAAATTGCTCTCATAGAAATGAAGATTGAATGAAATGACATACATAAAATTACTCTGAAAGTTGTAAAAATCTGTTTAAAAATAAAAAGAGAATTAGACTGAACAGATGAGGCAGAAGGTAGCGTTGGATGTATGCCTTAGCAGAGAAGGGAACGTGACTTGGAGTAAGACACTTTTCTCTATGTGAGATGAATTAGAACAGCTCAAAAGATAGATAATTTACATCTAATAAATATCAAACACCTGTTATATATGAGGGGTATTAAGAAAACTTAAATCCAAAGAGCTACTCCAAAATAACTCACAAGTCTAATGGGAGATGTGGTCCTTTTTCTTTTTTTTTTTATTGCAAAAAGATGTGAAAATGTGAAAGCTAACTGTCTGCAAAGTTCAGAGAGTAGTTCCAACAAAGTATGAATCTATTATTATTCCTATTTAAAATATAATATTAGCTTTAGGTAGTGGGAAAAGGCATAAAAATTAAATTCATGAAATAAACAGTGCTGTGGATACCTGAAGCTAGAAGTTGGGATAAAAGCTTAAACATTCTTTAAGTTATATACAAAAGTTCCAAAACATGCAATCGGTATCAATACCTTCTTCAAGGAAAATCATCAATTCCACTGTTTGAAATTGATTAGGTGAAGAAATCCACTAGATTCAGTGCATTCGAGAATCCTGAGACTTGTACCAATTGCTCGGTCCTTCACCACCATCCTTTCCCGGGCCCCCAAAGCAGGTCTGAGGAGTCCTGTGAACCCACTGACTTAGTTCCACCAGGAATTAGGAAGACTGACTAATCGAGAGAATTTTTATTTCATATCCAAGGGAAAAAGAGGTGAAGATGTAAGGGAGTTACAAAGAAGTTTATTGGTCCCTTAAGAGAATTTCTTAGAGAAAATAAATCACGTCTTCACAATGTCTAATAAGACTAGCCCTTTTGCATCCTTTGTTACTCATGGTAACTCTGCTAAAAGAAATATAAATCCAATTCTAGTTACTTGAAGAAAAGTGTCCATCAATAGATAACAAAGTATTAAAGTGGGCATTTTGACCAAAATGATAAGACCATAGATATCCAACACCAAAAGGAAGTATTCCATCAGGATGGAAATATTCAAAGAAGAAACAGAGCCTCTATGGAGCTGCAGAGCCTTTTTCCTGAAAGATTGGAGGAGAGATGATGTATTAGTCAGGATTCTCCCAAGAAACAGAATGAATAGGATATCATGTGTATTTATACAGAGAGAAAGAGAAATATTTAATATACAGAATTGGCTCGCACACTTATGGAGGCTGAGAAATCCCACCATCTGTCATCTGCAAGCTGGAGACTCAAGAACGCCGGTGGTATAGTTCCAGTTCAAGCCTGAAGGCCTGAGAACCAGGAGAGCCAATGGTTTAAGTTCCCGTCCAAACACAGGAAAAGACCCAGGTCCCAGTTTAGTAGACAGGCAGAAGGAATCAATGCTCTCTTCCTCCACTGTTTTATTCTATGCAAAGCCTCAAAGGATTAGATGATATCCACCCCCACTGGGAAGGGCGCTGTGCCTTACTCAGTCTACTGAGTCAAATGCTCATCTCACCCAAAAAACACCCTCACAGACACACCCAGAAATAACATTTGGCCAAATAGCTGGACACCCCATGAGCCAGTCAAGTTGACACATGAAACTAACTATCCTATATATTTCATAATTCAGTTTTTAATTTTAGAAAGATTGTATAGTATACATTATACAACACCCTCGATGGTTATTACATATCAACATTCCACAGTAAGATGTATGCATATTCCCACCAAGTGGGATTTTTAAAAGGTTATAGAGATTATAAATAGCTTCATGTTAATTTAAGTCAGGTATTGCTGCCAAATACATATGCAAGACATACACACATGTATAAAGAGATATAGATAGATTCATCATTTTTTCTTTATTTTTTAAAGAACTTCTTAGATTTCAGAATTACAGATAAGGATTGTAGTCAAAAGCCACATATATTATACCATGTCTTTTATCTTGCATGGAAAAGAAAGACAATTTGAAAGGACTTCTTTGAAGAGTAAGTGGGTGACACAAGAAATAATTGCTAAAGTTTTCCACAGAAACTCTCAGAAAAATGATACATCCCCCTTTTTTTTTTTTAAGATTTTTGTTTATTTGACAGAGAGAGACACAGAGAGCAAGAGAGGGAACACAAACAGGGGGAGCGGGAGAGGAAAAGGCAGTCTTCCTGCCGAGCAGGGAGCCTGATGGGCTCGGTCCCAGGACCCTGGAATCATGACCTGAGCTGAAGGCAGATGCTTAACGACTGAGCCACCCAGGCACCCCTGACACGCCCCTTTCATTAGGATATACTGGATTGGTGCCTAGCTCCTGCCTGGGGAACACAAATGGGAAGAGACAGATCATCTGGAATAAACGTTAATGACATGGAGATCAGCCTGCATTTCCAAAGTCTATCAGGACAAAATAAGTATTTCACATGGGGGACACGTGGGCATGTGATTCTTCTAGAGTCTAACCAGTGAAATCACCTAAAATGGTAGCCTAAAGATTCATTTCTGTGAAATCACCATGCACTGTGGCTTACGACAATTTCTTATTTCCTCCCAGTTTTGTGAATTGACAGGGCTAACTCCCTCAGTCAGCTTGCAGCCTGGATGGGGCAGGATTGGATAAGATGGTCTCACTCATATTTCAGGAGGCTCAGCTCCTGATAAGCGATGAGAAAATTGGGATGGTGGCGCTGGTCTCCCTCTCTATCCAACTTGTCTTTCATCCCAAGCATCTTCACATGACTGCAGAAGTATTCCAAGGAGATGAGGCCAAATTCAGAAGTAACACAATGTCACTTCCAGAACATTCTACTTCATCAAAGCAAGCCACAAGGCCAACCCACATTCACAGAATAAGGAAGGGGATTCTGCCTTATGATAAGGAGAGCTGCAAAGAATTTGAGGTCATATTTAGTATACCACAAGGGGCAAAAGGATTTCAGCTGTGAGAACCAGCAAGCAAGTCACCAACTCCCCAAAGGTCAAAAAAAGTCATAACCTGCAAGTCAGAGGAGGGTTCATTCCCCTGAATCAGGAAAAAGGATGATGAATTTCCCCAACAATGGCTGAGTATTCTAAGAAGCAATGAAAACATCCAGAGAAACATCAACCAAACCCAGAGTCCAAGAACATCCCTGTTCCCCTCTTTCTATCTTTCTTTCCTCTGCTTCAACAGAGTTAGGAAATGGAATAAAATGGGAGAGGAAGGGCAGAAACAAAAGGCTGGGAAAGAAAAAAAGGAGCCAGCCTTCTTCTTAAACTTTCTATTTGCAAAAGGCCTCAGCTTGGGAAAAACTTAACTTACTATCAGATTCAAAGTTCGATTATAATATCGTACTGGCTACTTTGAATTATAAAACAGTTCCCTTTGAAACTAAAAATGATCCTTTTTTTTTCCAGAGAGAGAACTGAAAATACACAGATCTGCCTGAATTTTCATTCATGAAAGGGAATAACTGCCATTCTTGAATAACCATTCAAGGGAAGATGAGAGACAAAAATAAGGATACTTTCTGGGTGGCTACTGTTGCTACTGATCTTGATAGTGGAGCTTTAACGTGTGTATTTGGTAGTGAGAAGCGCAATCCATACCCTGTGAGATCTGCTGGTTCAACGTATTAATTTTTCTTGAAGAAATGGTGAATGACAGTATTATATTACATTACAGAGAGCAAAATATCCTGAAAATTGGCTGATACTTGCCCTTTCCCGGGATTTCATATGTCATGTGCTTACTCAAATCTCCCCCGCCGTCCTCTATGAACAGTATAGCCCATATGCCTCTTTCCCTGACTCTCCTGCTCATGAAATCAGTATGTTTGTTTTTTTTTTCATCCAGCAATGGCTCCTTGCCAAGCACACATCCACATATACACACATCTGATTTATAAAATGGAGATTCCCTCAGTGTTTCAGAAGAAAAATTTCTCCTACGTTAAATTTCAAAACCTAGTTCCGTAGGAATGAAAGAAATATATTGAATATATTAAGAAGGCTAATCTGATGGCCATGTACAAGCTGAATTTAATAAACAAGTTTTAAAAGGGAACAGCAGGGGGACACGTGGATGGCTCAGTCAGTTGAGCGTCTGCCTTCAGCTCAGATCATGATCCCAGGGTCCTGGGATCGAGTCCCATACCGGGCTCCTTCCTCGGTGGATAGCCTGTTTCTCTCTCTCCCTCTACTGCTCCCCCTGCTTGTGCTTTCTCCCTCTCTCTCTCTCTGACAAATAAATAAATTAAATCTTAAAAAAAAAAAAAGAATAAAAAAAGAGAACAACAGAATTAAAAGTGACCTAAATAGAATACAAGTGATATTCAGTTATATGCAAATGATAGTTAACTTGACATGGAGAACCATGCTTTGCAGATGAAAAATGATAAATGACTAGTACAGCTATGGAGAAAAGGGTCTACTTTTAGAACATTATAATGCTCATAGATCAATATAATTTGAAGTTTTATTTGCATAATCAAAATAACAGAAATTAAGGCTTTCTCAAATCTCAATAGATTGTGAAAGGCTAGGAAAAGATGATAGCACTGCATTCTGAAGGTGCAGTTTGAAGATCTAGATCAGCAAATTGTTTTAAATAATTATCAAAATACTCCAGAGGGGCAAAAGAAAGATTCCAATGTACCAAATTATCAATTATTAAGATTTGCCATTCACTGAAAATGCTCCAAAATTGATCATGGTGAGGCACAAATCTGTGAACATATTATAAACTATTGAATTGTATAATTTTACATGTGTGAACTATATGGTATGTGGATTAAATCTCAATAAAGCTGTTGCAAAAAATAATTGCCATTTACACTGACAAAAGTCAAACTCTTAATTTAGGTTATCATACACATTCAAAACTGCTCAGGTTTATAGAATAATATCATATAAATCATTCAACATTCAGTACTCACTAGAAAGTATTAAGAGAGCATCTAGTACATAATAGGAGCTCTATCAAGCTTTAAGAGATATACAGTTACAAGACAGAAACAGACCTTGCCTTCATATTGTAGTCTAGGATTCTGACAAATAAACAGAAAATTATTAAGCTCCACGCCACGTGCTCTGTTATGAGAAGTACAGGATGTGGGGAGGTAGAGGACAATGTAATCCATATTTGAGGGAAACGTGGCAGGGAAACTTTCAGGAGGAAATGGCATGTAAATAAAAACTTTAAGACTCAACATTAAAAAGAATGATACAAATAAAAAGCAAATCCTAATTCACATCAGATGGGCTACATACGCAAACATCTGAAGATTTTAAGAAATGTGATGCATTTTAAGAATTGAATCCATGTGGGCACCTGGGTGGCTCAGTTGGTTGGGCGTCTGCCTTCGGCTCAGGTCATGATCCTGAAGTCCCAGGAATGAGTCCCACATTAGGCTCCCCACTCAACAGGGATTCTGCTCCTCCCTTTGACCCTCCTGCTCCCTCATGCTCTCTCTCTCTCTCTCAAATAAACAAAAAAAATTAAAAAAAAAAAAAAAAGAATTGAATCAGTATGAAGAAAACAGGGAAACATGCCAAGAAACAATGCTGGAGAAGTTAGAGCTGCATGTGAAGTCTGGCTAATCAGCCACTGGGAGGCAGTAAGCAAAGGTGTGAAAGCATTCAATCTGCAGTTTTTAAAGGTGACTGGTTTCAATGCTGAGGGCAGAATGAATGGAGAGAGCCAAGGGAGGAAACTGGAGCCCTAGGTGAATGGGGAATGATTGGAACTGAGGTGACAGAAAGGCTAGAGAGGACTCTCTCTCCAGATTACCTCTGTTTTCCCTGAAAAGTAGAAGAAACTCTGTCTCTAGGATAATCCCGATGGGGTAGGGAGCAGGAGTGAGGAGTTTCCAGATCCAAGTTTGAGGAGAGCAGTGACTATTTGATAGTGTCACCATGGAGAGTGTCATCTAAACCTCACCAAGAAAATACAAAAAGGTTACCAGGTAACGCCGATTGCTTGATTGTGTGTTGAGACCAGAATTCAGAGTAGAACCATTCGAGTAACAAATTTTTACCCTCTATTCCTCTTTTTTACCCTGAAAACATGTTCCTCTTTCTTCAGTGATCCCTCTCTTCATGAATGGCATCACCAAGCATGGAACCTTCAAAGCCAGAAACATGGGTTCATCTAGGACTCAAAGCCTTGCTTTCTCTCTCCTTCACATTTCTCAAATTCACCTATTTTCCAGCAATTTCATAGCCTTTATCTTTAGCCCAACCTGGATTCCTGTAGCAGCTTTCCCCCTGACTTTGCCTTAAGCAGCATTCTCTCTGGTGCCAAGTCATAATGCGATCCTTTGCCGCTGGCACATGAGGCTGCTTAAGACTATTGTTGCCTTCCATGTGTGACTGTTAGAGTTGAAGGAGGCAGAGAGTGCTGTATTAGACAGAGTTGGAGGGCCCTTGCTCCCTCTAACACTTCCTACACCTCATCCCCTCCCTTACCCATCAGCTATCCATTTCATGGTCTGCCCAAGAACAGGAAGGACTGGAGTAGAATGAGACCAAGAGAGCTGGACCTGGACCCATTGCCGAGTGTTAGTGAAGGACATGCTTCCTCATTTTTGCTATCTTACTGGGGCCACAGGCAGAATGACTAGAAAAAGCACTCAATATGCTCATCACTGAGTCCACTGGGAAGCGAGTCCAAAATGGGGGCATGCCAGGACACCATGCAGACCAGGGGAAAGCACCTGCTGTAGTTTTTGAAGGATGATTTGAAAGTGGGCAGCTCTGCCAAGGTCTGCTGGAACCCGATTCTATTCATGTCAGCTCAGTATCTGGTAGCTTTTTGGTGAGTATTTATTTATTTGTTTATCTCCTCAAATATGTAGGGGCGCCTGGGTGGCTCAGTTGTTGAGCAGCTGCCTTCAGCTCGGGTCATGATCCCAGTGTCCTGGGATCGAGCCCCGCATCGGGCTCTCTGCTCGGCGGGAAGCCTGCTTCTTCCTCTCCTACTCCCTCTGCTTGTGTTCTCTCTCTCTCTCTCTCTCTGTCAAATAAATAAATAAAATCTTTAAAAAATATATCTTCCATGTATCAAAATAGTTCACCATGAGAATTCAAATATGAGTAAGACTCTGTCCCTGCCCTCATAGTCTTGGTAGAGCGATAGCTGCAAACAGACAATTCTAGCAGATTCTGCAAACATATTTCAATAGAACAAGTATAAGTTTCCAAGAGACTATAAGAAAAGGAACACAGGAGTGGACTTTACACATGTGTTGTAGATAAGAAAATGTCCAAACTGAATCCCAAATGATTGGCAAGTATTAAGGTCTTTTTATCATGTACTTCATGTACCACAGCCATGAAAAAATATGCAATTATAAATTCTATCTAGACACTACTATCAACAGTTAATAGTTAATAAAACACTGATTACAGATGCTGTAGGGCTTATTAAAAATATTATATGTACTATCCTATATTTTTGCTGAAGAATTTCAATATGGGGGATATTATCTACTAAGTATCTTTTGTGTGCCATATCTGGAAAAAAAAAAAAGCTCATACTCACAAAAGGTGATGTGCTTTGTCCTTTTCTTGCCATTTGCTCATACTTGCAATTAACAGTATTATCTTTAGAAGTTTTTTTTCCAGGAACCTTTCTATGACTCTTGTCCATTTTGTGAGAATTAGTTGATTTAGAGTGGGAGAGTATAACCCATAAAGCCACTTAACTGGGTGTAGATAAACAGCAAAACATTATACCATACAGTGTGTGAACAAGAGAGAGATTTGCCATGTTGTCTCCTCACTGTGGAAACTCCTCTCTTTCTAAAAGCCCACAAGGACATCAAGGGCACCAGTGTCAAGTCAGAGTACATGCCTCCAAAGTTTCACTTTTTTCTACTGTGC
Source organism: Potos flavus (assembly GCA_028534135.1). NCBI lineage: Eukaryota > Metazoa > Chordata > Mammalia > Carnivora > Procyonidae > Potos > Potos flavus. The sequence goes on from CM052896.1 coordinate 66,941,714, forward strand.
AGACAGAAACAACAGAAATTGAAGGTGTAATATTTTTTTCCCCACATTTCAATGGGTCATTCCATGCAAACAACACTTCAGCCCTTCTAGGAGACCACTATCGTAGGTGTTAGGCAGGCACTGGGAGTCTGTGTAAAGGTTTTGAGATGAGAGACAACACGGTGTCTTAGGGGAATCTCTCTATTATGAGCTCTGAAACTGGGGTTCCTGGACCTAGCTCTGGCTATGACTGGAAGCAGGATCCTGCATTGCCAGCATCTTAGTTTTTTGTTGTTGTTGATAAAATGGGGATGATTGTGCTTGATAGTGTTACTTTGAAAGTCAAAAATAAGAATGCAGCAAAATCATATCTTGGAATATTAATCCATGTTATGCTCATTTTCCCACTTTTATGTGAATCTTTCCCCAGTAGTTAAAAACCTCCACCACTGCTTTAGGAAGAAGTATGACTGCTACAGTGAAAAGAATAAAAGGATCAAGGTACAATCAATGTTGGGTTTGGTGTATTTTTTGCTTCCAGAAGAAGCAGTCTAGAATAAAGAAGGAGGAGAAGGAAAAGGAGACGGAGGAAGAAAATGAGGACGAGGAGCTTTTCACAGCCAAAGTAATAAGTTTGGAGAGACTAGAAGAAAAACTAGATGATCCCATTCATATTCCTAGAAAAAATAGGGGCGAGCCACTTGAACTTACTGGGAGGGGATAAGGGAAGTTGTGGATGGATGGGACCTCACTGACAGTCAAAGGTAGGGAGAGAGGGAACTGAAACTGAGGGGACTAGATGGAGAGGAGTGGGGTCAGCATACAGAGACTCAAACACTCAGGGGCCTACCACTCAGAGCATGTGGAGGCCAAGCCAACCACCATCAGGGACTGCTAATGTTTACCTGAACAGAGAGAAGCCATGCCAGCTACTCATCTCCTTACTGAAGAATGTGGGCCCCTGGTCAAGATGTGCCCACATGAGACTTTGCTGAACTCCATTCAAACTGTCCCTGTATTCATGTGGAATTTCTTTGGAAGGTCCAAAATATTCTAAGATTCCCAAGAGATAAAGAAGAGGTCCTTTATACCCGGAAGACAAAGAGTGTTATAAATGGGAAAACTCTAGGACTAGGCAGTACTTGGGTAGACTGAACAATGGGAAATTCCATTCTACTATAGCAATAGTCATCATCCTCATAAGAGCCAACATTTTACAGAGCACTGACCATGTTATCAGGCATATTGTGTGCACTGCATCATTTAACCAGGCTCTTCACCTCTACCCTACACTGTTCCTAACATCTACATTCTGCTCCCTTCCAGATAAAATGAGATTACATATGTAAAGTATTTAATGCAGTGCCTGGTGTATATGCTGCTTGCTTATAATTAGGACTTCAATATCATGGGAAGGAATGGGAGAAGACAGGGAACAGGTTGATTATCTGCTGTGATACCAAAAGTAAGACTGTATCTGAAACGTCTAAGGTTCAGTCATCAGAGTTCAGAAAAGTTTATTTCATTTTCCTAGAGGATGTATTTTTTTTTAATTTCCATAGTTTATTCTTCTAACCTCATGCCTGGCCATAAGGAGATGGAGCAAGAATCTAAAGAGTTTCCCTTCTTGAACATGGCCCTTGTTTTTTAATCTCTATGTGGAAAGACAGTAAATGACTGCTAAGTCTTACTGTCCTCACCCCATTTATTCCCTCTATCCTTAAGAGCTCTTGAATCATCTCTATACACTATCCCAGCATTTTCCCCATTGAGGCCCATTTCTCAGCTATCCACTGATCAAAAGTACTTTTTACTCCACTTTGCTGCCAAGCAGGGAACTGAGTAAGGCTGATAAGTCTGAGATGAGTGATGGTGAGAAATTAGTAACATCGCTTTGGCCACACATTCAAGCCATGCCCTCCAACCCATATGTGACTTTTGGATCTATCTCTCTATTGATTGCACAGCAGGGAAGGAAAGAGTGTTATTTATTGGTGTGCCAAAACCACACGAGGTACACAAAGCAAAATGCTCTAACAGTAGTGTATGTTTTAAGAATATGCCAAAATTATAATTAAACATTAGCAAATTGTATAAAGTAGTGCTTTAAAAAATGCATTCATTCAACAGCCATTTCCTAAGCCCCTACTACATGCTAGGCACCAAGGATATAGGAATGAAAAAAACCAGACACAATCCCTATAGTTATGGAGCATGGAGTTTAGTGGAAGAGACAGATAGTCACCAAATAATCAAAAATACATGTAAAACTACAATGGTGACACTTACTAAAAAGGAATGTTACATGGTGTATGGAAAGCACATTATGGAACGCTCAAGCTAGTCCGGTCAGGAAAGTCTTCCCTAAGCAAATGGAAACCGAGCTCAAATATGAAGAATGAGCTTTCCAGCTGAGGGGACTAACATATATTCAGTACCCACAATGCAGATCCCAATTATATCATTTCAAAGCTCTGGTCTCTTCTCTTCTGTATGAATTTGTTAAAAATGAAAACAGAACCACAGTTCTGTTTATATAAGATCACATTAGACTTAAGAAGCTCCTTTCCAGGGCAGCTAACAGGGCAGAATACCTAATCCTGAAGCCAGCTAAGAAAATCTTGCTCAAAATATCACCACCAATGGGACAAAAATCAAATGTCATGATGGGTCAACAGCCTGGAAATGTAGGAGTTAGAGAATGAGTATTAGGAAAACAGTTAGTATACCGTAGCTGTACACAGGAGTAAATAAAACATTGAAAAGATAAACTAATTTCAACCTTTCTGACATGTATAGGTTTCTCGGAATTCCAGTGAGTCCTTGTGTTTGGGCATAGCCTTAAAGAATGTTTTCATTAACTTCTACAGACTTACCTTGGTACATAAATGCTAAACTATGATTATTTCCTAAGATGAAATTGTTTCTGCATCTGCACATGCAGCTGTATCCAGCAAATCACTGAACCCTAAAGCAAACTGGAAAAGGCCATGACCTACACAAAACAAAATGGAAACTTCTTCCAACAAATGCATGCTTACAAAAACAATTTCTTTTTTTTTTTAAAGGTTTTATTTATTTATTTGACAGAGAGAGAGAGAGATCACAAACAGGCAGAGGGGCAGGCAGAGAGAGAGGGGGAAGCAGGCTCCCTGCTGAGCAGAGAGCCCAATGCAGGGCTTGATCCCAGGATCCTGAGATCATGACCTGAGCCGAAGGCGGAGGCTTTAACCCACTGAGCCACCCAGGCGCCCCACAAAAACAATTTCTAAAATAAGTGTTATATATATGCCAGGGGGTTACCATGGTTCAATTGTGGTATTTATTCATTCCTTTAAGGTATTATTAATTTTCCTATTTTTAAATTCCCTATATAGTTGCAGACTACAAGATTATTCTGATTATGTAATAAATTATAAGTGCAATAAAATGCTATTTTGAAAGTATCATGCCCCCTGCCTGTTACTGCTCCCCAAAGGACCTAAATAATTTTTATCAATGAGCAATTCCTCCAAATGCTACTTACCAAATGAGAAATTTAAGCTAAAAAAAAACTTTAATAAAGCCAAGTTTAAAATTGCTGTGCTTCATTCAATGCAAACATGACATTTAAATTAATAGCATCTATCTCTATCCTTTAGGACATACAGTATAGTTTTTAAAACTACAGATGGTGTATATTTACTTTGTCTCTCTTTCTGACTGTTAATGGGGATTTTTAAATAGTGTTCTTGCAGTTACTCTACTTCATCACCACCATGTTGAATTTAAAAATTAATATGGACTTAGTAAAGCCCATTACATCATTAAGAAACTATCAAGAAAATAAACAGTGATATATAAGATTTACTCTGTGAGCAAATAATACCCATGATGCCTTTCTTTCCTAAACCAGTTCTCATCATGAAAAGGGAAACATATGCAAAATGTTTTTCGCCTGTGTCAAGAAGTATCTCAGCTTCTGGGACATTTTGTAAGCTTTATAAGCAAGAGAAATATTGCATGTAAATGATATCACACCCTACGTTTTAGCTAGTTATGCCTAAATCCTTTGTTGATTATAGGCCATATAACTTCAGGCAGACAAAAGAAAAATAACCCCTATCATGTTGGATGCCAGTCTGTGGTGTTTATGAGTACTGCCTGCTGTGTTAAATGACTCAAACATCTGTCAGGTGTGCTACATTATAGCCACAGGAAAATCTCAGTACAGGTTGTGTGCCAGGCAAAATGCTTTGTCTAAGACCTTGTCAATCCTGCTGATAGATGAGTTCAGTATTCTAATGAGTCAGATTCTAAATATGTTTCTACTTCGCCAGATCTCTGGATCACATCGGGAGGCGCAAATCTCAGACGACTGGAAAGAATAAGATCATTTTTAAAGGACAGGGCTTCTCCTGACTCATACAAATGTGTGGGTTTTAAGCTATCCTGGTGAGATGGTCTCCTACCCCTTTGTAATCCTTTTTTTATAAGCTTCATTTAACAGGCTAATTTCCGTTTACTCAAAACAAATTAATTCCAAACAATTTGCAAAGGCTACCATACTTCTGAAGAGCATTAGTTACTGTTAGCTTTACATTTTGCACAGCACAATGTCTACAATCAATGGGTTTGTAGACACATTATTTAGTGAATTACATTTTAAGCTGTTCTAACAGTCGCTGAATCAGATGATATTGTTTTGGTGGGATGCTATGTATGTGTTGCATGTAGATAACTTATAAGTAATAAATCCAACCACTTTTTTCATGGCCTTTCATGTTCTAATATAAAAACAGAGGTGTTTTTTTTTATTGACTTTGGGAAGATCATTATAGTAAGCATATTATCTATTATATATCAATCATTTGCTTAAAAATCACATGATATTCATATCACAGTCTACATAAAGGTTTAAGTCCTGTCCATTTAATAATATAAAGGAGGTTCATATTTTGTAAAACTGGCATTCAAAGTTTACTATTTTTAAAGTCTACATAACACCTAACGTGAAATCTAGTAAATTCTATTCTGAACAAGACAAAAACACATCTTTGAACAAAGATAATAAAAAACAATGAGCCATCAGTTAGAAATTACAAATCAGAGTGCCTGAGTGGCTGTCGGTTACATATCTGCCTTCAGCTCAGGTCACGATCCCAGAGTCCTGGAATTGAGCCCCATGCGGGCTCCCTGTTCAGCCGGGAGTCTGCTTCTCCCTCTCCCTCTGCCCCTACCCACTGCTTGTGCTCGCTTGCTCTTCCTCACACTCTCTCTCTCTCTCTCTCTGTCAAATAAATAAAATATTTTTTAAAAAAGAAATTACTAATAAATCTTTATTCAAAATGTTGCTATACATAATGTAACTTAGAAAAACTCACTAAGAATATTTCTTTCCAAGAAAACAACTAATTTCAGCTAATGCCCTCAAAAATTCCGTAACCTATATAGTAGCCTTTACAATTAGGCCAACACAGTTCTGAGGTTAGCGATTTAGCAGAACAAAAATAAGAATTTTAATAGCACTAATGGGTAGTAAATATAGAGATTATTCAATAATCACAAAAGGAGATTTTTCTAGGTCATTTATTGATTTACCCATTCATTGATTTATTCATATTATCACAAACACTACAGAAAGAATACTGAAAGTTTTAAATAACTAGCCAGATTTTATCATTTTGTTGATTGGGTCAAATCATGGATTAAAGGTATAGTGTATACTATATATGCTATATAGTGTATACTAATCAACAAACAATATTTATGCCATGACAAGACTTAATTTTTAGTTTTCAAATATTTTTACTGATTAAAGTTATATAAATATAGATACATGTTTACTATAGATCATTTAGAAAAAAATTTAAAATAAAGATAGGAATTAAAATAAAGTGATCCACAATCCTACCACACACATTTAGTAAAAGGCACCCCCTCCACTACAATGCAGATTCCTAAATCAGTTGACATACATATATAGCCCATATCTGATCTTTGTGGTCTGCACCAATGAAATACAAACAAAATAACGGTTGTGGAAATATAAATAAAGGACTTAATCAGGCAATTCAAAACAGAGGCTAATCAAATGTCCAACATGAAAAAGGTGGCAAACTTCATTAGTCATGAGGGGAATAAAATTTAAAAACAATTTAATATTCCCTAGAATGGCTACATGAAAAGGACAGAAAATTCCAAGTGCTGGAAAGGACTTGGAGAAACTGAAACTTGTTTACGGTACTAGTGGGAGTATATATTGGTAATACTGACTCCAAAATTCTTAGGCTTCTAAAGCTAATGATATGCATAGTTTATGATTCAACAATTAATCTCATAAATATAAATATACTCAACAGAAGCAAAATATGTATGTTCACCCAACTCATGTACAAGAATATATAGCAGCAAAAAAAGAAAAAAAAAAAAAAGACTATGTAGCAGCTCTATTCACAACAGACCCAAACTGGAAACATCCTAAACATCTAATAGCAGTAGAATAAAAAATAGCAGTATAGTGGTAAATGATATTCTCTTCAGCAATAATAATGAACAAACTATACCCAAAAGAACGTGGAAGTGTTTCAAACATACTGCTGAATAAAAGAAGATAGATACCAAAGTTTAAACAAGTGGAAGTACTGGGGAATTTAAAAAAAAAAAAAAAAGCACGGTGCTTTGCCTAGATCCTGCACCCCCATCTCCCTTATGGAACAAAAGCCTTAAACTGCCAGTAGAAGGGCAGCAAATCTTATTGCCCTTCAGAGTACTACTAAAAATGTCTCTTAATGGCAATGGTGTATCTGAAGGAAGGAAACAAAATAATCCCTCTACCTCTGCAGGAGGAGAAAAATAAATTCTGGGCTGAAACCTACAACTGGGGGAAAAGGGGAAATCACTGAAAAAGTCCCCCCACCTCAACAAGAATCTAGGGACATAGTGCCTACCTAAGAAGAAAGAAGAAAGTCTTCCTCTTCCAGTGCCTACCACCACACTAATGGAGCATCAAGTGACACCACTCTTCTGCTTGGAAAGGGACAAGAAGATAAAGAAAGATCCTCTCTGGTACACAAGTTCAAAGGAAGACCTAAAGCTGAAGAAAAAGCTAATATTGAGTAAAACCATGTAGCAAACCAGCCCCACCTTAAAGTCAAGGTAATTCTAAAGGAATTTGAAGCCTGTGGTACACAGAAGTTAACCATAGCTACATCACAGACCAAATTCAGTTCAATTCCTGACAAATTGGCTCAAACCTCCCTCCATCCAGGGGCCTGGCAACGTGGACCCATTTCCAGGCATAAAAATCTATTCACTTCAGTTTCTATTATCCTATACAAGGTATCAGTTATCGACAAAAAATTAAAAGCATAAAAGGAAATTTAAAAAATTTACTTTCAAGAGATAAAACAACAAAACAAGACTTCCTAATATGAGAACTATAACAAAGAAAATGTAAAGTAACGGAACATACTCGAATAGAAACATACATGAAGAATGTCTTTGCCAGATTTATCAGTAGACTCAACCCAGCACAGGAAAGAATCAGTGAACTTGAAAACAGATCAGCAGATCAACAGAAATAACTCAAACTGAAACATTAACATTTGCCCTTGAGGCAAAGCTGATAAAACTGAAAGGAGAAATAGAAAAATCCACAGTAACAGTTGGAGACTTTGACGTTCCTCTCTCAGTAATTGAGAGAAAAAGTAAATGGAAATTCAGTTAACTACAGAGATCTCAACTATGTCATAAATCAACTTGACTTATTTGCCATTTATAGAACACTCTACTGAATAATAGCAGAATATATATTATTTTCAAAAGCATATGAAACACTTTCCAAGACAGACCATGTAAAACCAAATGTCAACAAAGGGATTTAAACAAAGTATGTTTTCTAACAATCATAGATTAAAATTAGGAATTAATAGCAAATTATCTGGAAAATTCCCTAAATATTTGAAAATTAATAAAATTCTAACAGGTCAGGAGGGTCAAAAAGGATGTAACAGAGTTAAATATATTTTACACCAACTGACAATGAAAATATGTTAGGTGATGTCAGATGCTAAAGCGGTGCTTGGGGGAAATTATACATTAAATGCTTATCTTAGATGAGAGAAAAAAAACCTCAAATCAATATTCTAAAGTTTCCACTCTAAGAAACTTGAGGATAAAAGAGAAAGTTAAGTCCCAAGCAAGTAGAAGAAAGGAAATAAGTACAACAGAAGTCAATTAAAATGACAACCACAAAAAGTGGAAAAAATACATAAAACACTTGTTCCTGGGTGGGGCAGAGTGGGGGGAAGATCAGTAAAACTGGTAAGCCTCTAGGCGGGCAAACCAAAAAAAAAGAGAGAGGGAAAGAGAAAAAATACATTATAAATGTCAGAAATCAAAGAGACAATATCATGACAGGTTAATAAGAACACTACAAAAACTCCACACGCATAAAATTAACAACTTAGATGAAATAGTAAAATTCTCTGAAAGATCCAAACTCCAAAATCTCAATTGAAGAGTTAGATAAGTGGAGTATTCCTAAATTTATTACAGAAATTGAATTTATACTGGAAAACTCTCCAACAAAGTAAGCTGCTGCCACATGGTTTTATTAGCAAATTTGCATCAACTGATCAATATAATACCTTGTTTTAGTGTGTTTCTGTTTTATGACATCTTATTTAATACATATTGTTCATCCATTGACACTGGACGCCCTGACGAATAGCAGTATCCTGACACCCTGAACAAAGCTTTATCTCCCACATGTGTTCCTTCTGTAAGTCCTATCACTTAGGAACACCACACAGCATTTCAGCAGTATACGGAGGAGGGCATTTTAAACAGTAAAATCCCCGACAAAAAACACAAAAATGTGAGTAACATGAAATAAGCAGACCATGAAAATGCCGCTTGTTTACAGTACCAGAGCTGAAACAGGAAAACAAACATCATCTTGTTTGACCTCTGCTGGGACTGCGCACACTGGGGACTCAAAAGCACTATAGGCTATCATTTTCATCTGACCTACTGAAATAATCATTAAATTTATTTCCCTGCATACTCTGCCTTCGTAAGTGCAGTTATGAACTTCTCTAAAGGCAAACCTTACTTCAACTTTTTGCTTAAAACCTGCCAGTGGCTTCTATTGCCTTTAGAATAAAGACAAAATTTTTTCACATGTCCTACAAGGGCCAACAGGATATGGCCTCTATCCAGTTTTATCTAGCTACTGATAACTCCACAATCTATTAACGTAGCCCTGATTTTCTTCATAAACTTCCAAAAAGTAATTATTGTTTCTGTATGTTCTTCTCAACCACTATGTCTATGGCAGCAGAAAACTACATGTTTATGGGTAGAAATGACAACAAAACAAAGCAAAGCAAAACAACACAAAAAACCAGATCAGGGCTGGAAGGACGGCTGTAATTTTGAGAGGGAAATCCCGTGAGAATTACAGAATGGATGAGACCAAAAATCCAGTGTATATCGCCGAAATCTCTGATTCTAAACTGCACATGTGCGGAGAAGAACCTAGCGGGACTACCCCCAAACGAGTAGAGACTGGAGAAGAAACTAAGCTTTGAAAGACGGAGCAGCACTGGATGAGACTTGTGTTTGCTGCTATTTTAACTGAGTATATTTCCCAAACTATGCACAGCTTGGTGGCAGGCAGCTGAAGCTTAATAGGCTTGAAGACATCAGAGGGCAGAACCCGAAACTGGAAGAGCAGCTGAAACTTGAGGGGATCACTTAAGCCCTGTGATCCTAGTGACAGTGAGCCCTCAAATCTATGTCTATACTCTGCTCAAATACTTGGCTTGGCTAACTACTCAACTAGCAGATGCAGGGGACTTTCTCAGGCTAAAAAATGTAACTTTGGAAATTTGTAAAAATCAAGCAGAGATATCACCTGTTGCAAAATGCATGAAGACAAGTTTACACTTCGAATCTGGAATAGGTAACTGTGTATTAGAACAACAACAAAATACAGAAAACAAAGGAAGCAACAAAAAACAATCCTCAGAAGACTACAGATTGCAATATCTACATGGTCATTTTCAAAAATTAAAAAATTCTCACTTGTTTAAAAAAAATCATTCATTCTGATAGAAATCACATCGATATAGAGCATTTTGCAAAATATCTAATGCTAACAATTAGTTTGAATAGAAATTTTAAAGTTAAAAGACTACAGAGGACAAATACCTATCCCTTAATATTAAAGATAACCATTTAGCAAAATTAAATTACAAAAATACAAGCAATACTAAAGCTACCCAATGTGAATCACAGACTACGTACCAGTGATCAGTCACATATTACTGTGTGATACGTCTCACACCTATGTATTTTCAGTGCCTAATTGGAAATGACAAAAATGGTGACTTTTTTTTTTTTTTTTTTTTTTTTTTTAGAGAGAGAGAGGTGGGTGAGTGGCAGAGGGAGAATCTTCAAGCAGACTCTCTGCTGAGTGTGGAGCCCGACAGGGATGCTTGATCTCATGAACCACAAGATCATGACCTGAGCTGAAACCAAGAGTCAGACACTCAACCAACTGAGCCACCCAGGCGCTCCCTGACAACAGTCTTTTGTGCCCAGTAGAAAAGAACAACAGGGTCTGATATAGACATAGTACCTGGAGTATGTGGTGATGACCAAAGATGCAAAAGTCCTCAATAGTAGTGCCAAGTAGGCATTATGACACACAGAAGAAACAAAAGTGGTTCTTTTTTTTTTTAAAGATTTTATTTATTTATTTTACAGAGAGAGAGAGAGGACAAGTAGGCAGAGAGGCAGGCAGAGAGAGAGGGGGAAGCAGGCTCCCCGCCAAGCAGGGAGCCCAATGTGGGGCTCGATCCCAGGACCCTGAAAGCATGACCTGAGCCAAAGGCAGCCACTTAACCGACTGAGCCACCCAGGCACCTCACAAAAGTGGTTCTTTAGAGAGCAACACAATCCAGAAAATATAGCATAATTCAATACAAGCAACAAGACTGCCCCACTGCATAACATGTGGTCAACCCACCACCTTGTCAATGAAAACATTTGAAGCATTCATTGGGAACTCCTAGAAATATTAAATTTGGAGACAAGAGACTTTTGAAACAGGATGATGACCTACATGAGCCAAGTGAAATCTTGGTTCTTATCATTAATAGAAGCCCACAGTAAGGTCTGAGTAGGTGATCCTGGTGGGCTCTATAAGAGGGGACAGAAGTTTACGCCAATCCTCACCCAAGTCCTCGAGTACGGTATTAGTTGAATTAGCTATTAACAAAAGAGGAAAAGTAGCACCATCCGCCAATCTCCTCCTTGGTATCCGGGCAAGAGGAGAAATTGTTGGGCAATAAAAATGATGTCATGGCTCCTTTTGGATCATGATACGGATATAGTTGGGTCATCACTTCTACTGTTTGTCCAGGGGAAGCTGAGGAGTTGAATTAAGTCTCACAAAAGAACCTGAAACAGCAGGTTGCACAGTCAGAGTAGACTGCCTGGTGACCTTGGCAATCTTTTTATGTTGTTTCTCTCTTGTTCCTGTCTTCATAAATGAGAGCTTGTGCTTCACTAATCCATCTCTCCTAAAGCAGCACTTATTGCTCAATGCCCCAAGTGCAACTGTATTTCTTAGTGTAACAAAGTAGAGGGATATCAAGAACTATCACAGTTTTTTTCAGTCATTAGGAAGGCAGAGTTTCTTAATGAGAACCAATTTATTTGTACTTTTGTAAAAACATTGGGAGTAGACAAATGTGCTGACACTTAATCTCTCCTATGCGTGAGTAACTAGTGTGAGTAACTGTAAATCAACACTTTCAAACTCCCCTAGCCAACTGTAACATTATAAGATAAGCTCCATGAAGGCAAGGATTTTTGGTCTGCTTTGTTTACTGTTGTATCCCTAGGGCCTAAAATCGTGTTGGACACAGATTAGATTTTCAAGATTCTTAATTAATCAACACCAATGACTTAGCTCAAGATAAAATGTATTAAGTGCCACTGATACTTAAAATGAGGACAGTGTATTTCAAGGATCTCGAGAGAGTAGTAACGAGCATGCCAGGCTTAGAGAGAGGGATATTTAAAATAAATCATGAAAAATAAAAAGGATGTGGGTCATTAAGGGATGAAAAGAAAGGACAGTCCAGGTAGAAGCCAACAATGTGATCTAGAAGCATATTGTGTGGACAAAGAAGAGAAAGTGATGCAGGGAATTCATGAAATGGAACATGAAAAAGAGAAAAGAGAACACTGGAAAGACAGGTTATGGTTGAGGTCGATGTAAGGCAAATACAGAGACTCGAATCACAAGCCCCAAGGTACACATTTTATTTTCTCAGAGTGGAGAAGCTGCTTTCTGTTCTGAACATGAAAATGAAAATGCTGTCTAAGCAGCAGTCCAGATTGATGAGGACAGAACTGAAGACATAATATACAACAGAAAGGTGGGTCTTCCTGAATTATCCAAAAAACAACACCTGATGGCAAGGGGTGGCTTCCTCCAATCAAATCTTTCTGAGTTTAAAGAATATGAATTTGTATAATTCATTTCAGATGGGCAGTAAGATTAAAGGCAAAAATGCTACAAATCCAGAATTGTGGTTTTTTTAAATCTGTCAAAAATTGATTTCTTTCCTTGTTTTTAAAGGCCTTTAGGTATCAACTGTAAAATAGGAAAACCAAAGAGTAAAAATAGATTTTAGCCCAAAAGGAAAAGCCCAATGGCAATAGGCCGCAATGATATGAGAAAGGTACGTTTGGCAGAAAGAGCAAAATCAAGTAGGAGATGAGAAAACAGTGTGGCACAAACCCTAGAAGTGTATTCTGCAAGAAACAGTCCATGATAAACTACAAAATCCACAGGATGCCTATATTACAGGAAAGAGAGAGCACAGAAAAAATGAAATTGAGCTCTAAGAATTTTACAAAGGGCAGTACAGCCCTAGTAATCGATTATCCAAATCCCAAGCAAATAAGAGGATTTGCCTGTCATCCCCCTGCAATCCCCAGGAAGAAACTACAGGGACTAAAACACTCAGGGCACAGGAACAGAAATAAAATTTTGATCTAGCCATGTTTGGATAGAGAGCAATGACTGAAACTCACGTGAGGTGAGGCTAGATAGCAAAATGAAACTCACTTTTGTAAAGTATATGCACCAATTTGTAAAGCCTAACTTAAATACAAAGTAACTCTTTTTTTTTCATTTAAATTCAATCAGCCAGGACTCCTGGGTGGCTCAGTCGGTTAAGCACTTGCCTTCAGCTCAGGTCATGATCCCAGCGTCCTGGGATCGAGTCCCACAAAGGGCTCCTTGCTTAGCAGGGATTCTGCTTCTCCCTCTGCCTGCTCCATCTGCCACTCCCCCTGCTTGTGCTCTTTCTCTCTCGGACAAATAAATAAATCTTAAGTTTAAATAAATAACTAAATTAGCCAACATATGGTACATCATTAGTTTCAGATATAGTGTTCTACAATTCATCAGTTGCATATAACACTCAGTGCTCATCACATCATGTTCCCTCCTTAATGCCCATCATCCAATTACCCCATTCCCCACCCACCTCCCCTCCAGCAACGTTCAGTTTGTTTTCTATAGCAAGAAGTCTCTTTTGCTCCCTCTCTGATGACTTCCCATTTTGTTTTCCCTCTATGATCCTATGTGCTGTTTCCTGTATTCCACCTATGAGTGAAACCATATGATAATTTTATCTTTCTCTGATCGACTTATTTTACTCAGCATAATACCTTCCAGTTTCATCCTTGTCGATGTAAATGGTAAATATTCATCCTTTCTGATGGCTGAGTAATATTCCATTGTGTATATATACCACATCTTCTTTATCCATTCATCTATCAATGGACATCTCAGTCCTTTCCACAGTTTGGCTATTGTGAACATTGTTGTTATAAACATTGGGATGCAGGTGCCCCTTCGGATCAATATATTAAGTACAAAGTAACTCTTGAGCATAATTTTATCTCACACTATTCATTTCGGTTTAAAATTTCAATTGTATGGTTTTGCCATTTTCTAAGAATCGTTAATTATCATTTAAAAGAGAAATGTCTAAATCTAGTTATGCTCCAACAAATATCTTTTCACTTGAACCGGTGCTCAGATAACATTGGATATACACACATGATTGGGTCTCTAGGCTTTAGAGAGAAAAGAACCAGAAGACTGACTCTCTGGTTGGCATTCTGAGAGGGGATGGCAACATGAAATGCATGTTATATATTGATCTCTTCCTTTCATATATGAAAAGGTTGGAGATTATTCTACCCCTTCCTTACCCAGCACATGCAAAGGGTTTGACTATGGTCTCTAGTCCATTATCTGATGGTGCTCATGCATTGCTATACTTATTTTTAAGACTGAACTCTCTGCATAGGAAGCAGTATATCATTGATACATGTCATATATAATAGCCTGAAAATTGTTCTTTACTTTCCTGTTGTGAACCAAGCTTCTGTGAGTGGAAGGGAGTCAGGGGAAATCACCATTTCTTGGCCATGAAAAGAGAGCAGAACATGAGAAACCAACCACAGGGAGGAGAGCACAAGCTTTTACCCAAAGGGAGAGTAGAACATTTAACTCATTGGATTCTATAAGAACCACACAGAAGGCAGGAGAGAGATGTTCTCCAGGAAGAACTGGGAGGAAAAGGATACCCAAAAGGCTGTTTACTGAAATGGAAATTGAGTTAACCTGAAAGGGACTGCATTTTAAGCCACTAATTGACTTAAATGGATAAACTGAATTCTTTCACACACATTCACGTATCTTGCCCCACACCCGAGAGAAATGAACTAACATGTATATTGGGTTGTCATGTCAAACACACTAATCAGAGATCATATCCAGTAGTATGCTTTACTAAATAACTTCAAGGAGACATGAAATCAAGAGGTTCAGTTAAAATAAACAGAAGTCTGAATCATCAAAGGAGCTCCCCAGGTCTTTCCTTCCCATCTAGAACAAAATGAAGGAAGGTCAGGGAGATCCTCACACAGCAGAAAGCATTTGGATTATAAACCATGTCTATTTTACACTCCAGAGTGTTGAAAAGCCTTTGCGAAGTTCTGCAGGAAACCATGCCTTAACCTCTGGGTTCTACTTACGATAGCTAAGCGTCACCTAGGGACATTCTGCTACGGGCATTTCAGAGATAAAAATACATTAGTGTATTTATTCAAAAGTCCATTTGAGATTAGACTGGGTCACCTGATTCTTTTCTCCTCCCTACAAGATCTCCCTCTCCACACTCATGCAAGGACAGATTGGGGGTCGGCTGCTCTGACTCCCTCCCATGCAGTAAGTGGAACTGTTACAGAAGAGTAAAAGTAAAGAAAGTTTTTCTCCTGTACTTATGTCATGATTCCAATTTCATGTGATCTAACGTTAAATTTTGGCCAGGATCTGTCTTCTCATTTAAATGCTATTTTGCCATTTATTTCATGAGACAGCAGGGTCCTCTACTCTTCTTTCCATAAAAATCCTAACTATTGCCTATCACTGTGAGCTCATATTTTGGAAATCTTACTAAGGTCCTTACATTTGGAAAGAATATTTAAACTGACTTCAAGATAGAGCCTATTTAAGCACATAAAACTTCAGTAACTAATTTTTCAAGTTAAAAACATTGTCAGATACATCCTATTAAGCATAGAAATGTCACCCTAAAATGTGTTATGAAAACATTTTCAATGCAACATAGAAAGTGGGCAGTTCTTACTGTCTACATACATTGGATGCATTTAAGACTAAAAGAGTTCTGAAAATGCCGTAAGTCAGTCTTGCTAAAATTAGGTAATGGATGTTCACAAGCAAGCAAACAGGTGTATGGTCCCAAAGTAAATGCTAAAATTAAGACTTCACATAGTTAAAAGTCTTCTTAAAATTTACTCAAGGCATTGCATTTTTTTTCTGGCAGTAGTCGGAACAGATGTTACTTTCTGCCCTGTTTGATGTTTCTTGAGTAGTGTCCCTTCTACAACTCTGCATTGTAACATTATGACAATGCAGTGCTGCCTACTTGATTATTTTGTACATTTCAAAAGAAACTCCTACCTCTGTACTGTTCTTTTAACCCATTTTTTATTTTTATTGGTTTTTATTGGTTTCAGTGACTAATGATTAATAAATACTTTTTTTTAGGTTGAATCCCATTTGGAAATAATTAGAATTCATTGTTTTTTACCTGAATATTTGGACTCAGATAAAAGAGTATGACGTAGGAATTTTCTTCAAAATAATCTGGAATGATAACATTATCCCAACAAGATCTGAAATGAGTTGATTTTTACCTGAAGTTGGCATATAAGTGTGTGAAGTTCATTATGTTATTCCTCCACTTGAAAATTTTAGGCTTGATTTTTTTTGTAACAAAAGTTTTGAAATATCTTAATCGGCTATGAAATTCTCATTAGGCTACTCTCTTAGTATTGCAGTACCTTCATTCTAGTCACTGTGAGAGATGACTTCACCATTAATTGTCAAGAATTTTCCTTCTTAGCCCCGATTAACACTGTAAGTAAAAAATATTTAGTGAGGTATTCATCTCGTCATTTGTGATGATTTGGCTTTCTGTCCCATCCCTCTGAGTCTCTCAATGCTGGCTAAAAAAATTTAATTCCCAGAACACGTCAGGAGAGAGCTTCAGATATTCCAATTTTGTTATTATTTTAGAAGAAAAGAGATTTAAAAACTTGTTCAAGGTCACAAGCAATTTGCTGTAAAAATGAGCCCAGGAAGCCAAAACTACCATGAGTTCTAATATTTGGACGTTTTCTGGGTTGAGACTAAACTTGAATTGTTGCTTTGACTGAGACTAAATTAGATTACAGACAGGCCTGTACTTTTCTGTGCTAATGTTCTCCTCTCTGAGAGTCATTGGTAGTTATGCACTAATTCAAATGAATCATCTCCAAATTTAAATCAAAAACGTGTTTGGCAATCACTACAGGCTTTATGGATCCAGGCAGAAACTTGCTGGCAGTGCTCTTCATCAGTCATAGGTTTATGACTCAGATCAGTCATCATGAGTAAGGACTGTCAATGTCACTAACATAGACGGTGGCTGAATAATCAGTGTTATGCACCCTAGTGAGGTAAGTTATAGTAGTTAATGAGATTGATGTTGTCATATCCACAGGAACAGTGAAGTTCTTACAATTATTTTTAGAGCAGATAGGGAGAGTATTTCCTGTTCCGATAAATATAAATCCTTCTCTCATAAATAACCAAATATTTTGAGTCTATACATTAAGCTTTGACTACCATATGTTTCAGAATTGGTACCAAGGATATTTCATTAAAATAGATTTCCCAGGAAACAAAATGCCAATGTAATGCCCTGAAGAAAATGTTGAGACAGAAAATGTGCTTATATTTCCTTACTTGCCCTTAATTAGTGAACCATAGAACATTTTAATTTGAAGTTTCATGAAGGCTCATAAATATCATGAAATTATTTCATACATGACCCTGAAACGGGGAAATGAAATAATTATTCCAATGAAATGACCTGTTAGTTTTTAATTGCCACAAAACAAATGATCACAAACTCAGAGGACAGCCCCCATTTATTGACTTACAGTTGTGTAGGTCAGAAGGCCAGCCAGCATGGTTCGGTTCTCTGCTCAAAATATCACAAGGCTGAAGCAAGGAATAAGCCACGCTGAGTTCTTGTTAGGAGTCTCTGGGAAAAAGCCAATTCCATACTCAGTCTTGGAAGTAGCAGAGTTCACCTTCTTGCTAAGGTAGACCTGAGGTCTTGTTTCCTTGCTCGCTTTCAGCCAGAATGAACACCCTTCGCTTCTGAAGGCTGCCCACATGTTTTGCCATGCAGCCTTCTTCATCTTCAGTTCAGAAACGGCATGTCAAATCTTTCTCCTGCTTTGTGTCTCTGAATTCTGTGACCAGCCCGAGAAAAATCCCAGCTTTTAAAGAGCTCTTTAGAGTAAATATGTCCCACCTGGATAATCTGCCTATCCCAGGGTCAAACTCATTTGGGATCTTAACTGAATCCGTAAATCTCTTAATAGCAGTACCTAGATTCTTGTTGGATTAAATAACTGGGAAAATATGTGTGCGCACCTGGGGCCAGAATCTTAAGGGGCCACACTAGAATTCTGCTCATCCCGAATGGTATTGTATAAAATGAAATTTTACTGCATCCAAGAATTGGTAACAAATTATCCAAATGACAATCTTAAATTCCCTTATATACCCTGTGTCTTAGTGCATTTGGACTGCTATAAAAGAGTACCATAGACTGGGCAGCTTACAAACCACAGAAACTTATTTCTTGCAGTTCTGGTGGGAGGGATGTCCAAGATCAAGACAGATTTGGTGTCTGGAGAGAGCCCCCACCTGGCTCACAGACAGCTGTCTTCTTGCTGTATTATTCATACACGGTGGAAGGGGCAAGGGAGCTCTATGCGGTCTTTTTTATGAAGGCACTAATCCTATTAATGAAGACTCCACTCTCATGACCTAATCAACTCCCAAAGGTCTCATCTCAAAATACCACCACATTCAGTGGTAGGGTCAAACATGTGAATTTTCAGAGAAACAACATTCAGTTGAAAGCACCTGTTAATACATACACACAAGTCTTGTGCATCAGAATTTTTATTTGTTTTACTTTTATTTTTTCTGTTTAATTTTTTTACTTCTTTTTTATTGCAGTATAGTTAACATACAACATTAGTTTCAGGTGTACAGTGTAGTGATTCAACAATTCTGTACATTATACTATGCTAACTATACCTACCCTAAGTGTAGTTATCATCTGTCACCATACCACATTATTACAATATTATTGACTATGTTACCTAAGCTGTATTCTTCATCCCTGTGACTTATTTTACAACTGAAGTTTGTGCCTTTCAGTCACCTTCACCTATTTCACCCATCCCCCCAAACCCTTCCCTTGTGGCAACCACCAGTTTGTTCACTGTATTTATGATTCTGTTCCTGAGTTTTGTTTGTTCATTTGTTTGTTTTTTTAATCTAATTTTCAATTTTATTTTATTTTTTCAGTGTTCTAAGATTCATTGTTCATGCACCACACCCAGGGGGCTCCATGCAATACGTGCCTTCTTCAACACCCACCACCAGGCTCACCCAAACCCCCATCCCCCTCCCCTCCAAAACCCTCAGTTTGTTTCTCAGAGTCCACAGCCTCTCATGTTTCATCTCCCCCTCCGATTTCCCCCAATTCACCCTTCCTTTCCTTCTCCCATTTGTTTTGTTATTAAATTCCACATATAAGTGAAATTACGTGGTATTTGTCTTTGTTTATTTCACTTCACATATTATCTACTAAGTTCATCCATGTTGTCACGAATGGCAAGATCTCATTTTTTGTGGCTGAGCAATATTCCATGGTGTGTGTGTGTGTGTGCGCGTGTGTGCACATTTCCTTTATTCGTTAATCTATCAATGGACACTCAAGTTACTTCCGTATCTCGGCTATTATAAATAATACTGTAGTAAACAGGGATGAATGTATCTTTTTGTATTAGTGTTTTCTTTGGGTAAATATCCAGTAGTGGAATTGCTGAATTGTATGGTATTTCTATTTTTAATTTTTTGAGGAACCTTCATACTGTTTTCCATAGTACTGTACTAATTTGCATTCCCACCAACAGGCACAGTTTTGCTTTTCTTCACCTCCTCACCAACACCTGTTATTTCTTGTCTTTTTGATTACTAGCCATTCTGACAGGTGGGGAGTGATATCTTATTGTGGTTTTGTTTTACATTTCCATGAAGATTAGTGATGTTGAGCATCTCTTCATGTGTCTAATGGCCATCCATAATCTTTGAAAAAGTGTCTATTCAGGTACTCTGCCCATTTTTAATCAGATTTTTTTGGTGTTGAGTTGTATAAGTTTTTTAATGTATTCTGAATATTAAGTCTTTTTTGAATATGTCATTTGCAAATATCTTTTCCCATTAGTAGATTGCATCTTTGTCTATCAGGTAAGCCACAATCATTCTTCTAATTCTAGTAAGAACAAATTTTTTCTGAAAAAATATCAGGTGAACTCAATGTTTACCTGAGTAAAGATTCTTCGGCTCATCAAAGTGACTTGGAAAGTAATCATATTTTAGAACCAGCATTCTTATGGCATTAATATTGATTATTGATAAGTATAGTCATAGTAATACCTGAGATGAAATAGTATACTGTCATAAAAATTATTGCTTATAAGAAATAATTTAGTTTCCATCAACACGTTTTGTTTTGTTTCAACGAGGCCCAAAAGAACTAAGTCTTCTAAAAAAACAGTACTGCTATTTCATTACACTGTGCATATTAGCATGTGATAATGAGACATGGTAGACAGAACTCATTGAGGAGCTAGACCAGAAAAAAGTAAGTTGTGTGATGTTCAGACAAGAAACTAAAATCATATACAATGTTGATCGGTTGAAATGAATTTGGAGTTCAGGTCTCTATCCAAGATAGAGAGAATACTCAAGATGCCAAAATCATTGAGTTAGAATCTGTGTCCAAAGATAAAGACTGAGAAAATACGTAGTCAGAAACAGAGTTTGTGTACCAGTTAAGCTTTAGAATTGAGGGATCTCAATTGGCTATAAAAAGAGTAATATTACAAAAACATGAACCATATTATTCATAAGCCCTTCAAAGTTTCCCCATTGTATTTAGTATTCTAAATCCAAATTTCTTACCGTATCGATAAGAATTTGATTAAAAGAATAGTAATTCATTCTATGAATTCTTCCTGTGAGAGTTTAATTTAAGAATTAGGGATTTTGTACAACTATAAGAGCTTGAGCAACAAGGATCAAGGGAGCTACTGCTGAAGGATGGGGCCTGACACCAAAACATGGCAAAATGATGTTCTCAAGAATCTGTTTGTTACTGTGAATAAAAAACACTTGATTTTTAATATTGGTCTTACATCCTGAGATCTTCCTAAACATGTTATTTAGTTCTGGTTATTTGGGGGATTTTCTTTTTTTTTTTTTTTTTTTAAGATTTTATTTATTTATTTGACAGACACTAAGAGAGGGAACACAAGCAGGGGGAGGGGCAGAGCGAGAAGGAGAAACAGGCTCCTGCTAAGCAAGGAGCCCTGATGTGAGGCTCTATCCCAGGACCTGGGATCCCAGGACCCTGGGATCATGACCTGAGCCGAAGGCAGATGCTTAACAACTGAGCCACCCGGGCACCCCAAGTGATTTTCTATTTACACCAACGTATCTGACAATAAAGACAGTTTTATTTCTTCCTTTCCAACATAAATGCCTTTAGCCACCCACCTTCCAATGTTTTTTGCCTTGTGTGTCAGCCAACTTTTTCTACAAAGGATCAGGTAGTAAATATTTCAGGTTTAGCCAGTCCCACATTCTCTATCACAACCTCAACTCTGTCGTATCAAGAAGGCAGCTATAAACAATATGTAAATAAAAGAGATCAACTGAGATACCAAAAAAAAAAAAAAAAAAAATTTACACAGTGACAGACTATATTGGGTTCATGGGATATAGTTAGCTCACCCCTGACTTACTGCACTGACTAAAACCTCTTTCTATATTGACTAAAAGTGGAAAGAATGAACATTCATGTTCCTGATCTTGGAAGAAAAACGTTTAGTCTTTCCCCATTAAATATGATGTTAGTTGTAGGTTTTTGCAGATGCCCTTTACCTGGTTTAGGAAGTACCCTTTTATTGGAAGTTTGCAGACAATATTTATGTAAATGGTAGTTGGATTTTGTCAAACTCCTTTTCTGTGTCTCATGAGATGACATTATAATTTTATCCTTTATTCTATTAATAAATTGAATGAGTTATAATGTAAAGCTTGTGAAAAATTGCTACTTTTTCTTTAAATATTTGATATAATTCACTAGTGAAGCCATCTGGACATGGTATTTTATTTGTAGGAATATTTTCACTACTAAGTCAATTTTTATTTGTTATGTATCTATTCAGATTTTCTATTTCTTCTTGACTTAGAGTTTTACTAATTTGGAAATTTTTTTTAGAAATTTTTGCATTTTACCAAAGTTCATATATACATTCATAATTTTCTAATTAATTTAATTTCCATAGGTTTGTGATGTCCCTCTTTTTTTTTCTCATTAAACTTTTGTTTTACTGGGTCTCAAAATTCTGTGACAGTTTTTTAGTCAGGTTGTTTCAATTAAAAAGTACTGATTTTAAAAACTAATAACTTAGAACTGCCACACACACACAAAAACACAAATGGTTCACAAAGCATTCTCCTTTCCTTCTGAAGGTTTTATGGTACACCCTCTTTCATTCCTGATTTTGTTAGTTTGTGTCTTTAGTCATTTATTTTTTTGGTTACTATAGTTAAAGTTTACCAGTTTTGTTTTTCTCTTCACTACCAATTTTGACTTTATTAATTATCTCTATTGTTTTTCTGTGTTCTATTTCATCGTTCTATTACATTCTAGTCCATACTATTTCATTCCTTCTGCCTGCTTTGGATTAAGTTGATCTTTATCTAGTTTGTTAAGGTACAATTTAGATTATTGATTTTAAAATTTTTCTGTCTACTTTTATTATGTTGTTTCACTTTTTTATTTTTTTATTCACTTTTTTATTATGTTGTTATTTCACTTTTGTTCAGATAAAAATATTTTTAGTTTATTTTGTGATTAAATCTTTGACACATAAGTTACTTAGAAATGTGTGTAATTTTGAAGTATTTGCCAATTTCCCCAATTCTTTCTTTTGTTGACTTCTAATTTGACTCAAATGTGCTCATTTGATTTAGTGCTTTTTAATTTATTGAGATTTGTCTTACGGTCCAAAATATGGCCTATTTTAAAATTTTTTCCATATGTATTTTAAAGATTTTTTTTTTAATTATTTATTTATTTATTTGTCAGAGAGAGAGAGAGAGAGCACAAGCAGGCAGAGTGGCAGGCAGAGGCAGAGGGAGAAGCAGGCTCCCCACCGAGCAAGGAGCCTGATGTGGGACTCAATCCCAGGACCCTGGGATCATGGCCTGAGCCGAGGGCAGCCACTTAACCAACTGAGCCACCCAGGCGTCCCTCCATATGTATTTTAAAAGAATGTTTATTCTCCTGTCATGATGCAGAGTGATGATATAAATTTGAGTTAGGTAAAGTTGATTCCTAGACTTGATTAGATCTACTGTATCCTTCCCAATATTCTGCTCAGTTGTTCTACTAACTTTTCAGATTTAAGAATTAAATTCTCCAATGATTTCTTGAATTGTCTATTTCTCCTTTAAATTTTTTTCTGATTTGCTTTATTTATTTTGTATCTATTGTTAAGTGTGTCACATTTATAATTGCTACATATTCGTGATGTATTGATCTTTTTATTAGGTAAAATCTGTCACATGTAATATTCTTGGCTTAATGCATATTTTGTCTGATATGAAAATAACCACTCTGATCTCCAGTTGTTACTTTTTACATGGTATATTTTTCCATCCTTTATTGTCTACCTACTTTTGTCTTGAATCTATACTGTGTCTCTTATAGAGAGAGCAGATAGTTGGATCTTGGTTTATTTATCCAGTCTGATGATCTCTGCCTTTTGATATAAGCCCCTCTAAGTAAATTCTTAGCTATTGTATGCTTCAAATCCAGAATTTCCACTTGGTGTCTCTTTTCATAATTTTTAATCTCTTTATCAAGATCTCTATTTACTCAGCAAGTGTCATCATGCTGTTCTTTCAGTCTTTAAACTTGTTTCCCTTAATTCTTTGAACATAATTATAATAGCGCCTTTGAAATCTTTATTTTCTAAATTTCAACATCTGGGCTAACTCACAGTCTCTAATTGCTTCTTTTTTCCTGATTAGGGTTACACTTTCTTGTTTCTTTTCCTTTCTCATAACTTTTGATTTAAACTACCATTTTAGATGCTGCTATATACTGTAAACACTCTAGATTCTGATATTATCCTCCCAAGGGTTGTGGTTATTGTTGTTTGTTTGTTTCTATCATGAGCATGCTATGAAGGCACACACATGAGTTGTGTCAATGTCAGCTTTATTCAATCATAAAGCACGGTTAACATAACGTAACTGTAAAGCAGTTTCAGGATTCCAAACTCAATGACATTCCACTACATGTTTAACTTGGTTTCTTACACATCACACAAAGCAAAACAGTACAAAGTCATGCAACAAAGGGTGTCTGGCTGGCTTAGTCAGAGGAGCATGCACTCTTGATCTCAGGGTCATGAGTTTGAGCCCTGTTTTGGGGGTAGAGACTGCTTAAATAAATTTAAAAAAAAAAGTCACACCAGAAGATACAACAAGGGATAGGAAGATTTTTTTTAATTTTATTTAAAATCAAGTTAGTTAACAAATAGTGTATTATTAGTTTCAAAGGTGGAGTTCAGTGATTTCATCAGTTGCACATAACACCCACTGCTCATTGGATTACGTGTCCTCCTTAATGCCCATCACCTAGTTTCCTCATCCCCCTATCCACCTCCTCTCCAGCAACCCTCAGTCTGTTTCGTAACTTTCCCTCCCTGATTTCATCTTATTTTATTTTTCCCTCCCTTCTAGGGTTAGGAAGTTAACAAATCAAATGCGCAGTCAGTCTGTAAGCAGTTGAGATGAGGCCCCCATGCCCTCAAGATCAGTTCTTAAGCTGTTATAAGTTCTTATGGTTTTACTTTCTTCCATCAGGCCCTCTTATATACTATCTGTGCATGAACACAGCCTCCCAGACCACCTGTGATTTGTTAAAAATCTGGAACCTTTTCAATCTCCCATGAACATTTACATGGACTTCCATTTAGCCAAGGATGTGTAGAAAGTTTACCAAGTCCTCCTATGTCTACGTCATTTCCTGGATGTCCTTGTTAAATTTCTGTCTAGGTCATTGTCTACTGCTTGCTGCAGCCAGAATGACAACCTCAGACTAACCCAGCTGTTGGCCTTCCCTGGTGACTTGCCATCAAGATCACTACTTTTACTGACAACACTGCTGAGCAAGATTTTCACCTTCCACTCCAAATCAAGATAGACTCCTCCAAAGTAAAGCTTCTGGTGTTTCTGGTCTTCCTGTCCTGATAGAATAAAATGCAGCATCCAAACCAGGATGCAAGGGAATAGCCATAGGCAAGAACGCCACTCATTCCTACTGATCTTATCTGAAGTTTAGTAATTTTTTATGAATTAACACTTCTCACTTTGTTGCATGACTTTGGTAGATTTCGAGAGCTCTAAAATGATTGTTTTTGACAATATGTCCAGTTTTATAGTTGCTTTTTGAGGTAAGAATTTTCTGACCTCGTTATGTTGCCAAACCCAAAGTTGCACCTCAGGCATGACCTTTTGATCTAAGGTCAAAAGCTCTCTTATCTCCATATTACTTTTAAGCAAAGTACTGGCATGTTTATGGTTTTTTTCATTTAAATGGAGATACTGAGAGGAAGCAATTTTATCTTTCATTACCCAATTGAATGAGAACAACTCAGTGGCAAAAACAAGTACCAATTAGCTAAATGAAAAGTTCAAGCTGTGAATTTATCTTCAGGGCAAACTGCAATGATTTGAAGGGCAGCAGTAGGAGGGAAAGTATACAAGCAAGACAAAATAGATACTTTGGAGGTGGGACCTGTCTTTGTTGTTCATTATAAATTATAGATAGATTGATTGATTTTATATCTACATTTATGATATACAATTATATAATTTATTTAGACTGTAGCTTGGACTGAATGCAGGTCACTGAATTAATTTGAATAAATTAATCCGAACAAGATATTTATGGAATAGTTATCAAGCTTAATCCTTTTATTTAAGAGTATAACATGTTTAAGAAAAGTTTTTTTAAACCTATCTGATATCTATTTAACCTAATAAAAATGATGCCTGGTAAAAGGTAAACCAAATTATACGCTTGTCAAGAAAATTAAAGATATATAATACAATAATTCGATTTTAAAAATTGAAAATAATTAAAAGTTGGGGCGCCTGGGTGGCTCAGTCAGTTAAGCACCCCAATTCTTGGTTTCGGCTTAGGTCATGATCTCAGGGTCCTGAGATCCTGCTCAGAGTCGCTGCTTGTCCTTCTCCCAACCCCTCTGCTCCTCTCACCATACCCTACATGTGTGATTGTGCTCGCTCTTTCAAATAAACAAACAAATAAATAAAATCTTTTTTAAAAAAGAAAATAATTAAAGATTAAGGAGGAAAGAAATTTTTAAGATCTATTACTACCAAATATTGCCAAAGCTGTGGAAATTCATGGGAACTCTCTACATGCTGGTGGGAGAATAAATTACTACAGCCACTTTGGAGAACAATTCCATGTTACCTAATAAAGTCTTTAAAAGCACAATTATACAACCCAGTAATTCCATTTCTTCCAGGGAGACATAAACAAGAAAAGTCAATTAAAATAAATGCACTAGATCTAAATGTATCAAAACAGAATAGGTTTAAAATATAACAATAAGTTAAAAAAACTAGTTGTAGAAAGATATTGAGTATGTTACATTTATATTTTTAATGTATATGCTTATGTATAAATATAAGAGGTTAATTTTAATATGGTAAAGTAGAGGAACATATTACAAATTCATAGTAGAGCTTGATTCTGGGGAGGGCATGAGAATATGGTATGGAGGAGGAAAAAGGGACTTCAAATCTCTCAGTAAAGATTTGGGTTTAGAAAAGAAATGGAAATATTGACCCTGTTAATCCTCACTTACAGTATATGGTGTACCTAATATTTTTTTCTATATAGCTAGCTCTAAAAATATGCAACTTTTTAAAAAATGTGGTAAGATAATATCAAAAACAAATGGAGCTACCACACGACTGTTTGTAGTACCCATCTAGTTTTTTTTTTTAGTTTTTTAATTGAATTTTATTTTTTCAGTTGTACCTATCTAAACTACCAGCTAAGAGTATCAACTAATATATTTCCAAAGTATTGCTTTAAAGGAATGTAGGTGATGGGGCGCCTGGGTGGCTCAGTCGTTAAGCGTCTGCCTTCGGCTCAGGTCATGATCCCAGGGTCCTGGGATCCAGCCCCGCATCAGGCTCCCTGCTCCCCAGTAAGCCTGCTTCTCCCTCTCCCACTCCTCCTGCTTGTGTTCCCTCTCTCTCTGTGTCTCTCTCTGTCAAATAAATAAATAAAATCTTTAAAAAAAATAGTTATGGAATTATGGAATTATGTTATGGTGAGTTATGGAATATTCAAAACACTTATATTAATACATTATTTACATTTAACACATAATTATTCGGGATTCTCAACTTGGTACAAAAGCACTTTCGAGAGATCCAATCAAAGTAAAACTTGACATATGATTGCATCTTTAAAAAATGTATGCCTTGGGGCACCTGGGTGGCTCAGTCATTAAGCGTCTGCCTTCAGCTCAGATCATGATCCTGGAGTCCTGGGATAGAGTCCCGCATCGGGCTCCCTGCTCAGCAGGGAGTCTGCTTCTCCCTCTGCCCCTCCCTCTTCTCATACTTTCTCTGTCATTCTCTCTTTCAAATAAATAAATAAAGTTGTTAAAAATATATATATGCCTTAACAAGAGTCTAGATGAGTTAGAGATTTCTCTTACCCCTCTAATATTTCAAAATGCAAAGCTGCACCATAGCCAGCATTCTTTTTGGCCGACGATACAATTTGCCTCTAGAGCTCACCACCCCCTCCATGAAGTTTTACCATGTTGCCCTATTTAACCCCTATTTCATAGCAGCTATAATTCTGAAAACAAAGTTTTTTGTGTCCAAAGAATTGAGAGGGTATAATAATTTAACCATTTTGGATAGATTTGCTCTAAAGCATGATTCTTTTCACCTGATCTGGAAGTCAGAAGACCCACGTCACAGCTCTGGATTTCTATTTTGGGAATCTGAACAAATTTGGGTCTTTTCAATTAGGGAGTAAAAAAGGTGTGGGGCAGTCAGGTAACTTTAATTCCCTTCCCAACATAAAATATGCACCAACTTACTTGAGCAAGTCACTTAACATGACTACACTTCAGTTTCCTTATCTTCAAAATACTAACTGACCTACCAAGAAGGATTAGTGTACAGTTTAAAAAGATAATATATGTAAAGGATACTTGGAACAGTATCTCGTTAGTAACAAAAGCTCAGTAAGTGTTTGCTATGACCATTATCATCATCATCACTATTTTTATTAGAATCAGTAAGAGTTTTAATAACCCCAAAACCTAGTTTTATAAAAGTCATTAGAAACATTCACTTATTGCATCTTTCAACAAATTCATCTAACTACTTTAAACTTTCTATATTTTTATGTAGATCAACGATGCACATCCAAGGAATAAGATATTTAAGATAGCAATTATAATTAAACCACCTCAATTTCTCTGTGGGAAAATATGCAAGACAAAAATACACATATGCAATGCGTGTGAAATTATAGTATGTTTCTAAGAGAGGAAAGTATCTAAAGTTATAAGTAAATACACAGTGAGATTTATAAGACTAATATTCACTTAAGTAATTGGTTTTGTGTTCCTTAACCACTTATTCCACTTCTTTTTTTTTTATGGTTTTACTTTTATTTATGTGAGAGAGAGAGAGAGAGAGAGAGAGCAGGCGGGAGGAAGGAGAAGGAGAACCAGACTCCAGCTGAGCGTGGAGCCAAATGTGGGGCTTGATCTCACTCACGACCCTGAGATCATGACCCGAGCTGAAATCAAGAGTTGGTGACTCCACTGACTGAGCCCCCCAAGCACCCCACTTATTCCACTTCTATTACTGGAACCCTTCTCATGTTACTTCTTACATAAGAACAAACGCCTTTCCCAAATTCACAAATAATCTTTCCTCTCTTCTCTCAAATAACAATTAGATAAAAGGAAGATATTATTTTTTTTAAGATTTATTTATTTATTTTAGAGAGAGGGCGTGCACAAGAGTGGGGAGAGGCAGAGGGAGAGGGAGAAGGAGAAGACTCCAAGCAGACTCCCCACTGAGCACAGAGACCAAGGCAGGGCTCACTGCCATGAGCCTAAGAGCATGACCTGAGCCGAAACCAAGAATCTGATGCACCCCAGGATGATATTCTTTTTTTTTTTAAGATTTTATTTACTTATTTGACAGAGAGAGAGAGATCACAAGTAGGCAGAGAGGCAGGCAGAGGGAGAGGGGGAAGCAGGCTCCCTGCTGAGCAGAGAGCCTGATGTGGGGCTCGATCTCAGGACCCTGAGATCATGACCTGAGCCAAAGGCAGAGGCTTTAACCCACTGAGCCACCCAGGCACCCCCCTCCCCAGGATGATAGTCTTATAAGAAAACTCAATCTGACCAAGTGCAGGAGGCAAAATCCTTCAACACAATTACCAAAGGACTATAATCCCTCTCCACATTCAAAGTGCAGGCTGATTATAATCTGTATCAATAATTGTTGTTTCCTTTCAGCTTATTTAGTTGTGTGACAGAGGCATTTACTATACACTCTATCCATGTGCTCACCCACATTTCAGAACGCTCCTATAGTCTGGCCCAGTGCCATACGACTAGTTCTGGCCAACAGACTGTGCACAGAAATAATATATATTTGTTCCAGAGCAAGCATTTAAAAGCCAATATATAAACCTTCTACTATCCCTTTACCTGCTGTGGCAACAGTGGAATCCACTTTTTGAGATGGCAACGCCACAAGATTAAAACAGCCCAGATTTCTATGTAACTCCCATGTAACTGCAGACTTAATGTGAGAGAGAAATTAACTTGCATATGTTAAGCCACAAAAATTTCAATTTTGTTTTCTTAACAAAACATAATCACTTTGCAGTGCTGTAAGTTGCCCATCTCCATAAGCTAGTTGGCAACTGTCATACAACTTATGTTCATAGGTACAGAGATGTCACGAACAAGTAGTGTTCTTTGAATAAAATATTTTGTCACATTAAGATTATGGTAGCAGATTGCTAAGGAACAAGAGAGGAAGAAATTGGCAATTTCGGAGAGAAAGGATATGTCCCAAGATAATGATCACTTCACATAAATCCTGTTTCCCTGCATAAATTTATATAAAATATAAATATAAAGGGGCGCCTGGGTGGCTTAGTCGGTTGAGCGTCTAACTCTTGCTGTTGGCTCAGGTCATGATCTCAGGGTTGTGGGACCAAGCCCTGTGCTGGCTCCATGCTCAGTGGAGAGTCTGCTTGGGATTCTCTCTCTCCCTCTTCCTCTGCCTCTTTCCCCACTCTTGCCCATGCTCTCTCTTTAAAATAAATAAATAAATCTTAAAAAAAGAAAAAAATATGTATATATATTGGGGTACCTGGGTGGCTCAGTCAGGTGGGCATCTGGCTCTTACTGTCGGCTCTGGTCGTGATCTTATGGGTTGCGGAATAGAGCCCCATGCCAGACAACATTTCAGTGGGGAGGCTGCTTGAAGATCTTCCCCTTCTGCCCCTCTCCCAACTCAAGCTCTCACTTTCTCTCTCCCTAAAATGAATGGATAAATCTTTGAAAAATATGTATATATATAAATATAAAACATATCTCAGATTTATAATGAAGATATCCATTTCTTCTAAATATCAATCTTTCCTCTTAGAGCTCCAGATAGAAATTTAAAGATTTCAAAATTTACTTCAAGAAATACCCTTTCCCATACATCCCTCTTCCACATATACATATGGATTGGGAATTAGTAGCATACATGTGATTCAGAGGTAACCTGGGAAAAATAATTGGAAGAAAATAAATTAGTAGATTACATAACTATGAGTTTTTCTAATTTGTTGTTTTTCCTACCAAACTGCAAAAGGATTTGTAGGTGTTTTAATGTTCCTACAGAGAACCTGAACACCAAAATTAAAAGCAAGTGTGTGTTGGGGTCAGCAATCAATTATTCTACCCTAAAATAGCTATTTAACAATTATCCTTTATAACAGTTCCCTGTTAAAAGTCCTAATGATGAATTGTTTCATAATGTATTAAATGTGTAAGAACAAGTAAAGCTTTCCTTTAGATTTCCAAATGAATTTCTGTTGTGATCTTTGTTACATTCCATTTTTGACTCAGATCGAGATTTTCCAAATAGAATCACATGTTTTTTTCTAGTTTGCAAATTTATTTTGGAAAGGAAGAAACAGAGAGAGAGGATAAGATCCCAAACACTTATCATTATCATTTACTAAGAGGCTTTATATTATGATGAAAGTGGTGCTCTATAAATTTGCAAATAAGTTGTAAGTCAATCAAATGGCAAAGATTATGTTTTCTTCCAATTTTGGCCATTCTACATGATGATTTTTAATATATTTTAATAATATGATGTTATGAACATTTTGAGAATTGCAATTTCAAGTCTTTAGGGAAAAGGTATTTCTGCCATGATTTAAAAAAAAAAAAACTTTTGAAGACTATATTTCTACCAGTCCATTTTCAAAAATATATAACATCAAAAGATTTTTGGCTCCAACAAACATCTAGTTTTCTGCCAAGATCAATTCTACAATCTGTAAGTGACAATTTTCTCCTTATATAAAGAAAGCAGTACAAAATCATAATTTATCTAATTAACATCCTTCCCCAGTTTGGCTCTCAGTACTGCTGCTATTAACTAGTACTCTGCTACCAATCAATCACCAACTCCTACCATCCCGGCAGGTTGTAGTGATGCCAAGCCAGGTCCCAATTCTACTGTTCTTTTCAGGACTCTGCTCTGGTGTGGCTGCCCACCCCCACCCCTGCCCCTCCCTGCTACCACTACTTCTGTTACTGCCTTAACTACTAGTGTGACAATTTCTCCAATCTCCCAAAGAGAAGATATTTCTTCTTAAGTAGAATAGTTATTTCAATACATTAAGATATATTACAACCTTTTTATTTGGCACCAACAATAATAGCACTAGCCTTTCGGAGTTGTATGTCCCACGGATAATGAGGTTTCATCATATTCATGAGGTACCGGACAAAGAATAATTTGCGTGCCACTACTTTGTCAGGCGCTCTGCTTTTCTCAACACCAATGCCTAGAAGCAATCCCATGCTGTCCAAGAGTTCTCTTGTTACATGATGAAAGAACAAGCCTTCATATTAATTCGCTGCTTTCATGTCCAAGCAATTAAGTCCAACCCAAACTTCCTTCGAAAAAACTCCACGCAATCAGTTGACCTGCCATAGTTATAAACAAGACTTTACAATGCTTCATTATCTATTCAACAAAATGTCAAATATATTTATAAATTATCTCAAATTTGGTCTATTTGCCAATGTTATGACAATTTTCCAAATCTGGAAAATATATGTACCTATTTTGGGCTTGCTATTGTGTACCCTATGGTTTTTATGAGGATTGTATGAGGTAGTGCATTTAAAGGTATGTGTGCTAAACATGTAATTAACACTAAACATTAGTTGTCATTAATTATTACTAGTTATTATCCAAATTCTTTTTCCCACATATAGTAGGATTCCATATGTTATAAATTTATATCTAAATAAATATCTAACTCCCCCAAATTTTATATCTCACATCTTCTTTTTTTTTAAATTTTTATGTATTTGTCAGAGAGAGAGTGTGTACATTCAGGGGGAGGGGCAAAGGGAGAAGGAGAAGCAGGCTTCTGCTGAGCAAGCATCCCAAAGTGGAACTCGATCCCAGAACCCTGGAATCACGACCTGAGCTGAAGACCAATGCTTAATCAACTGAGCCTCCCAGGTGTCCCTACCTCACATCTTCTTTATCCATTCATCTATCAATGGATATTTGGGTTGCTTCCATATCTTGGCTATTGTAAATAATGCTACATTATTTACTTCATATATCTTTTCAAATTAGTATTTTTATGTTCTTTGGGTAAATACCCAGTTCTGGAATTGCTGGATCATATGTTAATTCTAATTTTAATATTTTGAGGAAACTCCATACTGTTTTCCACAGTGGCTGCCCAATTTATATTCTCACCAACATCACACAAGTGTTCCTTGTTCTCCACATCCTTGTCAACGCTTGTCGTTTCTTGTGTTTTTTATTTTAGCCATTCTGACAGGTGTGAGGTGGTACCCCATTGTGGTTTTGATTTGCATTTCCCTGATGGTTAGTGGTGTTGAACACCTTTTCATGTATCTGTTAGCTATCTGTATATCTTTGGGAAAATGTCTACTTAGGTCATCTGCCCATTTTTTAATTGGGTTCTTTGTCTTTTTTAGTGTTGAGTTGTATAAGTTCTTTGTATATTTTGCATATTAACCCTTTATTGGATATATCATCCTCAAATATCTCCTCCCATTCATCAGGTGGCCTTTTTGTTTTGTTGATAGTTTCCTTTGCTGTGCGGAAGATTTTCATTTTGATGTAGTCCCACTTGTTCTAGTTTTGTTGCCTTCATTTCTGGTGTCAGATCCAAAAAATATCACTGGCAATCAAGAAGCTTACTGGCTATGTTTCCTTCTAGGTGTTTTATGGTGTCAAGTCTTACATTCAAGTCTTTAATCTATTTTGATTTAATTTTTATGTATAAGATAGTGGTCCAGTTTCATTCTTTTGCATAAATACCCTTTACTGAAGAGACTGTTCTTTTCCCATTGTTTATTCTTGGCTCCTTTGGCATAAATTAATTGACTGTATGTGTGTGGGTTTATTTCTGGGCTCTATTCTGTTCCATTGGTCTCTGTGTCTGTTATGTCAATAGTATAATGTTTTGATTACAATAGCTTTGTAATGTAGTTTGAAATCAGGGTGCATGAAACTTCCAGCTTTTTTCTTTCTCAGGATTTTTTTGGCTATTTGAGATCTTTTGTGGTTCTATATCAATTTTAGGATTATTTGTTCTATTTTTGTGAAAAATGCCATTGAAATTTTGATAGGGATTGCATTGAATCTATAGATTGCTTTGAGTAGTATGGACACTTTAACAATATTAATTCCTCCAATCCATGAAGACAGAATACCTTTCCACTTATTTGTGTCTTTTAAAATTTCTTTTCTTAATGACTTACAGTTTTCAGGATAGAGATCGTTCATTTCCTCGGTTAAATTTATTCCTAGATATTTTATTCCTTCTGATGCAATTTTTAATGGGGTTGTTTTATTAATTTCTCTGATAGTTCCCTATTAATTTATAGAAATGCAACAGATATTTGTATATTGATTTTATAGCCTGCAACTTTTCTGTATTTGTTTATTAGTCCTAACAATTTTTTGGTAGTGTCTTTAAGGTTTTCTAAATCTTTCTAAATATTATGTCATCTGCAAATAGTGAAATTTTACTTGTTCCTTTCTTTTTTGGATTTGTCTTTTATTTCTTTTTCTCGCCTAATTCTTCTGGCCACGATTTCCAATACTACGTTGAATAAAAGTGGCAAGAGTGGGCTTCCTTGTCTTGTCCTGATCTTAAGGGAAAAGCTTTCAGCTTTTCATCACTGAGTAGGATGTTAGCTGTGGGCTTCTCATATATGGCTTTTATTAAGATATCACTCATTTAATAAAAGAGCAAAGCTTGTTGGACTAAGATTTTGGAGGCAGACGTACCTGTGTTTGAAACTTGATTTTGTAGCCTACTAGTTGTATAAACTTGGGTAAGTTATTTTACTTCTCTGAATTGTTCTCTAATCTGTAAGATGTGGATAGTATTAGATACATTATATGTTAATTTGGGGATTAGTGGAATAAAATATGTATATAGAGTATACAGTGGAATGCAATTGTATTTGGAAATAAGACCTTTAAAGAGGTTATTACATTAAAAGGAGGCCCTAGTCCAATCAGATTGATGTCCTAAGAAAAAGAAAATATCTTACACAGAGAGACAGCAAAGATTTACATGAGCAGGGGAAATCCCTGTGAGGACACAGCAAGGAGGTAGCAATCTGCAAGCCAAGGAGAAAGGCCCCAGAAGAAACTCAACCTTCATCTTGGACTTCCAGACTCTAGAACCGTGAGAAAATTAATTTCCGTTGTTTAAGCCACTCAGTCTGTAGTATTTTGCTATGGCAGCCCTAGCAAACTACTATAAGATAAAAGAATTCTAGCAATCCACGTGTTTTAAGGAATATGAGAATTATGTTAGGAAATTATGCATAATATATTCATAAAGAAACTATAAATGTCTTCAATATGCAAAGTCTATTAAAATGTCCAGAATTTTCTTTCAAAAACTTCACACATTTCTCCACTTAATTTTATAAATGAATTCCTTCTCCTTGAGCACTAAAATGCAAAGTAAATAAGAAATGGTTATTCAAGATTAGTTTTCAGTTTTAATTCGTACTTCCACAACTGAATTGTTTTCATCTATTTTCTATTTGACAAGATTTAAGCTACATTATGGACTGAATTATTTTCTGAATTGGGCAGAAGACAAAATGTCAATTATAACATTGTTTATTCGAAAAATATATTGTAAGTTTCAAACAACAATTTTAACATCGAATTTTCAAAATATAGCAAAATATCATTTAGGAACTACCTTGTACCTTAATGCACATATGCTGTGATATAAACTTAGTAAGTACCATAGCATACCTTAAAAGTATGCTAATTGTATATATATATAACAACTTATATGACATACAAGTATGCTAATTGTATATGCTAATTGTATATCATTGTATATAACAATTGTATATGACCAAATATTTTATTACAAGGATCCTAGATTTCTTTTTTATTGATATCCCCCTTAAATCAGTGCTGTGAAGAACACAATTGAGTTAGAAGCTGTATTTAGATGAATTGTACTTTGCTGTTATCCTTTGTCTAACTTATAGTAACAAAATTGTTCTATGACCTTTTTTCTCATTCTTCCATCATCTACCACAGCCTTTGAAAGGACATGAGGGGATTTGTTGGTAAGATACCTACTGACATCATCTGAATTCCTAAATATTGAGGGCTGAGTTTATTACTTCCTCTTTAATACCTGCATATGTTTTGTTTCATGGTTTATCTATGGCATCATTATATACATGAATTGCCCTCAAAAGGAAGTTCTTATTACTGTAATTTAATTATTGAGTACTAAATTAACCTAGGTGACATGTGAACATATCACTCCAGCTGTTCAAAAATATACAAGGTACAACCAAGTCCATTTCAAATAATGGAGAAAAATCACTATATTTTTTTAAGTCTGTCATATTTACTTATTTTTACAAAAGCTTCCTCCTTACTGGAATTATTAATCCCAAGAAACCAAAGGACAGAACATCAGGCAAACAACATGTACAAAGGACATGTTCTTCTTTCTTCTACCTGTGATTGATATTTTAATAGACACCTACTACTTTTGTGCCTTTCCTGGAATGCACTCAGATGTCACTTCTCTGCTGTGGCCATGTTGTGTTTTTAAAAGACACACATTGATTTACAGTTTTCAATACTAGTGGAACTCTTCATTTTTCCTCCATGTTTCACTTTGATACATTTACACCTATAGAAAGTGGAACTGCAGTACGGTAATGATATCTGTCTCTGTACCAACTCAAAAACAAACTTGTTTAACTAAGAACAGGAGAAAATTCATGTTCAGATTATTGACATATAAGTATATAAAAAGCAAATTTACCATTATTTACCAGTGGTTTATTACTTTCTTTTCTGAATAAATGTAGAGAGGCTGATTAATCACACGCTGAAAATGTGGAAGAGTTTTTTATACCTTTCGAATGCAATTTTTTTCAAATAATTACCTTTAAAGTAAGACAAGCATCTTTGCACTTCCTTAACTATAATAAATGTATATCCTCTAACATATTTTATATACCCTAAATATATTCATTAAATATTAAAACTTTGTCATCAGAAATTCATTTTCCTATTCTAAGACTTGTACAAGTGTAAAGGTTCAAATGTGGTAAGGTTTCACTATAATACTTTTCTCAGGCGATACCTCAAATACAACACATAGTAAGACCCTACAATATGCAAGGCACTATTCTAAGACTTTAAAGGAATCAGAGATAATTAAGACATTGTTCCTATTCTCTGGGGAGTAAAACTGACACTACCTCACTGCCACTATGAAATAAATCCTATATGAAATGGTATACCAATATTTGAAAATAGATGCTTTTAAGAAAAAGTTTAAGTGATGGGGCGCCTGGGTGGCTCAGTGGGTTAAAGCCTCTGCCTTCGGCTCAGGTCATGATCCCAGGGTCCTGGGATTGAGCCCCACATGAGTCTCCTGCTTGGCAAGAAGCCTGCTTCTCCCTCTCCCACACCCCCTGGTTGTGTTCCTGCTCTCACTGTCTCTCTCTCTCTCTCTCTGTCAAATAAATAAATAAAACCTTTTTTTAAAAAAGCTGCAATATTTTAATAAAAGAAATTGAAGAAAGTGCAAATAAATGAAAAGATATTCCATGCTCATTATTGAAAAAATTAATACTATTAAAATATCCTTACTACCCAAAGAAACCTACAGATTTAATATATTCCCTATCAAAATTCCAATGGCATTTTTCACAGAACTAGAACAAATAATCCTAAAATTTGGCCTGGAATAACCAAAGCAATATTGAGAAAGAACAAAGCTGGAGGTAACATTTTCCCATTGTTTGTAGTATTTCAAACAATACTACAAAACTATAGCTCAAAACAGTGTGGTACTGGCGCAAAAACAGGCACATTGAACAAAGATTTCAGAATTAAATTCACACATATATGATAAATTAAACTACAAAAAAGGAGACAAGAATGTACAATGGGGAATGCAGTCTCTTAAATGACATTGGGAAAACTGGACAACCACGTGCAAAAAATGAAACTGTACCACTATCTCACAAGCTACACAAATTTAGCTCAAAATGGATTAAAGACTTGAATGTAAGACCTACGACTATAAAACGCTTACAAGAAAACATAAGTTGTAAGCAACTTACCTTTGGTCTTAGTAATATATATATTTTTTTGGACCTGACTCCATCAGCAAGTGCAACAAAAGCAAAAATAGACTATTGGGACTATATCAAACTAAAAGGCTTTTGTGCAGCAAAGGAAACTATCAGCAAAACAAAAAGGCAACCTACAGAATGGGAAAAAATATTTACAAATGATATATCTGATAGGCAGCTAATATCCAAAATATCTTAAGAACTCAAACAACTCAATAGCAAAAGAAAAAACAGTCCAGTAAAAAAAAAGTGGACAGAAGATCTGAAAAGACATTTTTCCAAAGAAGACATACAGATGCACAAAAAAACATATGAAAAGATGCTCGACATTATTAATCTTCAGGGAAATACAAAACAAAACAAAAAACACTAAGAAACATCACCTCACGCCTTGTCAGAATGGCTAAAATCAAAAAGATAAAACATAAGTTGGCAAAAAGAGAACTCTTGTGCACTGTCAGTGGGACTGTAAATGGGTACAGCCACTATGGAAAACAATATGAAGGTTCCTCAAAAAATTAAAAACAGAACTACCATGTGATCCAGCAATTCCATTTATGGGTATTCATTTGAAGAAAACGAGAACACTAACTTGAAAAATATATACACCCCAATGTTCACTGCAGCATTATTTATAATAGCCAAGATATGGAAGCAACCTAAGTGTCTAACAATAGATGAATGGATAAAGTTATGGTAGATGGAATATTAGCCAGCCACAAAAATGAATGACATCTTGCCATTTGCAGCAGTATGGATAGAACTTGAGGGTTTTATACTAGGGGAAATAACTCAGAAAAAAAAAATATTTCACTCACATGTGAAATCTAAAAAACAAAATAATCATACAAAACAAAGCCAGATTCCAAGGAAACATACTAATGGTTGCCAAAGGAGAAGAGTTCAGGGGTTGGGAGGGAAATGGGTGAAAACGTACAAATTCCCAGTTACAAAACAAGTAAGTCATGGGGATGTATTGAATATCATGAGGAATATAGTCAATAATATTGTGTTAACTTTGTATGGTGACAGCCAATAACTAGATGCATTATAGTGATCATTTCACGATATATATAAATGTCAAATCACTGTGTTGTACACCTGAAACCAATATGATATTGTATTTCAATTACACTTCAATTTTAAAAAGTTGTTTATACTGTTCCTGCCATATATTCATACATTTGGAATTACTGCAAAATAAAACATTAGCATTTAAAAAGGAGAATATGACTAAATATTTCTTAAGATAACACTCATAATATTATATTGATGGCAGTTAAGATATAGGAAGGGGGACATGAACTGAAAAAAATCTCCAAAACAACTATTTTTCCTTTAAACTATTCATATAATGATCTAGTTTTTAAATAGGATGTTACATTCTTACTATTTTTTATTGTATGGTAAATAATGTGGCTATATATTACATAGATTATTTTGTATGTTTCAGATATTACATTGAAAAATTTTCTATAATATGTCCCCCTAAAGTATACACTGAATTACATAAATATAAAAATGCAGAATCCCGAACAAAATTTATTAACAGTATCCTACAAAAAACCACAATTAATGATTTCAACTTTTAAAATCTTTGTTTCCCTAGCTTTTTATTTGAATTGGTCATTTTGGATCTTTTATAAAAATACGATTCCACCCAAAAGGAAGATAAATATATTAGATGAAGTGTTTTTAATTACTATTTTAAAAAATAACTATCGGTGACTTATGAAAATGACAAAATATTAAGCAAATAAATGGTATCAGTGTATAATAGACAGTATGAAATTTAAGTACATGTACCAAAAAAACACATTTTAGTAACAAAAGAACACCATTTTTAAGGAATTTGACATTTCCCAAAGAACCAAAATAGGATTCATCAAA
Source organism: Potos flavus (assembly GCA_028534135.1). Taxonomy (NCBI): domain Eukaryota; kingdom Metazoa; phylum Chordata; class Mammalia; order Carnivora; family Procyonidae; genus Potos; species Potos flavus. Next base: position 66,981,431 of record CM052896.1, read on the forward strand.
AAATACAACTTTGTTGAATTGCCCCATACTTGTTTTATAATGTAGTATTAATTTTAATCACCAGAATATAAACATAAGAACAAGTCATTTTTTGTACTGTTTATCTCCAGCACCTAGAACAATACCTGAGCAGATGTTCAAAATCAGTTTTGAATGAATAAATGAATCACATCAGGAGATGATGCACTATAATCTCTTTAATGCTTAAGACACCTAAATAGTTGTAAGCAGCTCCAGACACCAAAATATACTGTGCTATATTTCAAATCTCAATAAAAAATAATTTGAAAAGTTCCCCTTTTTCATTTACAAAATTAACAGAATTATGTAAGTGAAAAATAATTCCACTTTTCATGGCCTCTATTCAATAGCTTTTCCATCTTTGTTCCTTTTAAAATTAACGATTAGCCCATATAGAAGCAGAAACCAGAAAGACCTAAATTTGATATGTTCATTCTTGTTATGGATCAGACATAGCATGAGTGCCTTTGAGGAAAAGAAATTAAGTTGCAAGGTGCTGTAGTAGTGGATTGTGGGAAGAGTGGAGAAGGACAAAGAGGCAGGATATTTTTAATCATAGGCTTTAATTTAAATCAGAAATTTCTGCTGAGAATTCCTTTGATAATTGCTTCTAATTTCTCTATCATTTGTCTTCTATGTTTTTAGCTATGTTCATTATGGGGAAGATTTTAAATTTAAAATAATTGTGCATACCGAATTCTCTATTGCCTCAATTTTCATTTCATTACATTCCTTTAATATTATAATGAACAATGTATTCTCATGCATCCAGTTATTAAGGAACATTTGACTAGTCAAATACAACTTTAGAAACCTTACATTCTATTATTTTGGTATTCTATTTTAATGCATTCTTATAGCTTTTATTGTTTTTATTATACCAGTTTTCAGATCTAATTAATTCTGCCAGCACAATAGCTTGTTAAAATGCTTTGAGACGGTAAACAGTGGAGATGTATGCTGTATATACATACACAAACGGTTTGATTATTTTAAGTAAAGTGATTGGATGTTAATTGCTTAAAATGAGTAAATTGATTCAAAACAGTTAAATCTGCTGTGTGCATAAAAAACTGCAAGATCAAAATAAAAATATTGGGAGCTCCATATAATGCTACTCCCTCCCAATAATATTCAAAAACAAGCAGTGCATTTTATATTGTACCCAGAAGGATTGTCATCCAGTTTCTAGTTATAAGGAATCACACCTTATTTCTAGATAGTATATTGATATTGGCTATCTATTGTATTATGATGTAAGTTCAGTCTAAATGAAAACAGGCTTATACAAGGGAGATGTCAGTATCTAAGCTGACACATTAGATCTTCTATTTAAAGTGACCAGATGTCTGGGTTCCTTCTTTCTTGTTTTTACCACCCATCAAGGGTTATCCTTTCCCTTGAAAGCATAAACCGGAAGTTGCACATATGACTTCCACTCACATCCCACTGGAAGATCTTTATCCAAGGCCACACCTAGCTGCAAGGGAGGCTGCCAAGCAGGGTTTATTCTAAGCAACCATAGTTAGCCCAACTAAAACTTCAGAGAATAAGCAGTAATCTCGTCCAAAAGAGGTAAATACAATGAAAGCTCATGTATTTATAAAATTACTTTACATTTTAGAGAAATGCAAAAGTTTACAGTTTTCAGTTATATGATTCAGAATTTAGAGCCTCCACCTTAAGTAGTCATAACTGAATTTCAAAAAGGAAGTAATAATCCGGGAACATTATTAAAATATTATTCAAGATGTTGAATAATATTTTTCAACATAATTTTGAATATTGCTCAAAGTAATACTAATCCAAATGGGAGTCAAACTTTATTAGAATGCGCCATCCACAAAACTTTATCATTAAAATATAGCGATATGTTTTCTGTTGCTTTCCTGTGTTGGACACTGATAATCACTCGGTATCCTTTCTTCCTTTCTCCTCATTCCTAAATAAGCCCTGTTTAATTCAAGTATTCACAGAGAAAGCCTATCTCTGTGTGTGTGTGTGTATTTGTCACACACACACACACACACACACAGGACAAGAACAAAAAACAAAGCAGCTACTTCACAATCATAAAGAAAACCAACCTGTGTGTAAAGCCACTGTTTCAGGCAGCAGAGTGGAGAGGCTAAGAGAACTTGGATCCTTGATGAGAAGATTGAGCACTGAATCAATCTACCTCGATGCCATCCCTCATAGGTAATACATTTTCTTATTTTTAAACTGGCTTAAGTCAATTTTTCAATCACTTGTTCCACAAAGCATCCTAACTGATGTGTATTCCTAAATAATGCTCTTCACTACTTACAAAAGTATTGAGCAATATGATTTCTAGAATAAGCAAAACTCTGGAAGACAAAACTTTAAAACCAAAAATTGTCACATTTTCATGTAACAATTTCATATATATTCTAAATAAGTGTAGATAGGACTAAAATGATACAACTTAAGTTTTAGATGATCAAATCAAAAAATTATAATTTTTCAAGGCATTGATTTCAATAAGAATTCAGTGAAATCTGTATAATTTCTCTTCTAACCATGTATTAATATGACCCTCTGAATTTCAGTTCAGTACAGAAACACAGCCATTAAATCAAAGACAGCACTAAAAAACCAAGTGTTTTCCTGCTAAGGTATGTCTACCAATGTACTTTTTTTAAAGCTTTTTTTTTTTTTTTCCATTAGGCTTGTCTTCCACAAGAAGAAACCTGGAAGCTTATCTATTTTCACAGATCAGAAGTGCTGAATTATTTAAATGGAACTTCAAACATTCTCACTTTGCAGTAGGAATTGTCCTTAAAGGATCTTATAATAGATTCTGTTGCAAACAAGCATTTATTTCCCTGACTGAAAGAAGAAACAATTGTATACCATCTGACTGGGTTGTTTTTTTCCCCCCCTTCGGCCTTCTTTCTTTTATGTGATTACTATTCATGACTTATTTACAATTTATTATGCTTTGTATCACGAGACACATCATTATAATTGTCAGTCCTATTTAAGATTTTGAAAGAAAGTGAGATAGATAGATGTTTTAGATCTCTGAATAAGAAGTGAAGTAATATTAATATGTGACTGAATGTTTGCTGATTGAGTAAAACAGATGATCTGACGATTTCTAAAGGGAACACATTCTGGGCTGAGATAATGTTAACATAACTAACTAAGGCCTCTTGAAAGAATGAAAATAAACATAGATGGGCTACTTATAACTTCCCCAGGAACATAGTTCTCAGTTCACAGCAATTTACCAGAAATTTACCAGAAATTCCCTACCTGTTAAAAGCAAAAGATAAAAAGCATTGATACATTCTAGCACACATGCTAGCAAAGCCTATAACTGAATGACAGTCTCAGATTGAAACAAAAGAAAAAGTTATTATCACAGCTTCTTGTTTTGTTTTTTTTTTTAATTAACATAGAATGTATTCTTTGCTTCAGGGTGTGTACAGGTCTGTGAATCATCAGTCTTACACAATTCACAGCACTCGTCATAGCACATACCCTCCCCAATGTCCATCACCCAGCCACCCTATCCCTCCCACCCACCCAGCAACCCTCAGTTTGTTTCCAGAGATTAAGAGTCTCTTATCTGTTTGTCTCCTGCTGGGTCCCATCTTGTTTCTTTTTTTCTCTCCCTACCCCCCACACAGCTTCTTAGTTTTACAAAGGATAAAGAAATAGCAATTGTAAATGTGGATGAAGGAGAAAATGATACATTTGTTTGAACACATGGAAAGGTAATTTTTTCCTTGTAAACTCTTAAATAAATAAGGACATAAAAATTTCACATAATTTAGTAATGCTTTCAGAAATCATCATGACAAGATGCTAATATTAAAGTTGCTTAAAAGCACAAAATCAGAATACTGGGATTTAAATCTTGGGCCTACCACTTACTGATTGTGTGCCTTTAAGCAAATTAATGAACATCTCTGGTCCTCAATTTCCTCACCTGCAAGATGGGGATAATGATAACAATAGTAAATAGTTCATAGGGTTGTTACAATGATTAAAAAGTAAGTATAGATAATTATTTAAAGCAGTACATGTACTCAAAAAACGTAAATTGTTATTAGTAACTTCATACACAAGAAAATTGTCAATTCATTCTGTATATGTAAGAAATTTTAACTAAACGTATACTTTACGGTTTTCCACTTCAACTTTCAGTGGTCACACAAATACATAATGATATGTGATTCTATTTGATAGCCTTATTGAGAGCAAAATGTAAACCTGCCATCTGTTTCCTTACTTATCTACATATTGATTTCCTCCAGTATATATTTTTTAAATAATGAATATACAAGTTACATTCACAAAGTATAAACACATCAAAAATCTAAATAGCCTTCTTTTAAATATATTTGTTACATTTAACATATTCCAACCACATAATTGGCACATTATCAAAGATAAAAATAATAATATTTACTGGATATTTCAACTAGTATGTTGGGTATTTTATTTTCACTTAGTTCAGTTTTTTTATTTTTTATTTTTTTAATTTTCTTTTGAGAGAGAGAGTGTGGGATGTGGGGTGGGCAGAAGAAGAGGGAGAGAGAGAATTTTAAACAGGCTTCACACCCAGCATGGAGCCAGACAGAGGGCTCAGTCTCACAACCCGGAGATCATGACCTGAGCCAAAATCAAGAGTCAGATGCTTAACTAACTGAGCCACATAGGTACTCCCAGATTTTTTTTTTAAGATTTTATTTATTTATTTGAGAGAGCAAGAGAGACTGTACAAGCAGAGGGAGGGCAGAAGGAGAGAGAGAATTAGACTCCCCGCTGAGCAGGAAGCCCAACATGGGCTTGATCCCAGGACCCTGAGATCAGGACCTGAGCTGAAGGCAGACGCTTTACCAACTGAGTCACCCAGGTGCCCCTCCCAGATTGTTTTTAAATAACTGTTTCTCTTTGACCTAAGGAAATAAATTTCATTTCTTTTCATCACATTGCTCCCAAATCAATCTGCTTTCCATATTATAAATATTGAGGTACCATAGTATTTCCATATAGCATGTGTTACTTTGCATTTGGAAGTCAAACATGGTTCATAATCATCAAATAGTTATTACATACCAGCCAGATTCAAGGTATCTCTTGGGCTGCAGGTAAATAAACCAAAGAACTTTAGAACTGGAGGGACCTCATAATGTGTTGGACAACTCCCTCTTTTCATTGGAGAGGAAACTGATGCCCATAAAATGACTCAAGACAAGAGAGAAGCTAAAGTTCACTGGCTTTGGCCAGGCAGAATTTTCAGATTCCTGTTCACTACATTCCACTGCTTAATATTTGCAGAGTCTCCGTCCTCAGGTTGTGGCCAAGTAACTAGAAAACTTGCTTTTCTGTAGAACAGCAAATGGATTTGATTCTAAAGGCATTGTTATGGCCTTTTATAAAGTTTTACTGAGACCTACAGAAGGTCCTGCCTTCAATTCCACTAAAGATACAGTGCTATTAATAGATCAAAAAAATGGTGATATCCATAGTCCTATCTAAAGTTTGTGATAGAATCATTATGTTATCCTGATTAAAGAAATTGCTCTCCTTTGGTCAATCTGTCCCAGCTATTATCTGAGAACATGTAATCAAAAAGTGCTGGATGACATGTTCTAACAAGAAAAAATGCAGTTGTGAGTTATTAGAAGATGGTGGTTGAAAAAAAAAAAACAGTAAGAAAAAAACAAACTGCAATAAGATATTCTTGAATCCTGACATATTTCTTGGAAGACACAATTTTAATCTTGTAATCAATCAGAATATTTGTATTATCTATTTTCATTTTACTTTACGCACAGTGACAATTAGAGAAAAAGCTTTTTTGAAGAGTAAAGAAGAGGGTTAAGCATCTGCCTAAGGAATCCTATCTGTGTAGAGACCAAACTCTAGAATTCAATAGGAAATTTCACTTATTTTTCAATTGCTATTTTTAAGCTGAATGTTCTGATTAATTGCCTTAATATCCAATTCTCTTTCTTAATATAAATTCAACCACAGAAAGGCCAGTAAGGAGCACTTACAATGTAAGTAAGGAGCACTTACAAGGGGGAGAATTCCCATACCTCCATGACTCCCATTTGACAAAATGTTTTTTGCTATTTCTTAAGACCCATTTGTATCACTGTAATTGGTGAAAGTAACACGCACACATACATACAAATTTGGCAGAATATGAATGTTTAAATAATTTTAATACACACAACTCCTTTGTTACTCTCCTCTCTCTTTACCAGATAGTGTACTGTCCCTTCCCTCCTGGAATGTTTTAAAAAATTATGCCCTTTGGTTCAAGGAAAAATAGATAATATCTTTGTTCGTAATGATTCAGATTCTAGTTTTAGTGGTAATCAATGTCAAAAAAAATAAATAAAGAGAAAGCAGAGCTTAAGAGAGTATGTGGATTGGAGATTCCTCTAAATGTGAAATAAAAGAGGTCCGGAGATCCAGAGCAGTGAGGAAACTCACCTATTATCCTGGAAAAATTCCTGAGAGGAAGACTATGAGACCCAAGAGAGGTATGGCTGTGAAGTTTACACCAAAGGCACAAATCAGCCAACTGAGCTGATGATGGGTTGACCAATGCTCTGTAACCTAAGAAAAACACAGAAGCAGCAATAAGCTGATAGACCTGAAACATCCATTCTTAAGGGTAATCAGTACTGATGGATGATTAATGACTTGCAATTCTCCTCCTACCTCCAAACCGTGGCACAATTCTCACTGAAGTTTGAGAAGGGAAAACTTTGTTTCACTGTTCACCGGGTGGTCGATAGAATATGACATGAGTGCATCCAAGCTTAAAAGGCAGATAAGTGACGCTCAGGGAAGAGACTAGTGCAATATTCAGGTTTGCTGAAAACAGGTAATACGTACACCAGACCAAGTGGTACTGTATTTATAGCATGAAAGGAGGGAAAGTGTACACAAGATCCAGTCCCTTGCTGTGTACCACCACCCCTGGTCCAACACATCCATTCCACGGGCTTCACAGGCAGTGTGCTTGCATGCACCCCAATTTTTGCTGCAGTATAAGGACCCCAACCTCTCCCCTGTTGGGGCTGAAATACAGAAAGTTACAGGTGTGCCTGTGGGCCATTGAATCATGTCTTTTTTTTTTTTTTAAGATTTTCTTTATTTTGAGAGAGAGGGCACAAGCTGGGGAGTGGGTGAGGGAGAAGCAGACTCCCCGCTGAGAAGGGAGCCCAGTGAGGGACTCGATCCCAGGACCCTGGGGTCATGACCTGAGCTGAAGGCAGATGCTTAACATATTGAGTCACTCAAGCACCCCTGAAACATGTCTTTAAACAGAACAAAGGAGTACACAATGAGTCTGACACAGGGAAAGATATTCCCACCTAAGGTGATAAGCCCAGCAAGGCATTGTTGCCCTATCTCTTGGTAGGGCTTGATAGGGCTCCCTATCTCTTGGTAAGGGAAGCACTCTAGGCCCAAGGCCCATTCTTAGGCAGCAAAACTGGGATTGAAAGACTGCATGCAGGAGACTGGCTTTCCTAAGGGGTTTCAAGAAGCATAGCTACAGGGGTGCCTGGGTGGCTCAGTGGGTTAAAGCCTCTGCCTTCGGCTCAGGTCATGATCTCAGGGTCCTGGGATCAAGCCCCGCATCGGGCTCTCTGCTCAGCAGGGAGCCTGCTTCCCCCTCTCTCTCTGTCTGCCTCCCTGCCTACTTGTGATCTCTCTCTCTCTCAAATAAATAAATAAATAATTAAAAAAAAAAAAAAAGAAGCATAGCTACATCATGACATCATCAATTTAACTGCTTTTTCTTTTTTAAGATTTTCTTTATTTATTTGAGAGAGAGAGAGCACAAGCAGGGGGAGTGGTAGAGGGAGAAGCAGGCTCCCCACTGAGCAGGGAGCCCAATGCAGGGCTGGATCCCAGGACCCAAAGGAACATGACCTGAGCTGAAGGCAGATGCTTAACCCAACTGAGCCACCCAGGTACCCCAATTTAACTGCTTTTTAAATAAATAAATGTGATGTCTCCTGCAGAAATCAAAACCTCCCCAACACGTATTCAGAGGCAGCTGACAACAGCAACAAAATGGTTCTCTCCCCCATCTTCTGCGTCTGCTCTAACTCCTTTTTCTCTATAACCTCTATAACCCATTAGAATTGAAAAAGCCGTCCTTGTTTCCTAGGCTTGACCAACCCTCCATCCAGTTTTTGCTCCTGTTCATGGCTAACCTCTAGTGAAACATCATGACCGTCTACCTGTATCTTTCCTCTCTCACCATCCTTAACATCCTCACTACTTCTCATTACTCCTAGTCAATTCCTACCACTAAATTCTCACTACTTCTTAACATCGTGCAGTCTGTTTCAGTGGATAAGTGCTAGTGAAAACCAGTAACTCAGAAACTACAGGTTTTCCCTGCTCTCTGAGAGTAGAGTGCTCCTATGAAAGCTTTCAGTAGCTGAAACTGCATAAAACGTAGAAGCAATCACCACTGCGTAAAAGTGAAAATTCTCTTCTCGTTTCTTTTGGGTTAGTGAAAGTAGGTATTAATTCAGGTCTTTTGTAGAAGTGAAATTCAGGAAAGCAAGGGAAACCTATGTGTTTGTGCAAAAAACTGATCGATTATGTATGTCCATGTATTCTAATAATGTTTTACTTAATATCAGTACTCTTTTGGACTATCTCTTTTTCTTATTCTTTCCTCTTCTTCATCCCATTCTAATCTCCTGACTTTCCACATGTGCCCCCCACACACGGAGCTGTGTACCTACACAAACATGCCCACACAAACACATGAACACATGAACACAGAGTCAGCTCATCCACTTTGACTGAGTGATTTACAATGACTATTTTTATGGAGAAAAATTTAAGACCAATTATAAATAATAATAGTGTCTTTAAACACACGACATAGGTTCACAATTTCACATAATTATACAGCCTGCCAGCACAGATTGCTTGGCTGACTAAACTCAGAAAATAAATGGTTAAACTGCTGGTAGTTTAAAAATAGTTGTTTGCTATTTTATTGTAGGCTATAATAATTATTTGGAGAGAGAACTCATGCTGGTGGCAGTTACTGGTTATCAATAATTAATCTCCTTTGGACTCTAAGGGATTAACCACTTCTTTACTTCCTCTTCATTTATCTTGAACTCTTTTGCTCTACATTTACTTCACACACACACACACACACATGAGTCCTCTTTCTATCACAGGCAATATTAATCATACAAGAACAGAAAATCTTCTCATTAAAGCCCGAAGCTCATTAGGGAAGTTTAAGTTACTCTAACATTTCACTGATATTGTTGTATCCATGTAGTGAAGAGTGCTGACTTTCCTGCCAGTTAATTGTCTTATATGAGCTGACCTAAAGACCAAAGTGCATTTTCTATGCTGAGTGGAAGATGGAGTTGTAGCTGTTTTTACTAAAGCAACTAATTAAAAAGTTCTCTGCCAAAACACTATTCTTCCTTTAGTGTGATTACATTAGCACATGCTTGTAAGCTTGTTACAGATATTCTTTATTTAATATAACTGATGCATTTCTGGAAAGTCAAGGATATTTGGAACCCATCTGAGGCGACGATTTCAGGCTAAAGGAAACCTATGCAAAATAACCTGCTAAATCAAACATTCTGAGGTATACAGCTACCCTCTAACAGATAAATTTTCTTATAAAGTCATGGTGGGAACACAAAAATAATATTCTATTAGACTGAAAGAGCATTGGCAAGACAAAGACTGCAATGTAAAAAAGGAAAGGAAAAAGCAAAGAGTCCAAAGAAATACGACAGACAGATTTGGCAATGTCTGAATGTGGGCAGTGAAAGGAGAGAGTCTCACCTTCAGAAAGCAAGCCCACCTAAGACTGATTGTCAAGGAATTTCAGAAATCATCTAAAGCAACAGCGAACAATTAGGGAAGCTGTTTAAGAAAAAGAAAAAAGACTCTTATGTAGTGTACCCAAGTGGAAAGTATACACATAAAAGATTTCCTCTCTCACTCAGTCAATGCAGTAGAAAAGGCATTCATGAAATTAACTAAAGTGAGTATCAGTTTTAAAGTTCTAAGGCTTTCAAACTAAAGAGTAAATAGCATGACAAATGTGAATTTTTTTAAGTTGCAGGGCAACCACTGGATTAAACAAGCTAAACAAGTATAATTTTCCTGCAAGCCTTTACTTTTTAAGTATGGTAGCATATATGGTAAATCTTCAACACAAAGAGTATTTTACAAATTTAAGCCACAGAAATTTTGCTACAATTATTTCCAGGGACTAAAGATCAGAGCAGCATAAATTATCATAAAGTTATACTAAAATCCAAATAAAAATTATACTAAAAATGACATTAGGAGACAGGAAATACTTAAGTCTAAGCAGTTGATCAAATTTGATTTAAAATATCAAGATTTCGAGTATTCATGTGGAACTGGACACATGGCTACTGTAGAATAATGTCTGTTTTTGACAAAGCTATGAAGAGAAGAAAGGTAGGGGCGCCTGGGTGGCTCAGTGGGTTAAAGCCTCTGCCTTCGGCTCAGGTCATGGTCTCAGTCCTGGATCAAGCCCCGCATCGGGCTCTCTGCTCAGCGAGGAGCCTGCTTCCCCCTCTCTCTCTGCCTGCTTCTCTGCCTACTTGTGATCTCTCTCTGTCAAATAAATAAATAAAATCTTTTAAAAAAAAGAGAGAGAAGAAAGATATTATGTGCCAATTAGAAAAAATAACGGACTTTACTACTGCTAACTGTACCAAAGCATTAAGAAATGTATAGAGAGTGTCTTCCTCCTGACTGGTCTTTGGAGTGTTCTGTCTTAGAGGTGCCAATGATAAGACGTCTTCAGGAAATGTTAAAATTGGGCATCTGCTCCCAACTTCAAAGCCATGGTTGTTATGCCAGATGACTAGTCCAAAAACATCAGCCTATGTGACTACAAAGGAAAATATATAGTGTTCTTCTTTTACCCTCTTCATTTCACCTTTGTGTGCCCCACAGAGATCATTGCTTTCAATGATGGCAAAAGAATGTAAGAAACCCAACTGCCAAGTGATTGGTGCTTTTGTGGATTCTCATTTCTATTGCCTGGCGTAGATCAACACACTCAAGAAACAAGGAGGACTGGGACCCACGAACAGTCCCATGGTATCAGACCCCAAGCATACCATCACTCAGGACTATGGAGTCTTAGAGGCTGATGGAGACATCTTGTTCAGGGACTTCTGTACCATTGATGATAAAGGTATCCTTCAGCAGATCACTGTGATGTCCTCCTGGTGAGCCAGTCTGTGGATGAGACTCTGAGACTTCCAGCTAACTGACAAGCATGGGGAAGTGTGCCCTGCTGGCTGGAAGCCTGGCAGCAGTACCATCAAGCCTGACGTCCAGAGAGCAAAGAATATTTCTCCAAACGGAAGTGAGCACTGGGCCATTTTAGGGCCAGGCTGCAGAGAGCAGCCATGAAGACAGAAGCTCTTTTACACTACTGTGGTCATGCTTAAAACACACAAGTTTAGATTCAGCACAGATGTGGTATAGGATAGCCTTTCCTGGGGCCTGGGGAGGCCAGCTTTCTTCCTCCAGGGAGAATGGCCTGAGCTGTTCTATGGGGCAGGTCAACTGATATATACAGTAGCATGGCATCACTTTTGAACTTTTGTTGTTTCTATTAAACTTGAACTGAGAAAAAAAAAAGAAAGTATAGATAGATGAATTCTACATGGCTGTTTGACATCCTTCAGATTAAAATTTGGATGAATGCATGTAGTCACAAACTTCTATAGGCTTGAGCATGAAGAACAAACAAAAGATGGAAAGGTCTAACTCCCAAGTTGCTAAACTATTGTAGTTTCCTTAGCACATCCCAAATGTCACATACCTTATAAAATGTTCTTCACTATTTATATACATTGTTGCTTCATACAACATAGAAATTCCTGTTTCATAGTACATAAGCTAGTTTATAAAAGCCTCAAACTTTTCAATTACCATCTATAGACAGGATCCTATTGCAACAAACATATAACCAATATGAGTTATGATCTTAGGTCAGATTTTTTTACTTAAAACTCAGATTTTGACTTACGCACCTGAGTGGGTAGTGAACAAAGAAAATTTGAGGGGAAAGGATGAGGAGTTGAGGAGTTCAGTTTTGCCATATGGTACCTTTAGGTGAAGATTTTCAGTAAGCAACTAAACATCCACATCTAAAGTTCAAAAATAAGTTGACTAAAGATAAATATTTGGGTTTCATTAACAAATGATAGAAACTGAAGCTAACGAACTAGTGAAGATCATTCAGATGGGCTGTTGAGATGGACAATATAGAGTAATATGAGAAAAAGTCAGGGAGGGAAAAACACCTTAAGGAAAAAAAACCTTATTATTTAATGCTTAGCCACAGAAAAACAAGAATTCCTTACAGAATGAAAATTTAACAAAGGCTATTTTACATGAAAGTGCATCATATTATTGCCTTTCATTTTGAGTTTATTTTCTCAGTCCTTGCAAATCTCACACACACACACACACACACACACACACACACACACCCAGAGTTCATAATTGTGGTGAAGGTATTATAATACCATAATAGCAACAAAAAAAAAAAGTTTGTGAAATATTTACTATATGCCAGGCCATGTGCTAAGTGTTTTATGTACATTAAATCATTTTAATCTTCATAAGAGCCTGTTCTAGTTTTTGTTGTTATTAGTAAACCAAACCAAAACTTGGTGTTTTAAAACCACAGCCACTTATTATATTTCATGATTAAGGAAATCAGGTTAAAAATTCAGATAGGGTTAGAATTGGTGATACTGACACTCCACACGGAGTCATCCGAGGTCATTATATGGTATTCAGTTGGGAGATGGGCTATTCTGAAGGGTGCCAGAGGCTTACCCCCACGTCAGGTGCCTTGGCCCGAATGGCTGGAAAGCTGAGTTCAGCGGTACTGGTAACCAGAGCACCTACACGTGATGTCTCCAGCATGGCTCACTACGGGTAGTCAAATTTCTTACATGATTGGCTAAGGACTCTAAGAGACAGTTTTCCAAGAGCAAGAATTCAAAAAGGGATGAGCAAAAGTTGCAGAGCGTTAGATCCGGCCCCAAAAGTCCCAGAATCTCACTTCCATTGCAGTCTATTCATTAAGAGCATCACAAAGACCAACTCACACTCAAAGAGATGAAAATTCACAGACATGTACCCCGGGACAAATAATACATTATATGTTAATAAAAAGAAAAAAAAAGTAAAAAAGAAATAAAAAGAAAAAAAAGAAAATGGATTTCACCTCTCAAAGGGTAGCAAAGTATTTATAGCCATCTTTAATCTATCACAGAGCCCTGTACTGTGCCCTGTACCATTCCCTTTTATAGATGAGAAAACTGAGTCCTCTGTGGTTAATAAACTGCCACAATTCCACTGTTGGGAAGTAGTTAAAACAGTAATTTAAAAATGGCAGTCCTAACTCCAGTGCCTTAGCCCTTAATTGCTGTTCTAGAAATGACTGATTATGTATCATATTTGAGGAGCTATTTTGGTTGTCAATCAGTAGATCTAAAATAAATAGTGAAACTAAGGGAGCATAGGTGGCTCAGTGGGTTAAGTGTCTGCTTTAGGTTCAGGTCATGATCCCGGGGGCCTGGGATCAAGCCCCGCTTCAAACTCCCTGCTCAGCAGGGGGTCTACGTCTCTTTCTCCCCTCTCCCTCTGCTCCGGCTTGTGTGCTGTCTCTTGCTCTCTCTTGCACTCTCTCTCAAATAAATAAATAAAATCTTTTTTAAAAATAGTGAAACTATAACATCTTTGGTAATTTCAAAGTCGCAAACTAAATTTTTAAAATATTTTTGTGTACAGAGCATTCATAGATTTAGCAGAGGATACAAGATGTACCAACATATAGCCCTTAAGAAGTTTATATTTTAGTGGAGAGAATGAGGGCAACAACCTTAATACAAAATTATTAATACATATTTTGAACCAATTGCTGTAGAATATCTATAGCCATTCAGAGGTGGAAAATAGTCTGATTTGCACTAATATTTTATATAGAATATGATCTCTGCCATGACTACCCTTCCAATCCACCATGCAGCTGCATGACCACCTTTCAAGGTTCAACCTCAAATATCACATCCTCCTGAAGGCAATCCTCAATCTCCAAACACTGTGCAAGCTCTCTTTCCTTTGCACCTCTATTATATATTGTTTACATTTATCTCAGGATACTCACCTTACCTCACTTAATATTATAGTTATATTCGCACTTGTCTCATCTCTCCTCTGTTAACTGGACCATTTGTTTTATTCATCTCTGGCTCTTCTTTAGCACACAGCATTTAAGAAATGAATCAATAATTACTTATGAATTAACACTGAATTTTAATCTATTAAGGAAGTATCGAATATCCATTGAATATTTGTTTTTTGCTTACTGTATGCCAGAAACTAGCTACAGAAATGTTAATAAAACATGGCCCATCACATTACAACAGTTGACAACGCAGTCATCGGTTAGATCTAAATCTGAAACTAGAGTTCAGGGATTCATACAGAACAGTTATTGGCAACCATGACAAGGTCTTGAATCCAATTTAAAGTAAGAGAATTACCCAACACAAATTTTAAACTTTCTTTTTTTTTTTTTTTTTACAATTTACAAAGGACTAAACATTCGGAAAATCTCAAAACAGGCAGGTACTATTTTTTGTCCAGTTAGGGAGAAAGCTCTTCCCTCATCATCAAGCCATCTTATCTGCAATTTTTTTAAAGCTCAGGGCTGAAAATAAATGTTAACGTTTGACTGATAACCTCAGAATATCCACAAGAGATGAATATCCTTACTATACTTTTGTACTTAACCCCTATTTCACCAATCCTTTGGATTTATCACTAATATGTTTTATCATTAAGGTGGTTTATGAATTTTTAAAAATCTCTTCATCAAAACTTTTAGCATGATTAATGAAAATTAAATCTTGGTATTGTCCATTCACTTTGATTTTGTCCATGAGCCTGTTTTTTTTTCTTTTCTCATTAAATTACCAATAATAATTTTCTAACTTAAAAAATGAGGACTAAAAATTCAAGGAATGTTGCGTGCCTTTTGCACATAATAAATTCTTTTAGTGGGAATCATCGGCTCTAATTTATCCTCTAAAAATCAGTTAGAACTCAAAGTGGCCCTCCGTGGAGAACAATTCCACAAATTAAACTCATCTTTCAAGCAAAAAATCTTTTTGTGACCATTTCCCTAATCAGTGGACTTGCTCACAGTTACTTCAAGCATCCTGCTTGCTCATATCAAAGTGAAACCTCGAGAAACTCAAGAACAAATTCAGCCAAAATAAAATATAAAATGATTATAAGGCTTAAAGAGTTAATTTCCCAGAGATATACTGAGTTTTAGCAAGGCAATAGCCAAAACAAATAATTTCTAATTGAGAATTTAAGCATACGCTAGTTAAGTGGAGATGATAATAGGTAATGAGGGGTTTCTTGGGTCTGTTGGAGTCTTGTTACACACAAAAATTCATGTTACATCAAAACATAAATTTGGTCATACTATAAAATTAGATAATAATCACTACCCTACAAAAATGGACATCATTCTCTTTTCTTTCTAACTATAATGTATCTAATCTTCTATCTCAGTTGAAAAATGAGTTATTAACCATAAAGAATGCCTTATGTTTTATTTCTCTGGTAAACCTCCCATTAAAAGTTACCTGTACTCTAGATTATTTTAAAAGAGCACACATTAGAAGTTATCTACTAAGCTATGCTTAAATTGAGCACTGATTCAAGAAGAAAGGAGATAAAAATATGTTTTGATCTACTAAGAACTTATTTTTTTTTAAAGATTTTTTTTATTTATTTATCTGACGGAGACACAGCAAGAGTGGGAACACAAGCAGGGGGAGTAGGAGAGGGAGAAGCAGGCCTTCAAGCAGGGAGCCCGATGCGGGGCTTGATCCCGGGACATGACCTGAGCTGAAAGCAGACGCTTTATGACTGAGCCACCCAGGCACCCCAAGAACTTATTTTTCATTGCAGAGTTAGCAGTAGAAACTGGCTTTTTCCCCTCTAAATAAAAAGAACTATAAACATTCTCAGGACATAGGTAAATCACAATTTTTAATATTGCTTCCTATTCTTCTGAGATCAAATAAGTTTTTAAAAAAGAGTAGAGAGGATCCTATTCAAAGAAAGATTATAATTTCTCATCATTATAGTTAGGAAGTAATAATGCACAGTCTGCAGAAAAATAAAGGTGGTATTATTTCTCCAGTTTAAGGGTCCATACAAAAACCGTATCAATTTTTACCCTTTTCAGGAAAAAAAAAAAAAAAAGCTGCATATAATAAGGAAACCTTACCATGATCAACAGAAATAGCACACACCATAAGGCAAAGACTGTTAGTTGTCTACCAAAATCTATTTTCCCTTTATGCCTAGACCCAAAACTAAACAGAATTTTCTAGCCTCCTTTTCATAATGAAGTCCTATGACTTTTTTTCTCTGTAGAATATAATGTGATATATGCCTCTTATGGACCTAAGTCTTGGAACCATGACTACACACCCACCATGTTTTCTTTCTCCTTATCATCAGCTGGGATTTACAAAGACCCTTCCTCTACCATGCAGAGGATGACAGCTCTAGGGGATGACAGGGCAACCAGGGGAAAGAACCTGGATCTCTGAATAACCTCATAGAATAGAGCTGAGCCACTCAGTTTGAACTGATATGTAAAGAAGAAATCAACTTCTATCTTATTTAGCTTACTGAATCATGGTTCTCTTTGTTATAGCATCCTACTTGAACCCTAACTTGTAGACACCAGTATTTCCTAATCATGGAAGCTATTCAAGAAATACCAGCATGAGTACTTTCCTTCATTTTTTTTAAAGTAATTTCTGTGCCTAACATGGAGCTCAAACTCATGACCCCAAGATCAAGAGTCACATGCTTTACTGACTGAGCCAGCCAGCTGCCCCAATTATTCTTGATCAATATAAGCCTGACTCTAATTGAGAGTGGCAAGGCATTCATATATCTAAGTACAAGCTAAAAGCCAACCCACCAATATAATCCAAATTTAGTAATAATACCTAAATTCAGCTGTATATAATCAAGTTTCATGATTCGACTTTATATAAAAACTTGAAACTTCTGCATTGCTTTAGGGTACAGTCTAGTGACCAAAAATGTAAAGGCTTACTATAAAGTAACATTTGATTTTTTTTAAATCATTTAAATAATTTTCAGCAAGTAGATATTAATAACCAGTTTAGGTTTCCATTTTAATTTAGGGTTTGTTCGATATATAGGTAAATTATTTCCAACCTAACTTAGTGTATTTCAGGAATTCCTGAAAAGATCACTCCCCAACTTCCCAAAGTAATCCTTGCTTACTCAAAAATGTCTAGATTTCTTTTAATAGAATAAAATGTCTAATAAAGGGAAGATAAGATTTGAGATAATCTTCTGAGGAGTAGGAAAAACAAACTGAATTTACATCTAGTTATAAGTGACTGATTTCAGATGTTCTTCGAAAAATAGTTTTTACTGAGGCATCTGGCAGGCTCGGTCGGTGGAGTGAGCAACTCTTGATCTTGGAGTTGTAAGTTCGAGTCCCATGTTGGATGTAAGGCTCACTTAAAAATAAAATCTTTAAAAAATATAAAAATAAATAAAAATAAAAGAATAAAAATAGTTTTTACTGAAAGATAGAGTACATGAAAAGTAGAAAGGAAAGAGGTATTTCTTGGGATGAAAAGATATAACTCATCTACTTTTCAGTTCTGTCTAGAATTGACTCTACAGCAAATAAAGATAGTAAAAAGAAAAGAAATCAACAGATAGACTAAATAATCAGCCATAGACAGGAGGGACACAGCACTGTTAACAGATGTGTGGTTATATCTACAGGTAGGAATCAGTATTATGTAGAAGCGGTTAACTACCTACTATGTTTTTTCTAGGATTCATGTCAGCAAATCAGTCTCCCTGAAATTCACTCCACTTTCTCATTGATAAAAGAAATGATTTTGTTAAATCGACAATAATCTAGGATACTTAACATCTCTAAGCCAGCTTCTTCATCTGTAAAATAACAAAAATAATACCTACATTATAAACTCATTTTTAGGTTAAAGAAAATTATATATGTAGAATGCCAACACAATTCCTACCATTCAGCAGGAATTCAATAATTTTTTGTTTTTTTGTTTTCACTCTTGCATTATTATATAAAAGGTAAAGTTCTTCAGGTACTTCCTTTGCCTAAGCCAAATACCAGAATCCAGGAAAAGGTATTATAAAATTACTATGAATATACTAAACTTGCTTTGCCAACTTTTCATTATCATAGCAGCTAACATTTGAAGAATACTTACAATTTTATGCCACAATCTTTAAAAGGTTTTATAGATACAGAAACTGAAATTCAGATAGATTAGGAAACTTCCAGATATTACACAGCTAATAATTCGAAAAGCTGCCATTTTCACTTAGGGAATTAACCTCTAGAGCCCATACCTTTAATCACTATTTTGTACCCCCTCACAATTTTGTTTTCGTAATATCTGCCTGGACATAAAATTGCATAGCCCTATTTTCATATTTACTGTCTAACAGTTCTTGAAAACACTCACTCTGACCTCTCTCTTTATAAACCTTATATTGTACACAGCCTTCTTTTTGTAATTTTCATTTCATTATATTATTGGCCTTAGTATGTTTTAAAAATATTGCCTCAGTGAATCCGAGTCAACTTTCTTATGGTAAGTATAATGAAAAAGAGACTTAGAAATTACTAAACATTAGAGAAGAAGGGGGTTTTAAAAAAGTTGACTCCTCGTGCTCCCTGCTCAATGCGGAGCCTGCCTTTATCCCTCTTCTGCTCCCCCTGCTTGTGCACTCTCTCTCTCTGTCAAATAAATAAATAAAATCTTAAAAAAAAAAAAAAGTTGACTCTTGGGGCACCTGTTGACCCAGTCAGTTAAGCTATGACTCTGGATTTCATCTCAGGTCATGAACCCTGGGTCATGAGGGAAGTCTGCTTGTCTCCCTCTCCCTCTGCCCCTCCCCCCACTCTCTCTCTCAAATAAATAAATCTTTTTAAAAAGTGTTGACTCTTGCTTCTAGATTGTACATGACTCTTAACCATTTAGAACATACTAAGTGGTGAGCATTTAAATCTCTTAGTTGCTCTGTCTAACCCATTATCTTCCAAAATTATTTAATTTATGATTTTTCACAGTTGTAACCATGCCTCACAACAATGTACTGACCAAACATGCTTGAATGTGTACCAGCAACAGGCCTCTGAGGGAGAGGATGATATATGTCCTCGAATCCGAGCAGCTGGGAACGCCTGGCTCGCTCAGGGTGGAACGCCGCCTGCTTCTTTTTTCTGTTATCGCCCTTTCTCCAGAGATCACCTGTAGTTAATTAAATGATCCCTTTAAATGTGTTTACTCAACCACAAATCCTATATTGCTTGATCAGGCACACTCAACCACAAATCCTATACTGCTTGGTCAGGAATATCTTGCTTATCTATAATCTCCTTCGACTCCTTTGTTGATATCTTGTATCTAATAAATACGGGACTGAGGAGTTGTTTGGGCAGCAGTCTTTTCAACTACCGACCCCTGCTCCCGTTCTCTTGAAGCTGACTTGTTTGGGCCTCATTCTTCTCCCGTGCACCGTTGGAAAGCAGCACACAGTGATCTTCAAACCTCCTGAATTCAAGTCAATGCCATTTCTGCTATGAAATCTTTCTTCTCATAATTTTGGAGAACTGTACATCATTCCAGGAAAATATTGTCTTAATGAACAGTGGCATCCCCTATTGCATAGCAAATTAAACAAAAGTAGAAATAGATAGGTTTTAATTATAAGCTATGACACAGTTTATTTTAGCATTTCAAAGATTATCACTCCATTATTTTCTTGCTTCCACTGGTTTTGTTTGTTTGTTTTTGTTTTTAGAGAAAATAGCGGATAATCTTGTCTTTATTAGGTCCTTGAAAGGTAGTGTCTTTAAGATTTTCTTCTTATTTGTGGTTTTCAGAAGTTTTATCACCATCTGTGTAGGTATATTTTTTGTTTTCTTTTGTATTGCATTTATCCTATTTGGATTCTTCTTGCCTTGATATTTTTAATCGATGTTGGAAATTTCCTCTATACCATCTCTTTATTTCTTCCTCATCTTCACTCTGATCTTTCTCCTTTAGATCAGATCCTCATTATCAATATGAACTCTTTCAAAAGCCTTCTAACTTTCCTCCCTGCCTCTAATCTGTAAATATATCCCCCTCACATAATCATACTACTTTCGCAATTAAAACACTCAATGCCTATAAGATAAAGTCTAAAGTTCTCAATAAATGTATCTATAAAGCCCTCATGATATAATAATGCTTACCACTAATGGAGAAATAACAGACCAATTCCTCAGAGTTGAAAGATAGGAGCTCTTAAAGTACAAAATGGCAGACTGAATTATTGTAATTAAGATGTCTACATAGAGAAGATCATAAAAGCTTTGAAGATTAAGAACAGGTTATCTAAAAAAAGAGTGAGAATGGGCTGATTTAGACTTACCATCAACACTGAATGCTCAGAAGATAGATAAATGTCTTCTACTTTACAGAGAAAATTTTTTGACTTTAGAATGAGGTACCCAGTCCAATCTATGCACCTCTCTCTATCCCTCTCTTTGTCTCTCTCTGTCTCTCTGTCTCTCTGTCTCTCTCTCTCTCTCTCTCACACACACACACACATACGCAGAGAGCAGAATAAAGGCTTTTGTTTATATGATATGTACTTACCACATACCTTTTCTTAGTTACTTTATGATGCTGACTAGAAAAATAAAGGACAAAAAAAGAGAGAGAAAGAAGAAGAGGAGAGATGGGATTTAGAAACTATGGATTCCACCCAGGAAAGCACTAGAGGAGGGGTGCCTGGGTGGTTCAGTGGGTTGGGGCCTCTCTGCCTTCGATTCAGGTCGTGATCTCAGGGTCCTGGGATTGAGCTCCACATCGGGCTCTCTGCTCAGCGGGGAGCCTGCTTCCCCCCCCCCCCCTGCCTGCCTCTCTGCCTACTTGTGATCTCTCTCTCTCTCTCTGTCAAATAAATAAATAAAATCTTTAAAAAAAAAAAAGAAAATAGGTGAAAGAGACTCACTTTAAAAAAAAAAAAGAAAGAAAGAAAGCACTAGAGGAGATGACTAGTGAGAGGCTGTACCTCAGTCCTAGAAAGCAATTGATTCAGACAAGAGTGGGATAATCTATGGTTCCGGGAGGAAGGCATTTGGGAAAAGATCTCAGGTTAAGAAGATATGGGGAGAATATGTGAAAATGCATATTACCTTTTTTTAAAACAAGAAAAGTCCATTTTTAACCCAAAGCATGGGGGTGGAAGGATGAAGATAAAGCTGTGTAAAAAACCATGATTCAAATGTGGAGAAAATAGATCTTTGGCATATTTTTAAATAATTGATAGTTAAAAGAGAATCAATATCATATTAGCACAGTACATGACCCAGCATAGTCATAGAAATGGAAACGTTCAGAGTCAATTGATGCAGAAAGAGTGCAAAACTTGGTCGCATGTCTCATATCAAATTACAAATAACAATCATAACAAAATAAAAATAATAGGGTAGTTGATAATTGGTGGAGAGTGACAAAGGTCAAAAGATGGAAGAAACCGTAAAGGTGATACTGTCACCTCTTAACAATGTATCAGGTCATTATTATCACAAAATAACCCATAGCAGTAATAAAATGATAAGTAACACTAAAAGACACCAAGGAGATCTAATCATATAATTTAGTAATATGGAGGAACCACCAAAGAAATGGAAACAAAAATATTTAAAAGAGCTGCCCATAGGAAGCAAATTAGCTGTTGAATAGAATGATTGTTTCTTTGATTATAAAATCTTCTAAATCATTTTATTATTGTTACATGTCCATGTATCCCATTTATAATTATATTCCAGATTTTTTGAAGAGATATCTTAGTGGCATTAGGCTTTCAAGAAAGCCTTCCCTAAATTTGAAGATCCAAGTGGTTTTCCTCTGTGTTTCCGTAGTACCAATGCATACCCTCCAATGTGGCACTAATATTACTGTACACATATGACTATGTGTTCATCTCCTCCACTAGAATCTGAGTTCTTTTGGAGAAGGAATGAATTTTATTCATCCTCTATCTTCACCATCTGGTATATTATCTAGTGCAGAGTAGGTAATGATTATATGTTTGCTTAATGAATAAACAATCAACCATGTTGGGTAATCTATTTTTTTAAGTAAGCTCTACACTCAACATGGGGCTTGAACTCACAACCCCAAGTTCAAGAGTCATCCAAGTGCCCCCATATTGGGTAATCTATATTAAAGTCAATATTTCAATCCATATATGGGAATTAATATAGATATTCAGATATTCATGAGATACTGAATCCCTTCCTTACCTCACTGCATATTTTAACTTTGTAATGACAGTAAATGGAATAGAGATTATGTAAAGCCACATGTTTCCAAACCATTAGTATTTAACTGACACTGCAAAAAAACTTTAATCATAATGTAATATTCAAAATTCTCACACTTACAATTGAAAAATAAATCAGAAGTTGGTTCTAAGTCTACCTCGTTTTAAATCAACTTACCAAGTTAAAAAATGTTAATATCCTTCACTAACTCACAGCATGCCGCTATCAGCCTTAATTTGGTATATTTCATAGAAATGTTGCAATTACAATTTAGTCCACATTGATCAGCAAAAGTTAAAGGGCAAAATTAATTAATGGAAATAGTAAAGGGCAAAAAATTAATATGATGACACATCTAAAATGCTTAGAGTAAGAGAGGCACTGTTATTTTGAGATTATTTGCAAAAGAACAGGAGAAATCTGTGAATAAAACTGAATATCAACACAGTAAATTGTATGTCAGCATTTTAAAAAATAATTACAAAAAATGACAGCACATTATAGATTTGAAATTTCTGACTAACAGACCTAAAAATGACTAATGACATTACAAATGAGCTGTGAAGAAAATGTATAGCAGCTGCATTAAAACCATGCCTTCCAAGTTGATGTGTGGATTTATATCAAAACCTCATATAAAAAATATGACTCGGGGCGCCTGGGTGGCTCAGTGGGTTAAAGCCTCTGCCTTCGGCTCAGGTCATGATCTCAGGGTCCTGGGATCGAGCCCCGCATCGGGCTCTCTGCTCAGCAGGGAGCCTGCTTCCCCTCTCCCTCTGCCTGCCTCTCTGCCTACTTGTGATCTCTCTCCTCTCTGTCAAATAAATAAATAAAATCTTTAAAAAATATATATATATGACTCATTTTTTTACTAAAATGCAAGAAAAGTTTTAGATACTCTATAAAGTATGTAGTATTTTTTAAGTTGTCAAGATTTTCTGGTAGTATTTATTTTGAATACTTAAGGAACAGTATAATATTCAAACAATTAATTCAACATACTTGTAGAATATATGAGGACTTTAGATCAATCAAAGATAAGTAGTTGGTGACAATGAATATTCTTACCTTTGGGGGGGGGGTTGTGTGACTTTCGGAGTTCCAATACAAATCGAATCCAGAAATAAAATCAGAGTATCACATTTGCTATTCATATACCTCCATCACTCACATCTCACTTGCTCTTGAGAATAAATTTCAGAGTTAGACCTGGCAGGTGTTTTGAGCTCCATTTCAGATAGAAGGAACATGAGAGAGATTAGAATGAGAAGTCCTACATCACACAGTTATTAAGTAAGAGAAGGGACTCTAGGATTTGACTCTTCCAATCCTCAATGGTCTTTCCACCAAATGCTGGATTCCAGTCCTTGTCAGCTACTAAAACACACATATCCTATCAGGTCCCAATTAAGAGTCATTTCGTAAAATACTTACATCTGTGATGAGCCATTTTCAACCTAAGTAATTTTTAAAACCTCTCCCACTTCTCCATCCCAAGAAACGGCTCACCACAAGTAGAGTAAATGGGAGAAAAGATAGAAGCTTCATATAACAGCTACAGCAATATTTTACGCTTGCCCAATAAAGCAGTTAGGAGTGATAGTTGGTTCTAATAGATTATGAAAGAAGTCTAAGAAATATTTTTATAAGCTACATTCAGAAAGCTACCTACAATATCTTTATGTTTAAAATGATCTTTTTGATCAATTTGAGGAACACAAATGTAACTCTGTGTGACATTTTAAAATTTAGCAAATGTGTGTGTGTGTGTGTGTGTGTGTGTCTAACTTTTGGTTGTATTTACTTGACTTGGTTAGTTATATCTCTATGAAAAAAACATATTTGGCTTTTACCCTAAGACATTTTTTTTCTAACTACATTCTAGAAATATTAGAACAAAACAAATTAGTATTTCAGACTAAGTTGTAAGCTATCTCGTATCTTTGGTTCAATATGTACAGGTACCCAAGATACATGTAACCCATCCATGCCAGTAAGTAGGCAAATGTCTAGACCATGTTTTTTATCCCTATGGGCTTTAGTATTAATATTTCAGATCTATTGAGGCATTCCAAAATCATAAATGCACAATCTGTATATGGTGAGCAGTAAAAAAGATGCTTTTCCGCATTTGGGGAATGGTTTATAATAGAAAAATAGAAACCATTAGAGGGGTAAGTGTGTTCTTGTTTTCCAGAGTAAAGGTAGCAATTTGATTAAAAAAAAAAAAAAAACAAAAAACACAGAACTTCTGACCTGAAACAATGAAATTTCCTAGTGGAAATAAATAGCCCCTTCAATCATGCCGGGAGACAGTTTCAAAAGAGCAAGCTATGTAATAATCAAAAAGCAGACAACGTGACTACCTCAAGAGAGACACTAGCCACATGGTGTTGAGTTCCATGGGAGAAGAACAGCAGCCATGGAAAGTCAGTGGTGGTTCAGGGTTTAGAATTAAAAGCAGAGCAGAACAGGAGAGCAAATGTGACAGAAGGGCAGCCGAGGGTTTCTTAACACGAGGAAAATCCAAAAACTACATTGTAAATATGGTGTTTAGGGAGAACTGGGAGGATAGAGTGAACATCAAGATTTAAATACTAATTAAATCATATCCTAGTCCTAGAGCACAGAGACTTGGGTTTGACACCAATCTCCACCATCTTTGCATGCTCTCAGATTAGTTACATACCCTCAGTTTTCTCACCTGTAGTCTAAGGTGAAAATGATCAAAGAAATAATAAAATCATTTACTTTACGGTCGCCACAGTTTAAAAAGAGATAACAAAACAGTTAATTAGCACAGTGTACTCACTAAAAGTCAGCTATTGGCATTATTATTACAGCAGGAAATCCCTAAGTAAGTCCCTTGTGGCTTAATAAGAAATATGACACAAGAAACCCAGGAAAAGGACAAAACACTGACTTAGTCACCCCTAAGTAGTGGTTGTAGCGGTACAGTAATGATTGAGAGAATGGATTTAGGAACCAATTGCCTGACACTCTTACTTACCAGGAAACGTAGGGCAAATTCTGTGCCTCGGTTTCCTCATTTATAGACAGAAAACAAAAAAACTATAAAATAACAATAACATGGAATTATTATGAGCATAGAGTAAATCGGTCTCAAAGCTCTTAGAATAGTGACTGGCATTTATTGTCTTTAACAAATAAGTAAAGGATATCAATGCCTTCAAGAAGAGAAATTGTGATCAAAATTTATGAATATTTCTTGTTATTCTTATTTAGCATACTTCATAAATTTATTTTTAGAGATTAGACACAGTGTGATTTATTTATTCTTTAGTATCTTTTCCATGACTTTTGGTGGAACTAAGACCATAATATATTTCTCCTAAGTATACCAGGCTATTTCACTAACATATTACCTAAGACCTTTTTTTTATTTTATTTAAATTCAATTAATTAACATACAATGTATCATTAGTTTCAGAGATGGAGTTGTTATTCATCGGTTGCATATAACACCCAGTGCTCATTACATCATGTGCTCTTTTTAATGCCCATCATCACCCAGTTACCCCATCCCCCACCTACCTCCCCATCAGCAACCCTCAGTTTGTTTCCTATAGTTAAAAGTCTCTTATGGTTTTTCTCCCTCTCTGATTCCATCTTATTTTATTGTTCCCTCCTTTCCTCTATGATCCTGCTTTGTTTCTTAAATTCCACATATGAATGAAATCACATGATATTTGTCTTTCTCTGACTGACTTATTTTGCTTAGCATAATACACTCTAGTTCCAGCCACATCATTGCAAATGGTAAGATTTCATTTTTTGATGGCTGAGTAATACTCCATTGTATATATATACCACATATTCTTTACCCATTCATCTGTCAATGGACATCTGGGCTCTTTCCATAGTTTGGCTATTGTGGACATTGCTGCTATAAACATTAGGGTGCAGGCGACTCTTCAGATCACTATGTTTGTGTCCTTTATGTAAATACCTATTAGTGCAATTGCTGGGTCATAGGGTAGCTCTATTTTTAACTTTTTTTTTTTTAAGATTTTATTTATTTAGTTGTCAGAGAGGGAGAGCACAAGCAGAGGGAGCAGCAGGCAGAGGGAGAAGCAGGCTCCCCACTGAGCAGAGAGCCCGATGTGGGACTCGATCCCAGGACTCTGGGATTATGACCCAAGCTGAAGGCAGATGCTTAACCGACTGAGCCACCCAGGTGTCCCTCTATTTTTAACTTTTTGAGGAACCTCCATACTGTTTTCCAGAGTGACAGCACCAGTTGCATTCCCACCAACAGTGTAGGAGGGTTCCCCTTTCTCTGCATCCTCGACAACATCTGATATTTCCTGACTCATTAATTTTAGCCATTCTGACTGGTGTGAGGTAGTATCTCATTGTGGGTTTGATTTGTATTTCCCTGATTCCGAGTGATGTTGAGCTTTTTTTTCATGTGTCTGTTGGTCATTTGTATGTCTTCCTTGGAGAAATGTCTGTTCATGTCTTCTGCCTATTTCTTGATTGGATTATTTCTTTTTTAGGTGTTGAGTTTGGTAAGTTCTTTATAGATTTTAGATACTAGTCCTTTATCTGATAAGACATTTGCAAATATCTTCTTCCATTCTGCTGATTGTCTTTTGTTTTTTTTCGACTGTTTACTGTGCAAAAGCTTTTTATCTTAATGAAATCCCAATGGTTCATTTTTGTTTTTGTTTCCCACCTAAGACCTTAAAAAAAATTAAGTAATCTCTACACCCAACATGGGTCTCAAACTCATGACCCCAAGATCAAGAATCCCATGTTCTTCCTGTTGAGCCAGCCAGGCACCCCAACCTTTTTTTTTTTTTTTTTTTTTGCATTACTATAGATAATTTAAGGCAAATGCATAGGCCTTTTTTTTCAAAAATGTGCTCGGCAGACAGCCTGCTTTCTCCCTCTCCCACTCCCCCTGCTTGTGTTCCCTCTCTCCCTATGCCTCTCTTGGTCAAATAAATAAATAAAATCTTAAAAAAAAAAATTCCCTTCCCTTGAGTGGGAGTGGATTTATGAATATAATGGAGTATCACTCATGATTGAGTTTTTATTAATTTGTTAATTAATTGCTATGAGCAAAGGATCCAGGTTGCCTGTGCCTGAACTCTTGACCTGACCCACAGAAAATGTAAAATTATAAACTTGGGTTGTTTTAAGCTGCTAAGTCTGTGGTCATTTTTTGACAGCAATAGAAATCTAAGACAATCAATGGTCACTTCTGCCTAACCTACTGAAAAAAAATTTTAAAGATTTTATTTATTTATTTGACAGAGAGAGACACGGCGAGAGAGGGAACACAGGCCAGGGAAGAAGGAGAGGGAAAAGAAGGCTTCTGGCTAAGCAGGGAGCCCGACCAAGGGTTAGATCCCAGGACCCTGGGATCATGACCTGAGCTGAAGGCAAATGCTTAACAACTGAGCCACCCAGGCGCCCCTAACCTGAAAATTTTAACCACTCTCTCTTCCACTCCTTATCCCCTCTATTCTCCATTATATGTTTCATGACACAATTTATTTTGTCTCTCCAAAATGGAATATAAGCTCCACAAAAGCAAAGTTGCTTATCTGTCTTATTCACTATTTGTTCAACTGGCACATAGAAGTTCAATAAATACATCTTGAATGAATGAATAAAGTTGTTAGACACATGGACAAAAAGACAAAATAGTATTTCCCCCAGAATAATCAAATTAATCATTTATTTATTTAACTTATAAGACTATGTATCCAAAATCTCAGCTAAATTTGAAGTTTAGTTAACAAAACGTATTAGTACTTAACTTACCTCTGGATGTGTAAAATATTTTTTATTATTGAAAGCAATGAAAAATCTTTAAAATCATAAAGTTGAATACTATAAGCAATAATGCAAATTACAAATGTTTATTTTGTGCTTACCATTTCCCTATTACTTGCGTAAGTACTTTCTTAATAATTTTAAATTATTTTATCCTCATAAAAACATCATGAGATAGTTACCATTATTATCCTCATTTTACACTTAGTGAAACTAAAGCACAGAGAGGTTTAATAATTTATCTAAGGTTACATACCTAGAAAGTGTTGGAATCAAAGCCTGCAAGTGTAACCCTAAAGCTTGAGCTTTTTAGCCACCATGTATTTAAACTTTGAGGTTTTAACCTCATTAAGTTTTGAACATCTGACTACACATAACACTCATATTTTTCTATAACCAAAAGTATAAATTGAAAAGACCAATGAGAAATTGTTAAACAGATTTAGGCTGGATGACAAAGGGTTAATATTCTTTATTATAAAACCCTTAAAAGTTAATAACAAAAGCATGATCTTTTAACAAAAAAAGACCAAACAGCACAAAAATAGACAAAAGACATAAAGGGAGATCACAGAAGAAGAAATAAAAAATGTGAATAACAGTGGAAAAACTTTATTTAATCTTGTTAGTAGATAAAGAAATACACATTAAAACAAATTTTAGATATTTTTTTCCTCTTAAACTGACAAAAGAAGAGTTAGTATTTAATAATGGTTTAATAAGACAGATACTTTGATAGATTGCCAGTGTAAGATACATTAGTGCAACTCTAATGAAATATAATTGGACAATATGTGGCAACTATCTTTTAAAAATTCATACTGTGAGACCCAAAAATTCATCCCCTAAAAAAAATCTATTAAAAGGAAATAGAGTTGTGGAAACAACTCAAGTCATTTTAATGATGAAAAAGTAGAAACAACCTAAATGTGAATCAATGGTTATTCTATTTATTTCTAATACATAAGTTAATATAAACATGTTAATCCATAAGTTAATAGTAGTTTTCAAAAATGAAAATAGTGATGGGGAATCCTCATGGTAAAACACTAAAATGAAAAAAAATGGAACATAATGCATACGCACAGGACAATCCAAATTATTTAAAATGTACCACATAGTATGATACACCTATACATAGGAAAAGGCTTGGGTTTTAAAAATTATGTAAAATGATAGCTGAAGTTACCTTACCTCTGGGTTTGTTTTCATAGGTGATTTATATTTATTTTCTTCTTTATAATATACTGAAAACTTCTACAGAGCGAGTCTATAAGCAAAAATTAAAGATTAAATAAAATAATTTATTAAAAAATATACACTTCTAACTCATATATAAGAACAGAAGAAGAGACTCTAGATTCTTACCTGCTGCCCTGATCCACAAGTTGTGGATAGCAGCATGTCTGCCTAGTAAAAGACCATACCATAAGACTACACCATAATAACAAACCTAGAAAGTTCCACGCAGAAAAACCGCCAAGGGGAGGATGAAGCTTCTCACCCAACAACCCAGAATCAGTTTTATGTTATGAAATGTGGATAATTTTTTTCTTTTAATGTAAAGATATTACTCAGAAACCCTGAGATTTCTCAAAATTTCCTTTAGGAATTAAAGATTTTCTAGCAATTATTTTTTAAATTTCTGAGAACATGCTGAAATTTATAACTATCATATTATAAAGATTTTTTTGTTGTCATAGTTTGTGGTTCTTCACATTATTGCAGTCAATATGCATTTTTACTAGACATATCTTCCCAAAAAACTATGCTGTCATTGTGCCTGAATCCATCTCAAAGCAGATAAAGAAATACCACACTGTATGAGATATTTTAACATCTATGAAGTGTGGATGCATCTCACAATTTATGGCATGTGACAGATAATTTGCAGCACTTGTTTTTCTTCCTTTATGATCTATAAAACAATGGTTCACCTTACAATGGACAAGGTATTCAATCCAACTAAACAAATGAACCATTCACCCCTTCCATTTGATCACTTCGAATCACTAATGTAAAACCATGATTATCTAAACACCAAACTGCCAAGCCCCCTATAATTTAAGAACATCTTCTAAGCTCAAAGCTCTTCTCTCAAAAATAATAAACTACTTAACTTGACCAAAAAGTACTGGTTTCTGGTACAAAGAACAAGGGGGGCATATACCAATATGTTGTTTCACAGAGTCTGTGCAAGGAAAGTGCCCATGAAGCTAGATAAACATGTTACATTTTACAAGTTAGTTATGAATGATATGGAAATACTGTTAACACCTATGGCCAAAGACATTTTGTATGTGTCAAGGCCAGCTCTGCCTGAGACTCGGAAACTGAACAGCTATGCTCACTAAGAAATAAGAGTATGAAACCATCTAAATTTCATATTCAACTAGGAGAGCTACAAGCTGCTTTTCCGACAAGGAGTTTATACGTCTCTAGCAAATCACTCAGAACCTGGGTGAGGGCTACAGCATTATTCCTGAGGAAGGACGGGCAACTTGTTGCAACCCTGGGTTCCTGATAACACATTCACAAGAACTTTCAACCAATGTAGCATTTTATTAAAAAAAAAAAAGTATGTGTAATTAATGCCCATTCTAGTTTGTTATTTTGTTTTTGTTTTGTTTTCTTTCCAAACAAATTGGTTTTTTCCAAACAAATTTTTCACCTGGGACAGACACTCATTTCAAACAGACCTGGTAGAGAAGAGAAGAAGAGGTAATTATACCTGCTTCATTGTGTTTGATAGTTCTGCCATACAGGCAAGGAAAAACGTATTCTGTTTGGCCAGTGGTATCTATTAGAGCTAATCTGTGGGGAAAAGTAAAAGACATAGAAAGAAAATGTAAAAAAAACAAAGGGATAAGGAAAGACAGTAACAGAGCCCATCATGGAGGGCAGTGATAGCAGGGGCTTCCCTGACAGCTATTAGAGGGGCTGACAAGGCGTTGATCACCAGACATTTTAACATGACAGAAGATTGCAAGAGAATCAAAAGATGAAACATCTTCGCAGCTGAGAGATCCATATTCTCATCTGCATCAATTACTTTTATAGGCCCATCTTATATCCACAATTTATGAATGAATAAATGAATGAAAAACACAGAATATTTGTAGCATACACAGCCCCTGTCTAACCTCTCATTATGCCTCTCTTAATCTTAATACCAACATTCTTTAAAACATGGAATCAGGGGCGCCTGGGTGGCTCAGTGGGTTAAGACCTCTGCCTTCGGCTCCTACAGTGATCTCAGGGTCCTGGGATTCAAGCCCCACATTGACTCTCTGCTCAGCAGGGAGCCTGCTTCTCCCTCTCTCTCTGCCTGCCTCTCTGCCTATTGTGATCTCTCTCTCTCTTTTTCAAATAAATAAATAAAATCTTTAAAAAAAATAAATAAAATAAAACGGAATCGTTATCGTGCATTTACAATAAGGAAGAAATAAGGTAATACTATATTTCCTTAAAGAACATTTTGCTTATTAATTTGTTTAATGTTTATCTTTCCCAACTAAGAAGCAAGCTCAATAAAGGCAGAGCATTATTTTGCTTTGTTTTGTTTTCTGTAGGGTTTTTTTTTTTTTTTTGTCTCCTCTTTCCAATGTTGTATTTTCAGCACCAAGAATAGTGCCTGGCATATATCATAACATATGCAGTGCCCGATAGATGTTTGTTGAATAAATGATAAATTGTACATATTATTTAGGGGCTTCGTAAAATTCACTGCATCTTTATAACACTAAGGATAAAATGTTTACTATTCCTTACGATTGAGTAAGTACAACAAGTTCAGAAGTTTATGGCCTAGTCTCATGTCAGCTGATGTGTATTTCTGCTTGATAACTGAAGAAAAGGTTTATACTTTCAAGAAGTCCTCCTAAATACTCTAGCACAAATCCTCAAATAAAATCAGATACACTGCTTCACATCCCATCAGCAAACTTGCAGGACGTGAGAACGTGGGATATAAGCAGACACAGAGGGGTCTGGGCTCTATTTTTTTAGTGCTACAAAAGCCATGTATAGTGTGGTTAATAAAGCTCGGGCCTCTCATTTTGAGCCAGGGATGCTCTGAGTTAGCACAGATGCAGCAGGCTAGCTAGCTCTAGTGGCTGAATGCCAGTGGAGGGCAGCAGAGAGCTACTTGAGAGACAATACAAGAGGAAGATTTAACAGCTCCCAGCTGAGACTACAGTCCTTAGCCAGATCTACACAGTGCTACTCAAGAGGCAGCCCGTTTGGAAAACCAGACCACAGGGTAGCCAGCAAGAATGGAGTTCCCAATTACGTTAATGCAGGAAGCCAAGAAACAAAGGAGATGGGCAGTAAACAACACCAGGATACTCAGGATAATCTGGACTCCTACTAAGCACAACTCCCAGGAGCCATTGATTCGGACAGTGATCTCTCTGCAGAGCTACTGAAACAGATGATGTCTTACATTCATTCTAACTCCAAAATCTTGGATCCCGAGACGTTAGCAACATGTTTTGAGTATAATATTTTTGCAAAGATTACCTCTCCTGTAGAAAACATAAATATTAATAATATAAAATTGTGAACATTAAGAGGATAAAATCCTACATGAATGAAGAGTAGCAAGCACAGACTCTCTCCTGTTCAAGGGGTCCCTAGAATCCTCTAAAAGTTGAAACTTCTCAAATATGTGTGGTGGAATCTTAAGAGGCCTGATCAGTTACCCTGGTCTCAGGGAGAGGGCCCCCACCCTGAGGACAGTGAGGAATGAGATGCAGCCTCTCCGAGGCCAAGACTCATGTTCCTTTTCCATATCTTCCTAGTGATATGAGCCTAGTGTGAGTCATTTAGCCTCTCTAGGTCGGTTTCCTCACTTCTAAAATAAAATAATATCTGTCTCTACCGGGTCTAAAGGAATTCACAGAAGAAAGCATGCCTTGTTCATGTTATACAAATACAGCATTTTGTATAAATACAGTACAAATACAGACTGTTTATTAACAGTCTGAGTAGTAGGGAGGGCAGGGAGATATCTAGAGAACAACGGAAAGGCATCTAAAAACTAAACCTTTGTCAGACTCAGAATTTTCTTTGTAATGAACCCTGTTCCCTCTACCAATCCAGGTCAGCATAGTTCTGATTCTTCTTGTATCTGTCTTCAGCCTCACCGGGACTCACATTAAATGAGGAGTACATTTGCATTATGGAGTAATATTTGCCTCCTGTTAACAGTCTTCTCCTTGCTAAATGTGTGTAATGATGTTCTAAGCCAGAGAGAAGTGGGAGATATTTTTTTGCCACCTCCTGAAGGAATTTATTCATATGGCCACAGAAGCAGGGAGGAAATGTAGGCTGTTTGCAGCCAGAATGCTCTGGCTCTGGTTCCCCCCCCAAAAAAATTAATAGTAATAATAATCATTACCATAAGGATATGGGAACACGTTAGAGAAACTCAAATACAGCTGCCTCATCTTTGTTTTCAGTTTAGTCCCGTTCCTATACTGTGATTTTTCTGGATGGACAGCAAGAGAGAGCTGAGTGCATGCCAATGCCTGAGTGAATGTTAACACGAGTCTAAGATTTCTATCATTTTTAAAATCAAACAAAGGCGAAGACGGGAGGGATATGAAGAGGAAGATTTCGTCAATTCTTTCGATTCTTATTTCTGATGGGATGCCTAACTAGAAATTTCAGAATCGACACTGAAGAGTCACAAATGACAACAGAGGCACCAGTAGAGGGTCTTCCCAAATAAAGGTTGATGATTTGTTGATTTACAGGTCTTTTGAGCTATAAGGGACAATGGAGTTCAACTTTCTCATTTTGTATATGAGGAAACTAGCGTTAAGAGAAGTGGTATGACTAGCTCAAATTCTCCAAGCTGTTAACAAAAGTTCAGTCATCTTCTTATTTTACAATACTACCTGGCTAAAACAGCTAGCATGCCACTCTGACCAGACTCCACAGGAAAAGCACAGAAAATGTCGGTCAAAAATAAAATGGAATAAACAAAATTGGCTTCTTTTAAAGTTACAAACACGGATCCAGATATTTCAGTAGTCATCAGCTGCTTTGCTAATAGGAAATTAAACACACTTACGCGTCAGTGAGTGCATGCACAAACTACGCCTACACAAATGGCCAATTTATAAAGTCATAGGGAATGAGATGAATTCTTCTGTTACCTCTGTCTAAAGTGTTAAATGCCAAGCAAGTGCTAAAATTGCTATTCTGAAAAGTCTTGGGCCATTGCTAAGTCTCTGCCTTTGTTAAAACTTCACCCATGCCCAGATATTCCATTTAATTTTTGCTATAAAAAGAAGAGATGGAGTCCATCTGGGAATGGGAATCCCATTTCTTTGCATTTCAAAATATTTTGAGCAAAAGTGATATAGGTAGAGCATTCTTGGGACAACTTAAAGGAGAGGTTATCTTTAATCAGTTTCCTGATATTGACTAGACAGCAATCTCAAATCAACTAAATGATGGATCCTGACAGAAGGAAATCTCAGAAATTTCTGTCTTTTCCAATTTTACTAAGTATTTATACATTAAGACACTTGATTATAATTTGGAAAGTTGGTTAAATAAAGTACATCCCACAAAATTATTTTTTAGAACTAGTATCCTAACATGGAATTTAAAGCATGAGAACAATACAAATTGTTCATACAAATTGCAATTGCTCAGTATGCAGACTTGAGGTAAACATCTTTTCCTTTCTGTATATTATTACCATAACGTGAACACAGTAAAACATCCTTTGATATCAACAGAGTACTGTTTTTCCAGACAATCAAGATTTATTAGAAAAACTATGATATCTCTCTCCTGTGAAAACCCATTCTTGGGGTGCCTGGGTGGCTCAGTGTGTTGGGCATCTGCCTTAGGGTTGAATCATGATTCTGGGGTCCTGATATTGAGCTCCGCATCAGGCTCTTTGCTTAGTGGGGAGCCTGCTTCTCCCTCTCTCTCTGCCTGCTGCTCCCCCTGCTTATGTTCTCTCTCTGTCAAATAAATAAATAAAATCTTTTTTAAAAAGGAAACAAAAACAAAAAAGCCATTCCTCAGTTAACTATCCCACACCTTCATCACTACTGTTGAGTATTATGGTCACTAGATGTCGCTGCTGTCGTTTGAATAAGATTTTCTTCCTGCGTCCTCAGGCACCCCCCCCCCCAAAAGAATTCTTATGGTTTTGGGAATTGTTTTTTATTGTTATTGAGATATTGGTACGTAGATGCTATTTTATATATTAACTGATACAGATCACTTATTTCTCAGAGGAGGAGAGAAAGAACTAGAACACTGATGTAACT
Organism: Potos flavus; assembly: GCA_028534135.1. Taxonomy (NCBI): domain Eukaryota; kingdom Metazoa; phylum Chordata; class Mammalia; order Carnivora; family Procyonidae; genus Potos; species Potos flavus. Next base: position 67,017,080 of record CM052896.1, read on the forward strand.
TGCCTAACAACCCATAGGAAGAGAGTGGTAGACTTAGAGTTGTAAAACTCTGTTCTCATGTCTATACTTTATAGGCTTTTAAAGAGCAAAAATGTTCCAGGTGGGAGCCATGAAGACAATCATCTTTTTAAACTAAGACCCAATGAATAATACTACATATTAAGTTAGTTTTGTGGTATTTTCTCCCTGGTGGCCTTCTCCTTGGAAACTAGACACATATGAATCATGAAAACCCAAGATTTTCCCAGGCCAGACTTTAAAAAGTAAGATAACATGACATAAGCCATCATCTAGGTTCAGGTGATTCCTTCCTTCAGAGAGTCTCCTTCATAAAGTTATTAAAACTAGACAAACATACAAGACACACACAATCCTAGACAGAGAGCATCTCCAACCTGGCTTTCTAGCCAAGAGAAAAAGAAAACTAGCAGTTTTCTTCGGAAGACTAGAGCTAAGAAGGATACAGAGGCAGCTGTGAGAGCAATCCTGAGCAGCTTTCACAAGCTGAAGTGAGGAGGAAAAAAGAAAAGATGAAGGCAAGTTAACTGACAGAGGCAACTAAGTGCCATGGCTGAAGCTTCCATTTATTCCTGCTCCTAAGGGAAAACCAAAAATTCACAACCCCTTGGGTGGGTTGGCAGGCAAGAGATAGAGGGGGGAGCTCTCACACACTTGCTCAAGTTGTTGGACCCCCTTTTTTCAGCCCCCAGAGTGGGAGGGAGGAATGGACGTGCCCTGAAAAGAAAAGAAAAAGGAGCCGGCATCGCTACCAGCCTTGGGAAAAATCTCCACAGATGAGCATTTTTGTTGCGTTAAGTGGCCCGCATTAGCAGCCTAAACACGTAGGGGAAGGCTAACATCGCCTGTTAACATGATGCGGGAGAGCAATGACAGACCTGGCATTTGGGAGTGGAAGCACCAGTTTTACATAAAACAAAACGAAACATTTCTGAGGATTTAAGTTCTTAGGGTTTGGGTGGAGTGAGTTTTGGGGCATGCCTCATTCCATAGGGAAGGCATGTGCTGGGACGGCAGTATGAGAGGCTTGTTATGTTATATATTACACACACACACACACACACACACACACACTTATTTCAACTATCTTTAAAACAAAAATTTCTGCAGTATGGGAAAAGCTTCTTAGTCCATGGTTCTGAGGTTGCCACTAAGAGAGGAGAGGGAGAGTCATCCCCCTGACGTCTCCTTTAAACTCCAGCATGGGGACTGAGAACTGACAAGGCGGTTCTGAAACCCTGCATAAAAATAGTTACCTCCACCCTTCTCAAGTTGCTGCTTTTCTCTTCACCCATAGAGATAGGGATGGGGATAGGGACAGGAATACAGACAAGGGAAGGGATGAGGAAGGGGAAGAAGAGAGAGAAGAGGGAAGGGAAAGGTGAGAAATCAAGAAAAGAAAGGAAGAAAAAGAAGGAAGGGGGAAACTGCAGATATTAAACCCAATTGAATTCCAATTATTTATGAGGTTTTTTCCTCCCCCCAAACGAATTAAACTTGCTTGTTCCTTCCTCGCCTTTCTAGCAAACTTCCAGCTTGAACAGTGTTCCAGATTCATGAAAGGAAAACAAAACAAAACTTTGAACGGGTTGGGGGGTAGAAATGCCTGAAAGCCCGCGCGCTAATGTCAACAGTCTGCTTGCTGCTGGGATATCAACCAGTCGTGGAGCGCACGGATCATCCTCGCTACTTTTCTTTCCAGAGCCCCTTCACCCTCGCTTAGCATCTCCTTTCTCCAAGATTGGCTTCAGAAGCAGCCAGGCAAGATCTGGGAGTGAGGCTGGCTTTTTCTGTGAAAGAAGCCGATGGGATCCACCGAGACTAAAATGCGGAAAGGCCCCTAGTCCCTGCGGGCCCAGCCTCAAATTTCCCCGCACACTGTGAAAGTTTTTCAAAACTCCGCGACTCAGTGTTAAGACCTGGGGTTTCTCCTGGGTTGGTCTCCCAGGCTACAGGGGTCACCGATCCAAATCTAGTCTCCTCCTTGATGCCTTTACCTCAGTACACCAAGCAACCCATTTGGAAAATCGAAGGACCCTTTGGGCTCCAAAAACTGATTAGAGAGAGCCGGGATCTCAGATCTTCGAGTTTGGGAATGGAGGGGAGCATGGACTGACGAGAAGTCGGGAAAAGCCCCGCAGTCAGCAACTGGCCGACAGAGGAATCTGGGCTGTTTTCTCTAAGAAAGCCCTAAAAAAGCACTGGAATGTGGTGGTGTCGGCAGCAGACGTTGCTTTATGAGGCCCGAATGCAGGCTGCTCTAGACGAATTTTGGATAAAAATGGATTATCGCTTCAGACCCAAATATTCCCTGACCTGTTTCCTAACGCGCTCTGGCGCTTTGCTGGGAGAGCACCGCGCTGCCGGAGACTTGGCGCTTCTGTCAATTGCACAGAGCAATTACTAAGAAAATATTGTGACGATGTTGTAGGGCGGAAGGGGATGTGAGGGGGTGTAGGAGGGGGGAGTTAGTTTGGAGAGCGATTTGCAAAGGAATATTATGTTTGATTCCCGAGGTCACCGCGGGAAAACGGGTTGGCGTTGGGTGAGCTGCAGAGCTTGTCCTCTAGGTGGCGGACGTTGGTATCCAACAACAGTTAGGCGGGTGCTGACTCCAAACACAGGATTAAGCTCCTTGCTGGTTAAAAAAAAATAATAGTAATAATATAGAGGTGTGGGGCTGTTTTTCCCCCTTTTGGATATTTATTTATTGTAGGGAAAAGTCATTGATTTTCCTAAGCAAACTGTGTTTCTCCTTCACTTGGTGGAAAATAAAAACTGTTTGAATAAATAAGTTATTTCTGAACATTTTGTTGTCAAAGTGTTAAATGTTCCCGTCATTTTTATTCAAACACTAACATGATTACAGCCAATTATATATTCACCAGTGTTCTTTATTTTAGAGTAATTGTACTTGTCACTAATAAAACAGAGGCATAATGGATCGCTACTGTTCTGGATTTTCAAGCAATTTTGTGTAATTTGATTGAATTATACATCTTATCTGCTACTTTTTTATTTTTATATTTGGGGATCCTATTTTCTTGAAAATTGCAGCTCTATGCTTGTTTTGTTGTTTCTCCAGTAACGTACACTTCGGTAACACTGATAAATAGAAAGAGTCCTTTTGAAATGTCGAAAATCAGCTGTTTCTTTCCTCACCCCTATCCCCACCCCCTTCTCTGCACTTCAGCTTGGGGAAGACCTGAACTCTGCCTGCCAGGCAGTCTGAACCAGTGGTTGCGCTTACCCAAAAAGTCCAATGCCAAGACAAACTCCTCATTCACCCCAAAGGCGGCCGTTTCCCTGCCTGGAGTCTTTGGGGTTTTGTCTCTTTCCTGTAATGATACCATTGGGTGTCTGGAGCTTCAAACATGCCAAGACAAGCCGACCATGGGTTCAGTTCATGTGCAATACGTATCAAGGGAAAGAGTATGCACAGCACAGCCAAAGGATAAACTGTATATATTATTCCAATTACACAACCCCCAAATGTCCTACTTACCCAACAAGCACCAGCAGGAAACCCCTACCCAGCCCATAATTACAATTATCTGTCTACTCGCCTATTTCTTTTTGGTTTCATATATACCTAGAGAACAGGGATCAATAGTTTCTCCCTGCTTTTTTAAAAGACAATTTCAATAAAAAGATAATGAAAAGACACGCATCTACCCAATGTTCACAGATCTGAACAAATCAAGAAATAAACGTGACAGCAGACAGACAGGACATAGGATTTTGAGAGACCATCTCTGCAACTGAAGGAACAGAGAATGTGCAATTCTTCTCCCAATAAATCCCTTCAGTTCCTAGGACACGACTCAAAAGCCCCGCTAGGAACTGCAGCTGCGAGATTGAGCCAAAGTCTCTGACAAGTGCCTTGTGTATGACCCAATATTTATCAATAACAACAACAACAACAAAATCAAGTGAAACCAAGGCTGGGGATTTTGAACGGTTTCTAAAGCCCTGGCGTGGATACGCACGAGGGCGAAAAACATCGCCGGAGATGAGTTGGCTCCATTTGTCCGCCCTGGGGAGCAATCTTGGGGCAAAATCCACGGCTAATTGATCCCAACCAGCTACACTATCAGCTGAGAATGCTTGAGGAGACAAAGAATGAGGAGTGTGTCCTAAAGATACTCTAAGTATTTTTCAAGTAAATCGCGGTGTGTAATCAATAGCGTGTACATACATATAAATAAAGAGAATTACTTCTAATTAAGGAGAAAAATAATGTTTCATGTGTAACTCCAGACTTTAAAATCTAGTGTCTCCCATCCTTTGATTGTTTTGTGGTCGGACTTCCAATTTCCTCCAGGAAAACCTGCGGGCCCAGTTTAGTGTTCGGAGCTGAAGAGCAGACACTCAGCTCAATTAGGGGCTGTTCTCGCATCTTCTAGGCTGTTTACTCCGAGGCCAAAGGGTAGGCTGCTTGGGCAGCGATCCCAGCACAGTGTTGGATGTCGCCGGCGGCCTCGGAAGCAGGATTTGGGACAGCTCCTGAGCGAACCCTGCGCCGCTCAGCTCCTAGACAGCGCTCCGCCGCCGCCTGCCAGGCTGCTCTCCAAAGGTGCTGGGCTTTTTCAGCGTTTCCACTTCCCCGTGGCCTCTTCTATCTTATCTAACAAGTTCACGCTCCGAAGAGCAAAGGAAAGAGTGAGGGGAAAAAACAAGCAAAAAAAAAAAAAAAAAAAAAAACCCAAAAAACAAACAAACAAAAAAAACCTCTTCACCGTGGTGATTCATAGTTTACAAGCTCACGAGCCAAACTTTGCCGACCCTGCTTTACTCCTTGAACATTACTTTCTCTCCCGCATGCCTTAGGACAAACCCAGGAGGAAAGATACTAAAATTGGTAAACAAGAATCTAGGATTGTTTTTAAAATAAAAGTGACCGTCCCCCCCACCCCACCCCCACTACCTTTGTTGTAGATTCTGAAACAACGGAGGAGTCGGGGTGTTTTGTTTTCATACGCTAACGGAAACTTGTTCCTGACGTGATTCTGCGTCTAGCTTACCCTGGCCGCTCCTCTCCTCCCTGTATGCCGCTCCTTCCAAAGGGCAGGAGGGAAATAGGGATATAACTGGTCTTCCCTAGTGGGTTCAACACCCCTTACATGTAACTGAATATTCGCATTAACTTCACCTACACGTATCCTAGTCTTTTAACTCGGAGCTGTGCTTTATACAAATAACAAGCTTAAAACCATTAGCTGGTCTCTATTTTTTTTCCGCGTTCATCGTAGCACATGACCTCTTAGCCCAAAAATATTGATCTGAGTGCATGCTTCCGGCGTGATGAGCAAACACGAGATATCTCGTCTGGAAAGGTAACTATAAAGGGGGAAAATCCGGAAATGAAACCTAAAAGCAAGTCCTCTAGCTTGATTGCGCTCGGCAGACTCCGCGACAAAGGAGCTCGGGGCAGGCGCGCGCGGGCGTGCGCGGGAGGAGCGGCGGGCCCGGGACTCCGCGACACTCCTCACTGGGCACTGTCCGGCTTAAAGCCTCCCAGGGTGAGCAGGGGAGGGAGAAGATCAGGACCTTTAGGGAAACGCTGCTACAATAGATTTTCCATCGCTATTAGGAGGGGGAGGAGAGAGACCTACAGGAACCGCAGTTGGAGAGTGAGGAGGCAGGTGGGTATGAGATAGGCAGGAAGTCAAAACTGGCTCATTGGTTTGTCCATCTGGGTTTTTAGAAAGGGAGTTGATGTACTGGATTAGCAAACAATTTACTTTCTCTCATTCGACTTTTCCCCAAGAGAAGAGGGACCCTGTGATGGAGGGTTCTCAGCGTGTCTTCTGGCCTGCCCACCCCAACGCTTGCAGTTTTCTCTCTCCTCATTCTTTCACAGACCATTAGTGGGTATGAACGTTTTCTCAAATACGCTCATCACGTGTATTTTCTCAAATACACTCATCCTATACAGATCTGGGCTGTTCAGTGCTCTTCGTGTACCTTTGAGAGTTGACATCTAAAAACCTCAACTAGCACGGATCCATCTTTCCTCACGATTGGAGTTTGGGGGTCTGTTAGAAGGGTTCTTCAAAATAGAGGAGACTGGATGCACCACATTCTCCGAAGAGTGCTATAACACTTCCCAAAGTAGATTATTCAGGCTCCTATGGGAAAACAAATTGAAGCTCCAACTAATTAAGGAGAATAGTGACAGGACGGTTAGGAGCTCAGCATTTTGAGGCCTGTAAGTTCTCCTTTCAGCCTGATATATATTTATGAAGTCTTTCTTTTTCTCCCTCTTTTGGTGTCCCGCTGATGGAAAATCCATTATCTTGTGTGCTGACTTTTGCCAAGTCTCAATTCCTCCCTTTTCAGATAGACTCCAGGGCTAAAGCTAAAGACCTCCATCATTCTCGTCATTCTCCTTTACCATAACCCCTTCAACTCTTTGTCTTTCTCTTTAGCATTTCCTGACCGCTTTGAAAGAAGAGCTATGCCATTTCCTTGGGCAAGGAGAGGAGAAAAAGGACCTCTCAGAGCACCTTGCCCAAAAAGCGTGAGATCGCACCTCCCAATTGGACCAAGTCAAGACATGGAACAGGCTTGCCCTCACACTATCAGAGACTCAACTCCTTCCGAAAATTGTCTACGCCACCCCCAAGGTCTTGAGGGGGCTGGCAAATAATGGGAAACAAGTAAAGGGTGGTGGGCATTTTATATTTACAAAAAAACGTGTAGAGTATTTGACTGAAAGGCCCCGAGAGACTTTTTAAAAGTCCTTGGCCCTGGGGTGATATTTCATTGTCCATCTCTCTGTGCCTGGCTCTCCAATGGGAAGAAGCTACTCCCGAGTTTATTTCATTGCAGATCTCCTGCGGTTTCTTTGGATGAGCACGTACTTGCCTTCAGAGAGCTTGGAATCTCTGACAGCATCTCAGAAACCTGCCTGGGGAGTCCCAGGGGTCTCTATCCAGGCCTCCTTCTTTCTTCACCTTGGACTTTCTCGCTTCAGAAGCTTCCATAGCTTATACCAGTTAAACATTTCGATTCTCAAATACGAGGCTCTCCTATAGTTTTTTTTTTTTTTTTTTCTCGAGGTTCTCAAGCAAAATTGCCGGTGCCACAATGTTATGATGGAAGGATGCTGAAATGACAGGCCTAGTAGACGCTTGTCTTAATCATCGGCTTCTTAATTTAGTTTTAGTGCGGTGTGTGTGTCTGTGTGTGTGTGTCTGTGCCTGTGCGCGCGCACACACACACGCTCGCACACATGTGCGCGCCCCCGGGGATATTGGGGGGTGCGTGCGTGCCGAGAACAGCCGCTTGACAACCTGCAGCTCCCTAATGAGTGACGAGGCAGGGCTGCTGAAGAAAAGTAACACTTCCCTGGTGTGAAGACCTCTTACTGAGAAGTTTAGTTCACTACTGTTCTCGCAAACCTAATCGTATAACCTGTAACCAAAACCCACAGAACAAGGATACAACACGCTAAAGAGTAACTTATAATCACTAAATGTTAGCACCATTACCTGCTGTTAGGAAGGGATTGCAGACCTCTCTCTTCAGTCTCTGGAAATACCTGGATGCCTCTGCATGAGTTCCACTTGTTCCCAAACGTCACAGGGTCAGGGACCCCCTTCGCATCTGCAGGAAGAGAGCTTTAGCCAGAGCTTGGTGCCACTCCAAGGACACTCTGTCCAGGGAGCTGAAAGCAAAGTGGATTTTAGGTTAAAAATGGCCCTCCCTCCTTTAACCAGCAGGTAACAAGGGAAAAAAGAAGTGAAAACTGACAGAAAGCAGGAAAAAGGCCTTAAGGGAGACTTAATGTAACACTGCCAAATGAAAAAAACTAAATGTGCTGCTTCCTACTCAGAAGCAATAGGCTGTGGAGCCTTGGTTATTAATTAAAACTAGAGATGAAACAATCTAATTCATTTACCAAGCAATTCTTCTGGTGGAACTTCTCACTCTTTACAAGGCTGTCTTCTTTTGGGGGGAGGTGGTGGGGTAGGACAGCAGAAAGAGAGGGAGAGATGTTTACCACTTTATATACCAGAAAATTACATTTGCTCTGACTTATGCTTTCATTCATTAACACTGTACATTTATAGATGTTCATGTGTGAGAGATCAAGATTAAGCTGATGATGGGAAACTAGTAGAATGATACAGAATTTGTTTTAGATCTGAGACCACTGGACGCCCTCTGTCTTCTGAGAGTAATCATAGGGACTGAGTGAGGTAGAAATAGAGTTGGGGCTTCATGTGTTTAGGACAGAAGCCCGAGGTGGACGTGGGCAGTCCTTCAAATCCAATTTGCACCCAAATTGACCGGTAGGCTTTACAAAGCTCCATCCAGGGACTTTCAACTTGCACAATGCTCTGCCCAAGTACCCCCTCCCCCTCCATTACATCTAGTAGCAGCTCTAAAAAGAAGCCATTGCTGAGACAAATGTGGGCTGCTGAGTAAATAGTGCATGTTTTGTTGAACAAGCCTACCCTCACACCTATATATATAGTACTCTATCTCACCATACAGTCCATTAAAATTATTAAAATGATAATAAAAAGATTTCTCCTAGATTGTAAATGACCTCTGTTATTAGGGAGAATAGATCTTTAGAGTGATTATATTAAAGTATAGTCTATTTATTCCTACAAAAATATCCTATTCTGAGACTTGTATCCATGCAATCCTTAAAATAATGTAACACATTCTTAATTTGCATGCAAAATATTTTCCCAGTCAATATAAGCTCCTGGCACATCAAACAAGATTATTACAGCTCTCATTAGCAGACCCCAGTTTTTGCTTTTTGAAAGTAAACAAAAGAAAAACTTATTTTCACCTGCTAAAATTTCATGCAAGATTACTAAACAATGCACACTCAGCTTTGACCTAAGAAGCACCTTTAAAACATTAAAAATTCATCAGTCAGTGCTGGTGTTGTATTCAAGGAATGCTCCTCCAGTTTGCTGCTGAGCTCAGATTTGAATAAAATGTCCAATGTTAACAAACAATACCCACGTTTGGCACTTTGTGTATTAAATTGATCAAACAGATTTTAGGAGGCACAATGCACAATTTGTACAGACCTGATTGAGTTAATATAATATCAGCAAATTTTACATCGAAATGATTCTGTTTCTTTTCTTTGTGTTTAAAACCAGCACAGATTACAAATTTTAATGATCTGAAAATGTTTGGTATACAAAATCATGCTTATTTCAGTATTAGCAAAAACACAAGAAATTTTTCAACACAAACACCCAGCTGTGTCTATTTTAAAAGCAGTTCAATGACAGCTTGCACTTATGAGCATGCAATCAGCTAATTTCGCTTTTTTTTCTTCTGTGTTAATCAACACTTTCCTTCCTGCATATCAGAGTACAAATAGTATAGTTACTCCACATCAGTAAATGTTTACGTAACCTGTCCTTTCCCAAGAATCCGGTTACACCGAATCATTTCACGCTAGACCGACTACGAAAACGTACCGGGCCGTCCACCTCAGAGGGAGCCCTTGTGTGCCATTATAAGTGGTGATGAGAAGGGGGGTTGTGGGGGGAGAAATGGGGAGGAGTAGGTGGAGGAATGGAGTGAGGGAGAGGAATAGACTGAGGAGAAGGGGGGTAGCGAGTGGGGAGGAGGGAGGAAGAAGGGAGGAGGGAGGAAAGTGAGTTGAGGAAAAGTAGGAATAACAGGCCTGAGGAGGGGAAAAGAGTGAAAGGAGGAAAGTAAGCAGAAAGAGGAGGAAGGCTCACAGATCTCTCCAACGAGTCCCCAAAGCCCATTAGCTCACCCAGCTCTGTAAGAAATTGGACCTTAGAAGTCAGTGTTTGGGGCCATGTCACTATCAACGTTGATAGTTGGGACCCTTGAACTTTCCCACATGTAAATATAACTTAAGTAAGGTAATATGTAGAAATGGGAGGGGGAATACATACATACATACAGTGGAAGGATAGATGAAGTTAGTCCAATAGTCAAAGTTTCCTTATGGTATTCCTAATAGAGATTTTAAAAATCACTAGCTATTTGTAATTGTCTGTTATTCTCTTCAATTTATTCTCTCTTTCTCTTCCTCAGGATTTCAAGGTAGGGAGTGGGGTGGGGAGAGTGCGATAACTCCATGTTAGCCTGAGTATTCTTGTATTCATCAATTGCATTCTTTATATTAGAATTGAACTTTAACATCACACATAGGCATCGCTTTTTCTTCCTTCCTTTTCCTAAAAACTAAATCTGCCACACAATTTAATTGATAGTTTATCAAAGTGAGTAAATGTTTACATTTTATGATTATTTTACAGAGGAGGGGGAAAGTGCCTTTCGTTTATTCTTCTCCTCCACCTCCCTCTTCTCTAGGGCTACATCCTCCGTAAAATGTGGTATGTTTCGTACCCATGTGGGATGAAACAGCCTTTGATCAGTGTGCTCCGCACCAAATTCCAATCCCTGGGAAATGCTGGGCCTTAGCCCTGCCCCTGGCCACGGGATCCTTTTAAAGCCCCCGAATCACAATCTCCCCACTCACTTCAGCCCTCAACGGAACCTTCCCAGTTCTAAAGCCCAAGAAGCTGGGATTGTGGGACCCACGTACCCAAGGCTTCTAGTTGCCTTCCATCTGCATTCAGGGTGGGAAAGGGCTGGCTTCAGCATGCGGTTATTTCAGCATTAAAGCCCGCACAAATCAAAAGCATTTAAGAAACGGAAAGAAAAAAGAAAAGAGGGAGTGAAAACAGGAAGGCTTAAAAAAAAAAAAAAAGGAAAGAAATAGCCGCCCACCCTTATTTTCCCTCCAATGTCAACAAGCAAAATGAAACATTTCCAGGGTGATCGCTCGCGGCTACTCGCTTCCAATTCGGATTAGAAGCTGAGGAGACGCTCGAGCGGCGAAGAGAAAACGACACCGAAGTCACCCAGCGTGTGAGCGACGGTCTGGAGCAGGAGAGAAGGGGAAGGAAGAGACACATATACATAGCATGTGTTACCTGGTTTATTTCGAGATTGTTTGGTATTGTTTTCTCTCTGAGCACCCCTCATTTCGGAAGGCTATCATAGGCGCCCACCACTGAGCCGCCCCCGCCCGCCGCCGCAGCGCCGGGACCCGAGGCCCGGCTTCCCCGCGGCGCCCGAGCTCCGAGCTCGCCGCCGCCCGGCCGCAGGAACTGAGTAAGTAACCCCTGTTTGGCCCCGCGCTCGCCAGCCCACTTCCTCCTCCTCATCCCCTTCGTTTCCAAACCCCATCCAGACCCTCCTCCCCCAAGGTGCAGGACATCCCCCCCCTCCCCACACCAGGGGTGGGCCTTCCCTCCCCAACCCTCCAAAGCCTCGCTGGAGTGTTACCTACAAGGGGCACAATTTTCCTACGGGCTCAGAAATGCCGACCCGGGCCTGCAGGGCCGACTCGGGAAAGTAGCGCCTCGCCTCTTCCTCCTCCATTTCCTGCCCTGTCCTTGCATCCTCTCCCTGCACTCCCACTCTTCGCTCCACCACCGCTGCCGCCGCCGCCCCCGCTTTTAAAAATAAAATTGAATACAAACTTTAATCAATAACGACGAATATTGACGCTCAAAAGAAAATGACCCAATACAGTGAGAAGGCAGCCGGAAATGTGAGATATTTGCCCTAAGAGGGGGATTTCGGTTGGGCAGACCCTCAGGGTGGAGGGGGTGGAGGGGGCGCAGAGAAGGGCCGCGGCGCAGCGTGCTCCTGGCGGCGTATCCCTGCGCCGCTCCGCGCGGCCTCGAGGCCCAGGCCCGCGGTGAGGGGGAGGCGAGCGCCGAGGGGGCGGGAGCCAGCGGGCGGGGCGGGGGTGGGTGGGCCCAGATCCGCCGATTGGTCGACGGGAGGAGAGACGCTCCCGCACGCCGCCGGCTCTGATTGGCCCAGCGGTAGGAAAGGTTAAACCAAAAATTTTTTTACAGCCCTAGTGTGCGCCTGTAGCTCGGAAAATTAATTGTGGCTATAGCCGCCTCGATCGCTGTCTCCCCAGCCTCGCCGCGGCCGCTCCGGGACGCGCCCGCCCGCCGCCCGGCTCTCCCCCCCTTTGGGCTGCTGCTGCTGCTGCTGTGACTGCTGCTGCGAGAGGAGGAGGAGGAGGAGGAAGCAGCAGAAGGGGGGGGGAGCGGGGGGTGGGGGGGAGACCAAGAAGTAGAGTTGGGAGCGAGGGAGCTTCACCCCCGGGGCGGTGGTTGTTTCTTTTTTCTCTTTCTTTTTTTCTTTTCCTTTTTTTTTTTTTTTCTTCTAATTCCTGAGGGGTGGTTGCTGCTTTTGCTACATGACTTGCCAGCGCCGGAGCCTGCGGTCCAACTGCGCTGCTGCCGGAGCGCTCAGTGCCACCGCCGCCGCCCGCGCCGCCCGCGCCCCGCTCGGCACCCACCGGTCGCCGCCGCCCGCCGCGCCGCTGTCCCGCTCCCGCGCCGCCGCCGCCGCCGTTTCCCCCCCGACGACTGGGTGATGCTGGACATGGGAGATAGGAAAGAGGTGAAAATGATCCCCAAGTCCTCGTTCAGCATCAACAGCCTGGTGCCAGAGGCGGTCCAGAACGACAACCACCACGCGAGCCACGGCCACCACAACAGCCACCACCCCCAGCACCACCACCACCACCACCATCACCACCACCACCCGCCGCCGCCCGCCCCGCAACCGCCACCGCCACCGCAGCAGCAGCCGCCGCCGCCGCCGCCGCCGCCCCAGGCACCGCAGCCCCCCCAGGCGCGGGGCGCCCCGGCAGCCGACGACGACAAGGGCCCCCAGCAGCTGCTGCTGCCGCCGCCGCCGCCGCCGCCGCCACCGGCCGCCGCCCTGGACGGGGCCAAAGCGGACGGGCTGGGCGGCAAGGGCGAGCCGGGCGGCGGGCCCGGGGAGCTGGCGCCCGTCGGGCCGGACGAGAAAGAGAAGGGCGCCGGCGCCGGGGGGGAGGAGAAGAAGGGGGCGGGCGAGGGCGGCAAGGACGGGGAGGGGGGCAAGGAGGGCGAGAAGAAGAACGGCAAGTACGAGAAGCCGCCGTTCAGCTACAATGCACTCATCATGATGGCCATCCGGCAGAGCCCGGAGAAGCGGCTCACGCTCAACGGCATCTACGAGTTCATCATGAAGAACTTCCCCTACTACCGCGAGAACAAGCAGGGCTGGCAGAACTCCATCCGCCACAACCTGTCCCTCAACAAGTGCTTCGTGAAGGTGCCCCGCCACTACGACGACCCGGGCAAGGGCAACTACTGGATGCTGGACCCGTCGAGCGACGACGTGTTCATCGGCGGCACCACGGGCAAGCTGCGGCGCCGCTCGACCACGTCGCGGGCCAAGCTGGCCTTCAAGCGCGGGGCGCGCCTCACCTCCACCGGCCTCACCTTCATGGACCGCGCCGGCTCCCTCTACTGGCCCATGTCGCCCTTCCTGTCCCTGCACCACCCCCGCGCCAGCAGCACTTTGAGTTACAACGGCACCACGTCGGCCTACCCCAGCCACCCCATGCCCTACAGCTCCGTGTTGACTCAGAACTCGCTGGGCAACAACCACTCCTTCTCCACGGCCAACGGCCTGAGCGTGGACCGGCTGGTCAACGGGGAGATCCCGTACGCCACGCACCACCTCACGGCCGCGGCGCTCGCTGCCTCGGTGCCCTGCGGCCTGTCGGTGCCCTGCTCCGGGACCTACTCACTCAACCCTTGCTCGGTCAACCTGCTTGCGGGCCAGACCAGTTACTTTTTCCCCCACGTCCCGCACCCGTCAATGACTTCGCAGAGCAGCACGTCCATGAGCGCCCGGGCCGCGTCCTCCTCTACGTCTCCACAGGCCCCCTCGACCCTGCCCTGTGAGTCTTTAAGACCCTCTTTGCCAAGTTTCACGACGGGACTGTCCGGGGGACTGTCTGATTATTTCACACATCAAAATCAGGGGTCTTCTTCCAACCCTTTAATACATTAACATCCCTGGGACCAGACTGTAAGTGAACGTTTTACACACATTTGCATTGTAAATGATAATTAAAAAATAAGTCCAGGTATTTTTTATTAAGCCCCCCTCCCATTTCTGTACGTTCGTTCAGTCTTTAGGATTGTTTATTATTCTAACAAGGTGTGGAGTGTCAGCGAGGTGCAATGTGGGGAGAATACACTGTAGAATATAAGGTTTGGAAGTCAAAATTATAGTAGAATGTGTATCTAAATAGTGACTGCTTTGCCATTTCATTCAAACCTGATAAGTCTATCTCTAAGAGCCGCCAGATTTCCATGTGTGCAGTATTATAAGTTATCATGGATCTTTATGGTGGATGCAGACCTTGAGAACAACCTAAATTATGGGGAGAGTTTTAAAATGTTAAACTGTAATTTGTATTTAAGAAGCATTCGTAGTAAAGGTGCCCAAGAAATTATTTTGGCCATTTATTGTTTTGTCCTTTTCTTTAAAAAACTGTTTTTTTTTCTTTTGTTTACTTTTAGACCAAAGATTGGGTTCTAAAATGCACTTGGTATGCTAAGTATTAAAAAACAAAAAAACAAAAAAAAAAAAAAGGAAAGTTGTTTCAGTTGGCAGCACTGCCCATTCAAATGAATCGGAAGGGGACAAAATTAATGATTGCCTTCAGTTTGTGTTGTGTATATTTTGATGTATGTGGTCACTAACAGGTCACTTTTATTTTTTCTAAATGTAGTGAAATGTTAATACCTATTGTACTTATAGGTAAACCTTGCAAATATGTAACCTGTGTTGCGCAAATGCCGCATAAATTTGAGTGATTGTTAATGTTGTCTTAAAATTTCTTGATTGTGATACTGTGGTCATATGCCCGTGTTTGTCACTTACAAAAATGTTTACTATGAACACACAGAAATAAAAAATAGGCTAAATTCATATATATCTTGATACTTTTGTCTCTTTTATTAAATAGAGCTAATTTTTAAAAGACCATTAAAGTTCTAGGGAATTCAAAGGCTTTTTCAGCCAACTAAAATTTAACTGCTCCTTTCATTTGAATTGAGACTTTAAAAATTAAAATAGTATTTTTTTTTCCATTGTGGAATCAAATTTTACAAGGAGCAGGCTATTTAATAAACACTAGCTTTAAAGAAAGTATAGGCTTTTCAGCTGATATCTTCAAGTGTCTGTAGATATACAGCAAAAAAATGATATTTTATGTGCATAGCTATTTACCTTGTGTTTATTTTCAAATCAGTTGATAGAATGCTTACTTTTTATATATTTTGTTTCAGGTATCTTGTTTATAGCATTTGGCAAATTATAAATAAATATATGTATATGGTTAGATAGAAGTGAATATAATGCACACATATGTAATATATATATAGACACACAGAGCCCTTCAGTTCAGGTACAATTTGCGCTATGAATGCTGCAAATATTTTTGTTTAAATATTTGTATTTATACTTTCTAAGTCAGCATTTATTTTTGTGGCTGTTTACCCACAATGAAAGAGTTCTAATAAAGATGTGCTGAAGTTGCAATATAGATTTGCTGAAGTGATCACCTGTTGTAATGACTTTCAGATCAATGTTTATATTTTATTTTTAATTATAACAACTTAAAATTCTAGATGTTCAGAAGAAGTAAAATGCCTCTCTCTCCTTTTCTTTCATTTTTACAACATAGAGGTATTTATTTGATTCCCTTTTAAATGTCTGTATAATTTAATTTAGAGATTTGTTCCTTTTGCTTACAGTCATAATTTTGTTTTAACTTACAGTATTCATATGCATGCATATATATGCATATATATCAATCCGAAACAAAATGAAAACATTTTTTGAATTGTTTCAGCATCCCAATTGCTATGGCTCCAGAAAATAATTAGAAAACCTAAGTAAAAGGTTTAGTAACTAATTGGATCCTGTGGAGAGTCTATGGAGGACAAGTTGTTCATTTGTTACAATTGTATAGTCTGAAATGTGTTCTGCAGTAATGCAATAAGCTGGCTACTTCTTACAATGGGCCCAATGAAAAATAATCTGTCCCCAAGATGTTATCGGCAAACACAGAGTTGCTCAGGAAAAAAAAGAAAAAGAAAAAGAAAAAAAGCTTAGGAGAAGCAAGCTGACTCAAATAGATTGAAAGAGAAATGCAGAATAGTTAATATTGGGACATAGGGATGGGTGGGTTGTGGAAGGGAGAGACAGAGGAAGAGAGAGACAGAAGAAAGGGAACGAGGATCTGGTGGGGGGGAGCATCTCCCACTACTAAAAAGAAAGAAAGAAAAGAAAAGAGAAAAGAGAAAGAAAAAGGAAGGAAGGAAGAAAGAAAAAGACAGAGCGTGCTATCTAAGAAAGATAAAGTCCAAGAAAATTAAAAGAGCTGGAACCAAATATACACAAATGGGAAATAGACTAAAATAGACCAAGACAGCTAGTTTAATTATCTCCTTTAAGCAGACTGGACATGATTTTATTTTCTTAGTAAGAGAGCAGTTTCACCAGAGGTCCAACTTTCTTGAAATGTAACAGTTCTTCAGAATGAAGCATGAAAGAATATTCCACAAATAAATTGTTTTAGAAGCTAAATTTATGACTGATATTAAAAATAGTAATAGAGTCCAAGTGAATGAGGTTAGGCAAGGGAAATCCCCATTACATATTTGTGAACCAAAACAGCTCAAAGAAAAGCATGTGTTTAGACTGAAAAAGGTGATGATGTATTGTTTGCTTTTATCATGGGTTTTTTTTTGTGGAATGAGAATGTATTGGCACAGAAGAAATAGTCTTTTGCCTATCAAAAGTTAAAAAGAAAGTTGAACTCTTGTATTGTGGTAAAAGAGACATAGAGAAGAAAGAGTTCCTCCATGAGTTTTTTTTTTTTTTTTTCTGGCCATATTAAATAAGTATACTTATTTGTGATAAATGTTTATTTGCATGATTTGAGAAATCGAATTTCAATGACAAACTTCATACTTTGAGGTCAAGCTTATAATTGACTTCTTTGAACTTTTAGGACCTAAGAACTGGAGTGGAAGTTCCATTTGGTTACATCTCCAAGTTACATATATAATGGATGTGACTAGAAGTAAGAATAGCTTGTTGAGTACGCATACAAGATAGGGAGGAGGATATACAGAGAGAGAAATTTGTGAAGGCCTCCTGAAGCCCAATATGAACATTTCATTTATCTCAATCTGTCTCATCATCTCTCAAGTTATCTTTTTCAAAGGCATACAATGTTCTAGCATGGCATTTAGTAGATTTTTTTTTTTGCAACAAATTGGTTGTAATGTGTTGATATTTGTTATCACCAACTTTTGCCAGTTAAAATTAGCTTATGCCAGAAAAACACTTCAAAATTTTTAGAAGCTTTTTTTCTTTCATACTTATAATTATTTTTAATGAGAGGAAGTTTGCTCTTTTTGAGATTTTGGAACTGAAAATGATCACAGCTTAAAACTTGAAATATCGAACTACAGTTTATCTCCAGGTTAAAGTATTTTACTTGAATGTGTCTGATATAAAGTTAGTACAGATTATTGATATATAAAACATTGAGAAAATCATTTAAACTAGAACAGTGAAAGAATTCTTCCAAATACGTTTCTCCAACTTGTTACAAAATTGGAAGTCAAGTGAACATGAAGTCCAGAACTAACAAGATTCAATACAAGTATCTTTATGGCAATGGAAGATTTCCTGTGGTTTATATGACTTGCATAAAATCAAGTGTAGAGAGACCAAAAAAATGAGTCTTGTAGAGTATTGATATAATTGTATATATTTAAGCTGGTGGATATTTCACCCAAATAGGTGGATAAATTGAATATATTTAGAGCTCTCTATATATAAATGTGGTTTTTAAAAAGTGTTTCCTACAACATTGTTGAGGAATTTGCTTGTGTTAAAATAATTTTGCTTTTGAGAAATTAATTTGATAAATATCTAAAGTGGCTAGTTGTCTTTGGAACTAAATGCCTGCTGGAGAAATAGGCTAACAAAGGGTGAAGGTGAAGATCATTAGAGGTTTTAGAGCTGGCTGAGAAGGGTTGCTGGGGTTGTATAACTGTGCCTAGAGGGCGGGGTTCCTGTACATTCCTACTTCACCAGATAACCTGCCCCCAACACCACTCCAGCTTCTGCCAGACAGATGGAACTCTCCAACGTGAAAATCTGCGCAGCCATTCCTACAAGCGGGGTAGGTGAAATTTGAATTAAAATTCTCCCCTCTCCCTCCCCCCAACTTGAAGCCAATTGAGGCCAGATCCTGGAGATATGGAAAGAATAGGGGTCATCTAGATTTTCCTTTTGCGAGTACACACGTCTGCATTCTTCCTAAGAACTACCTACCTGTGAGAGTTCAAAGGGGCTTTCATTCTCGATTTTCTTTTGCGTGTTTTTCTTTTGCGTGTTCTTCTTTTGCGTGTTCTTATCCCAGTCATCCCCCTTTCCCTACCCTCCCTCTAGGGCCTCCCCTCCCCCAACCACCAGCAGTTAAAATAATCCACCTCTTAGGTTTTGGCCCCCAAACCGACCCTTTCCCCACTCTAGCGGTCAGTTCGCCTGGACCGTGTCCTGAGGATGTAGGCCAAAGTGGCCCTGGGGAATATATGATGTAGTGTTGTGTTTGAGTCTCTTTTCTCCCTTCCGATTTCTATCTGTTTTTTTCCTTCACCCAAGACTCTGCCTGGTGTTGGCCGAAGGATGCCGAAGAAAAAGATTTAAGGACTGGGACACTCTTACCCCAAGATTGGTAAGTGCAAGTGCTTTTCGGAGGGAGGAGAGCTATGCCAGATTGCTTTTTACTAAGGCTTGAACCGCGTCTTTGAGGTCCGGGGCTAAAGTGCTCCTCTTTTTTTGGAAAAATTTCCTTAGCGGGCGCACTATCGACAGAAGTAGCTGAGAGAATGCATGATTTTTCCACGTCGGCAGAAAGTCACCGTGGATCCCTAAGTAAAGAGGATGAAGACATGGCAAAGAGGAATGAAGAGAAAACGAGTCGAATTTATGCGTAGGAGGGGTAGTGGGAGACCGAAATAGGTCCCAAAGTGCGAGTAATTCAATTGGTGGAAATAAGATTTCTGAGTCTTGCCACAGCTTCCAGAATACCCTAACGGACCTTTCTTAACGTTCAAACTCTTAGGCATTTGTTCTCCCTATTTGAGACAAAGCTCTTTGCTCCAGAGCCAAGGACTTGTCTAATTCTGAAGTTCTTTTTTCTTTTCTTCTCCTTCTCTCCCCCCTCTTTTTTTTTTTTTTTTTTTTTTTTTGAGTACGCCCCTCCTCCCCCTATTTTCACACTAACTTTGCCAACCTCTCCCAGATCTGGCCCGCCGCCCCCAGCTCCTTGGCCTGGGTCAGGCGAGGGTCCCCGCGGGATTTAGCGGAACAGCTCCAGGTACAGTGCGGCGGGACCGGGGTGGGAGGCTACTCCTCCGCCTGTTCGGAAGACTCGGGAAAAGCGCACCGTTCTGGGCTTGACTTTGTCCCTGATGGGAATATCCCAGTTGCCGGCTTTGGGAATCTCAGGCAAATAATTGATTCTTAATGCACACTTAGGAGACGCAGTGTAAGCTCGAGAGCCTGGCTGTCCCGAGGGTGCCTGGGGGCGCGCCAGACACAGGTTAGTTTCACCCGAAGCGAATTTGGGGCCCTCGCCGCGATTTCCTATTAGCCTTCCCGGCGCCTCAGGGACTCCTGGGTGAAGCTGAAGAAGGGCACGGTGGCGCAGCAGGGACCCAGCGGCGTTGTTTTCTCGGCCTTTGGAATCAAGTAGAAAAGTGATTTGGGCTGCGGAGTCGGGGCGGCGCTGGCGGCGGGTAGCGGAGTAGGAGAGGCGCTTCGGGAAGTGGCGGCCGAGATTCCCGCGGACTCCAAGCCCGACGCTGAGCAGGGAGCAACAAGGTGAGGGCGCTCTTGCCCAGGACAAGGAGAGCTTTGCGTTTGGTAGCTCACACTGCCTGATGCCAGGAAAATTGACTCCACAGCCTTGGCTGGCGCGCTTCCCCACCTTTTTTTCTTCTTCTTCTTGTTCCCCCTCCTTTCCACCCTGAAAGTTGTTTCTTTTTGTTTACCTGGTGCGGTTTCAGATCTCAGCACTTACCTGCTAGTTGATAAAACCGTTTTCTCTGTAATAGACATCTTTTTCTCTTTTCCACTCCCTATTCCTGTTCTATTTCGCTTTCTACCCCATTTTCCCTTCTGTCCAAGCCTGTGGTCCAAGGTGAAGGGTTCTTAAAGGAAAAGAGCTGGCCTTGGGATAAGAGTTACCTTAACACTAAGGGTTGGAGAAAGGGTGGCCGGGGTTTGGGTGGGCAGAGAGCATCCCGCGGATGCGGGAGATTCTCTGGCGGTGCTTCAGCCTTGTAAAGAGGACGGGAAGAAAAGGACAGTCAGAATAGAGCTTGTCCACTTCCGACTGTCCCCCCATTTCCCCATAAGACCCAATTTCGATCCTTTAACTCCATCCTCCCCTGGCCCTCTATCAAAACTTGAGGTAGCTGAAATCTCGAAATCGTTGTTATCAGAAAAGCCATTTAAAATAATATCAAATAATTCTCAAAATTATGTCTGTGGGGTGAAAGGGGAGATAAAACGCCCCATGTCCTTTTGGCAGTCTGTTGCTTAACCCGTATGATCCTCTCCCCTGGTCTTTGGCCTTGCGGAAAAGCTGCACGGGAGGAAAGCACATTGCACGTTGCGAGATTTGAGGATTCGTGTCTGAATGAAACAAAGTGTTCCGTTGCCAGACATGTTTGGTTATTCATTTTCGCCTTAGGTTGACTTTTCCTACAGGGCTATCACTCCCTGAATTGGGTTGTCTTCTTCAGTTTTACTACCCCCCCTTTCAGCTCCCCTTAGTGTCTCATTCTTTGAATCAGAGCACGTTTAAGGTGCAAACGTATCTTACTCCGCGTCTGTAAGGCAGACGTTGTTGATGCCGTGGATTGGGCAGAAAAACCAAAAACTGTAGTGGAGTTAGGGAGAGTTGTTTCTGGGTTCTCTCATTTTCTCACTGCTCTGAAATGTAATGACCTGATCATTGTTGTTTGAAGTTAAATTATCTGTTAAATTAACCCTAAACAATAACTGATGATATTTTCCATTTGGGTCTGGTTGCCCCTGGATGGGAAGGAGAGGAGTTAGAGAATGCTTGGTCACATAGTAATATAATCAAAACCCACATTTAGGTGCTATTATGTAAGAAAGATCACTTTCAAAGAAGCTGAATTTCATAGCTAAGAAATTCTTTTAAAGGCCTGTGCTCCAGAAGGACTATAGTAATTCAAGGATGAATGTAAATAAGCATCTTTGTTGATTAAGAGAAAAATATGAACACTGCATTTTCATTAATCTTCAGAACCTAAATACTCAAAATCATCATACACTGGATTTTGCTAATCTAAATTAATTCTGCCCTCCAAGGATAAATAATCTCAAAAAGGAAATTTATGTTAAGCAAAATCTGAACCATTCTAGATATGAATTTCTAGAAATCCAAGGTATATTTATTTCTTTCAGTCAGACACTGTTTTGCAATCATTGTATGAAACAATTTTGGAATAACGCAGATGCTTTTTCCCCCTTTCTTGTTTCAGATTGCTTGTATATGCAGGCATAGGTGTGAGAGCTTCAGGGTACATTGAAGAAATTAAATTTTTCTTATTTGCTTTAACAAAAGGACCAAAGAATCTTTAAACCCAAAGTGTCATAGTAGTTGGGAAAAAATCTTTAAAAATAGTAAGCACTATTGTGTGTTTTTCCTATTAAAATGTGCTGAATAATTAGATGCTATGATAAAGGTTGAAAAGTTCAGAACAAGGAAAAGGAGGGGATTTTATTATTTGATACTTTTATAATTTTTATAATTAATAATGTTTTAAAATTTGACAAAGCTTTCTTAGAAAAAGTGCAATACTCCTACCCCTTCAGAAATACTCTAGATGGAATAAAGTAGGATCAAATAAAACTGGCAGCAAGCAGGGTTTGTTGATTTATTCATTTATTTCCCCAGTAGTAGTAGTAGTAGAGCTGAAAATTTTACTTTTAATTATACATTGCAAGCTCTGATTGCAGGTTGGAAGACTAAAATCGATCATTCCTACATCGATAGTGTTGTCTATTACTGCATTGATTTGTGTTTATTTATGCAGAGACTTTCAGTTATTTACTTACATATTTCAGCATCTGCCTCTTGATTATTATTGCAGGTTGGTTTTAATGAAAGAGCTTGTACAGGAAACACATTTGACAGATCAATTTTAAGTAAACTTGATAGTGAATTATAGCAACCCAAAGAGTTTATAAAATTACTTATCGTAGTTGCTTTTTAGCAATTAGAAACCTGTTTCTGATTAAAACCTCATGCTACTTGAAAACTTCCATTCTTCTCTTCACATATTGTATGGATGTTTCAATAAGATAGAAAAATAGATGATTTTATTATGTCAGATATGATAGAGTGAAACCAATGAGTGAACCTTGTCTTTTTCGGTGGGCATGACTAGATTTTTCTCATAATAAGCTGGCCGCTGGGTTTACTAAGGATGTAGATGAAAAATCAAAGGGCTGCGGGATTTGAATATAGAAATGGTATTGTTAACTTTAAGTTATTGGGGGTTTACTCATGCTTCACTGGATATTTCAGAATTCTTCAGTATATATTAAGTGCATATATACACTCATCTGTTCTATTATTTAGTGTATATCTACAATTACACCTTAGGAAGATAGGCATTTCTCTTGAACTAATAGCTCACATGCGAATCTTATATACAGAGGCTCATTTGAGGAAATACAACAGCTAAAGACCACGGGGTGTGTCTTTTATAGGTACAGGCAATAGTGGGACATAGAGATTCATTCGTGTTTGTGCTTATTATCATCACAAAATGTTGAAAGATGACTTGGAAATTGAAAAAAAAAAGTGGTCTAATTTATCGAGGGCTATTTACTCCTCGTTTTATAGGATTTTGCTTGCAGTTTGGAAGATGAGTCTTTCTTTCCTAGTAATTTGGAAGACATCTACCAAATATAGTTAAGTCATATTCTTCATCTCTTGCACTCCCTACTCCTGCCACCCCCTCCAGTATTTGAGAGAAATATAGAAAGGAAAAGTAACCGAATTCTTTCTTGAGAACGAAAGGGCCTTGGGAGATGGAAAGGGAATTAATCTCTTCACCCTAGCGAGTTTTCCTGAAACTACTTATCCTCAGCTTCCGCAACGTGAGAGGTGGAGCCTCACAGTCCGGCAGCTGCTGGCAGAAGGTGGGCGAGCCCCGGGACCTCAAGCTTTGCAGAAGGTTGAAAGGAGGAGTGGAGGGAGAGATTTGAGTTTGTTTATTTGGTTTATTTTATTTTTCTATCCTGTGCCAAGCCCTTGAAGTTAACACAGCGACATAGCCTTTTAAGACCAAGCACTCTTGGCATTCTTTCGAGATTGAGATTCCAGAGCATTGGATGAACAGGACTTATAGCTAAGGCGTGCTCACCCACCCCTCCCTCCGTCTTTTTACGCACGCACCAGCTCGTCCTCACGTGCACGGGGTAGTGGACAGTGTTGACTTGAATTGCTCTCGCTTGCTCCAAGCCTTTCCTGTGAATGAACCCGAAAACACTCGACAGGTCGTGAATAATCGTTTTAATGAGTGTGCAAAGCGTGCGACGGAGTGCACCGAGCTGTCGGGTTAAACAAACAACTTGTACCCTGACCAAATCCGATTGTTAAAGTGCAAAGTGATGTCAGTACCATTTCCATTGCCCTTCGGAAACCACAGATCTGACACGCGGGAGTCCAATTTTCCCCATTAAAGAAAAATAACAATATTTTCCAACCGTGTATGTGATCTTCTTTAATATTAATCTGAGCCAAAGGAAACCTCATTTGAGAGTCAGAGAAGTAGCCATGTCACTGTTTCAAAAACAAAGCAAAAGGGAAAACGAGGAAGAAATCAGAACAAAAATAGTCTCAGAGAGGATTTCTTTTTGATAGCTCACATGTCATTTCTGATCGATACTGTAAAAATCTTACATATATATAAAATTTTACAGCTCACCACAAGCAAATGTCAAGTTAAGTGTATCTAACCAACTGGGATTGGTAATTTGCTTCTGTACTAAGACTGAATCTCTATACCTGTAAAAACTTTTTCTATTGAAAATGTAACTAAAATATTTGCTATTAAATATTAGCCTGTGAGAGAATGAAGGGACAAGTAGTTTCCACATTTATGCTCTCAAGGAAAACAATTTGGAGGAAAGTAATGGGAAAGGAACCCTGATGGGCCACCATCTAAAACAATAACAAACAGCACAAGTGAGCTCTTGACAGATCATACACTTTTCCCTTTCTTTGTACAACTGCACTGGGGAAATATTTTTGTTTCTTTCCATCCAGTTAAACGATCTACTTGGAATCAGCCACATGTTCTCCTTTCCTTGTTCATTCTTTTATCTTCTTTCACAATTCCAAACACCAAATACTACATGAAGAGTAAGTAAATTAAACCTCAAAAGATGTAAGAGAATTCTCTTTTACATAGCCCCTCTAAAAATTTTGTGGAGAAGTGTGTAAAATGCTTCTGCTGCCAGCAACTCATACACACTTATGAGTCAAACAAAATGGCCAAGATGCTTGGAAATCAGTGTATTAGTTCCAAATAACTAGCTTCTTCAACTCAGTAACAATATGGGAAGATCAAAGTTTATATTTTCATTGGATTAAGAATCATAGGTTATGTATTTTTCTTTATTAAAGACTGAAAATTTATCATGTCCTATAGTCTGAAAGGTTATTTGTCCTCTTATAATTGTAACCAGCTTGTAGAAATGAAATGTTAGAGATGTGGCACATTTGAATATGGGAATTCAGCAGCATTTGCTCACTTAACTCCTACCAGCCATATTGTCATCTACATCTTTCTTTCTGACCATCTATTTCACATATGAATATGTTAATATACAACCAATTGCAATTAAATGAAATAATCCACCTAAAACATGACTGAGGTGTTTGATGGAGTAAGGAATTTCTATGGAAGTCATTGTAGTTTTGTCTATTATGGTTGCTAGTTTTTATACATCTGTGTTAATTTAGCACCAATTGGATAAAATGGAAGGTATTAAAATTCAGTTTCCATCATCGAAACTTGGAAAAGACAACCAGTAGTTTAGGACTGTGTTTTTGTTGATTTTGACTGTTATCTAGTGAATGTCTGTATCAGAATATCAATTCAGACTATCCTTTATTTTCTAGGAAATTTGACAAAAAATGACTATCAAAAACTAGGGGCTTGCATTTTTTATTGTTTTAAATATTTCTGGGCACACAACAGACTGTGCAGTTATTACCTAAACAGATTTCTTCTCTGTGGGCTGACTGAGTTGAGGAATTTTAGGAGTCACTGAAAGAGCCACATCCATTTCTGTTTTAAATGCACAAACAGCAAAGCTAGAGGGTGCGTCTGTTTTTGTGTGTATATATGTAGTTAAAGAACTACACTATCAAAACATTAATTATATTTGAAAGAGAGCAGAGAGCTTGTTGTGGAGAGAATTGCATTATTGAATTTATATTCCATGGAATCTGTCTGTGGAGAGGGCTGAAATTGTATACCTGTCTTATATGATGCACCCTCTCCAGTGAGGTGCATAACAAGAGCAAAGAGAGGCAAACTCGGAGGGGAGTGAGCTTAGATATTTGGATGTCCTAAGCAAGGGAATCCATGTGCAAATGCAAATCACATGAAGAAAAAGCATGGGGTCTTTGTTCTCTATCAACAAAAGCAAATATAGTATTTTTCCTCTATCAAGCAAATCACAGAATGATCTTAGCTGAATTTGGAGGAGGGAGAGAGGTTGAGTGACTAAGAATATTCCAATTATCATATTTCTGATCCCCAAGTCCTGTTTATTTCACAGCTGCCAAATTTTATATCCAAAATTTAGACTCTCTTCCTCCCAAATCCTACATTGGTATGAATCATCCCTGATCATTTTTAGTTTTTTGGCTTAATTGCCAGTTTTCAGCTTTAAATTACCAATAAACTAATTAATCTGACTAATCTTTCTAAACTTCTGTTGAATAGTATAATAGCTGCAACAACAACAAAAATAAAGTAACAAAAACTGCAGCAATAATGACAGAAAGAAAATGTTAATAATAATGCAAACAATAATAGCAGAAACAATTTTAAAATAATTTCTCTGGTCCGACAGGATGAAGATGGAATCCATTTCAGTCTGAAATGTGTTTCATGGCTGTAATTGGGCATTCCTCTGAATTCTTGTTTCACTGGTGAGATGGATGATCCATTCCAGTCCAACTAAAGTGTTCTAATAAAGCCTCCCTTAGTCTAATATGGTAGGTCTTTTTAATAGCACTAAGTGCTCTTGTACCCATTCCTCTTCATTGCTATAGGCATGTCCCCCTTGGACACCATTCCCAGGTAAATCAATCTGGGATGGAGACTGGAAACTGAGGCAGACATATGAAGGGATTCTTGGGTAGAAAAACCTGGTGCCTTCTGGCTGGAGCCCTGCTGATGAATGGGCAAGTTGTTATATTTGGGAATCATGTTCACAAAGCTGAGGAGTTTCAGAAGGACAAAGTAACCGAGGTTCTTTTGAGTCTAAAGAGAACACTGGCCCTGAGGAACTCAGCCCAAAGGGCAAGACACAAAAATCAGGAATTAGGTCCCCCTGATCATCGACTCTTTTGATTCCTTTCGGGATGGAGGGACAGAAAGGGGACAATACAATGAGGGGAGTAGAAGTGAAAGGAAGAACCCAGGTTGAAGATGTTAATAACTAGTGGTGATCCAGCTAGTAAATAAAGTTAAGCCTGTCTCCTTAGGGGGAGGTAGAAGTGCTTTTGTCAATTGTAAACCTGCCAAGGTTTACTGTTCTACGTGCAAGAACAGCCACCAGTTCCTGAGTCTACACTCTAAAGAATCTGCCAGTGAGTTTGTACCTGCAGGAATATAACTCCTCTCGGCCAAATGTTCTCTCCACCTCCTAAGCCCTTGTCCCCCTCCCACCCCAAGAAAAAAAATGAAAGAAAATAAAAATCAGGTGGGGAGGGAATGAGACTCAATGTTTGTCAGGCAGGTGTTGGGGTTAAAGCAGGTTGTTGGATAATTGCCTTCATTTGTGGAGGGGAAGGAAAGCTGGTTAGGAGCTGAAGGGCAGTTATAGGAGAGGAGAGCAGGACTGAGAAATTCCTCAGCAGCCCAGCAGCTAAGGCCAAATGGAAACAGATCTTAGTTACAGAAGAATGGACTGGGAGCAAGGAAGGGTGATTTAAATTTTTAGGCTTTGTTGTATTTTCCTGCAAATTAACGTAGCCCTGAAATTTACGAGAAGATAAGATCTGTGTGCCTTCTTAAAAAACAAAGTACAAAAGAAAGACGTAACTATCAATAGCCAGTTTTGTCCTCTAGAAAACTTTTTTCTTTAGATACTATCTTCAACTTCACATATGCGCACAGTCCATAAGTAAACCCAACAGTAGTTGAAGGAAGCAAGGGAGGGGAAAGAAAGTGCCGGCCTCCCTCCTGGTAGTACCAGGCACCTATATCTGCACCTTTCACAGCAGGGAGGCTCAACAATCTTTTTTCGTTTCTGTCTAGTTTTTTTTTTTTTTATTTAAAAAAGTATGAAAATATTCCTATTTATGAGAATATTATTTCACTAAAGATCGACCAAGACTGAGGAGCTTTCGTTTCTAGGGATAAATTCACTGAGGTGATGCTCACTCTGCAACGGTAGTAAGGCGACTTTGGCTGAAACCGTATATCGCTTTGCTCTTCAGTGGCTCCCCAGGCTTTCTCCGTGCACTAATAATAACTAATAACTACTAAGTTCACTTAAGCTCTTCTGGAAGTACAGCTCTGCAACTTGAAATCAAATGGAGCTTTCCATATAAAATCCAGTTCTAATTAAAAGAATATTTTAAGGAAAATATTCTGTTATTGTGATTTTTATTTGAATTTTTCCTTTGATTCAGAGATAAGTGTCATTTGTTTCAATAAGAAAATTGAAATAAATCAATATTCCCAGTAAAAGTGCCCTCAACTCTGTTACATACACCCCCAGAGTATGGCTTTTAAGAATTTATTTTCAAACACTTTGATTTTAATTGTATATAACTGAGAACCTCTGAGTCCTTGGAGACATGCCTAACTAAACGACGCTAAATTAATACTTTTATAATGGGAATATTTGATGGAAAGTAAAGATACACCAAAAGCAGTTATTTCACAAAGTAGTAAAAGTCATGCAGACATTATGTGCACTCAGTTTATGCACTTATTTAACAAAATATTCTATATTCCAATATCTTGAAAAATCTTTAACCAACATAAACCAGATATTTAAATGCTTATGCATTATACACACATATATACACATTATATACATGTTGCATATAGTTCAAATGTGTATGTTCATTTTTTATAGAAACTAAGAACAAATATTAGCATTTGTAACTTTTTAACTACCAGTAACTGGGGTTTATGACCTCTAAACAATGAGAGAAAGCCAGAACTACTACATTCTGCTTAGACTGTATTAAGAAGCAAATACAGGTTTCTTTCTGTCTTGGGGTGTTGCAAGAATAAGGAATTTAGGGATGAGTGGAATTGCGAACTATATATGTTTTCCATAAACCAAGATGTAGTAATTTCGTTCTTTAAACATTAACATCCTACTATTAAAGACAAGACATATCTACAGTTTCAAAGATAGAAGAAGTAAGGCCAAGTTAAGTGATGATATTTTGAAAGGAATGGTTTCAAATTTTGCTAACATTTTTTTCCAACAAAGAACTTTTCAAGGCAGATACAGCCAGATCTGTTGCACAAGTGGCAAAGCAAGTATTTTAGAAATGGGCTGTGGGGGGATTTAATGGACTGACACACTTTGAATATTTATGAAGAGTAATATTCCTTTGAAGAGGGTCATGATTGTCTATCATGTTCCTTAAAAATTGGTAACAGGTAGAGAAGAAGACTTGGGGGAGGAAAAGTTCAAGCATTCTAACTATTGCTATAGTGAAAGAATATGACCTGTGTAGAACAGGAAAGGATTCCACGCCATGAGAGAAGTTGCAAAAGTCTTTGGTCCTATCATGTTTAGTCTCTTTTACGTACACATTTCAAAGACATATCCTTTCCAGTAGGCTCTCATCTGCAGTTATGGCTCACAGACAGCAGCCAGTTTGTATTAAAGTGTAGTCCAATGCATCAGTGCAGTTCTGAAAACAGTGGACAGGAAAAATAAAGGTACAGTTTTATCAATGAAATTCTCATTGGCAGTTGGAGAACAGCAAAGAGGGAGGTTTCAAAACAGGGTGGTGGGAGGAGAGTAATATTCTTTAGGTGAGTTTTGGGAAGATGCTAAGTAAAATGCTGTTCAGAAATTGGGATTAATCGAGCAGTTTAAATACAAATCTGCCGGAAATCATGCTCTGTGCGAATGAAAATGAAGGAATTTATGCATATTCTAATTTTCCCTCTTTGGCTGCTATTTTGGAGGAAGAGACTTCTTTTGCTGATGGTGGGACTTTTTTGTTCCGCACAGGAAATGTGTAAATGAACACAAATGTTATTTTTTTTCTCCTTTCCATTTCTCTCCTCCCTTCCTCCTCCCCCTTTCAACTTGTTAGGGACCTCAGTTCTGTGGCCACAGATCCCAGGGTTTCTCCCCATTTCCAGGATGCCAGAGGGCAGGCAGTGCAGGGAAGGGGAGTTAGGGTTCCTCTGGGTCCTTAGACCTTTGGAAATTAACCTATAGCTTCCATCTCATTTTTGGACATTCAAAGACAGTAGAGAATGAGAAGTCATACATTTAATGTGATGAAAATTCATCTCAAAAGCTATTTCCTCTCACGACTGAATTCTCAGTGAAACTGGACTGAGGAGAGCTTAAAAGTGATCTCATAAACCAAGTTGTGAAGATCTATTGACCTTCAGCACCGAGTCGAGCTATTTTCCCTCTCATGCCCTTGGGAACACACAGTACTGGTGCATTTTAATTATATTAAGACCAGCAAGAAATTCTCTTGGTTAACCTATTCTGATTTAAGTCGCCTAATGCTGGGATGAAGTGAAGTGGAAGGCTGTGGTCGTTTTGTGTTTTGTGGCATATTTAAGGGACTCCCTGAGACGGTTCAACGAAGTGCGTGAGGTGAAGGTAGGGGCGGGGGCGATTCCGTCCACGGGGAGAGAAAGAGGCAGCGGGAGACGGAGAGCTTGAGAGAGAGGAAAAGAGGTGCTCTTTCCTCCGGGTCCCGCTTTGTGAGGCCACGTTGAGAGCTCCAGAATGAATTCGGGGACGGGGAAGACATACTGAGTCTCCGAGTATCTTCTTTACTACCCTCTGGATAAAAGTCTCGGAGCCAACGCTATTCTTAACTATTTAATTTGAAAAGAGCCCCGTGGTGCACTCCCCACTCCCCCCGCCCCCGCTCCCTCAGCCGCTCACACAGCGCCGCCTCAGCCCGGGCGTCCGCAAAGGCCAAAGCGCCTCTGCCAGCTTCACCAGCAGCCCCGCCGAACCCGGCCGAAGCCTCCGCGAAGGAGGGCGGCGAGGACGAAGCCCCACCTCCACAGCCCCCGCCATCCCCACCCCAACCCTAACTCGAGCCCCTTCCTCGCACCCATTTTCAGAGCCCCCATCGGAGCCTCGGTGCCCCAGAGTGCCTGCTTTCTAACGTCCCGTACGCCGGCACCCCGTCCCGCCTCCCACTTCAGTCTTCCTCTCTCAGGAAGGGGGCGCCGCTCGGCAAGCTCCGGGCAGGTCAGCACGCCGCTCGCGTGACTCGAGGCCGAAAGCCCGTTCCCCTCCCCGTACGGGCATGGGGGGGGGGGTACAGAGTCGCCCAGGAAAAAGCTGCGAGACGAGCGCGGCCCCTTCCCTGCACAACTCACGTCAAGCTTACAGCCACATTTAGGAACCTCTTCGGAAAAGCTCAGAAATCCCCATTTTGCAGAAAGCCTGCTACGACGTGATGGGACCCTGCGGTCAGAGAAACCCCTGAGAGGCTTCGAACGACCTCGGTTCTAGAGTCAAACCCTGCTCGGGGCAGTTTCTCCCGCGCACTCCAGATCCTGCACTTCCGGTCCCCCTGTGGGGCCCTGACCGTCCTCTACTCCCGCGCTTCCGCCGAATCACGTGGCTGAGGGATGTGTGGAGAGCTGTTTCGAATACCTTTCTGCAGCTGCTGGGGCCTTCACCTGTTTCCGTCATTTCTCTTCATTCTGAATTTCCTTTAATTTCGTTGCTTCCCCCTGTGGGAAATGGAGTGGAGGAGGGCCAGAGGTTGAGGGAAAAGGCCCACTGAAGATAATTGGGTGTTGTTGCCTTTTCAGATCACCTGCCCCTTTCTGAATTTCCTGGACGAATTCACATCAG
Source organism: Potos flavus (assembly GCA_028534135.1). Lineage (NCBI taxonomy): Eukaryota > Metazoa > Chordata > Mammalia > Carnivora > Procyonidae > Potos > Potos flavus. The sequence goes on from CM052896.1 coordinate 67,048,418, forward strand.
CAACTAAGACTCAGGCATCTTTGTTTTCCCCCAGGGCCTACACCAGTGTCTGCAATTAGTAGGCATGCAATAAATGTTGAAAGAATTCTGAATAAATATGCTGCCTCTTTAGGCACATGGTGGTTAGGGTTAGTGAATAGCCTCAGAAATCAGCTGACCTCTGACTTGTGTTTTGTTGAGGTCAGTTGAGAGGTTGATAGATAAATAATTTTTACAGGCATTTTGATTTTCTTTTGAAGGGACTTCCCCAAACCAGTGAAAGGAAATCTTCTAAGTTGTTGAAAATGTTTTCTCGGACTTACTCGTGTGTATGAAGTAAAAGGCTGTGATTTTTAGAATTGGGGGTTTATCAGCCCTTCTGTGGCTTTCCTTTCCATTTTTCTTTCTTTTTAAAGTTTTACTTACTATGATGAGAGGTCAAGGTCTTATAAAGTTAATCTCTTGTACCCAATTTGAGGCGGTAACTAATTTCTCTTTTGCTTTCCTGCTATGTCATAATTTAACCCTTGAAAACCTTAATTCACTTCTGCATTGTGTCTTCTGCATCATTCAGCTGTTCTTGTTCTTCACAAAAACACTTGTTTTAAATGCCATAAGAACTTTAGAAACAGGAGAGAAATTTTATAGTTGTGAAGTTGTATGAATTCAATCGTCAGCATATATTAAATGAATGTTTTACCAAGCACCAGTTGTGTAACCATAGATTAGTCCCTAGAGTATTTAATGTCCCACTTTCATTGACTATAAAATAGTGAAAATATATAACCAGTAAGTTAATAACCAGGATGGAATTTGAAAGGTTATAATTGCTAATCAAATTTAAAGCATATTTATTAGCATCATTATTAAGAGGGATACAAATAAGACCTGTTCTTATCCTCTGGGAACTTATAGTCTAGTTGAGCATAAATAATATAAACGTGAATTGATAGAAATAGCTACTAAGCAATATTCAGTGTGGCATATTGAAAACATTCAATAAACAATTGCCTCATATATTAACTTGTAGTCAGGCCATTCTTCTAACAGAAATATAATACTGCTAAGAAATGAAGGAAGGATTAATTAGGAAAACTTTCGTGGAGGAAATGAGTTTGTTCTTTATGTGTCACATAGGAAGATGAGCATATGCAAGATGTTTGTGTTTGAGGGGGTAAAGGTGATATAAATGGAGAACGAGAAAGATGTTTGGTGAGATGGAGTTCAGTGGTAATTTGTAGGAAACCTTAAAGACCATGTAGAGGAGTTTGTATTTGATAATAGAAGTGATAGAGACCTATCGTGGTGCTATGCGCAGAAGATGGCTTTATTAAAATTGAGATTTGTATTTAGATGATTCTAGTCAGCACCTGAGTATAGTGAAAATTGATGTAGAAAGAGTAGGAGAGAAGACTTTGGTGCAGTTCTGGAATGGGATACTATAACAGAGACAGAGCTATGACAAGGTTCTTTCTCCCCAGTTTTTATACAGTAGGAATTACATTCAAATGATAAGATCAGTAATGAGCCTTGAATGGAGCGAGAGCCACAGTACCCCTGAAATCAGTACTACTCCTTTATTCTTTTTTTTTTTTTTAAGATTTTATTTATTTATTTGACAGAGAGAGATCACAAGTAGGCAGAGAGGCAGGCAAAGAAAGAGGGGGAAGCAGGCTCCCTGCTGAGCAGAGAGCCCTATGTGGGGCTCGATCCCAGGACCCTGAGATCATGACCTGAGTTGAAGGCAGAGGCTTTAACCCACTGAGCCACCCAGGCGCCCTTTATTCTTCATTGTTGGTGGTGTTAGGAGATATTAGGTGTTGACTGCTGGAAACTAATATGATATCTTCATCACCAATTAAGCTCAAGATACCTGTCTTACAGCATCTTTATTCATTATTCATCTGTAGTGGTTCTTAACTGTCTCAACCGGGTGTGATTTTGACACCCTACAACCCTCCCTGCCCCCACCTCAGGCACATTTGGCAATGTCTGGAGACATTTTTAGTTTTGTTTTTTTTAAGATTTTATTTATTTGACAGAGAGAGAGATCACAAGTAGGCAGAGAGGCAGGCAGAGGGAGAGGGAGAAGCAGGCTCCTCACTGAGCAGAGAGCCCGATGCGGGGCTCGATCCCAGGACCCTGAGATCACAACCCGAGCGGAAGGCAGCGGCTTAACCCACTGAGCCACCCAGGCGCCCCAGGAGATATTTTTAGGTTTAACAACTAGGAGGCCACTACTGGCATCTAGCAAGTAGAAGCCAGGGATAGATAATTGCTAAACATCTTACAATGCATGGGAGAGTTCCCCACAGAAACAAAGTATCTAGTCCAAAAAGTCAATAGGGCTGAGGTCAAGAAACAGTCAGTCATGGGAATGAAGCATGAGCTCTGAGAGCTACACGAGTCCCAGAACCTAACTTCTATTATATAACAACTTCAACTGACAAAATGTTTTGTTTAGTGAGTCGGATGTACCTCTGAAGATGGCAGTGCCTCTGTCTAGCCTTGAGGCCTTAGAAACAGGAAAATCAGAAGGGTACCCGCTTAGATTTTCTACTTTTTATAAAATGGAGTTAGAAATCTTCCTTAAGGATTTGTCATCTAAATGTTATTTATTAAATTGATAAAATGTGCCTTTGGAGTTGCTTAGCAACTTATGGAACGCTTGCTTTTTAGAAGTTCATTTGTTTGTTTAAAACTAGGGTAGGTTGCATATTATTAGCTACATTACATAAATCAACAAAGAAATGTACACTGAAAATGGAATAAGATGTTTCAACACATTTTCTGCTCTCCGTGTCTGGCAATTAAAACACTCTAATTGTCTGGTAGAATTGCATGAAGTATTTGACAAACATTATTTATGTATGAAACTTCAACATAATATTGAGTATGTAAGAGAACCAAAGGGGAAAAATTAAGCAGGTTTGTCATAAAGTATGTGTTTATCTTAACCTTTCTTCTTCAAAAATCTTATCTACTAAGTACTTTTATCAGACACTAATTATACTCTTTCAGAAAAGAATTTCTCCCAACACCCTTCAGTGCCTGCACCCTTTAATCATATCTCATTACATCTACCTAATCCATATCTTTTTCACATTGCCAGGGCTCATTAACAGTTTTAAAAGCCAATCTTGGACATTATTATTCCTTGTAATCGAGATGAAAATAATGCCAATAATATTTTATTTCTATAATGTAATGGATCATTTAAAATTTGTTCTGAAGCCATTTCTACTTTAAATATTAATGAGAAATTAACTTTCAAACATGCATTAAGCTAGCAGGAATGGTGAGATGTGTCTGAAAACCCTGAAGCACCTTTTCGAAGGCGAAGTTATTTTTATAAGCTGTTTTAACAGTGGATCATCAGTCACTTTGAAGGGAAGTGATCCTTGATTAACAGTTGGCTGATATTGTGCTTCCACAGATGTGTAGCAGCAATACAGGTGCTACCTATGAAACAGGACAGGTAATTCTCAAGATCTGAGCATCTTCTCTCTCTCTCTCTCTCTTTTAAAGATTTTATTTATTTGAGAGAGAGAGAGAAAGCAGGAGAGAGGAGACGGTCAGAGGGAGAAGCAGGCTCCCCGCTGAGCAAGAAGCCCGATGTGGGACTCAATCCCGAGACTCTGGGATAATGACCCGAGCCAGAGGCAGTGGCTTAACCAACTGGAGCCACTCAGGCACCCCTGAGCATCTTCTTTTTCTGATTGAAAATGTAAAAAAGTTTGAACGGGCCTTCATTTTTGTGTATTGCCTCATTTAATTGTAGACAAGACAAACCAAATGCCCCACTCAAATAATGAACTATACATGGACATCATGTTTCCTGTATATTTAAAGAAAAGATTGTAAGTATGGCTAGTCCTTTATTCTTTTTGATACCCCATTGTTAGAAAAAGAAACCTGGATCAAATTTCCAGTTACGTGGCTAAAGTAGAGCCTGTTGATAATGACTTTTCAGGACTTGAAAGCCAAATCCCGCCCCTTGGGATATAGCTACATAGGACTAATATATTATTCTCAAAAATGGGAGCTTCCTCCACTATTATAATTGAGTTTGAGATTCTTTCTTGAAATTTATCATTCACACTCTTAGGAAAAGGGTGACTGAGCCTGGGTGGCTCAGTCGGTTGTGCATCTGCCTTCAGCTCAGGTCATGATGCCAGGGTCCTGGGATCGAGCCCCGCATTGGGCTCCTCACTCAGTGAGGAGCCTGCTTCTTCCTCTCCCTCTCCCTCTGTCTACTGCTCCCCCTACTTGTGCTCTCTCTCTCTCTCAAATAAATAGATGAAATCTTTAAAAAAAAGAGTCCTAGGAAAAGCATATTGGTCCATTATTCATTTATTGCACTTATACTATTAAGCTATAATATTTGGAAAAAGAAACGCAAACCCAAAGTCGTTATTAAAAAAAAAAAAAAAGCCCAGCTTTTGTACAAGTACCTCAAGCAGTTTTCCAGTAGTAATGGAGATGTAATAAAGCTTTCATTCAGCTTTGATTTTTTTTCATTTATTAGTTCTGCCAGACAGTAATTAGCTCTTATTTGGAGTGTTTTATTCGATATTTTAAAAGTTTTTTCTTTGGAATATATATATACTTTTCTTTTAGAGTTTTGTTTCTTTTGATTTCTCTCCACTACTATGGTACAGTTTGTTGTTGACTACAGTAAACTATTAAGAAGAACCAAGTGAAACCATATGATGGTAAGTTTGGTGTGCTGTGTCTTACCTTTTACAGTTTCTAAAGATTAAGTAAGATAATTAGAATTTTAGGATCCCTCATATTAAAAAAAATTCTCGACCTTTTTTCTCTTATATTCTTTAAAATTTTTTATTCATAATTTTTGGGGAGGTTAACTTTGTGTATGCTCAATTATACACAACAACTTTTCATTTTTTTCTTTTTGCTTTACTGAAATAATTCAGATCTTACCGAACTTTCACAGCAACACCATAGACAATGATTACTTAAATGGCATTTCCCTAATTTTATTATCAATTAAATTAATTCTACTAATGAAAATAAAATTTCATGAATGTAACAACATGCTATAACACTACAAGAATTTTAAAAATTACAAATATGGTATTAATATAGTTTAAAATTACTTTTGCTTTTGTAACCTAATTTTTATATTTGTCTATTTATCTCTTATTATTAGAAGTTTTGCCTTTTCTGTATTGATCATTTATTTTTTTATCCTTTTCATGTTGTTATTTTCAGAAGTTTCTCATTGGCCAGGACTATGAAGGTTGATGGCATGATCATTGACTTCACATCAAAGGATATCTACTCATCAGTGTGCTGTTGTCAGTCAGAGGTTTCCAAATATGTGTTCTCCTCAAAGAAAAGTAGCTGGATCCAGGCAGAAACGTGTCTGGGAATTCCCTAACTATGCATGCTGCGTCTCCAGAGAAAGCTGCTTCAGCATTCTTCCTGGTTTTTGTTTTTGGAATACTTCTCTCTACAGTATTCTCCAGATTCTAAACTACTAGAAATAGTTCCTAAGTTTATCCAGATCTTTCCCATGTCTGAATTCTTGATCCTCTTCCCACCCCCTGGCTCACAGATAAAAAAGAAACAACAATAAAGGAATAAAAATAGTTTGTTTCTGTCTGACTGAATCCTTCCAGTCTTGAAGCACCCTGGTGGTTTAATTAACCTTGTTATTGCATTTACTATCTCTACTTGTTTGTGGGAAAGTGCTCTTCTTGGCATTCGCCTAGTTGGAAAAAGGAACCCAGGACTGTGGCACTAGACTTTGCTCTTGAAGTGCATGGCATGGTGGCAGCATAAAGCTTGAACAAGCTTAGTTTTTCATTGATGGGGTGCAACTGGCATAGCACCATCTTTCCCTGACACCGTATGGCAGCGTTGATGAATTCTGGGCCATGCTTCCTTCCAGAGCAACAGTTCTAGCTTAGCATGGGGTTTGGTACCATTATAAAGAGAAACATGGTGGCTCTTGTAGGAGGAGTTTGGAGAGCTTTACCCTAGCAATCAAGATGTGTGTTAAAATGATTAACTGAATCCTGTGGATACACTGCTTCGACACTGTGTAAAAGAAAAAGAGAACAGCTGTTATTATTTATCCTCACTAATTTCTCATAAATAGGCAGGGTTTTTCAGTGAGCACTATCTTATCCTGGAATTAATTCTTTCAATTCTTGTCATTTTTTTAAAATTCTTATAGACTATTGTGAGAGAGATATTGGCAAAAGATTTGAAATAAAGGACACAAGATGATTTTGCCTTTGGATTGTTGGATTTCAAGATCAATACAAACAGATCAGTACAAGGATGTGCTAAGTTCTCTTAAAAGAACAGATATATTCCTGTGCAGCAGGGTTTGACATAAACTAGTTGAAGGTTTGACATATCCACAGGAAGAATTTTAGCCACGGAAGCCGATAAAAGGAAAGTCAGAAGCAATATGGGCCAAGCCTATCCCAATACGGTTCAGAGATGAGAGAGTGGGACTTAATTCCATTGAACCTCAGTCCCAAAGACAAGGCTATTCATATTGTGAATGATTATCAGGCTATTTATACTTGAAGCTATTAAACATTCTATTTACGAAAATATCTTCATTCTGAATCCATGTTTTTCAAGTAATATTCTGACTATTATTTGGCTTCCAAAGTATCTCTGCTCCAAGGATATATATTCATCACATAAACTTTATATGTATCATTTATCATATATATATATATATATATTTTTTTTTTTTTTTTAAGTAGGCTCCACACCCAGTGTGGAGCCCAATACAGGGCTTGAACTCGGGACGCTGATATCAAGACCTGAGCTGAGATCAAGAGTCAGATTCTTAACTGACTGAGCCACTCAAGTGCCCCTTATGTATAACATTTATAATAGTAGTTATCTCTAGGTGAGTAATTAACTATATTCCTTCAGTGAAGTTTTTTTCTTAAATTTAAATTATTCATCGTAAATGAATAATTTGATTTATGGGTCAAAACATTAGTGATTACTGTGCATCTCTTAATAGATGGATGGATTTTTGGCATGTTGATAAAATCAAGGTGTAAGGTTTTCACTATGAGGAGCAGATCCAGGATTATAATAATGTTTGCTAAGATCAGCTCTTCCTATCGGACTTTTTTGTGATGTACAACATGAACATACAACTATATGATTCTGTTTGTGGGTAGGAAAGTAGTTGAAGTAAATTATTATTGTTCAAACAGTACTTGTTTGAAGCCAAATATTACACTTAATGCATTGTTGTATATTAATAGGGTGGCCACAGAGTCAAAAAGAACTTTTGAATTCTGGATTCACCACTTATTAGCTATGAGGTCACCTTAACTTTCATGGACATCAGTTTTCTCTGTAAAATAAATATATTGTTAAACTCTCTCATAGGGTACCTTTGAAATTAAATGAGATAATTCAATAAAGTGCTAAGCACAATACTCAGAGTATGGCAAGAAATGAGTGGTAGCTAATGTTTTAAGCATTTGTCACTAATATTTATAATATTATTATAATAACATGATGTAAATTAAGCATATGATTGGGGAAGCAAGAGTTTGACAGAACCAACTGCAGAATACTTGAGATCATATACCATTGAGCCTTGAACAATGCAGGGGTTAGGGGCATCAACACCAGTGCAGTAAAAAATCTGTGTCTAATTTTTGACTCCTCCAAAATTTGACTAAATACCCTACTGTTGACTGGTTGGATGCCTTACTGATAAATAAGCAGTCAAGTAATACATGTTTTGTATGTTATATGTGTTATATATACTCTATTCTTGTAATAAAATAAGCTAGAGAAAAGAAAATGTTATTAAGAAAATCATAACGAAGGGGTGCCTGGGTGGCTCAGCGGGTTAAAGCCTCTGCCTTCGGCTCAGGTCATGGTCTCAGGGTCCTGGGATCGAGCCCCGCATTGGGCTCTCTGCTCAGCAGGGAGCTTGCTTCCCCTCCCTCTCTGCCTGCCTCTCTGTCTACTTGTGATCTCTCTGTCAAATAAATAAATAAAATATTAAAAAAAAAAAGAAAATCATAAGGAAGAAAAATACATTTATAGCACTGTACTGTATTTATAAAAAAAAGTCCACATATAAGTGAACCACATATAAGTGAATCTGTATTGTTCAAGGATGAACTATAATTCCTAAAAACTATTCCTAATCTAATATTTAGATCAATACAATTACCAAATCTTTGCCCTCCTCATAGTACAAAATTTTGTTTTTATCCCCTCTAATTCTTATTATTCATAATATGTTTGGCAATGTAATTTAGTTTAGTTATGTGTTAAGGAAGGAAAATAAATGGGTTTGCTGAATATATAGCATTATCTCTGCTTTACCAACCATCCAAACACTTCCACAAAACTAAGTTTTAATGATTCTTCTCTAAGTTTTCATTAATTAACAATGGTAAGGAACTTTTGCTTACAAAATTTATTTTCACATAATTTTGTAGAGGAAAATATCTCATATTAGAAAGGCTTTATCAATAGGGACTAGAATCTCGGAATGCTTTCTACCCACTTTGATAGGTTTTTGTTCTACAGGAATTCTCTGGGTAACTTTTTGTGGAACATTTCTCTTACTTCTTCACGTCTACTTAAAGCTCATATATGTGAAAGAGATTATATCGTCAAATGAACATTTTCCTTGCTTTTATCATCTTGTGTCATTATCTGCACATTCTTTTATTATAGTTGTTATTGAGAGCATACTTTCAGATTTAGCATGGAGATTAACTGTAAAATGAGTAAATAGTGAATTGTTTTGTTAGAATGAAGTGTAGAAAGTCAATGCTTTTAAGAGGTTTTTTCATTGTTAACTGCTAATTCTAACTGACTACAATACTCAAAAAACTGCAGATTGACAACCTTAGATTTAAGAATTTTTTCCTATGAAGAATTGCTATGACAGTAAAATTCACACACGGTGCAAGCTTTGCTATGATACTTCAAAATATGACTTTTTCTAAAGTTTCATTTTACTGATAAGAGAGTTCCTTATATAAAAACCTATGTAGCACATGGGTTCCCAGGCATTCTCCAAAGGACAGACTTAAAATGTTTTCTCGATGGAGCTTATTCATCATGGCTAAGGAAATAGAGTAGAATTTCCTATTTATCTTACACTTTACCCAACAAGTCACAAATGATAGCAACTAACTCAACACTCGCATTTTAGTAATACTAATAATCTGTTGGAGACTGGTTATGTATATTAATGATTTCATTTCCACTAAGAGTATTTTAAATTATATTGATACTATTTATTTAGAAGGTATAAATATTTCAATGATTTTTTCATAATTAATATGCATATGTGAAATTGGTCTTTTGTGTTGACATTTTATTAGAAATCAAAATAAAACTTAAAAAGGAATCAAACTATCCCTTATTCTTTTTTTTAAACAATATTTTACTTATTTATTTGAGAGAGAGAGCAGAGGAAGAAAGGGAGAGAGAGAGAGCACAAATAGAGGTGTGGGGCAAAGGGAGAGGGACAAGCAGAGTCCCCGCTGAGCAGGGAGCCCAATGCAGAGCTCCATCACAGGACCCTGAGATCATGACCTGAGCTGAAGGCAGATGCTTAACAGTGTGCCCTCCCTTATTCTTGTTTAATCAAAAGATATATTTGTGATACTCATTAAGGTACATTCTTAAATGGCCATTTTATTTTTTTAATCTTTTTAAAATTTTTATTTGAAAATAAAAATTTTTAAACAATTTTATTTTTATTTATTTAATTTATTTAAAAATTTATTTTTATTTTAAATTTTTTAAAATTTTATTTTATTTTATTTTACTTATTTTTAAGTAGGCTCCACATCCAACATGAGGCTCAAACTCACGACCCTGAGATCAACCATTGTATGCTTTACTGACTGAACCAGTCAGGTGCCCTTAAATGGCCATTTTAGTAATTAAGTGACGTTAAAGACTGACATTCTTTGGCTGATTACCTATTTATGCACAAACTTCCATTTTTAATGGTTATTACACTAATTAGTAATTCTTACATGAAATATTTGTTTTCCAACTGCTTTTTTAGCACATTCCATAATTTTTTCTGTAATTACCTGTTTGCAAATTAAAAGGTTATAGAATTGAAAATAACATCATGATTTTTAAAAAAGATTTATTTATTTAATTGAGGGAGAGAGAGAGAGAATGCACATGGGAGAAGGAGCAGAGAGAGAGAATCTCCAAGCAGACTTTCTGCTGAATGTGGGGTCCCATGTGGGGCTAGGGCTTGATCTGATGACACATGAGATCATGACCTGAGCTGAAACTAAGAGTTGTTGCCTTAACCAACTGAGCCACCCAGGTGCCCCTAACATCATAATTTTTATGTCCGTGATAGTCTAAGCAAATTTAGTTTTTATTAAATAAATTTAGAAAAATGAGTATCCATAACTATATTAGCTCTTTATTGGAAATGCATATTATCTAATTGAACAATTCTGTGAGAGAAAATGTTTGCAAATATACATTCAAAAAAATAGAAAATGGCATTTTTAGTATTTTATTAAGTAAAATAAGTTACTAACTGTGTAGTCATATAAGAACTATGATTAAATATTTTAGATGTTATATATTATAAATTCAGTTGTTTTGCATTATCTGTCATTGTATATAGCCTTTTATTAATTATATTGTTTATGTTCTATAAATAGTTTTCTTTATATTTTAGAATAATGATTGATGAAGATGAGGAAGCATTTACTGAGACAATAATTTCAGTTATTTTAACCTTTACACAAGCATTCTAAACTTTAATCTCATTTACTCTACTAAATGTGAACTTCTAGAAAAATTTCTAAGTTTCCGTCTACTTGGACATAGAACTTATTGAATATTCATATAAGAAATTATCACCTTGAGTACTGCATATTTTTTAGATTTCATATCATATATCAAAGATTATGACGGTTTAGTTGCTCTAGACTTTAGACTATTTTGTTCCTTTCATTTCATAACTTAAGTTGGTATTACAAATGCTGCATTTAAATCATCAAACTTTTATATTATAGGATGTAGACATTTTAGCTTAAGGTTTTATGCATATTTGACAAAAATAACTTTAGTCCTATAGTAGTTAAGCACAAATTGTTTAGCATTTGCAGTTGTAACATAAATGCTAATTATAATTCATTGGCAAACCACTTAAGATTTTACGTAAGTTGACTCCAAGACATTTTCTTCCAAAACAGTTGTTACATTTCCCCATGTTTCCTGCATGGTGGATTTTGAATTTAGCATCTGACATGTTTTCTCAACTACTGGTTTATAATGAAAACATGTAGGTACTCGAGGGAATGTGTTAAAAGCAAAAATTCTATGATCCTTGAAAGGTAAATGACAGCACTGAGATTGTCACATCTGGATCAGAAATGTCTCATCTGTTTATCTATCTAAACAAACACAAATAACATAATTAATATCCTAACAATGCATGTTTTGGAAAACAACTTATGGCTTTGATTAGGTCAGAACTCAGTGACTTTTTAAAAAATTTTCTTTGTTCCCACGTCTGAGTAAAAATGGATTGACCTTCAACAATAAGTGCCTTTGAATAACCACAGCAAATCTATTATTTCATATTTTGAAATCTGAAGGTAAAATTAATCTTCAGCTTTCAAACAATCATATATATATTTCATATACTTAAACATACATACTTATATACATATACACGTAAATACACATGCATACACACATATATAATGATATATATTATAGGATGCCTTATTATACAGCTAAATTTACCTTACCATATTTTCCTTATTAGAATAGAGCTAATATATTTCAGAGTTTCTAACCTGTGGCAGTGAAAAATTAGTCACACACAAAAGCAAAATGAATCCTTGGATTCATTTTTAGCATCATAGTAAGTTGTTTCCTGACCTTTAAATTTAGCTATGTATGTAGATTATTAAGTTAAAGAAGAAATTTTAATTTAAGCTAATACGTTCTAAATTGTATTAGTTTTAACTCCTAAAAATACCTATTTTGATATTTCAAAGATAGGAAATTAAAATATTATGTTACATTCCAATAAATTTTAAATTAGTATAATCACACTTTCTTGTTGAACTGAAAACATTTTCTTTAAATTCTAGTCATATGGCTTGCTATTTAATATAAGCATACTCTCTTGTTCAGGTAGTAGTAAGGTAGTTGTTTAATTAAACATGTCATTTGTTTACAATGTAGTGTTTCAGAAATGCTAGTTCAAAAGATGGGATAAGGATTTATATCAAACATTTCAATCTGACAAGTAAATTACATTTCTTCCACCATAAATAGGAAAGCAGAAAACTGTAGCAGTGATGAAAAGACATATTCTTATAACTTAGAGATATGATATGTACCAGTCTACAAAATATGAACTTTTCCACCTTCAAGATTAAGACAAAATCTCGACAACCACTAAAACAAGGATTTGTCTTGACTTTTAGTATTTTAAATATTATATAATTGTCCCTCCTTTTCTTAGTCAACTCAGAAGGTAAAAAAAAAAATAGCAGGATGGATTTTGATATGAAAATCTGGATAAAATGAAATCCATGAGTTATTGTACATATATTAAAAACGAGAAAAAATGCCATTCAAAATGTCTCCCACTTGCCAAAGCAGAATTAGGAGAATTGTTTATATTTTCTACACTTTATATTTTAAGTAGCCTTTGTTGTAATTTCTCCTTTACATAGAACATTTGTTGTTATAGCAATTACCATTACTTTTGCTACAGTAAAAGGATTCTAACTTTTAAACTTCTGAAATGAAAAAATCTCAATAAAAATTATATATGTAAAGTAAAACTTTATACAGTGCTTAATTTGCAAAGAAATTTGGATAACTTTCTAAAGCCCTATGGAACTAGAGGACAGGTTTTATATTTTGGTTATCTTTTATGTAACTAAAGTATAATAACTGTTCCTGAAAAAATATTTCTGGTTTTCATTTTCTCATCAAAATTAAAACATTATATGGGAAAACTAAAAGATTGCTAATAGTTATGAATGAGTTTCTAGTTTATTGGAACAAGGCAAACTGATGGTACTGTGTCACAAAACAATCTGATTTTCTATTCTTTACTCAAAGTTCAGCTTTCGTGAGCTTGTTAAATATGTTTTCAAAATTACTGAAATATTGCCTTTTTGTGACTTCAAGGTAAATATAAACATCTATGAGATTTTCTCTCTCCTGTTAGGTTTTAAAAATTATTATGATAGGAACATTGATATTAACTAATATTTATTGAGTGATTATTATGTGCAAGACACTTTACATATGTTTACTATTTGGATACATCTGGTCATATCTCCATACACATACACATGTACATTGTTATGCTCATGAGCTATTTTGTTGAATAGATTAAAATTATACATGAAAGAGAAAATAAGAGCCAGTCTTTCATAATTAAGTTAACAAAAAGCGATGTTAAAATGTGGTAAAATCAATCTGGTATTATTTTTTTTTTTTGGCAGTTATATTTTTTCTCTCCTCGGCGAACCACAAAGGAAGAAGATGCGTATGATTTTTACAGGGGTGAAATAGGTTGTCTGTCAGTTGGGTTTAGGCGACAGTCTGTCTGCAAGCCGTAAGATGATCTGCCGAGCGCCAGAGGAAAGCAGGCAGGATTCCTGGCTTGAGAGAATAGATATTGATCTACCTTAGCCACCTAAACAATGCCTCACCTGTTTGCCTTGTCCATACCTTATTTTACGCAGTCTAATGCTTGTTTTGTTTGACTTTTCTTTTATTTCTCTGGATCTGAGCTTTGATACACTTTGGGGAGTACATAAACACAGCGTTGTACTTGAACATCACCATACTTCTGAGTCCTCTGGTGGTTTAGGACCACCCCTCCCTCTTGAATAGCTCTGTTATTGAAAATTATGAACCAGAGCTAAATTACTAGGCCTCATACAGAAGTAGTTGATCCAGCAGCCTAGTGTCCAATAACACTGAACGTGAGATGCTACTAATTACTGCCCTATGGACCTTGTTGAAAATTTCTTAAATTTCAGCCGGTAAAAGGCTTTATTATTATTAATTCCTTTTTTCCTCAGCAGATAGTTGAAAGATAAGTTACTACAGTATTTAGAATTCTATCCATTTTTTTTGGAGCACAACTTTGTTACTATGTACTGCCTCAAGCACTAATGAAACACAAAACTACATTCAGCTTCCCAGTAAACTATAATATAAATATTTTACCAGCACTTATTATTAGTTTGCCATTTCCTGCTGACAGCTATTCCAACTTTGCCAGCAGGCACTGGATCTCACAATTGTATTATGTTTTGAACAAATAGCGACAAACACAAATTCTCACAAAATAAATGAACAAGATTTCCTGGGAAAAAAAAAAACCTCTTCCAATGTTAAATGAGTATTTCTTTCAAACTCTGACATGTAATATTATTTAATTTGCATATTGCACATTTCACTTTTACTGGAAAACAATTAAGTTAATGAGGAACTAAATAATGTGCACTCGGGGATAATTTAATATTACTTATTTGATTTTAAGTTGTTTTTTTTTTTAACTTTTTTCTGTTTTAGAGAAGCCCACATCTGAATACTTCTATTTATAATGGAGCACTCTGGTTTTCAAACGATAACAGTTTAAAGAACAAGCATGGAATAAAGCATCCTCTTTAGGACCACAAAATAAGAAGGTTCATGTAAAACTTTGTGTTTTTTCTGTGCTGTCAAGGAAGACCATAGAACTTAGCAATTGATGATATCTGAAAGTGTTTAAAATATGTCTTGACTTTCAACTGGAATAATTTTCTACTAAAGCTACTTATATCAGTGATAATCACTCACCAGCAAACCTTATCCACTCCTTTGCCCTACTCTTGCTTCCACCACCTTTGTTAGATTAAACCCTTAACTTACTCAACATTTGCCCACTTGCAGGTGACTGTGGCTGGAGAAAAAAATACAAAACAATGTTGACTGATCTCACCTTAAGTTGGGGGTCAATTTTCGTAAGCATTTCTTTAATACTGTGTAGCACTCATACTACATTTTCCTAGCTCATTCATAAGATGCAGACAATTATTTTACATCTCCTCAAGATCGCCAGCCTGTCTTTCCTCATTTTCATCCTAAACTGCTGACTATAGTTTCTACCCCACTAAGAATGAAACAAACAGAAGCCTATTTCTATGAGCTCCTACTTTTTTTTTAAATTTAAGTTTAGTTAGCCAACATATAGTACGTCATTAGTTTCAAATGTAGTGTTCGATAATTCATCAGTTGCATATAACACCCAGTGCTCATCACATCACATGCCTTCCTTAATGCCCATCATCCAATTACCCCATCCCCCCACTCACCTCCCTCCATCAACCCTCAGTTTGTATCCTATAGTTAAGAGTCTCTCATGGTTTTTCTCCCTCTCTGATGACTTCCCATTTGGTTTTCCCTCCCTTCCCCTAAGATGCTCTGTGCTCTCTCTTATGTTCCACATATGAGTGAAACCATATGATAATTGTCTTTCTCTGATTGATTTATTTTACTCAGCATAATACCCTCTAGTTCCATCCACATTAATGTAAGTTGTAAGTATTCATCCTTTCTGATGGCTGAGTAGTATTCCTATCCTTCTGTCCCCTACTCTACAACACGAATCTAGCAATTCTCTTCTCTTTTTTGCACCAGATATACTTCCCTTGCTACTGGGTGGTTCACATCAGCGCGCGCGCACACACACACACACACACGCTATTTCTTGCACTTCTAAAAAACTCACTTTTGACTCCACTTCTCTTTCTGGCTCATTGTCTTTACAACCTTTCCTCTTCCCTCATTTCTTTAAAAAAATTCCCTGAAAAAGAGTTTTTATATGCAGTTTCCAATTTCTCTCTCCTATTCTTTCTTTAATCCAAACAGACTTTTACAGCCAAAACTTCACCGAAATGGCTTTTATCAAGGTCGTCGGTGAACTGCATGTTGCTAAATCAAATGGTCATTCTCAAGCCTCATCTGACTTGAACTTTCATTAACATTTGACAAAATCAATCACTACCTCCTTCCTACAATATTTGCTTTATTTGGCTTGTAGGAAGACAAACTTACGTGTTGTTTTGTTTTCCGTTTGTTTATTTTTCTATCTCTGGATGTGTCAGCTCAGATTTTTTGGTATTTCCTCCCAGTTTCCCTGACTTCTAAATATTGCAGTGCTTCTGGGTTCAGTACTCACAACTGTTCTTTTTTTGACCCTTAATAATTACTTTGTCGAAGTTGTCCACTCTCAAGGCTTTGATATGCTGATTTAATATTAATGTATAAATAACATATATAACATATAATATATAAATCTATAATACAAAAACATACAATTATATAAAATATATTTATATTGTAGAATATGTTATATAAATATA
The DNA here is from genome assembly GCA_028534135.1 of Potos flavus. Taxonomy (NCBI): domain Eukaryota; kingdom Metazoa; phylum Chordata; class Mammalia; order Carnivora; family Procyonidae; genus Potos; species Potos flavus. The sequence goes on from CM052896.1 coordinate 67,064,818, forward strand.
CAGTAATAAATCTATAAACATGTTATATATAAATCAACATATAGATATGTGATTGATTCAGATTTCTTTTGTGAATTACATTCTTTACAGCTACCCACAAGATATGTCCCCTGGGATCCAAATATACACCTTAAGTTTAACATGCCCAAACATAACCTTTTGGTATCCTCTCATAACCTGCTCTTCACCCATTCTTTTTCTGTTCAGGGAAAGTCAACTCCATTCTTCTAATTACACAAACTAAAATTCCTTAGCACGGCCTTCGGCTATTATCTTTCTTTCGCATACAACATCCAGTCTGTCGGTGATTTATGTTAGGTGCTATTCTCAAAATGTATCCAAAAGTCAGCCATTCCTTGCCACCCTCACTGGCGCATCTTGGGTCCAAGCCATTCATCATATCTCCCTGGATTATTAAGATAGCCTCTGCCTCTGCCCTTGTCTCTCCTTAGTTTTTAGTTTTACTCAACCAGTAGCCAGGAGATGTTCAAATCTGACTCAGCCAATCTCAGTTTTCTGTTCAACTTCCTATTGCTTTCTTATTTTAGGCTAAAAGCCAAAATCCTTGCAAAGATTATAAGGCATTGCATGACCTATGCTCTTCCTTACCCTTCTGACTTCATAGCCACTTCCTCTCTTCCTCCATCACTCTGTCTGGCAACTTTGGCCTACCAACTGTTTCTCGTACAAACATTGCTCCCATAAGAGGACCTTTGCATTTTCTATCCTCTCTGCCGGGAATGCTCCCCGTGCCCCAGCCACACACACATATAACAAACAAATGGCTGACTCTCCACTTCCTTTACACAGATTTCAATGAGTCCTTCCCAGACTATACTATCAAAAATTACTATCGAGCCTTCTCCCACACTTCCCATGACTTTTCCCTATTTTATTTCTCTCATTATCATTTAACTTACTATATACTTTACTTATTTATCTTGTTTCTTGTTTCTTGTTTCTCTTTCTCACTTGAATGCAAGCTCCATGATGTCAGGGGTTTTGTCTTTTTCACCTTATTTTGTCTGTGATAAATCTCCAGTGCTTAAAACAGGTCCTAAGATAAGGTTGATAAGTATCTATTTAATGAATATATGAATGAATGAATAAATGAATGAATGAATGAAGATTTGGGGAAAGTTGTATAAAGAAAATATTTTATTAAACTTTAATTTTTTGTAATTATTTACAAGTTGTGTGATGTCTGATGAATTGAGGAAACAATTAATAATGTATTTTTCTTCTCTGATTCTTCTGGTCTGACCTGCCAACTCTGCCATTGCACTCGTTGATTTCAAAGGCTTTGATATCAGGCATGTAATAATTTAATCTTTTTATATATCCTAGATTTCCCACTTGAAAAAGATACCAGTTAGTGCCTATTTATAAAATTCATTACGGATGAATGAAAGTAATTTAAAATGACCTATTCTGGAATTTAAAAAATTACAGTCAGAAGGAATGTGTAATGATCTCTTTCCCCTCTGGATTTCTGTATCTACATTTTTTTGGGCCCATTTCTTTGGGTCTATATTTCTTGATAAAGTGACATCTTAACCACTTCCATCTCTGCAAATGGGATTAAGGGCCATACTTACCTCTATCATGACACTACACATTGGTGAAAAAGTTTATTTTTCAGTCTCATGATAAATAGACTTCAAATGACTTGAAGGCAAGTCTCTTGTCTTGTTTTGCATACATCTCACAAAACTCAATGGCTAAAATATGAACAAACATTTAATAGTGGTTTAGTATTTTTTTTTTAAGATTTTATTTATTTATTTGACAGAGACAGAAAGATCACAAGTAGGCAGAGAGGCAGGCAGAGAGAGGGGGAAGCAGGCTCCCCACTGAGCAGAGAGCCCGATGCGGGGCTCGATTCCAGGACCCTGAGATCATGACCTGAGCCGAAGGCAGAGGCTTTAACCCACTGAGCCACCCAGGTGCCCCAGTGGTTTAGTATTCTAGGTACTTCTGCTCTCTAGAGATAGGACTTAATCAGTTAAATTGAGACGTGAGAGAACGAAACAGGAGCTGTGTCTATTTTGGTCATTTTTGCATTTTGTGTCTGTACATAATAAGTATTTAATACATGGTGTTGAATGCAATTCTACGTAGTGAAATTAATGATGAATATAAGCACATCTCATTACTTTCTACTGTCTGTGTTGGTAAGACTCAAAAGGTCTTCAAGAACCATCACCCAACAAATGTACTCTGTTAGCACAGAACAAGCTTATCACATTGACCTAGGTTTTTGGTACTTTCCTTTACAAGAATCTATTTGAGGAAGATCATTTTCCCAAAAGCTAATTTGCAGAAGGCTGATTTGTCAAGTTTGTTCCTTTTAACTCTTCAGTGTTAGCAGTCGAGTTTTTATTTTGTCATTATAATAGCATTTTAAGTAATGTCCACATGCTCTATCTCAGCTCCCCTTTTGCATATGTAGACTAAGGTGCAGAGAGTGGAGGACATAGAGTAGAGAATGTGGAGAAACTGAGGAAAACTCAAAATTTCTTTTCACCAACTTCATATTATTTGTGTAACATGAAAACAAGCATATTACTCAACTGCACAAACTGGATTTGCTCTGTTCTAGTCTCAAGTGCAAGATAATTGTCAGGTGAATCAACATCCCTTCCTAACACCCCCCCACCCACAATCACTTCCCAAAGCTCCATCCTAAAAATGTAACCAAATTTTAGGTTAAAAGAATATTCTGACCCACAGACTGGGAGAAAATATCTATAAATCACATATATAACAAAGAACATGAATCTGGAATATATCAAGAACTCTTACAACTCCACAAAAAGTAACTGATTTTAAAGATGGACAAAAAATTTGAATAGATGTTTCTCTAAAGGAGTATTTAACAGGCCAAATAATCCCATGAAAAGATGTCCAACAACATTAGTCACTAGGGAAATGCAAATCAAAGCCACTATGAGATACCACTTCACACCCATGAGGATGGCTAAAATAAAAAAGATAGACAATAAGAAGTGTTGATGAATGAGTATGTGGAGACATTGGGACTCTCATATATTGCTGGAGGAATGGTAAAACGGTACAGCACTTTGTAAAACAATTTGGCAAATCCTCAAAATGTTACCTTTGTCTCTTTCCTGAATTTGACTCCCTGTTTATGGATTTCTAGACTCTGTTTCCTTGACTCACTTCTTTGAGTTGGTGGAATAGGTCCTTTAATAGCTTCCTGAGAAAGGCTACCTGGAAGGTAAGTTATTTGAGATACTATCTGGAAAGACAATATTCTATTCTTATACTTGATTGATAGTCTCGTAGGAAAACTTTTTTCTCAGTATCTTTATTTCTCTATTGTTTTCCACTTCCCATTAAGTGATGCTATTGAGTTGTTGAATTTTATTTGCATTTTAACTGCTTTTTGTTGTTTACTTGTTTATACTGCAAAATATAATTAATGCCTCTAATTCCTCTCAGGCAGGTCTACTCATTCAAAGTGAAGTGGAACATTTCTACAATGATGGAGAATGTGGGATAGTTTAAAATCCAGTTTAATAGTCTAGACAATGTATATTCCTCAATGAATTTGTCCAATAAAACTAATTTGACTTTTCTAACTTTTGCTAGCTTTATTGGCATTTCTTTTGATACACATTAGATGACATTTTAATTACACTTAGAATAGTGGTCAGATGGTAGTTAACACGTGGTGGGAGACCATTAATTAAATGAAGTCTTCTTCTGTAAAACACTTTTTCTTTAAAGTTATGACAAAGTCATTCCATGGAAAAAAAAGCTTTCAGCTGCCGAAGTAAAGTGATCAGGGAACAGGAGTTTAGAGCAAAACTAAAAAGAGAAGATAATTTTTGAACTGACAACCCATTTATTTATATTTACCAGATAATTACTTCACCTCCCATAACACTTTGATTATGAAATAAAGGACCGAGGAAATTAACTGGATTAATTCAGTCAAGAAAATTATCAGTTTTTATTTACGTTGTTTCCAGAGATTTTCAATCAGGTGGGTAGGTGAAAAGATATTCTCTATCCTTCTGCCCTGGGAGTTTATCAGAATCTCAGCAACGAGAGTTGAGAATATAGGCCTATATGGGTAAGAGGAGAAGGGACATGCATATATTTTGTAAGAGGTCCCGGGGGATTCAGATGCAACTCCATGCTGGTTTAACCAATGCGGACTTGTATTTCTACTTTACAGTAGCCACTTTACTCAGTCTCTCAATTGCCTTTTATCTACCTAGCCCTGCTTCTACTTCCCCCTCCTCTCCATTTTCGGAAGGGAAACTAATTGTGATAAAGTGAGACATTTTGTAGTGAAAAGGATACAGTTTTAATACTTTTGAAACATTTCAAAAAGCAATACAATTAGCTAAGCACTTATGTTTTATTAGTAATAGCAAGCAAAATTAATAAGTAAATTCAACTAAAAATGATTATGTGTCAGAGTGTATAGTTTTTACATTGACATTTCACATAATCTGACTTTGCTTAGAAGAGAAATCACTCGGCTGTTAAAATTACTTTTAAAGAGCTGTCAAAATTGGAAAACCTGCTGTCAAAAATATGATGAGAAAAGTTTAAAAATGGTAAAGTATGTTGACTTAGACAAAAAATATTACCTTCATGAAGGAAAACTTGAATATTTATCATGATCTTCAAAAAGGATGATTCCCCCCCAAAATTGGACATCTTTGTTTTAAAATTTATATCTTGACACATGTATTTTCACTTTAATAGTAACATGAATGAAACCATTTATATTTGTACCACAATGAGAACATGTCTAGATGCTAGAAAATGCTAAAATATTAATGCCATCTATGATCCTTCTTACTATTATTTATTTTGCTTCATTTAAAAAAAAGATTTTATTTATTTATTTCCGAAAGAGATAGAGTGTGAATGAGGGGAGGGGCAGAAGGAGAGGGAGACAGATCATCTCAAGCAGACTCTCCCTGAGCATGGAGCCAAAACGCCAGGCTTGATCTCACAACCCTGAGATCATGACCTGAGCTAAAGGCAGATGCTAAACCCACTGAGCCACCCAGGCACCCGATTTTGGTTCATTTTTAATTGAAAAGGAAATTTTAACCCTTGTCCTTGTTTTCAGCTTCTTGGACTTCTTATGTATGTATTTATGAAATAAAAACATTTTAACTAACAGAAGGATGCAAATCTATATTTTCTGGAACACTTGGTGAGATTTTTATGTTTTTATTCTGCCTATTCAAATTATAAGAAAATAGTATTATCTCCTGTATGTCAGATGCTCAGTTATGTACCACTGAGAGTTTGAATTCCAAATGGTTAATTTTGAAACTTCACACTAATCTTCACTTAAAGATTGATCCTTCCATCCCTATCATAATATAATTCAAAAGACATAAATATTTGAGGGCCTTGGAATTGAGGAAGGATATATTAGTAAAACTGAGCCTCTTTTAAACGCTTTCCATTTTACCATGAGTAAAATCTGTCAATAATTTCAACCTCAAAGAGTTGAGTTTTTCTTTGAAATAGACACTAGGATTCTCTAGAATAAATTAAACATTAGATTATCAATTCTTAATAAAAATAAATAAGGATTTTTATTTAGATGAATAAAATATATGAATATGAAATAAAACATAAGATTTTCCCCCTATTTTTCTGCCTTTATAAATAATGTAAGACTTAAAGTTGGTAGGCTGAGTGACTACTTTGTCCATTTGTTATTATTGTGTGACCTTAGGTATTTGCCTCTTTCTCCATATGTATACTACAAGTAATCAGAATTATCCCCAGTCTGGCACATTCACAAAAATGTTATGAGGATTAGCTTAAAAATGATTGTAAAAAAATTTGTAAATGTACATGTTTAAATAGCCCTGTTTTACAGAGAAGGAAAACAAAGTAAAGATACAGCTATTATGGGGTAGATTATTTGAGCTGGAATTGTGGGAGAAAAAAATTTTCCCTGCAAAAAGAATAATAATACAATTGTTCCTGATGAGCAAAGAATATTGTTTTATGATAGCTACTATTTTATTGTTATGTGAAATAATTTAGCATTGGCTATTAGACATCTTTATGTTTACATAACCTTCTATTTTAGTGCCACTAGATTTAAACATCAAAATTTTTAAAATTGAATTTCACGCACCACATAATACATATATCCTAAAACATACAAGCTTAAACGATAAAGGTACTTATTACAAACATTGCCATGAATGAGAGAAATGTAATTTCATGGCATTGACTTGAATGCCAGAATAATTTTAGAAGATGTCAACTATATAGAAAATTAAGTGTGGGGCTTGCAAATTTAAAGATATTTGAATCTGAATATATAAATCTCATTGTTCTCAGAATCATGTTGACATACCCTTATTACACACATGCATAAGAAACTATAAATTTAGAACTCTAACTGGTAATCCAAAATACAGTATGTGTACATTGAAGAAAAGTTTGTGTTGCTATGGGAACTTTGGCTTTGTTTACATTATATTGCAAACTATATTATGTGCCTTGGTTCACCTTAATGACTACCTTCAGATATTGCTAATTATACTATTTTCCCTCATTCACTCTGATGATTAACTCCTTAAGGTTAATATTGCTCATCTTTATTGAGTTAGTTCATATTTTTCTTGAATACAGAAATATGAACTTACATTTACCTTCATTTGTGAAAATTGCATTATGCATGTCGCCATCACCTGTTCATTACATTAAGTAAAAGGAGTTTTAGCTTTTATGAAATTTGCAAAATTACATTTATGAAAATTATAAGCCTGACCTTGTTTGCCTATAGATACAACATATTCCAAATTGCAGAAAATAAAATTTGTGAATATTTTTTGTTTTGGATATAAAAATGTATAATTTCCTTATTCAGAATTTCTTGTAGCATTTTAAAAGAGGAAATCTAGGCCATTAAAAAAATTGTTCATACTTTCAATGTATAGGTAAAGACATGATGAAAAATTCATTATGTGTATGCAGAATCCCTTCTGAGTTAGTAGGACTCTATAGAGATAGTAATGAATGTGTTGTTACATCATAAATATCCTATAGAACAGATGTTGGATCTCAAAGCTTTAGTTACTTTTCCACTTTCCCAATTAAAAAAATTGAAAATCAGAAAAATTTTAGAATGAAAACTGTGTATGGGTTATTTTAATTAGGAGAAACTGGGATTGCTACCCTTATTCAGAAATGGTCCCTGGGTTTCTACTGTGTGCTAGATATGTGCTGGGCAAGGGCGTTCATGGTAATATAGATAGGCTCTCATGAAGTTATAAATATCCAAGGAAGCAATTACAATATAGCCATTCAGATCTTGTATTTTATAAAGTTGTTGTTAAATCCCTTAGGATTTTTTTTTTTTTTTTTGCCTTCAGGAGCATATTTATTGTGTTTGAGATGATACATCAGGTGGTCTCTGAGCTACAAAGGGTAAAAAACATTCTCTTATTACAAGTTGACATAAGTAAAAAGTAAAACATTTTTTCTAACAGCATGAACCACATAGAAAGAGATATATGTTTACTATAAATAACCTCATTCCTGGCTCTCTATGTCTACCTTTGTAACTTTATGCAGATAATAAATTAAGTTAAAATGCAGTATAACACACACACACACACACACACTACATATAGAATATAAATATAGAATATAAAATGCACTATAATATTTGATAAAATTCAGGACTAGTATCCTTAGTATACCACAATATGCACTTTAATATCCCAAAGAGTGAAGACTAGTCTGTTTAAAATGTCTACTTGCAAATCTACAGCTACAAAATTCTACTCTTAATAACATTCACCCTTTTGGGGAGTCTTTCAGTCTTCAAGGGATGAAAGCAGAGAAAAGAAGTATATACACTAAGAGGGTTCAGAAAAATTCTCCCCGAAATGTGCTACTTTGGCATGTGGACTATTTTGAGCTGAAGGCAATCAAGACACAGCAGACTCAAGAAAAACTTTTACCCCTCCATTAAACTACTTAAAAAAATTTATATAGGGGGCCTAGCCCAGAGAAAGAGCTATAACCAAGAGAGAACTTGTTTATTGGAATGACTCACTTGTATGACAGGACAACCATCCAACTACTAAACATTTGCTCTTATCCTGTGAATCGCCCTCCTCCCCTTTGGAGTCCCTGGCCTCTATCTCATTCCTTCAGTGGAGATGGCATTTAAGCCTCAACTGCCTGACTTATCCCCATGTCTCATATTTTTATGGGATCTCCATATGTATGTAATTAAGTTTGTTTTTCTCCCATTAATCTGTTTTATGTTAATTTGCTTATTAGACCAGACAAAAAAGCCTAGAATGGTAGAAGGAAAATTTTTTCCTCCCCAACAACAACAGAAGTCGATATTACAAAAGCTGTAAAGATTTGCAGTACAGGGGCATCTGGCTGGCTCAGTCAGTAGAGCATGCATCTCTTGATCTCAGGGTTGTAGTTTTGAGCCCATGTTGAATGCAGAGATTATTTAAAAATAAAACTTTACAAGTTAAAAAACGTTTGCAGTACAGTAAGAAGGTGTCCCTATTCCTTCAAATTGCATAGGAATTATGTGAATTATGTTGCCTATATCTTGCCGTATTCTGCTTTGTTGGTCAAATACTGAGAAGCAATGTTTCCAATTTGAGTACCTGCAGAGTTGCAGTCTGCCAAAGGGAACAAGTCAGCAGCAAGATCTTTGAAATTGTCCAAGTGGGACTCCAGTTGTCTTTAAGGACATTCAGACAGACAGGTACTTGACTGTTGATGTTGTAGTGATAGATTCTGGTGTGAAAATTAAAACTTTTGGTGGCTTAAACAGATAACTGGATGAAAATGTGATGTCCAGAAAAACCATACTACCTTCATGCACACAACCTAGTAGACCAAATATAGTTAATCTCCATTCATAAATGTCATCTCCTTTAGGCCCAGCATGGCGGTAGGGAGGAGGAATGTGGATGACTTCAGTAGCTCCTTCTGAAGTCTTCACACTAGCAGATAATTCAGCAGTGGTTTTTCTGGAGATTTTGGTATTTTGTTTTGTTTTGTTTCCCCCTGGGTGACAAGATTTTCTTTATTCTTTTTCTTCAGGCTCTGGAGCAGCGAGGTCTCTCTGATCTACATCTGAACTACCACTGCTGGGGCTGGGGCTATCATCATTGGATTTTTGCCTATCATTGGACATCTTGGTGAAGTTATTTCCTGGAAAACTTAACTGCTCATCTGGCCTATTCATACAGTCCTACAGTGTGGGAGAAAGAGAGGGGTTGGAAAAAACCATTCCTTAAGGAAATGCAGGCAGCTGGGAGTGGGGATTGAGGGAGTAGGGGAAAAAAAAGAAGCCAAAGAGATTTGGGCTGAGGAGTGTGGAAAATTAAAAGTAGGGGGGATTATGCCCCTTAGGAATTTTTTTAAGGATAATAATTTTTTAAGGGCATGGCCATTGATGATATTTGCAGGCAGGTTGGTTCAGGTCAAGAAGCAGGGATTTGTGGAGAGAAGTTTTATGTATGATATAGGAAAGATAGATACACAACATTCTGCCTTTGTAAAAACCCAGAGGACTTTTTATAGCACTAGAATGAATTTTAATGTATGCAAATAAAAAGTCTTTTAGAAGGTTGGAAGATCTCAGAATGGAATGCATATTGTCACAAAACAATCTAACTGTATGACATTAACAAAACAACCTCACTGCAGGGATGGGTAGTAAAAGTTCTGGCCTTAGTAAGTTTGGAAATGAGTGGAGTCTGTAAGACCAAAATCAAAGGAATTGCACATAAACAGTTATAACTTCGGTTAATATTTGTTTTCCATAAAGTATGGACTAACAGTTCTGAAGCCACTATGCATATATACTAAAATTGAACAGTAAGGTAGATGGATGGCAGATAGTAGGAAGCCAAGTTTCTTACTGTGGTAATATAGAGTGGGAGACATCAGCATGAACTCATTTTAGCTTAATACAGAGTCAGGATAGATATAGAAATATTTATACATATGTGTATACACAAAAGTTAATATAAACCCATGTATTTCCTTTCTCTGTTAGATGAGAGGGCCTAGAAGCAAGGACACCTAGTAGCAACAAGCACACTTAGCACACTTAATACATAGATCTTGGTTTCTAGAGCCACTCTCTGATTACAGGAACTAAGGTTCCTTGGAGAAAAAGCTGATTCTAGGGCTATGGCAGGGAATATACAAGATGAGCCTGGAGAACCTTATAGTGTCAGAAAGTAAGGAAGTATTCAACACACACACACACACACACACACACACACACAGAGTGATGGCAGTATGTCAAAGGGATACAGAAGCCAACTGAAATAGCTCCTGATGGCCAAAGCTGAAATGATTTGAGCATCAAAATAAAGTAGTATTGAGTTATAATCCAAAGTATAAGATAAATATCCATGAATCCATCCTGATATAAATAAATGGTTGAGTAAATAAACAAATGGGGGTGAACGGACAAATCTCCTGTGTAGTAGAATTCCAAATGATTTATTGTAGAGATTCTACTCTCAAGAAGATGGAGTATAACTCCTTACATCTTAAGTGTGGGCTACACATAGTGACTTCCTTCCAAAGGGTACAGAATAAAAAGTTGGGGAAAAAGAGTAACTTTACAGGGAGAAACCTGACAAATACAGCCTGAGCCAGGTGATCAAGTTTAACATAAATAGTGAGAAGTCATACCAATAATATGTATTTGTGATATATGAAAAGAATGGCACTTTAGCCTTGGATCTTCCTCTCTACAACTCACAACACTGCACTAGAGGGACATTGAATAAAATACCTTACCAGTATTCCTCCAATCTGGCATCATCATCAAACACAAGGAAAGTCTGAGTGACTGTCACAATCAAGAGGAGTCTCAGGAGACCTGACAGCTAATATGATGTCTTGGGTGGAATTGTGGAATAGAAAAGAGCCTTTGGCAAATAATAAGGAAATATGAATAAAATATGGACGTTAGTTAATAATGATGTATCACTATTTGTTCATCAATTGTGCATATGTACCATACTAATATGTTTATAATGGGAGACACAATATGTAATACATGGTAGTTCTCTGTACTACTTCTGAAACTTTTCAGTAAATCTAAAACTATTCTAAAATAAAAGTTTATATAGACAAATCTTTACTAAACACTCTATTGGATCCCATTTCTGCATTCTACCAAGCCAGACTGTCTTTCAATCTTTATTTCCAGTGAAACTTTGAGGTCTGCAGGTCTGGCTCAGTCAGATCAACTCTCACCAAGGGTAAAGGAAATGTGAAAGCAGCTTACACTGACAGAGTCCATTACATCAGGCTTTCATCTAAAAAGTTTCTGATGCTATGTATCTGTCCTGTCTCTTCTGTTCTCCTTCAGTTGCTTTATAACTTCTCACTGTTTATAACTTTCTTGTCATGGAATGTTTACCATTATCTGATGGTGACTACTTGCTGACTTTGATTTTGTTTTTTTGGGTTTTTATTCCTTCAAATTTTTATTTAAATTCTAGTTAGTTAACATATAGTGTAATATTGGTTTTAGGAATAGAATTTAGTGATTCATCACTTACATATAACACCCAGTGCTCATCACACCAAGTGCCCTCCTTAATGCCCGTCACCCATTTAGCCCACCCCCCACTCACTCCCCCTCCAGCAACCTTCGGCTTGTTCTCTGTAGTTAAGAGTCTCTTATGGTTTGCTTCCCTCTCTTTTTTCCCCTCCCCCTATGTTCATCTGTTTTGTGTCTTAATTTCCACATATAAATGAAATCATATGGTATTTATCTTTCTCTGACTTATTTCACTTAGCATAATACACTCTAGCTCCATCCACATTGTTGCAAATGGCAAGATTTCATTCTTTCTGATGGCTGAGTAATACTCCATTATATATATATATATATCACCTTTTCTTTATCCATTCATCAGTCAATGGACATTTATGCTCTTTCCATAATTTGGCTATTGCTGATAATGCTTTCTTCCAGACTTTGAACGTACTACATGTTTAAACCTTTCTATTTAAGTAGGGATGTGTGTGTGTGTGTGTGTGTGTGTGTGTGTGTGTATGTGTATTGCTAATGTTTTATTTATTTAAAGTCTCTTTCCTACCTCTCTCCATAGCATCCCTTTCCACCAATTTTGAATATTTTGTTTTGATTTTTTTATTTCACCTTCACCAGACTTTCATCAAATTAAATCTTTATACAATAATTTATTAAATACTTTTAAGAAAGATAAGGAATTTTATGTAAGTACCCTATATCTCAAATTTTATCTCCATGCTATATTTTTAAATTTATATTACTATCATAGTATTTGCTACATTAACGGCTATACTATTCACCGCATACTTGTAAATGACATACTTAAACCAATTTTTGAAAAAACTTTAAATTTACAGAAATGTCATAAGAATAGTATGGAAAATGTCTAGATATTTTTTCATATTTAATAATTTTTACATTTTTAATATTTCACATTTGCTGTATCACCTCTCTCATGCATACTTTCTTTCTCTCATATATATGTATGACTTATTTTTCTAACTCATTTGAGAGTCAGTTGTATATATTAAGCCCTTTCATCCTTTAAAACTTGAGTAATTAGTGTTCATTTCTTATGAAAAAATGTTCTCTTATGTAATCCAAGTATAGTTATCAAATTTAAGAAACTATCTTTGATATCATGTTTTTATGCCTTTTAAAAAATGTTCCCAATAATGTCCTTTACAGTATTTTATTTAAAGTTTATTATTATTTTTTTTTAGTGATCTTTACACTCAACATAGGGCTTGAACTCACAACTCCAAGATGAAGAGTCACATGCTCTTCCAACTAAGCCAGCCAGACACCCCTTTTACAATATTTCTTAACACTGGTAGAGTATACACTCTAGGATCATGTATTATATTTAATTTCTTTTTTTTTTATAAAGATGATTTGTCTTTTTTTTTTTTAAAGATTTTATTTATTTGACAGAGAGATCACAAGTAGGCAGAGAGGCAGGCAGAGAGAGGAGGAAGCAGGCTCCCCGCTGAGCAGAGAGCCCGACATGGGGCTTGATCCCAGGATCCCGAGATCATGACCTGAGCAGAAGGCAGAGGCTTAACCCACTGAGCCACCCAGGCGCCCCTATTATATTTAATTTCTATGTCTTTTTTGTTGTTATTTACTTTAAGCTGGAAACTTCTGCAGACTTTTTAAAAATAATTTTTAATATATTTTTTAAATATTTTATTTTTAAGTAATCTCTATACCCAACATGGGGCTCAAACTCAAAACCCTAAGATCAAGAGTCACATGCTCTACTGACTGAGCCAGCCAGGCACTCCCAGACTTTCTTTTAATCTTTCATATCATTGACTTATTTTAAGGACAATTATTTTATAGAATGCTCCTCAATTTAAAGTTGCCTGATTTTTCTTTATGATTAGACTCAGGTTGTGCCTACCTGGCCGGAATACAACAAAAGAGATATCCTTTTCATGGTATCATATCCATGGGTCCATATTGTTGATATTAATTTTCAACAAATTAATTAGTATTATTTAATACTCTCCTGCATGATTACTCTCTCCTGCATGATTACTATTTTCTTCTTGCAACCAATAAGCAATTCTTCAGGGAGGCATTTAGGAACCATGTAAAAATCCTGCTGTTTATCATAATTTTACCTTTAGATTTAGCATCCATTGGTGATTCTTATTTTAACTACTCTTAAATATGAGGGTTGCAAAACAACAATTTTCCAATTCTATCACTCTCTTTGTATTTGTGGTGTCATCTTACTATAATGGAAATAATGTTCTTCCTGTCTGCCTATCTCTATGTATCTATCTGTCATCATTTCTCTCTCTCCATCTCTCCACCTATCATTTATTTATCAATCTATCATCTATGTATTTATCATCTTTCATCAGTATGGACTTACGGATTCTATTTTAATCATTGGGTTTTAATCCATTACTACCTATTTATTTTGAGTCTCAAATTGTTCCAGATTTGACCAACAGGAGACCCTATGCTCTGGCTTGTCTTTTTGGCATTTGTCCTCATCCTTTTCTTGGATACTATGCCCCTTATACAATAAGATGTTCTAAACTCATTTTTTACTTTTCTTGACTCCCCTTTGATTTTTCTGTGGCAGTCGATATGCTCATTATTGGTGTTTTATTGCCTCCAGTCCCTTTCAACAGAACTATGATATGTATGTATATAAGA
>CM052896.1:67079565-67099699 GCA_028534135.1 Potos flavus
CTTCCTTCCTTCCTTCCTCCCTCATTTAGTTTTAGATGTTCCCCCCATTCTTGTTAAGTGTTGATTTAGTTTAAATTTTTTATTATGAATACTTCCAAATAGAAACTATTTAAAAAGGCATACCAGAACGGTCTCACTCCATCCCTTATCCCTTCCATGTTATTCTGTCCACTCTCTAGATATAGATAACCAATTTTATCATTCTCTAGTTTATATTTCATGTTTTTATTTTAATATGTTTTCTTTATATTCTACTTACCTTGTTCAACTTGCTGTGTGGTTTATCTCTCTTGTTTAGATTCTGACTGACACACTTTCATCATAGTATATCTTCAAATAATAGTATACCATTTCCCTCCTACCATTTTTGTGCTATTTTTGCCATAGATTTTATTTCTACTGAAAATTTTAAATGAATTTTTAATATTGGTCTTAAATCATTTAATTTTCTTTTATAGAAGTTAAAATATTTTATGTCTAATCCATTGTTCATTTCATCTAGTGAATTTATGTTTTCACATATTGTATTTGTTTCTCTTGAGTTTTATATTTTTGTTATGTATTTCATGTTTTTCCTCATTATGGTCATGTTACTTGTTAAATTTTTGAACATATTTTTTTAAAGATTTTATTTATTTATTTGACAGAGAGAGATCACAAGTAGGCAGAGAGGCAGGCAGAGAGAGAGGGGGAAGCAGGCTCCCTGCTGAGCAGAGAGGCCAATGCTAGGTTCAATCCCAAGACCCTGAGATCATGACCTGAGCCGAAGGCAGAGGCTTTAACCCACTGAGCCACCCAGGCGCCCCTGAACGTATTTTTTGATACCTATTTGAAAGTTAGTTTATTCTAATTTTTTCACCTTTGTCACTTGGGGTCTTTTTGTACTGATTTTTCTTTTAGCTATGGATTTAATTTTCTTGCTTTCTCACATATGTAACAATATTTTATTGAATACTGTACATTATAAGCTTCATGTTGCTGAGTGTTGAATTTTTAAAATTTTCCTTCGAATTTTTTGTTGTTCTATAACTTTGT
Source organism: Potos flavus (assembly GCA_028534135.1). NCBI lineage: Eukaryota > Metazoa > Chordata > Mammalia > Carnivora > Procyonidae > Potos > Potos flavus. The sequence continues at coordinate 67,080,601 of CM052896.1, forward strand.
CCTGCCAGGCAGTTAAGTTCCTTACAGTTCAGTTTTATCCTATTAGGACTTTCTTTGAAGCTGTGGTAGAATCGTTTGGGAGAGTCTTTACATTAGGCTTAGTTTAGCTCTCTTGGTGTCTCTGTTGAATGCTCCAGGTCTTCAGTGAATGAGGAATCTGCACTCTGACTTTTGGGAACTTGAACTTTTCACATCCCTTTGTAATTTCTGGAAATTGTTTGATACACACTCCCTGTTGTCTTTGCCTCAAACTACCACTGTATGACTGAGCTTTGCTTGGGATCTACCCCTTCACAGTATGGTCCTGAAAGTTCTTCTAAGCAGAAATCTAGTTTGATTATAAAGCTCACCTAATTTTTTCACTTCTCTTAGTGATCAGAGTCACATGATGCCTGTTGTACAATGTCTAAAAGCACTTTATTTGTATTTTCCTGTTTTTCTATTTGGTAATGGTAGGTGGTAAGTCCTGTACTGTTTTCTCCATTATGGTAGAAGCATAAACCCCTGTAGTCATCTGAGTTCTGTCTTTAACAGTGACAGTTTTTTTCTTCTAATTCTTTTCCAAATACCGTCAGCTTACAATTTATTTCCATCTATTGTTTTGCCATCTCTTCTTTGAGTTCTGTATTTCTGTCTTCCTTCAGAGGGGAGTTTGCTTTATTATGTTTTTAAAATTCTTGCCAAAATATTTTGCTACAATTATATTTTTTTCCTGCTAGGTATTCTCTTTGTTGCCTATGTTGTACTTTTTTCTCCTTTTAATGTTTGTGCTATTTATTTTTTATTATTCATCACTGGCTGATTTTGTATTTCCTCAACTAACTATTTGCAAAAGATTCTTAGACTGGGGGAACAGTGAGAATAGATTTGTAAGTTTGCTAGGCTTTCACAACACAAAGTCTCTTCTACTCAAATGCCAGGAAAAGACATTTTCAGAACATGTGCAGTGTTTGTATTATTCTTTGTTTCTTCCTGCCTCCTCTGTCCTTGGCACCAGACTGGGTCAGTAATGTTATTGACACAGTCCAGCTCACCTCAGTACATGCACCCACAACTATAGGAGTATAGCTTTTGCATTTCAATGTATATCTCTTCCTTCAGGGCTTGTATTTTTTGGTAGAACTTTTAGATATTTGATGTTATAGGGTGATCTTCCTACTAAGATTCCATAACTTTTAAACTTTTTAAAAAATTTTAAAAAAGATTTTACTTATTTTAAAGAGAGAGAGAGAGCAGGAGGGAGAGGTAGAGGGAGAAGAAGAGAGAGAATTTCCAGCAGTCTCCCAGTTTAGGGCAGACCTCCACTCTGGGCTTGATCTCATGACGCTGAGATCATGACTTGAGCTGAAGACAAGAGCCAGACATTTAACTGACTGAGCCACCCACATGCCCCATCCCATAACTTTTTATTTCTGTTTTATCTCACATGGCTTTGGGATCTTGCTACCAATTTGGAAACTCCAGATTATAAGTGTCTCCCAATTTAGCAAAATTGGAATTGTGAGGGTTTTAAAATTTTTTAAATTGAGTTTCAATTATTTTCAAGGGAAGAAATAGAGAATCCAGATTCATGCAGCTATGTTAATATCAGGGTAAGAATCAATTTGTTGATTGTTTAATGCCTTTTAAATGTCATGCTTTAATACCTTTATGCAGTTGCAATTTACAAAATGGAATATACATTTTGAATGTACTGTAGATGCTGAATGATCAGTGGTATGAGATTAAAATTATGGGATTAAAGACCCCAGATAGAGGTTGATAATGTAGTGCATAATGAGGATGAATACACTGTCAAAAATGAGGGCGAATGTCAAGGATGATATTGAAGAAGGAACAGAAATGTCAGAGTTGAATGACTACTTACAAACTGAGAAACATGCAGAAGGCAGTTATCCACATGGGACAATTAATCTAGGCCAGGTAAGGAACAGAGATACTATGTCAAGAGAACTTGCCAAGAGAACTTGGAACTCAGAGAAAGCCTATCACCTTTTCCCACCATAGTAAGAACTAACAGCACCTTAGCCAGTGTGGGGCCAACACAGGTGTGCATTAATACATGGCTAACGCTCCTTGGTAACAGTGCTATGCTAAGCATACTGGGAGTTTCTTTTTCTTTTTCTTTTTTTTAATATTTTTATTTATTTATTTGACAGAGAGAGAGAGATGACAAGTAGGCAGAGAGGCAGGCAGAGAGAGAGGGGGAAGCAGGCTCCCTGCGGAGCAGAGAGCCCGATGCGGGGCTCGATCCCAGGACCCTGAGATCATGACCTGAGCCGAAGGCAGAGGCTTTAACCCACTGAGCCACCCAGGCGCCCCATACTGGGAGTTTCAAAGAGTTTGTCCATGTCTTTGTCCATGATAGAGAAAGACTTTAAAAAGTATCTTTTTATTTCTCTTTCTATATATTTTTCTGTTCCATGGTACCAGTAAGCTTTATTCTTCTAGTTTATGGATATAAGTTAACTGTCTTTATGGGATAATTTCCTGACTAATACAGTCATACCAGATTTTTACCTTTGTGAAATTGCTAGGAAGATTATTTGAAGTTTATGGCAAGAATAACTTAAGTGGGACAGATCTTAACAAGATTTTTCAAAATTCGAGGGAATAACAACCTAAATAAGTAAATATCTATAAAATCCTAGAAGAGATGTCCACTATTTCGAAGGCCAATACACTTTTAAAAGAAGGAAATATATAGATTATAGAAGGAAACATATAGATTGAAGTTTAGAAGCTTTAGGAAGAAAGTCTAATTGCAGTGTGATTCCCTAATAATGGTATTTTAGAGGACAAGTTTACAGCTACCTTTAAACAGTGTGAAAGAAGCTCACAAGTAGTCTCCCAAGAGATGACATTGAAAGGAATGGGGCACCAAGACAGATATTAAACTTTAATGAGTTTAAGTATTATATCTATTTATCCTTAAAGTATTCACCTCTTTAAAATAATGTGATAAAAATATAGCATAATAGGAAAACATATCCTATTTTAGAAGTGTAGCAAAGCAGGCTGCCCAATGCAAAATTGTGAGTGAGATAATTTGAAGCTGAGAAAATATAAATACAGTATGAGCCCACATACCATGAAAAGTTAACAAATAGGGAAGAGAAGCAGCGGGGGAAACCCCAGGGCATTTAATCTTATTTTATGGTGGCATTCATGTACTGAAAAGAGTGAAAGAACAGCCCCCACACTTCCAGAAGTGAGTCAGTTTCATGTCTCAAGCTGATTATAAACCATTCAAGGGCGGCAGCCTCCCACAGCTGACTTTAACTGTGATTAGAATAGAAGATGGTGGCTAGTTTGGGCTTACCATATGTACCCTGAAGCCTCAAAGCCTGATAGGTAAACTCAGAGTTTCTCTGGGACCAAAACATTGGCTTACAAATAACTTTCCATTTACATATTCCGAAAAAGACAGCTCATCAACTGACCAGTCATATATGCTTAAACCATGATCCATACTATTTGGCATACATTTGGCAAACTAGACCAATTTTAAGAGTTTAGGAACTCCATCTTAACTTTAAACCCTTTCCACTCTCCATTCTTATTCCCATCACAAAAAGCAGTATTCCATCTGATGGATGTAGGTCATACTGTTCTGCATAATTCTCAGTTTTTTGTGAGAATCAGAATTTTTATCAAACAGTATGGATCCAGGACTGTTCATGGTCTAGAAGGGGAGAAAACTTTCTAGTTAATGTCATGGTCTTTGATGACAAAACACTGGGTAGAAGGTGCTTTTAAAAACATAAAACTGTTTTTTTTTTTTTAACTGTTTTTTTCTTTTCCAATCGCATAGGGGATGGATTTCATATTTAGAGATTTCCTTTTAATCCTTTTTTCTGAACAGCTCACTTAGAAGACGCATAATAAGGGATAAAAACAAAACAAAACAAAACAAAAAGGCCTGCTTTGCAGGATGGAAAGAATTTCTACATTTTTCTTTAACTAAAAATAGAAGACCTAAAACTTGCTTGAGGTGTTCCTATTTCTGCTACATATTTTCAAGTGTTGAGACTCAGCAGTGAAACTACCTCTCATCATTGAAGTTACATGACCAACTTTGATTTAAACAATTGTGAGTGTATCAGAGCTACAAGATAGTAAGTATGTTCTCTGTTATCTGGCAGACAATGAAAACAATATATGTTGGATATTCCATACTCTGGCATATAGAACAGGTTAATAAAATCATATAGACTAAAAACTTTGCAGGCTGTAATTTAAGAAAATTGTTTTTTTTCTTCACAAAATTACCAACTTACTTAAAACAATATGTGGAAATATTTCCCAGTATAATTGGTGGCCACTTTATACCAAACATTAAATATTCTTATTTAATTGTGTGTAAATTCACTGAAAGCATGGAAGGTTGAATTTAAGGAAAATATGTTAGTTTTTAAATTATTTTTTTTCTGAGCTCAATTTAACTTATTATATCTAGTTTAAAAAATGATAAATCTGAAATAATTGTAGTGGAACACTCAGAAAGAAAAATCCTTTTTCCCCCTGTGCTTATCAAAATGCAAGCCAATTAAAAGAGCATAGTGACATTCAAAAGGAAATTTCAAATTCTTAAGATGTGTAACATAATGTGGGAGTTATATGTACTGTTTTTTCACAGCATCTCTTTAGTTTTGTTCTCAGATGAACGTATCTAAAGTCGAATTATTAAGGCTCCAGGAGATTTAAAACCCCAACTATCCCATCCATATCCCACTAACTTGACAATACTGTTTATAATGGGATCTACTCAAACACAAATTCACTTTTTGTTTTTCCTGGGAGGAGGCTTATTGCAAAATTAAATTTTAACTTATTTTTCTTGCAAAGTAAAAAGTAAGAATGGTCGCTAGGCCACTTCATATTCCTCCCAAAGAAAAATAAATAAAGCACATAATTAATCCAGGACAAGTGATCCAGGATTCACATAAGTGGCACTACACATTTCTGAAATGTCCTCCAAACTAAAGGTTTATAATGAGTTAGACAAGAAATTATAATTCACTCTATCAAAAATCTGAAGAGGGAGGGAATATTTTTGCTATGCACAAGCTGAATCAAGTTAATGAGGCATCTAACATTGCAAAAAGAACGTTGTCTATAAATAAATTCAGTCTGATTGGGATGTATTAGTTGTCTGATAATATTCTGTAGCCTACAGATGCTTTGGGTGGAATGTAGATTTCTTAAAAAAGAAAGGCAAATGGAATTACTTCTGTAAAGCTCCAGGTCAATTCTTATAAGTGGCATTAAAAGCAATTTTCCCTTTAAAACATGGCTTATCATTCAGGATATTTCCAACATAATAAATTTCATATAAGACAAAATGTATTCTTCAGTGAAATCTACTTGAACCTTGGAATTTGGGGAAAATATCTTCCGACTCATTTATATTTTTTTTCCATTGAAATTAGCATGTTAAGGCGCTGCCTAGAGGCTGCATACCTAAACTCTAGAGGCTAAAAAGAGGATATAATTAGATTAGAATCTCAGACTATGCCTACAGTCTTGTACATGGACTTGTGCTTATTGTTGAGAGGACTGTACTTTTATTAATGAGTACATGTTATTTCTGATTATCTGCCAGGTGTCTCTACAGAGTGGTGTGAATCAAATTTTTTTTCAATCATATTGGAAATTCAGATTTCCAGGAACTTGTTTTTTATAAGATTGGAGGGTGTAGAGGTGAAATACATTTTACATTGGCTAACCTTTTGCTTTTCCTTCAGGGAGCTCCTAATTGTTCATGTACTCAGATTTATAACTCTAAAGTTATGTCTCCTTGAAAACATCAAAACAAATTTACTTCCATCACTTTTATCCTTTTGAAATTGTTTTTAAAATATAAAATGTATATATCTTTGCCTTAAAAAATTCAAAGAGTAGGGAAAGGTACAAAGTGAAAAATAGAAGTCCCCCCCCCCCAACCTTTCCACAAACCCAATCTTTACCTCTTAAAATTTTCTATTAATAGGGGTTTCTTGTGTATTGCAAAAAATTTGAAAAATACTATGATTATTAGGGAGCTTCTTTAGTTTTATTGACAGATTTTACAGGTTTTGACTTCAGTTCTGGGAGTTTTATAGACTTTCTTGGTGATGAAATTTTTTCCTTTAGCTTTTATTTTTTAAAATTTCGTATTAGTGTCAAAATGAGGGGTATAATAAGAATATCTTTATACTGACATCTTTTATTGAAAGTTCCTTTGCTTCCCATTCTTTTAAATAATTCTCTTTATTCTGCTTTAATTGCAAAATTAAAAATTTTTTTGTTGTACAAAAGTTCTTTCCAGTTACACCTACTTCTTCATCTAATCATTTGCCTTCCTTCAATTCTAAGGAACCCTACGATATTAGGGTAGAAAGAGGCTTTTAAAATATGCAATCCAGCCTTTAATAGAAGAGTAAGTTCTTCCTGTGATATTCTCCATTTTGTTTTACAATCTCTGCTTGAGAACAAATGATGAGAAATTTCTTACCTCATGACAAGTCCATTTTATTGTCTGCTTTTCTGCAACTACCACTCATGGTTCCACCTTCTGGAGCCTTAAAAGGTAAGTCTAATTCATTTTCCCATACCACTCTAAATATTTAAAAGCTAGTGTCTTGTTTTCTGAACATAAATTTTCTAGATGTTTGGATAAAACATTTCAATTTCTTTAAAACATTTATAAGTGGCATAGCTTTCCATTCTTTCAGGCTTTTAATTCAGTCTACATATCATTTATTGAGTACTTACTCTGTGAAGGATCTATGCTAGGTGCTGGGTTCACAATGACTATGAGATGGTCTCAAACCTGGAAGAGCTCTCAGTCGCTATCCATTTTCAGCAGTGAAAGGGGGTCAGCAAAGTGTAAAGAAGCACATGTTTATTAAAACATTATGTGAATAAAGAGGATTGTGACCAACTAAGGTTAATGTTGGGCTAACAGTGGCTTCTGATTGTGTTGGGAATAAAAATCCAAATTTCTTTTATTAGCCCATGAACTCCTGTGCACTCTGGACCTTGCTGGTTCCTGCACCTTCATCCCTTACGGCTCTCATGGCAATACTACATGTCAGCCACATCAGCCTAATTTAAGTTCTTCAAACAAGCCCTTGGTCTTTTCTTGCCCTGGGGTCTTTGTGTATATTCTTTCTCCTGCCTAGAATGCCCTGAACTCAGTCAGGTTTCGATATGTATTTGTTAAATCAATGAATAAATAAACAAAAAATTCTCCCTTCAAATCCTGAACTCTCAGAGCTTTTAGTACACAAATATATAATCCAAATTTCTAAGAAGATTGGTATGGTATGCTGTGATTCTCAAATTTATTTGATCATAGTTTTTTTTTCTTTGCATTATGGGACTAATTTACCATGCACACATTTTGAGAATTATGGTAGAACAAAAATAGGATTTGAATCCTGGCTGGCGCCAATTAATTTATGTGATTTTGAACAAGATACTTAATCTCTCACAGTCTCCTATTTGAACCTCTGTGAGAGACCAGTAAAGAGTCAACTTTTATTTTTCCAGGTTCTGGGAAAACAGGAGTAAACAAGGAAGTGCCAGATGGAAATTAAAACATTTTATTTTTAAGGGACATCAGTGGGAGGACAGAGTTTAGTGTGAATGACAAATGAAACTATGAAGTGAATCTCAGTCATAAGCACCGGGGGACAATTTCAGGGCACACAGTTTTTCCATTAAAGTATACTGTCTGCGGCCAGAGGAAATGATCCATAGGAAGCTCCAGCCCAAGTGAAACATAAGATGGGAAAGCATAGAGAATTCTCAAGAGGGGAAAACAAGAAAAGAACTCTGTAAGGCATGCCTAGGTGAGCTTTCTGAAATTAACAAAATCTTCCTGCCTGGTGTGTCACATCATTACAAGGAAGGAAACATAGAAATGAGGGGTAAACATTGAATTCTAATACTTAAGTTTCCTCATCTGTAAAATGTTGGAACTACCTATTACATGCTGTAAATAAGGACCCGGGATAGTCTACAGTGGCTATGTTCAGAGTGTCAAATCCCTTTCCTTCCCTTTTTACACATTCAAATACCTCTTCCCATTTTACATGTTCAAATACCTCCCTAGATAGAGGATTGAGTGCTTGAATCCTTTAAACTCAGCTCCATACATCAAATACTGACTCTGAGCAAATCTTAAAAGGAAGTAGATTAGAAGCCATTATTGTAATGTCTAGAATTTTACAATTTTCCATACAACTGGTATCTGGTCTCCCTAATATACCTAAGTACCTACTAAGAGCTTTCCTCACCCTCCTCTGGGCTTACTCAGTCCAAACAATTTGGCTTCCATCTTTATATCTTGCTTAGCTTACCATTACCCTTCTAGGATTAGAGATTTGTTCTGACCACTTTTATTATTGAATGTAGGCTTGATCTGCTTCATCTACATGTGAGTCATGAAAGAAAATGTTATGATTTGACTGTGATTTTTGACTGAAAACTAAGAGTGCTAGTTGGTAGGTGCTAATGGTGAGCATTAGGTCTCTGTTCAAAGTTACCTTTTCAGAAAGACTTTGCTGACCATTTTAAATAAAATAATCATATCTCTTAGATCACATTCACAATCCTAGTCTGCTTTCTTTTCTTTAAAAAAATTATTGGGGGGGGTGTCTGGGTGGCTCAGTCGGTTAAGCATCTGACTCTTGATTTTGGCACAGGTCATGATCTTAGGGTCATGAGATTGAGCCCCATATTGGGCTCCATGCTCAGACTGGAGTCTGCTTGAGATTCTCTCTCTCCCTTTCCCTTTGCCCCACCCTCTGGCTCCCTCTCTCAAAAAAAAAAGGTTAAAAAAATTGAGAAACCTGTTATTTCATTTGCTTTAATTTCTTTACATTATAACCTGAGAATATATTATTTGATTTGTTTCCTTGTTTATTATATCCTCTAATAGAATGACATGAGGGCAGAGGCTTTGTCTGGCCTAGTGTGTTATCTCTAGAACTGAAAAGAGTACCTGAGATATAATACATGCTCAATAATATTGGCCCAATAAAAGAATAATTGGAAAGAGAAGATTGAAAAGAGAGAGTGGAGTATAGAAGGTGTATCTGACATCAATTTATTGCTTCTCATCTCCAAATTCACCCTTCAATATCTGCATCTGTGACTTCTTTGATACAGTCTGAACCACAGTCTTGTGAAAGGAGCCCTCAGTCCAAGTTTTCACTTCTTTGGGTACTACCCCATAGCTGTAAGAAGAATTATGGCCTCTTCTTACATCTTTTTATCATAGGTTAGTAATTATTTATATTAAACTTCTGCTTGAAACACTGTGTTGTTTCTGTCTCCTGGTTGGACCCAGACTGATGCAGAATGGGTACAATAAGTTGGACGGGTCTCGGGAGGTAGATGCCTAAAGACGGGATTTTGAGACTGTTTGGCCATGCCTTGAGCTTTAGCACAGTGCTGAGCATTTTTGTCAATGGGAAATGGATGCTAGTAATCCATGACTTAGAGTGGAATCACAGTTAATTAAGCTACCAACTGTGGTTGATTGTAATGAAGTGCCAACTGAAGCACGTTTCTTGGGAACTCGAGTGGCTGTTATACTTGACCAGATGGAAGTAATGAATTCTATAATGACTAGAATGTGGGATGAAATATTTTTGTGTGTACTTGAGCACTTATATAGAGGAAATAACAATCTTAGCTTCATTATTTCTAAACTTAACTTACAACTTCATAACCAGAGAGTTTCTCCTAAAAATATCTTATTTCTTGTGGCCACATGACTGATATTGGTGAAAATGAAATGCAAAATGTTATTGTGTGAGTCGTTGAATTACAATGACAGGTAAATCCACACTCTTGCTAAGTTTCTCATTGGGAAAGTGGAAAAGAACAAAATTCTGAAACTTGCAATGGGGACATCTGGTTGGATCTAAATGAAACTGACAATCTTGAACCCACATGCCATTCTGAGGCTCCCTTGTCAGTACAAGTAGCTTGCTCTCCAGTGTTAAAAAAAGGCTAGACTTTTCTGCTTTGAAAAACCTTGTGATAATCACATTTGAACAGATGCATTGGAAGGGGATGCTTCTTCTTAAGGTCTACCACGACTACCCCTGTTGCCACTATACCCAAAACTAATGTCAAATCTCATCATTTTCCACGTTGGGTTTTCTCATCCTCAGCACTACTGACATTTTGAACTGCTTAAGTCATTCTTGTGTGGGTTGTCCTTTGTATCTAGGATATGTAGCAATATCCTGGGTGTCTACCTACTAGATACCAGGACATTCCTCCCTCCCCGCGTTGGACAATTAAAGATGTCCCCAGCAATTGTCAAATTTCTCTGGGCGAAAAATAACCATCAGTTGAGAATCACCACTCCAGGGTAAACAGTTATACAATATGAGCTAGGAAGAAATAGTTTATATGCCAAAGAAATCATAAAACTTAAGTTAATATATATCAGCAAAAGCCTAGGAAACATGTATGAGAATGGGTTCTAAGGTATTAGACCCAGGAAGGCAGAATATAACACCAAATTTATTGATATTATTTACAAGAAATTAGAATTGATATGTTAACTCATGTAGCTGGATGGCCTCTAAGACCTTACTTGTGTTGACTGAAATTTAGACTCAATATTGGCCTACACATAATGAGACTGACTCTAGCACCTCTCTGGCATGATGTGTAGGAAAAGATCCAAAAGTTTATAAAGACAGGAAAGTTGGACTGGATTTACCATGTGCCATCTATACATCCACCTTCTAATATGTTCCATGAGAAATTCTAGAGGATACTTGCTTCACTGAGACATTAATATTAGTAAGAGAAGCACCTGCATCTTCGAAAAACTCTATGATTGGTCTCCTTTTGTAGGCCAGATAGAATGGTAGGAAATGCCAACAACAAGATGGGTTCTCTAATTTCAGTGGGGGTCACGTGACTCCGGAATAGAAGAAGCTAAATGGCCACACTTAATTGCCAAAGACAAAGTGACCATGTGAAGTGCTAAAGGTCAGCAAAGACTTCCCAGAAATAAGAACATATTTTCTCATAGAGATCTTTGGAAGTGGCTAATTTATCACAGAGTCTCTAGTAATGAAATGAATAGAATTGGAGCCTCCAGGAAACTCCAGGAAAGAAAAATATTCTGTAAGAAATAATTTTCTAAATATGTAGCAAAAGAAAACATATTATGATTTTGGGCAATTGATAAAAATGTGGGGAAAAAAATGATTGATCCTGGTATTTAGAATATTCTGCTTTGAACAGCAGAGCTTTAGTAACCTAAATACATTTCCAAAGATACATATTCTGTGGTATAGTGAATAATATTATTTAAAATATAATAGCATATAATATATATATATGTTTTTGAATTCTTATAATGTATTTGTATATCTGTAAAATTATATACATATATGTGTAATAAGGTTTTTAAGCTTTTAATAAAAGCTAAGTATGTTACTCCTTCTTAAGTGCCTTCACTGGAAGATCTGGAAAATTTGGAGGGTACAGAATTAATAAATTTTTAATAAAATTAATAAGCTGGAAATGGATATCATTTGGAGTGTTCTTAAGTGTCAGAATCAGATACAGGGGTGCCTGGGTGGCTAAGGTGTTAAGCGTCTGCCTTCGGCTCAGGTCATGATCCCGGGGTCCTGGGTTCAAGCCCTGCATCGGTCTCCCTGCTCAGCAGGAAGCCTGCTTCTCCCTCTCATTCTCCCCTTGCTTGTGTTCCCTCTTTCACTCTGTTTCCCTTTGTCAAATAAATAAATAAATAAAATCTTAAAAAAAATCTTAAAAATAGAATCAGATACAGAAGAAGAAAACATATAGCATAACTTAAGAATTTATTTAATAATAATTCTGGTAGCGGCTGTTGCTTTGAAAGCTTCTGATTCCTAGTCTGAAACCTCAATTAGGGGAAGGAAAATTTTTTGCTTAATCTTAGAAAGTGTTGATAAAATTATCAAAACATTATTGTATGGATCAAAGAGTCCACACCTTTATCAATATCAGATTCAGAAATGAGTAGAAGCTGTTTATATATGAACATTCATTGAATGATAATATATACCACTTAGATTATAAATGTATGGGATAAGGAAAATCAAGAAAAGTGTAATCTCATTCACATTAGCAGAGGTTGAAGTTTGGAAGCTGATCAGGTTTGTGAAAGAGATAAAGAATAGCATTAGGGAAAAAAAAACAAAACTCAATTCACTAAGGCAAGTAAGTGTCCATCTGAAATGTATTAAAAATCGAACTATTCACTTAATTATTTTGTAGGTTTTTACAACATTAACCACTTTGCCCTTTTTTGCTTACAACTTCTCTAAAATGAGATGGAATAACATTAATTTATAACATTTTTGTTTGCAATACAGGAAACATACTACATTCTGTTGGTACAATTGTATGTTCACATAGAACAGTACAACAGTCATCCTCAACACAAAAATTCTTGATGTACATACCCTATGAAAATCTGACATCTAATGATTTTTCTTCTTTTAAAGTAATTAAACATGTTCAAGATTTTAACAAAGAAATTCATAAAGGTTCTTGACTAGCTGAAGACAATTTAGAACAGTTGTTGCCTGCTTGAATCATCATGTCCTCAAGGCTAGCAATTGATGCTTTACTTTTCCAACTCATTTTTATTGAAAAATGCTCCAAACATCAGCTTTCCAAAATCTCAATAACAAGCCCAAGAGCAAAATGTTCAAGGTGAAAAAACCAACTGAGGTACTTTTTCCTTTTTTGTGGGGGGTGTGTGTATTTGCTTTTATTTAGCACGCTGGGACATGGTTTTATAATTTTCTATTGCTTCCAATGTTTTTTATTTTTTTATTCATTTTTATTTTTTTAAAGCTTTTATTTATCTGACACACAGAGAGATAGTACAAGCAGGGGGAGCGGCAGGTAGAGGGAGAGGGAGAAGCAGGCTCACTGCTGAGCAGGGAGTCTGATGTGGGGTTTGATCCCGGGACCCTGGGATCACGACCTGAGCCGAAGGAAGATGCCCAACCATCTGAGCCACCCAGGCGCCTCTCCTTCCAATGTTTTTTAAAGAAAGAAATAATTTTAGTAGATAGTCATAATAGATACATACAAATATATTTAGACAAATACATTCTAAGAATATCCCTTCTTTCCTTTTTTGCTTCATGAATTCTTTGTTTTCTTCTTCAAAATTCTAGGACAAGTACTATGAACTTTCTCATCCCTTTGATTAACAAAGTATAGTTAAAGCCAATTTTTGTGTTTCTATCTGTGTTACAAGGTACTGCTTTTCCTGGAAGATACGTAGACAAATGCTCTTAGGAAAAGGAAATAGAAAGAATGGGGCCAGTGAAAAGAGGACAGAAAACTTAGAGAAGAGATAGAGAAGCAGATAATTGCATGCAGCATACAGTAACTGGCTTCAGATTGGTGAAGCAAAGAATAATGTGTATGTGAGTTTGAGATAATGAGAAAGAATTTATCTTTCTAAAAGATAGTATGCCTTTTGTTGATATACACAGGTTATCCAGATCTGCTGTTAGTATTGAGTTAAATAAAGCCCCATCCCAGATACCCTCCTTCCCCCTACCATGAATTTTTTGTGGATGCCTTTGAAGTTATCTCTTTAAACTATTTGACTATCCCCAGATGATAGTTTTGCAGTATCTATCCTTCAGTGTGTTAAAAGAAAAAAACACAAATGATTAAGAAATTTAATTTAGCCAAATTATATGATACATAAATTCTTTGAAGTTTCTTTAGATACAAATAGACTACCCCAAAATAACTGGATTTTTATTTCTTAAAAAAAGATTCATTTGTTTATTTTAGAGAGAGAGAGTGTGCAAGCAGAGGGAGGGGCAGTGAGAGAGAGAGAGAGCATCTCAAACAGACTCCTGGCTGAACGCAGAGCCCCATGCAGAGCTCGATCCCACGACCCTGAGATGATGACCTGAGCCAAAGGCAGAGGCTTAACCAACTGAGCCACCCAGGCATCCCATAACTTGGTCTTCTAAATGTTGAGCATTTAAAGTGTTAAATGGGGGAAAAAAACCCGCTTAAAAATTGAAGTTACTCAAATTATAGGATATATTATTTCAAAAACATATTAAGGCTTCAGATACTCTGTGCATTCTTCAGGTGACACACCTGAACATATTTCTCCTTTTAATACTTACCCAGATATACAGAGACTTATCATCTAGCCAAAAAAAAAAAAAGAAAAAAAGAAAAAACAAGGACGTGAAGTTATCTTTGCTTTAAACATAGTCAACTCTACTAGCTGAACTAAATAAGATGGTGTCATGAGAGTTATGTAGTATATCATGGGGGGCGTTAGTGCACATGGCTGGAAGCCTCCAGAATCTCTGGTGGGAGGCATGTGGCTGGGGAGGGCCTCTACTTGGTGCTCTGTTGGTCTGGTGAAACTGGTCTGACTCCCTTCCCTCCCCTCTTAGTACCTAATATTCGCGGGGCATCTTTAAAGTTTCTGCATGCACCTAGCCAATTTCCTATTGCTTAGGAAGGTCTTTCAGTTGTCCCCTATTCTATTTGGCAGTGTTTGAGCTAATTCTATCAGTTTTAGCAAGAATACATTCATCCGTTGTTTTGTTGGTGCTTCTGGAGCCTTGATTGCTGTGATGGAATGACTTCCTGAGAATACTTCTGGTTCTTCTGCTTCAGCAGAGATAGACTTCCTGGTCTTGTGCTGTGCATTTCAGCTGGTAAAGAAATGCTTGATACTTAGGACCAGCTTTTCCTCCTCATAATATGTAATGAATCCCAGGACATGACAAATTCTGCACTGTTTAAGCCTTGCTGTTCAATCACGGTTTTGCTGTTCTTGCTGGCGCACACAGCCACTCTGATATGGACTTTGAGTCTTACCCTTTCTTGGGTTAAACTCATTTCTTCTCTGAGTTTCTTTGGATGATAATAATGAAGAAGAAATGGACCTAGTCAGTGGGAATGGAATGGAGAAGTTTTGGGAGCAGGTAGCAAAGGAGAGGCAGCAGTATGGGGAAGGATCCTCCAGCCACAGATTTTGTAGGCAGCATCGACATCCCTTTCAAAAGATACCAAGTGCATGAGGTTCAACACTGAGATCAGACTGACGTGTTGATTAATAGCCAGCATATAATTTTCAAAGGTTTTATGCAGATTCTTAATAATCTCTGCCTTATCAGAGATAAGTGGTGTGGGCCTCAATTATGCTCTTCAAGATGATTTTTTTTCAAGGTTTTAAATGTCCACATCTTGAAGCAATGAGGTTATCTTGGTCCATGAATCATGTTTAATTTTCTTTAAGTTTCCTCCTCTTTTTTTTGTTTTTGAAGATTTTATTTATTTGGCAGAGAGAGAGAGAGAGACAGTGAGAGGGAGAACATAAATAGGGGGAGTGGGAGAGGGAGAAGCAGGCTCCCCACAGAGCAGGAACCCTGGGATCATGACCTGAGCCGAAGGCAGATACCTAACGACTGAGCCACCCACGCACCCCAAGTTTCTTCCTCTTGATACATCTTCTGCCCAGGCAACTGTAGGCTGATATTTCCAGAGGAATTTCCTTAGCTAGTTTGATCTCATTAGCCCTTCCTGAATGATTTCAAGATTTGTAAGGCATGCTTCATAGGTTCTATCTGAGGTGATGTTTCCTCCATCACCTTGGGTGGTGATAGATTTCCCTGAATCCTAGAATCCTCCTTTTTATGGATGTCCACACAAGAGAGATTTGGTTTAATACTATTTTTACTAGCCCTGTTTTCTAATGATTGCACAAACCAGTCTGTGAGGCCCAGGATCTAGAGAGAAAAAGCAATCCGTTTGAAATAAGATCCCCAGTGGGGAAATTCTTGTTCCTTGAAGGAGTGGTTTTGATATTGGGTGTGCTGATGGGGCAAAAGGAACTCACTATTTTACCCAGGATGTAGGAAATCTGGACAGAGTTGTTCTCAAACTGATGAGCACTTACCTACTCAATGGATATTTTTACATCTTCATCTGTTGCACATGTTATAATAACAATGGCAGTTCCTGTATTAGAAACTGTATCAAGTATAGACTTGATCCCTGTTGTTTATTGTTCCATACTGTGCCAAAAGTCCATGCAACACCTATGAAGGCAGGTAGGTAGAGCTTGTCTTTTTTTGGGGGGGGGATTTAAAAAACTGCTTTATTAAGTTATACTTTATGTACAATAAACTTAATATATTTAATGTTGGTTTAGCATATTTTAACATGGATATATACTCATGAAATCATCAACCATAATCAAAATGATAAGCATATCCATCACCTCAAAAAGTTTCCTTAGACCATTTTTGAATCTAAAATTTTTTGCCCTTTAGCTTTGCGGGGACTGAGAAATCAACTCTCATAATTCCCAATGTAATTCCACATTATTCAAGAGAGTGTAAATAGGACAAATGATGTAATTCTGACAGAGGTAGCTAGACTTGAGCAGGACTCATTCAGCCAAAGGCAGCTTCCTATGCTTATATCTTAGACTACGTGTCTCCTTTTCTGTCTTTTTTTGGGGGGGAGGGGGGTCTCATTGTTCTTATTTTTGTTGTTCTCCTTCTCTTCCTCTTCCACTTTCTTCTCCTTATCTTCTTCTTCTTCCTCCTCTTTTTCTTTCTCTTTCTTCTCTGCTCATCTCTCCTCCTGGTCTTCTGCCTATCCCCTGCCTCCTCTCCCCAACCCAGCCTAACTCCCTCCAGAGCAGAAGAAAACTGTTTCTATATTTTATACTATAAGAATACTAGATGTTCAAATCTATTTGAAAAAGAGAAATTTAAAGTACCGTACTTAAAAAAAAAAGTACCATACTCTCCAGAAGCAAGCACTCCTAATATTAATTCAAGCAAATGGTATCGTTTTCTCCATGTAGTTTTGCAATGAGTTTTATTTGCTTCACTATATCTAGTATACTGTATCTTATCGCTATGCATAGAACTAACTCATTTGTAATCTTTAAATACCTGGGTAATGTTAAATCAGTTTCTTGCAAAATAATCTTTTTGCATTAAACAGTGCTGCCGCTAAAATCCTTAAACATATATCTTTGTATGTGTTTATCTACTGTATCCAATGGAACCGAACCCACTGTTGCATGGAAATGTTTTATGAAAATATTTTCTGATAAATTTAGCAAAATTTCTCCCCCAAATTTTGCAAATTTATACTCTAGCAACAGTAAGAATGATATGAAATATTTTATCATTTCAAAAAATAAAATTATTAAACTACATATGGTCAGTACAACATAATAGTTTTGGTTAATATAAAATATTTTGAACATTAGAAAATGTTTCAGATATTTACAAAAGCAAGCCATCCAGGAACTTCACTTTAATAAGGATTTCATTTTTGAAAAGGCAGTGAATGTTGAATGTTTCTGGGTGAATGTTTCTACTTATCGACCTGAAATACCTAAGGGCTGGGACTTGTTGGAATGTTTTGATGAAACAGATTTGTCTTTGTTTTTGCTTTTTGGAAAAACAACATTGTGGTATAGGCAAGTTTTAGAAATTTAGAATTTGAGAGGAAAAAAAGAGTTTAGGCTTATAGAAAAGAGGTTTTGGTTAATAGTAATAACTGAGCCAAAAGTCAGACGTGAGAGTGAGACACATATACTCTGGAAGTTAATCCGCAATTACTTGCTAGACTGGAAAATTTGATTGGGAATAATCAGGCAAAGAAAACAATAGTTTTGGTAGGCAGGCTTGAATTTTTCCATATCTTGTAGAAAATATTTAGAAGTTCATATGTAGAACAAAAAGAAGTTGAAAGCCACTATGGCTTTCTAAGAGAGGGAATGATGTTATCCAAACAACACTTATGGAAGATTATTCTAGCAGCTGTGTTGGACTTCTTTAGTTGCCTTTCAGTTTATTGCCTGATTGCAACATTTTAAAATATGGCAGAAGAAACATATGGGAAGTTGATCTAAAATGTATCATCTGTAAAAAGCTATAACATACTGGTAAAGTATATGGTATATATATTTTAAGACAAATTAAACATTCGAATAATGTGATTATAATCCATGCCCCCCAGAGTAGAGAAGTAGCCCAGGCAGTGTTTCTGCAAATTTCTTCCTAAATTACATGTATAATAAATAAATTATGCTCTCAAATATGCTCCAAACATTGAGAAGGTGCCTGATATAGACCTCTTTTCCATTTTCAAAGCAGTGAAATTTCTTGAATTACTTTCCATGGACTCATTTGGAGGGAAATACCATAGGAATAATTTTGTTCTATTTGAGTCCTCCCCACAATTTTGGAAATGATTGTCCTGAGTCTGGACAGGAATACAATTTATGGAGAGCTATTTGATTAAATGAATTTACACCTTTAAAAAAAAAAACACCAAAAAATAACTATTGGTTATGGGGTGAATCGTGTACCCTCAAAAGTTCATATGTTGAAGTTCTAATTCCCAGTACCTCAAATGTGATTGTATTCAGAGATAGGATCTTTAAAGAAGTAATTAAGTTAAAATGAGGTCATTAGGGTGAGCCCTAATAAAACATGACTGGTGTCTTTACAAGAAGAGGATATTTAGACTCAGGTACAGATGGAAGACAATATGAAGATGTAGGAAGAAGATGGTCATCTACAAGCCAAGGAGATGGGCCTGGAACCTTAATCCTCCCTCCCAGCCTCAGAAGGAACCAACTCAGTAGACACTTTGATTCTCATTTCCAGCTTCCCAAATTGTAAGACAATAAATACATTTCTGTTATTTAAGCTATTGGTCTGTGGTGTTTTGTTTTGGCTCTAGAAAACTAGTAAAATTCTATAACTGATCCCAATTTTAAATGTTCTAAATAAATGTGAAGGAACTTAAACGAACTTATGTTTAACAAAATTTATTACAGTGCTATTTAGAATACTGAAAAATGAAATTAACCTGTGAAATTCACTGAATAGAGGAATGGTTATATAATTTCTGATACAAACTTATAAAACCATTAAAAATATTTTAAAAGAGTGCTTAATGACATAAAAAATGATTTAAAGATGTTAAATGAAAAAGCAGTTGGTTACATTATTTACACAATGGTCCTACTTCAGCAAAAATAATATAATTGCAT
>CM052896.1:67100199-67156950 GCA_028534135.1 Potos flavus
GAAACAAGATGGGATCAGGAAGGAGACAAACCATAAGAGACTCCTAAACCCACGAAACAAACTGAGGGTGGCCGGAGGGTGGGGGGGTAGGGACAGGGTGGCAGGGTTATGGACGTTGGGGAGGGTATGTACTATGGTAAGTGCTGTGAACTGTGTAAGCCTGATGATTCACAGACATGTACCCTGGGGCAAATAATACATTATATGTTAATAAAAAAATGAAAAAAAAAAAAACAAAAACAAAAACATGGGCCAAGCAGAAGAGAATCTGGATGGTAGCTTTTGCATATGACTTTGGAATCATCTTTGACTTCTCTGGAACCTCACTTGTGTGGTCACCAAATCCTGTCAATCCTTCCTCAATTCCTTCATTCCTGCTGCCACTTTCCTCACTGAATCTCATGTAGACTAAAGCCTTTAGCTCAATGGTTCACAACCTGTTTGGTACAACACAATCATTTATTCAGTGGTATGCTGACACATCAGTATTTTTTAAAGTCCCTAAGGTAACTCTAAAGTGCAGTCAAAGTTGAGAAACATTGTTAATTGACTTCTCTGCCTCTGGTCTCTACTCTCTTTAAGCCCTCTTTTACAATAATGATTTATCTTTCCAGCACACAGATTTTTAAATATAATTATTCTGTTTAAAGCATTTATATTGCTTTCAATAGTCAGAAAAATTCCAAACCCTAAAATTACATTTTAAGTCTTCAAGCTTCTGAATCTAATCAACATTTTCAGTTTAATATGTTCTCTTACACAGTCTGGGGTTCAGTCAGACTGGAGCACTCACTGCTGCTGCAACATGCCATTCATTCATTCATTCATTCTCATGGCTAGTCTGTACCACAGATTCTCATAGTCTTGTGTGCATTGTAGAGTATGGAGAAGAGCTGGTTAAAAATGCAAATTCCCAGTTCCTGTACTGCATTATGACCCAAACCTTACTGTGACAAACAATGATGTACTTGATAAAATCTTAGTTTACTATGCATTGCTGAAGTCATAGAAGTAAGAGAATTACTAAGGGCACCCCATACAGGGGGGAAATAATATGTTTGCTGCATCTGAAGTGGGGTCAGTGAGCAGCAAGCAAATGAGTACTGTGAAGCATCCCTGAAGGTAAATGCCAACATTGGCACTGCCATCAGAAAAGGTGAAGAGGCCTCGGAGGAAGCACCACTGAACCGTAGGCTCTTGCATTAACCAGTGGCTCTAGAAATAAATTTAGGTAGTTTCAGGTGGATAGTCTCTTTGCCATTAGGTGCTAAGTTCATGGAAAGGGACTTGAAACTTAGACTCTTACATTAGAAAGGGACTCGAGAAAGAACCTGAAGTAATCTCAGGTTGATAATCTACTACTACATAATTAAATGCTAATTTGAGGAAGGAGAGAAGACAGGGTTGGTACGGTGAAGAAACTTAGGCTTCAACAGTAGAAAGAAAAGAAATATGATCTGCTCTAATAGGAGAAGCTGAATGCTCACAAGATGCTATGGTTGCATAGAGGTATCCAAGGTTCTCACGAATTAAGATCGAACAAACATGAGCTCTTAATAAAAGATCCCCAAGCATGCCAGAAAACAAGCCATTGTGTACGAATCAGTAGAAACAACCAATAACAGATTTGTTCCCAGAGATTTCAGGTATTGACTTTGTGAGAATCAAAATATAAAATTTCTGCAAATGAAATGTTTAAGACAATAGTAGAGGTAATCATAAACAGGCAGAGAGTAAACAAACGTGTGCAGAGGTCTGAAAGGGGGCCAAATTGACATTTTAGAAATAGAAAATGTAAGTTTGAAGTTAAAAACCAAGAGTTATTTATGTTTAATAGATAAGATTGAGCTGAAGTGAGAATTAGTGAGTGGCCAGATAGATCTGAAGAAATTCAGAATGCAGTCCAGAGACTAAAAGATGAAAAATAGGAACAATAAGTTCCAAATATAAAGGATAGATTGAGACATCATATAATTAATTGAAATCCTAGAAAAAAAGACAGAATGAATGAAAAAAAAATTTATAGAGATTGTTACTGACACTTCTTCAGCATTGATGAAAAATATGAATCTACCAGCATAGATAAATAGTGTTAGATTTCACATAATGAAGTATTATGAAGCAGTGAAAATGAATGAACAACTATACAAATCAACATATGTGATTCCTACTAATATAATGTTGAGTTAAAAAAAAAACAAGTACCAGGAGATGATGTTCATAATTATTCCATTCTTATAAAGCTCATTGGCACAATTCTTTTAATTACAATGCTGAATTTGACTTATTAATATTTGAGGATTTTTGTATCCATACTCCTGAGGGATTTGGGTCAATAATTTTCTTTTGTTGCGATGTCTTTTCTGGTTTTGGTATTAGGGTCATGCTGGCCTCATAGAATGAGTTAGAAGGTTCCCTCTGCTTATATTTTCTGGATGAGATTTTAGAGGCTTGGTATCATTCCTTCCTCAAATGTTTGGCAGGCTTTACCAGTGAAAGCATCTGGGCCTGGTACTTTCTGTTTTGGTAGATTATTAATTTTTGATTCAATTTCTATGCTATAGGCCTATTAAGTTTATTTCTTCTTATTAATGTTTTAGTAGATTTTTGTCTTTCAAGGAATTGGTCCATTTCATATGAGTTATCAAATTTGTAGAATTGCTCACAATATTCCTTTATTATCTTTTCAATATCTGTAAGTTTACAAGTAATGACCCATCTTTCATTTTTTTTCTTATTTTTGGCAATAGTCATTTTCAGATCTAATAAATTTTAGTAATGCATTAAATTTAACTGAGTTATCTACTTGTATAGGTTGATAAGGGACCTCTACATTTGTACCATTTGCCTGCTTGAGTGTCTTCCAGGGTATCACCCTCAGTCCCAGAGGCTTGTTTGGCAAAATTCAAGCAAAAATGCTCAAATCACAACCCGTGCTTCTTTTTTTCCTATAGATTTTCAATAAAATAAAAGCCATCTACAAAAAGCCCAACATCAAATAACATTCTCAATGGGGAAGAACTGAGAGCTTTCCCCCTAAGGTCAGAAACACAACAGGGATGCCCACTCTCACCACTGTTGTTCAACATAGTACTAGAAGTCCTGGCCTCAGCAATCAGACAACAACAACAACAACAACAACAACAACAACAACAAGGCATTCAAATTGGCAAAGAAGAAGTCAAACTCTCATTCTTCTCAGATGACATGATAGACACTTCATGTGGAAAACCCAAAAGACTCCATCCCAAAATTGCTAGAACTCATACAGGAATTCAGAAAAGTGGCAGGATATAAAATCAATGCACAGAAATCAGTTGCATTTCTATACACTAACAATGAGACTGAAGAAACAGAAATTAAAGAATCGATCTCCTTTACGATTGCCCCCAAAACCATAAGACACCTAGGAATAAACCTAACCAAAGAGGTAAAGGATCTGTACTCTAAAAACTACAGAACACTTATGAAAGAAATTGGGGAAGACACAAAGAAATGGAAAAACATTCAATGCTCATGGATTGGAAGAAATAAGTATTGTTAAAATGTCCATGCTGCCCAGAGCAATCTACACATTCAACGCAATCCCTATCAAAATACCATCGACATTTTTCACAGAGCTGGACAAACAATCTTAAAATTTGTATGGAACAAGAGAAGACCCTGAATAGCCAGAGGAATGTTGAAAAAGAAAACCAAAGCTGGTGGCATAACAATGCCTGACTTCAAGGTATATTACAAAGCTGTGATCATCAAGACAGTGTGGTACTGGCACAAAAACAGACACATAGGTCAATGGTATAGGATAGAGAACCCAGAAATGGACCCTCAACTCTATGGTCAACTAATCTTCATCAAAGCAGGAAAGAATATCCAATGGAAAAAGGACTGTCTCTTCAATAAGTGGTTCTGGGAAAATTGGACAGCCACGTGCAGAAAAACGAGACCTCTCTAATTCTATGTCACATCTTCCATTCAGCTTCCAGTCCATGATGGATACACCATACCATATATTATGGGGGGTATTTGAATCCTATCACATAGGCCCACTTGTAGGTTTCTAAATATCCATTCAACTTCTTTGTCCCTATCCAAAGATTATGGTAAGTCCTGAGTATTTTCCATATTATGCATCAGCTGAAAATGACTCTGAGACCCCTTCTCTACTTCCATGCAGTGCTACCAAGTTTTCTTTGTTGTGGACATCTCCATATTGGCATGAGGACAGCCTTTAATTCCATTTCTTCCCAAGTGGGATGATAGGTAGAAACTTCAGAGAGTTTGGGTGACTGATAATATCCATAGAACTTATATTTCAGTATTTTGTATGCTAATATTATAGAGGGTATATATTTTAAAAAATTTAACATGCTTTTCTCAGTTCATCTAATACTTGGACTCTTGCTCAAAGATAAAACAAGACACATGTCTGACTACTTCCTTTGTCTTGCTTTGTTCATCTTCACTCCACAACCCATTTTTGCCAGAAAGTATAGATTTATTCAGAGTTCCTTTGTACCTTTTATTAAACTCTGTGGTCAAACTGGCAGGACTGTCTCTTAAAAAATCAAGAGATAAAAAAAAAAAAAAATCAAGAGATAAAAATAAGATAATTAAGAAAAAGCTTTTTTTTCTTTCTTTTAAAGTCATAGTTTCAAACCTACTTTAATACTTGAAAATATTTTTCAAATGTTTTGGGGTTAATTTTATTTTGGATATCTTACCTGAAAAATCTTTCTTTCTCTCTGCATTTCTGTAATTACAGTTCTTATATCTCATTCCTCTTTTTCTATTCACCCTCTTTCCATCCTTCCTGCCTTGGTTCTCCTGGAAAGGGATCTTCCACAGGAAAGTATAAAAAAGAACACATTAAAATACTTTTAAAAATACCACTACCTTTAGTTTAAGTAGACAAAATACTACAATTTATGTTCCATGGATATTATTAGCCCTCTAGTCTTCTATAACCAGAGATAGAGGAAAAGATGTTTTTGGTCATGTCACCACATATGTGTAAGTCTGAGGACTAATAATTTTTATTTACTTACATAGGTTTAGATCATCTCACTGTGACCAATCATGCTATGTGCTAGAAAACAAAAACAAAAAAAAGGCTTTTTCTAATCAGTTTGTCTTAAAAAAAATACCTCAAAAGTGGAGAAAAAAAATTTAGCAATCAATTTATATAGAATGAGAGAGAAGATCTAGTGGTTACAAATCACATTCTGGAGATAGAAGGGCTGTGGATAAATTCTACTCCCACCACTCACAATATGTATGAGCTCAGACCAGTTGCTTGATTTATTTGTACCTCAATTTTCTCATCTGAGAAGTGGGGATAATTTAAGAGGATTAAATTAGCTTGAGTGAATCCATGTAAAGCATTTAGAACACAGCCTAAACATAACAAGTACACACACACACGCACACACACACACATATTTGCTATCATAATTGCTAGTGCTAGTGTATAAGGGATTTGAGAAAGGATTGCTAATTGTGGAAATATGCTAGAACAAGCTAAAGAGATCTTAAAAGCATTATATTAAAGATTATGAAACATCTCTTTAATCTTTTGATGGATAAGTTTGATGCATTTAACAAGTGGGAAAAATTAGACAATAAGCCCTTTGGGGATAGGGCTTAACTTCTTTCTTTCCTTAACATATTAATTATTTAACATATCCTGTTCAATTACATCACTGTATACTAAATAATGGCATTATGTAAAGAGTACTGCACAGTGATTCAGTACAGACTTTGCAGTTTGCAGGCATAGGTTTGAATTCTGTTTACATTCTAAAATCTAGGTAATTTGGGGTAACTTGTTTAATTTCACAAAGACCCATGTTTTTCATCTATAAAACAGGACTAGTAATAGAATCAACTTCCTGGATTATTTACAGGAATTTATATAACATATGTAAAGTTCCAAGAGAGTACCTGTGTTTGTTAACTACTAGACAAATTCTGATAATGACAAAAAAATATAACAGAGTTTATCAGAGAAAATCTGTTAAATCTATTTTTAAAAACTTTAAACTCAGGGCTGGAAGATATCTACAGAAACTGAATGAAAAATTATTATACCCATATCTACAAATTCAGTGGTAGAGCTGCCATACAGTTATGTGGTTTGTTCCTATAATGTAGTCTCCACATGATCCATTTTTACCTGTATGTTAAAGAAAGGTTCTTAAAGACCAGATCAAGTTTTGTATTTAGCTTCTTAAAGCAGCAACCTAGCCCAGCTGGCATTCTGGGACTCCTTCCATCTTTGGTTTGACTTGATGATTCAGTGAAGTACATACTGTTCTTGCATCAGAAGTAGCAGTGTTAATTCTATTATGCCAAATACTTTCACAGTAGCTCAGGCTGAGTTCCCTGTATGATTGCTTATTGCAGAATCACTGAAGCAGCTGGTGGAAAAGTCCATGTCAATCCCTTTGAGACCCGTGTCTTTGGAAAACATTCTGAGTTGGTCTGCTTTCAAAGGAGCAAGTAACATGATACAAAATTACCAGGGAATCTCCATTTGTTCTTCACTGGCTTGTAGAATCTCCGTGGAAAGTTTGTAAGCATCCTAGACTTAGGCTGATTGTATAATTTTTCATCCAAGAAACATTCTTGAGAGTGAAAGGGGACACAATAATTAAGATGAGACAACGAATGTAAAATTGGACTATTATGAGTGTATTGGGTTGTGTAGTCACACTACTGGACTTCATCGTCCCTGATCTTGTCCTTTTTCAGTTCAGTTCCAAACCTGAATAGCCCTGTTCCTTTGCCTGCTGTGAACTTGAAAGAATGTCCCAGATTAGCCTATAACTAGTTTTTGTTTTCCTGCTACAGCATTACCTCTGCTACTGCAAGAGAGCATTCATATTTCTGCTTGGTTCTCATCAGCTCATCCAAAACTTGCCTCGTTTCAAAGACAATGCCAGGGATAACTTCCAGTAGCCACTTTAATCATTTATTCATTCCGTAGGTATTTTACTGAGTGCTTATTTTGAAGTAGAGACTCTTCTAAATGCAGGAAAACAATGCACATGATATATGACAATATGCCTGTCTTAGGGAGCTTATGTGGACTGTATGTGCAAACCAAAATCAAGAGTTGGACACTTAACTGACTGAGCCACCAGGCACCCCTAGTTTTCTGCCAATTTTAAATATGGTTATCTGATTCTAGAAGAATCTAATTGATTCTTTCTATAGGAAGCTATTTTTTTGAATGGGGACAGATTTTAATATCTGGGATGAAATCGGCCCAAGTGAATTTCCAGTTTAGTCAACACTATTTATTAGGTTCTGTATAACAGAACACAATACCAGGTTTTATATGGGAATAGTACAAAAAGGAAGGTAAGTTGCAGGATTCCTGCCCACAGAACACTTTGGTATATATTGGAAAACTAGGACATACATCAAGAAGGCTTGGGTGTATGCTTTTATTAACCAGAGTTGCATAAGTACTAAGAAAATGCCAAGTGGAGGTATGATCATAGTGAGGTGGGATTAATCATGAAAAACTTTACAGAGAATTAGTTTTAAGCCAGGCTTTTAAGCAATTCAGAACTATTTAATGGAAAGAAGAGGGACTAATAAGCTCACCAGAAGGGGAATTAAATGTCATTCAACACATATTGAATGCCTTGTATGTGCAAGGCCCTGTGTGCAGAACTTGGTTGATATGCAGAATACCCTAACACTGTGCCTGCCCTTGTGATCTCTCCATCTAGTGTGGGACGCATAGAGGCAAACAATGGCATGTGCCAAGACTCAGGAGCAGATAGGTACATCAAATGTTCAGCCAGTGGAAAGATGTTTTCTTGCACTAAAGATTCTATAGAGAAGAATAAAAATTAGTTTATGAGAAGGGCTGGAGGGAGTCATCAGTTGGCAGATGATCTTGAAAGTATATATATCAGCTAGAAAGAGTTACAATCCTGAGAGCTTTCAGTCAGAAACTCCAAAATGTCATCAGTATTTTTGGTTTTTTCTTTCTACTCCATGATTTGTAATGTGAAACTCCAGAACTCATAATCACAATGTATTTTCAGCCAAAGGTACTGGAACTATAACCCAAGCCCAAAGAACCACAAATAGGTGGTTGGGCCACTTTCCCTGTCCCTTCTGAGGGACTCAACCTATGACTTCCAGTTATATCTTTTTGAACCATCAGTTCTACAATACAGAAGGTGAGAATGAATATGGGATAGGCAGCCTATAGTCTTTACCAGAGTGAGGTTGAGGTTTTTTAAGACTTTATTAGTTATTTGAGAGAGAGAGAGAGTACGCACAAGCATGAGCAGGTGAAGGGGATTGGGGAGGGGCAGAGGGAGAGGGAGAGGCAGACTCCTCACTGAGCAGGAAGCCTAGACATGGGGCTCAATCTCAGGGCCCTGGGATCATGACCTGAGCTGAAGGTAGACACTTAACTGACTGAGCCACCCAGGTGTCCCAAGGCATTCTTTTGTTTGTTTTTTTAATACGTAATTTTTTTTATTGCAAAAGGTTGTCAAAGACTGCCAGGGAAGGTGAGAGCTTTGACCTACCTTACCTGATGCTCAGCATATCTGAGGATAGAGCCTCTAGCACTGCTAGCTCTGCAGTTTTTATTTGTTTGATGTTCAATTAGCCACTATATTAGTTTTTGATGTGGTGTTCCATGAGTCATTAGTTGTGTGTTAATACCCAGTGCTCATCACAACATGTGCCCTCCTTAATACCCATTACCCTGTTATCCCACCCTCCAAACCCCCTCACCTCTGAAACCCTCAGTTTGTTTCCCAGGGTCCAGATTTCCCTCCCTTCCCCTAAGGTCCTCCGTGCTATTGCTTATGTTCCACATATAAGTGAAACCATATGATAATTGTTTTTCTCTGCCTGACTTACCTCACTTAGCATAATCCTCTCCAGTTCTATCCATATCAATGCAAATGGTGGGTATTCTCTTCCTATGGCTGAATAATATTCCATTGTATATATGTACCACATCTTCTTTATCCATTCATCTCAGCGCCTTCCACAGCTTAGTTATTGTGGGCATTGTTGCTATGAATATTGGGGTGCATGTGCCCCTTCTTTTTACTACATCTATATCTTTGGGATAAATATCTCGTAGTGCAATTGCTGGGTCATAGGGTTGCCCACCCAGGTGCCCCAAGACATTCTTGTTTAGAAAGCACTGAACTGGAGCAGGAAAGTGCTGAGGAAATCTTAGCACCCCATTCATCCATACTCAAAATGTAGGGATCATCTTTCTTTCTGCTCCTCACCACTTGTATCAAATCAGCAGCAATTCCTCTGAGTATTGCACCCAAAATACTTCTCGAATTTGGCCATTTTTACGCTACTACTACTACCATCCTTGTTCAAACCTCCAACATCTCTTACTAGGTCTACTACAATAGTATTTTTTTTCAAGTATAATTAATATGCAGTGGCACACTAGCTTCAGTTTGTACAATATAATGAATGATTCAATAATTCTTTACATTACTCAGTGCTCTTCATGAAAAGTGTACTCTTTAATCCCCATCACCTATTTCACCTGCCACCCCCCAACCCACTTCCCCTCAGGCAACCATTGGTTTGTTCTCTGTATTTAATAGTCTGTGTTTTACCTGATCACCCTGAACTCTTATCTCTCACAACATATCTCGTCCTGAAAACTAGAGTGATCTTTCAAAGGGTACAAATCAGATTATGCCACTCACATGCCTAAAACTGTTCAATAGCTTTTGTGGCACCTGGCTGGTGCAGTTGGTTAAGTAACCAACTCTTGGTTTTGGCTCAGGTCATGATCTCAGGGTCGTGATCTCAGGGCCGTCAGATTGACCCCCACTTCCAGCTCCACACTCGGTGTGGAGTCTACTTGGGACTTTCTCTCCCTTTGCCCCCTCCTCTAATTTCTCTCTCTCTCAAATAAATAAATAAATAAAACCTTTAAAAAATTGCAAACAACTAGCTCAATATGATTTGGAAATTAGGGAGTAGTTTCATTCTAAGTAATAGCTGTGGTATTACTATGGTTAGAATGAGATAAATGTATATATATACCCTATGTAAATATTTATTATTCTCTTATTATTATAACATTCTGTAGGACACATTACCTATACTGATGACACCCATATTAATTGGAACGTATACTCTTTGCATGAAGACTAAAACAACCAAATAGAATCAT
The DNA here is from genome assembly GCA_028534135.1 of Potos flavus. Lineage (NCBI taxonomy): Eukaryota > Metazoa > Chordata > Mammalia > Carnivora > Procyonidae > Potos > Potos flavus. The sequence goes on from CM052896.1 coordinate 67,110,395, forward strand.
GTGTTTGCGGGGTGCCTGGGTGGCTCAGCCGGTTAAGTGCTGGACTCTTGGGCTCTTGGTTTTGGCTCAGGTCATGATCTCAGGGTCGTGAGATCCAGCTCTTTTTCCACTCCATGCTCAGCAGGGAGTCTGTTTGAAGATGCTCTCCCTCTCCCTCTCCCTCCCCCTACTCACTTTCTCTCTTTCTCTCTTAAATAAATAAATCTTTAAAAATAACAATCATGTGTTTGATATTCGGGAATAAAAGAATTTTTGAAAACATTAGTGAGTGAATGCGAAGAAGCTGAAAAGGCACAAATCTTTTACTTTGCTCAGTATGGGCACAAATATGCTATGATCTGCAATACTTTTTATTAGCAGATAATTGATCATAAGGTCATTTTAACTTTCCAAAGTTACTTGAACTAAGGGCAGCTATAAATTTCAGCACATTACAGGATATATCTAATTCCCTGGTTTGAACAGTTTTGAAAGAAAAAAGTATAACAGAATAAAGGAAATTGAGGGAATAAAACATAATTTCCACTTAGCAATAATTTAAAGGTTAAATAGGTGAGAACTAAAGATTTGAATTCATTTCCCAAAACAGTGCTTTATGACCAAAATAAACCTGAGACCACCACTTAACTGCAAAGAAAAGTCAAGAAGAGATCTAGTCATTAATCATCCTGAATAAACAGTGCTTTTAAAGGACCTGATTGGCACTGCTGGCATACATTTTGTCCTTAGAAATATGCCTCAGATTTCTATCATACACCTACATAACTTAATTCAATGCCTGACCACACAAGGATTTAATATCTGAAAACAGAAATTGGTAAAAACAAATTCCGAATCTCAGAAGAGACCAAAATAGCCATGGGGATATTTTGTGGACTTTCTCCTAGTTTCAGTGTGAAAATCTTTGTTATTTTATCTATTAAGAAGGTCCAAGAAATTTGAAATATTTGGTTATTTTTAACTGGCTAATGCTACATATAGCTGGTTTTAAAGTTTAACAAATTATATCTTGTTCTATTTCTCAGTATAGATTTCCATGGGAAATATAAGGCCATGCTATTTACTTAAATCAAGCAGTCACAGAATTGAAACTTTATATTTTAGGCAATTTCTGAATGACATGGGTTGATTAGTACTCTTCCATAAATTTATAGCAATCATGCCTTTTATAGCATTTTTCTTGTATTTATTTTCATGTTTATTAATGTTTCATATAATTCTGTCCTTCACAGGTTTACCAAAAAAGAAATGGGCAATTCTTGGGATTTTACCTTTTCCTTCCAAAAATATCTAATCTCCTTTTTATGTATAGCAGCAGGCAACATCTAAATACAGCATGCTAGATATTTTCTGTTTTGTTTTTTATTCCTATTTACCTCGTTTCCCATTAAAAGACACAATAAATATACCCTGTGCAACAGCCTGTAATCGCAATATATTGATCCGAAAAACCAATAAACATCATTACCATAAGTGACAAGAACTGATATGCTGTCATACCATATTTTGGCAATTTATATATCGAAAGCCTCAGTTTATCCAATATAATGGATATTTATTGAATACTAAATATACGTTTAGTGTTGGTTAAAAGTTAAATGAGACATTTATCCTGTTTTCAGGATCCCACAATCTAGCCAATAAAATACAGATCTCCACATGTGTTAATCAGCCCTGTAAATCATAATCTTTTGACATGAAACATTAAGATATGATCTAAAGTCTAAAGAACATCGAGTTCTAATTTTGGCTTGGTCATCAATTGTTTGTCTAAAAAGTAACCCTCAGTTTTCTTCTGTGATAAAAATAATATTTGTCCTCAACAACCTTCAAATGTTAATCAAGATGTATGAGTTCCTTTGTATACTCAATGTATTGAATGCTTAAGGGTAGAGTTCACCATCAAATTACATGTATTGAGCTCACTGGAAAAAGATGATATTGATACACAAATTATTCATATCATTATGTATGCAAATATTATTAAGTGCCTTATATAACTTTTAATATACACAAGTCAAGTAATATATGTAATAATAATGCAAATCACTGCTATCCATAATGGAAGGGTAAACCACTATCTAACATTTAGCAGAAGTTATTTTCATCGAATCAAGTTGGTAGGAAATCCTCACTAAAATGTTGACAAATGCTTTACGCTTCTAAAAAAAATAGAAATGGAAATAATTGGGCTGCCATTATATGACAGGGAAGCACAGGGCACGTAAAAGTAACAGGGAATGCAACCTTATCAACCAAAATATCTATGCTATATTCGTTCAATGAATGACATGGGCCTTTATCATATGAACAAAATTGAGTGCAAATCTTGTAGTTATTCAGGAAAAATAAGTGGCTGCCATTGCAACATACACATCACATGGCACACATGTTAGTTCCTTCTTATTTTCTTACATGTGTTACTTCTTAAAAGTGCCATGAAGCACTTACAGTACTTACATTACCGTAAGGGGACACATGTTTGAAGGAGATGACCATTTTGACCATTATTTTGTTATTGCCGTGTCATGCAAATGTCTTTTTTCTTAACTTGATTTTAAATTCCAAAGTTGAATATGTTGATGGAAAACAAGCAAAAGGTTCTGTTTGTGGAAATAGAAAGTAGTGTACATGAGGGGCAGAGTGTGTTTTGCTTGGCAGTTCTTTTGCTACCATTTTGTTTTTGTTTTTAGTGCTGGAGGGCAGCAAATTGGCAGGTGTAAATAAGGCTCTAGCTAGTTTCATACTGTATTTACAATCAGTTATTATGGGTTAAAATGTCTGTAGTGCATAGGGAATTAGGCATGTAACTTCTGTTAAGAATGAGGGAAGCTTAATGTCTAATTCCAAACATTGCATGAATATACTCCGTCAGCCTATCCGTCAGCCTAATCTTGTAATTATTTTTACCAACTCTTATAAAGTGTACACAAATGGATTATTTTATACTTACATCATGTTGGAAATTTTGAATATACATTTTTGTCTCTACAATTCTAATGTAGCCTATCATTTTCCATAATAACAAAAAACTGGTAGGTAAAAAATAAATATTCCTCTACAATGAACTTGAGAAAAAGAGAGAGATTCTCAGTTTAAAAGATGGCTTGTTTTATGGTATCCATAGAGCATACTGTTATAACTTCTAATTTTTGAAAATTTTTGAAAATAGCAAATAGCTATTTGCCTATCTAGTTTGATGTAAAACAGAATAATTTTATGATATAGTTTGCACTTTACTAGGATTTGCATGTACCGCATGTCAAATCATGTCCCAGAAACATAGCAACCACTAGCAGAGAAAGCCTAATGTCACATGATTATACAAACACAAAGGTTATAACGTTTGTGCAGATACTGCTTTTTAATAAAGAATTTAACAAAGACTCTCCATTTCAAGGAAAGGAAAGTAAGAATAGCTTCATAAAAAATTCAGAGTGGACATTTCCACAATATACTGATCTGTAACAACTTTTTTGAAAGCTCCTGGAAACATGAATTCCCCATGTCTCTATATTTGCTCTGTGCATTCAGACAAAGAGCCAAGATAATCTTGACTTTGAGGAGGAACAGTGGAAAAAGATGATAGAGAGGGGTATGAAATAAATAATAAATAAATAAGCGACTGTTGAATAAAACAATTAGTTTTGCCCCAGGCTTCTGCAATAGCTTATGAATTCTTACTAGCATTAGTTTACAGCTGTAACTTCAGGATATAATAAGAGATTGAATCTTATACAGGCAATGAAACAGATGATCAAATTCACAAGGGATTGTGTCAGGCTTTTTCCAGTACTAAAGAAACATATTAATCCTTGTCACTGTTTTCAGAAACGCTGTGACAGAAATAAACCTGTACTGTAACTTGGCCCTTTTAATGAGCTTCTGGAGTGTGGGCTTTCCACTCAGCACCTGAAAAACACAACAAAACACCTTTTATATTAAAGATGTGAGGTTTGCTGCTGGCTAAATTTGTACACAGAAGTCTATAAACCAGTGCTCAGCCAGCTGGGAAGCAAGAAAGCAAATTCAGATTCTGCCATGAACTTCACAGACCAATTATCTACTTGGAATCATGGGAGTTTAACAAACAAATACCAGCCCCTGCTGAGCCTTTTCAGGCCAGCAGCTTATGGGTGATTCAGTTGCATCCGAGGCTTTTAGACTGATCAATTCTTAATCACAAAGCGCAAAAATTATTCTCAGACTCATGTCAGTTTCTTTGGACACGTTTGTTAACAATCTGCTTCAAATCATTTTTTTAAAAGAAACTGCAGACACTGTTTTTATTGACTCCCCACTTGTAAAATGTTTATAGCTTGTTAATTTATATTTACCCCTTTACTTTTGCCTGCAAATCAACATCACTTAGCACAGTTTGGTTACACTTTGTCCAAAGGAAATTACAGAAGCCTGCTATGGGGCTAAAATGAAGGAAAGCTGCGGAAAATCAATACACTGCTGATTAAACAGATCGTAGCAAATTCACGGCTGTATGCTACAGCATGGAGACATCAGTGTGATGCCTATCTAGCAGTTAATGTGCTTTCAGTCAGGTGAAGAAAATTTCAGAATAAGGCAAAATCACTCAGAAAAACAAGAACTACCTTACACAAGAATGTATGTGCTTATATGAAACCTACATTTTGTGTAAAGTAGTATTTCACTTGAGGAATAAATAGGATGCATTTATTTTGCGAAAGAAAGCAGTGCAGTATCTATATTATGACATTTACCCTTTGTATTATGAAAGGAACTAATGCCATTGCAAGATATCACCTACTTGCTGAAACAAGTCTTAAGTTTTTTGTCTTCCCTTTTATGAAATATTAGGTTTATCAACATTTTCTTGTATAATTTCAATGTGACAATAATCAAATGACTGAAAGGTAGATTATTTGTAGAGGATGTTCCAAAAGTCACAATAATATCCAATGAAAATATTCTAAGCAATTCAGAAAGAATCAGTTAATTTCCAATTTTAGAGTAGAAGAATAAACATGAAATAAATCAGGTATAAAAAGGGAATGCAGTTCATACATAATTAATTTTTTTAATGTATTGGGAATAGGTAATATTAACACAACATAGTTGTAAAGACCAACAGTTGTTTGTAAGTCATAGACGAAGGCAATATTGGGGTTACAGGGAAGAACTAAGGTATCCTGACTAAAGCAAAGGTACTCTGAGTTAAGGCATATACTTTCATTTCCATGCCCAATTCGTGGGCTCTGCAAACCAAATACTTTGAAGAGTGTTGGAAAATAAGCAAATCCCCCAGACTGTTTATGAGGTGGTCCCTACTTGAATCCAACTTGAAGAAGTACACTGTATCGCGTGGGAGGTAAGGAAATGAGAAACAAACAAAAGTTTAAATACGAGCTTTCTGGAAAAGTGTAATAGAAGAAATTTTGTTTCAACCTTTTGTTACGCTTTTTAGTTGACACACACATTTGTCTATTTAGAGTACTGTAATGCTATAGCGAGATTTTTTTTTTAAACTAGATATACGAGGGTGAAATTTGTGGCTCTACTTATCATTGTTCATTCAGGATAGCTGTAGCTTTGATACGTTATGGTATCCTGGCAGATAAATTTCAGTAGTAAATCCTTATACTGAAAAATATACTTGAGAAAATTATATTCTATACACAAAAGCCAACTTTAGTTTCAATCTCTGTTGTTTTAAATTCTCTCTCTTTCAAAATATCAGTCTTTCAAATGGTAACATGGTTAAGTTCTTTGCCAAATCCCATGTGTTAAAATGAAGGTGTTTTTGAGTCATCAAAGCTTATAAAAAGACCTTTAACAAGTAAACAGCTTTTCTCTTTTTTTTTTTAAACTGGAAGATGTGGTATAAGAAAACACATTCATGGACACCATATGTGAACCAAGTTTCATCCCAAGATTTTGAGATTTTTGAGAATTCCTAGAAAATGAGAGATTTAAATTTATAGTCTGAAGAAGCTCAGTCACTGACACTATTTTCCTACTGATATATGTATATGATTTATACTGACTCATACTGTATATGTATATATAAAACTCAAGGTGGTTATCTTTTGGTTATTCTGTTTAAAAATCTTTGATAATCTTGTTGAGGACAAAAGAGGCCGTCAGTAGTTCAGGAACATGATAAATAATCCTTACTCTTATAATGTAATGTAAACATTAACTTACTTTTTTTGTGTGTGGTAAACTATCAACTTTTTTCACAAGTTTCAAAAACTGAGATCATTTATACCTAAGTAATTATGATTTTGTGACATTAAGAGAATAAAGCAATAGGTACCAATGGGAATAGCTAGTATTTTAGAAAATACAGAATGACACTCATGTTTGATATACATATTGGTTTGCTAGAGAGCACTCAATTGTGCTCTTGAGTATGTATTTTAAGATTTTTCTTTCTTTGTGCCATTGAAGGAAAACTAAAATTGAAGTGACAGAATAGAAGGAGATAATGGCCAGACTGGATAATGCAAGTATAAACTAGGCAAAAATTATTTCCTAAGTCTCACAGTTTCTGAAGATATTTTCACATTTCTGTAGTTCCAATAAGCTAACGAATGGTTGTTTGTAAACATGCTTTACTTTATTTAAAGTCCGTGCACTGTAGAAATCTGAGAGTTGGCAGGGGTTTGAATACCCTTTGGTAGAAACCCATTTTTTCTTATTAATACATGGTAATTTATCACCCATCAAGTATATGATCCCTCTGGAAAAAAAATTGATGCACATTGCTCTCTAGACCATAATTTCAGTGTTCATGATATTAATCTTTAATTAAATTACAGTTATTTTAGAAATGTATATCCTTAATTAAATTATACCATGCGCTTAAAGAAGAAATGGCTGCAGCACGATTAAAACATGTTTAAAAGTGTACCACCGAATTTTGAATGCTGTCTGTCATCCCCAAAGTATGACTAACTAGGCTTCAGAAATGACTAGAAAGTCAACTGAAAAATTGCCAAGTAAAACTGTTTGGCTCTTTAAAGAACTGTGCATTAAAATTTTGGACAGTTTCTCCATTAAATCTAAATATAGTTCTTATAGTATATACAGTATTACATTTCTAAATTAATTGCCATACTCCCATTTGTTAAAGAATTTCACTCCATGTGAAAAGCAAAGTCTCAGTAGATGTGAATTTTACACTGTGCTAGATCAATCCCAATACCAGTAAATGGATATTATTAAACAGCATGGGGTAGTGCAAACTGGGAAAGAAAACTTGTAGTGTGCTGCCTTTGAGCAGACCTGGCTTGCATGCTGTGACAGGGCAATTGTCGACATGCTTTTTCATGCCAATCTGCAGCTTTTTCAACTCTAGATGCTATGGCAACCAGGGTTTAACAGACTAAGCAGCTAACAAGCTTCCCTGATGGAATTGTCTGGTTGTGTGATTGCCTTGTCTTAGGGAAAATATAAAATAGAATGAAGACGCTTGTGGACATTTGTCAAACTGATTATAATTTGGACAGTTGAATCATAATTGTCCGTTGTGTACTGTACAGGAGTGACATATGCTATTTTCCACGTTCCTTGCAGAGTACACCATTGCATTCCCGCATAGGCTATGTTTCCCTTGGGAACAATGGGTCCTGGTTGCTGTGGGTCTGGTGCAACATGGCAGTCCGCATCTCACACCAGATCATCTGGGAAAGAAAAGAACAGTGAACAGTTCTAATTTTTTTTCTCTTTGAAAAGGCTTGTGTTTGATTTGAACCATATTTGTATGAATATAATGAACATAAGTTGATGTGAAAAGATATTTCCCTTTTATAAAATGTTCGTGTTCATGGGTAAGTTGTAGATCAAAATATGCAGGTGAATTAATTTGTTATTTATGATTGGGCATAATTTTAGTTCTTTGGGAATATTGATTTTTTAAATTTGCAACCACTTAAACATGTATTTGTGTCACCAATCATATGCATAATTTAAAACACTGAGGAAATAATCAAGCTTCTCTGATGGAATGGTCTTGTTTTAATACTGCCTTGTCCTACTGAAAATGAATAGAAGATAGTCTCTTTATTGTTTTAAATGATTAAAAGACTACTAATAAAATTTCAGTCTCTTTAAACAGTCAAAGGCATTGTATTTTCAAGATCATTTGCTACCAAATCTTTATTTTTTTCTTGAAAGGGATACATCTTTTAAGAAAAATTAAAATCATGGGGCGCCTGGGTAGCTCAGTCATTAAGCTTCTGCCTTCAGCTCGGGTCATGGTCCCAGGGTCCTGGGATCGAGCCCAGCATTGCGCTCTCTGCTCCCCAGTAAGCCTGCTTCTCCCTTTCCCACTCCCCCTGCTTGTGTTCCCTTTCTCGCTGTGTCTCTCTCTGTCAAATAAATAAATAAAATCTTTAAAAAAATTAAAATCATAAGAACAAACATTTCAAATGAAATGTGAATTTTCATAAAACAAAATCTAGGTTTCCACTTTATAGACAGATATATTAAATGCAATGAGCTATTTTGCCAGACAATCTTACTGATTATTTTATAGAACATTGTGAAATAGATTATTTTGTACTTGGAAAAAATCAATGTTATGTCATGAGGATGAAAATTTGATGATATTTTCAGTAGGCTCTGAATTAGTTGAGGTTTAAGTATAAGTTGAGGGTAAGAAGATTTTGGCAAGTGCACAGCAAGGGTGCAAATGATTATGTTAGCATATTCATCATGGCCACATCTCATCAACCACAGAGTTCTGATGGCTTTTTGTTTTCTTATTTCAATTTTGAAATACTTCGGATTGATGCACTTGCTTTGAGATGCCAAGGCCTTCAGGAAAAGTAGGGTTCCTCCTTCTTCTGTTTCAGAAGAATGGGTAACAATCCAAGTTGCCTTTTAAAAAAAACCCCTTCAGAGCCACATACAATGACTTATGTCTAGATGGTGCAATTCCTAGAAAAGGTCCATTTGTAGTTTGAGAGACCTATTCTTTTTCTTAAACAGAAAGATCTTAGTGTGAGAACACCTTCTTCTATGACGAGTGGTGCACCCAAGAAGGGTGAGAAATGAAATTGGGAACATTTCGCTCTATTCATAAAGAACCTTCTCTAGCCTAAGTTGTAAAAATATTTTTGCAGAGTTATGGTGTACTGATATTAATAAGCTAAGAATTACTGCCATAACACTTTATATGAGCATCAGTCATTTTTCACAAAAATAGTCTTTATTTACTGGGCTACCAAGGTCTTACCCTCTAATTCTTAGTTTTGAAATTAGCCTCTTTTATTTTTATTTATTTAAAAAATTTTATTTTTTCAGTGTTCCAAGATTCATTGTTTATTCACCACACCCAGTACTCCATGCAATATGTGCCCTCCTTAATACCCACCACCAGGCTCACCTAACCCTCCACCCACCTCCCTCCAAAACCCTCAGTTTGTTTCGCAGAGTCCACAGTCTCTCATGGTTCATCTCCCCCTCCGATTTCCCCCAATGCACTTTTCCTTTCCTTCTCCTAATGTCCTCCATGTTATTCCTTATGAGTCACTTCTGTGCCGGCCATCTTCCCGTTGTCAGCTAGTGTTGCACTGGAGAGACCTCTGTTCCATTTATTGCCCTGAAGAATGTCACTTTTTCCTTATCTAATGGAGAGCTTAAATTGAGTCACATGCTACATTAATGTCATCTGAAATGAAGGCAAATCCTTTGTCTTCAGTGGAATGAGAATTTTGATTCTTTCTTTTGAATATCAAGGATTCAGATTTGATAGATTTTACTTTTGAATTCATTAAAACTCTTTTTTATTCAGTAGATTCAAATGTACAAAATGATAGATGGTACCTACTTTGGAGTTTAAAGAACTATGCTTGAAAGCGAAGTCATTCTTTCAGTCACTACAGAGCAGAGGTGAGAGTCAGGGTGCTTTATGTTAGTTCAATGACAACTTTTCAGAGGATAAAGAAATTACGGTTCAAGGTACAAGTATTTTCCTTCACATTTAGGAAATAAAGGCACATAAGGAAATGGTATTTACTCAGGTACTAAAGTAAATTCCAGCAATGTACAGAGATCAACCTTACTTTGTGAAACATTTTATATCTACAAAATGTGCTTTATACCCACCGTTTGGAGTTATCATCTATCATCTGAAATAGGTAAAGACTTATAAGCCCATTTTAAAGCTTAGAATAAAATGAAAATCTTGAGTTTATGTATTTACTCAAGAAGACACCTAATTACTAAAAGATGCATTCTTTTTAAAAGTTTTCCTTTTTTATTCCTAAACTTCACCAGGAATTATAATATGCCATTAGTTCTATAACATTAAGATCAATCCCCATTTTGAAAGGCACCATTAAGCTACACTATCCACATAGTCACTTATAGGGGCCTTTTGGTGAAAAATCTTACCATTCTTCTATTAAACTAAGGCAATAAATTATGTCATTTATAATGAAAACATTATATGGAAGTCATTAACGTTTTAGTATAAATTAGTTTCAACCATTATCATCTTGGTAATTCTACCAAAGTTCCACTTGGAGTTCTGCAGAGGGTCTCCTCCAACTCCTTACCCAGCCACATACTTCTGTGCAAAATTCACATCCTGAAGGACAACAGGGGTGGGGACAGCAGAGAAAGGCAGTAATGATGGTGGTGTGATATTCCTCTCAAACATCTTATGAGTACCTGACTTCTGTGAAGTGAGCAAAGATTAAAAATAGAAGTGAAACTTGTTCTTGGAAACAAGCATCTCTCCTCCTCGAGTATGTCAGAATGGGAATATTGAGGAAAAGATAAAGTGTGCAATAACAAGTATGCACTAAGACCTAGCAGCACTTGAATATTTTTGCAAATGTGACTATTCTCATAGTCACAGGCAAGAAACATGATGTTTCAATTTTGAGTCATTTTTTCCTATAAGTAGAGTTGGACTGCAGTGATATTCACTTAGATTACTAGACCTCTCTCAACCAGGAGAGGCTACCGCTATATTGTGGAAACCTGTGACATTATTAAGGAGGGCAATACGTGCCCTCCTTAATAATGTACAACGTGGGCGCCTGGGTGGCTCAGTGGGTTAAAGCCTCTGCCTTCGGCTCAGGTCATGATCTCAGGGTCCTGGGATTGAGCCCCGCCATCAGGGAGCCTGCTTCCCCCTCTCTCTCTGCCTGCCTCTCTGTCTACTTGTGATCTCTCTCCTCTCTGTCAAATAAATGAATAAAATCTTAAAAAAATATAATGTATAATGTACAACTTAATTATGTACAACTGGGTGTTGTACATAAACAATGAACCTTGGGACACTGCATCAAAACTAATGATGTATTTTATGTTGACTAACATAACACAATAAAAAAACAAAAGTCCTTGTTTTAAGTTCCACATTTTTCCAATAATAGACTGAGTGCATATTTTAAATAAATTTTTGTTTTGTGTAAAATTTTCAGTTGAGCTAAGCTTTCTAAAATATATGGAGAAAAGTTAATATTTTTTTCTCCTAGAGTGTAGAGTAAGCTTTCTCGGCTACACACTGTTGCTTAGCCCCTTGGCAAGTTCTCTCAATCACAAGAATTTCGACCCTTGTTGAAGAGTTGAGTATATCAGTGAAACTAAGTAATTTGGTAAAGAATCTTTTGAGAATTCTGAGAAATGATTGGCACATTTGGAGTGATACTGGAGGACACTGTTGGGATGGGGGAATATTGAGGACAGAGGTCTGCAGAGGCAGGGAGCGTGATCACTTGCGGATACAACCACAGAAGTAGCTACATGCCTTTCTTTTCTCATGAAGACATTCTGTTTGTATTAGCCTCAGAATGATTAACAGTTATATATCTTCAGATTCAGAAATACTGAAGCAATTTTTGACATTTCTAGATCTGAAATTTACCCATATACAACATTCAGCCTCCTTCTGAGATTCTTCTTCCTTTCTAGTGAGTAGGGGTTAAAAAGAAAATCTTTCCTTATTATTCCTAAAATAATTTGCGAAAAACACCACTGGGAAATGATATTAAAATATCATCCAGTAGTAATAGTGGTATTTTTTTGTTTTTAACTTTCTTTTTTAAAAATTTTATTTTATTTATTTATTTGACAGAGAGAGACAGAGAGCACAAGCAGAAGGCGCGGCAGGCAGAGGGAGAGGGAGAAGCAGGCTCCCTGCTGAACAGGGAACCCAATGTGGGACTCTATCCCAGGACCCTGGAATTAACCCGAACTGAAGGCAGATGCTTAACTGACTGAGCCACCCAGGCTCAGTTTTTAACTTTCAAAACTTTGTTTCCTCCCAAAGAACAAAAACAAAATTAATGTAACAATAATAATAATAATAATAATAGTATTAAGCATAAACATGTTAATGAAAATAGCTAACATTTACTCAGCACTTCCTATATTCTGGGTTTCCTTTTAATGACTTTAATGTAATCCTTCCCACAATCCTCAGAGGAAGGTATTATCCTTTCTGGTATATAGATGATGAAACTGAGGCATTAGAGAAGTTACTGATTTGCTCGACGTCACATGTCTAGTAAGTGTAGACCAGGTATCTAAACCCAGTGTATCTGACTCTGGTGCCAGAACTCTTAACTCGTAGAAATATCCTCTTGGTAATTCAAAAGCCGTATTCTAATCCCAGGTACTTATGAGTAGATTTTATTGTGTGCATTCACTACCAGTATTACACTCGGTGAAGATGGCAAAGTTTGTGTCCTCATGTCATCTGATTGTGCATCCTTGATGCTTATTCTTATGTAGAACACTTTGAAGAGTACTACACAGAGTGCAGTTTAGGAAAATCAATCCTAAAACTGTATCAATATAATTATACTCATGTGGCATGATGATAATACCATTTTTTGAGTACCCACAATGTTCTTGCTATTGTGCTAGGTGCTTCCGTGATGCTTATACCAATACCATAAAGGAGGTGTTAGTTTCCCTATTGGCATATAACACTGAAGCATAAAGAAATTTTCACACAAAATTAGTAAATAACTAGAAATGAGTTTCTAACCAAGGTATATCTGGAGACACAGCTTTCTCCCAAGGTTTATTATACTTAAACCTAAGGTATTTTATATTGTAGAATTCAAAAATTGTGGAAATGAGAATTTAAAACTTTCTCTAGTTTTGTAGGTAGTAAAGCTAAAAGGAGAGGTGAAGACATTAGGGACTTCATAGAGGTAGTATAGATTCAGTCTTTTACCTTTACCCTGTAGTATGGGTGACAATTTACACATAAGATGTTAAAAAAAAAGTAGTTACCTTTATTTTGTACTGATCTTGTTCTGGAACCTAAGTCCTATTGTTGAAAGAAATACGTTTTAGTTTGTTAATTATAGATAGCTCATTTCTTCCAGTTTAAAACAGTTGTCATGGTTTTAAAACATGTCCGCATATTGTTTTGAAGGGATACTTTTTCTTCAAAAGATGGAACCTAATTTCCCTTCCTTGAACGTGGGCTGGCTTAGTGACTTGCTTTGAAAGTAAAGAATATGGTGGAATTGACAATGTGTAACTTCTGAATTTAAGACATAAAGGCATTGTAGTTTCCTCTTTGCTCTTTCTCTGGTGTCACTCAGTTTGAAGGAAGCCAAGTGCCATGTTATGAGGATACTCAAAAGCCATAGAGAGACCCATGTGGCAAGGAACTGAGGCCTTTAGCCAATAGTTAGTGAGAAGTGAGGCCTCCTGCCAACAGCCATGTGAATGAGCTTGGAAGCAGATCCTGAAGCCCGAATCAAGACTTCAGAAGACAGAAGCCTTGGCTGACATTTTGTTTGCAATCTTATGTGAGACCCAGAGCCAGAAGCACCCAGCTAAGCCATTCCGAAATTACTGAGCCATATATATTTTGAGATAATAAGTGTTTGTTGTTCTAAACCACTAAGGTTTGGTGTAATTTGTTGCACAGCAATGCATAATTAATACAGTAGTCTCTGTGAGGTAACATTCAGTCAATTTTAAATTCAAACTACCTGATAGGTTTAGCTCTCCCTAGTTCTTCGAAGAGTGTCTCCTTCCCCACCTACTTTTCAAGATAGAAGCTTTCCAGAGGAAATCTTACAATGGATGTGTTTTGTACTGTTCTCTAAGGCTCTGCCCCCTTTGCTGAGAGGATCCTCTTTCTATCTGGAGGCTTTTTTTCCCATGTAGTTCACTAAGGAAATGGTCCCATTTGAATATCATTCTAGAATCTCCTTCTGATGGTGAACTTGGTCACAATGCACCGTCAGTCTTTGCAGTGCCCATAGGCCTCCTTTGATCTACTTGTATTTTCAGCAGTTGAGGATATGAAAATTTTGGATGCCCTACATATCAGGTATGGGCCCCAAGGAACCTCATGCTCTACCCCCCCCCCCAGACTTTCCTAACCTGTAGCACTTGAAGCACCATACTTTCAGTGCCCCATTTGATGTGGAGTTTGCCAAAGATTCTTGACGTTTTCCAAGGATACCTCCAGAGGATATAGGAACAAATTCTTTCACTGGGAGTCCCCTAAAATTTTCTTCATAAAATGTGAAACACTGGAAATAGCCTAAATGCCCACACATAGGAAAGTAATTGAATAAACTATGGTACATCTACACAATGGAGTATTATGCATCTATAAATAAGCATGAGAAAGGGCTTTTCAGGATATATTGCTCTGTGATAAAAGCAAAAAGTCATCTACAGTATGAGAAAGAAGGAAGAATAAGAGAATATACATGCATCCGCTCATCAGAATCAAAAAGATTGGTTACAGGGGCACCTGGGTGGCTCAGTGGGTTAAAGCCCCTGCCTTCGGCTTGGGTCATGATCTCGGGCTCCTGGGATCGAGCCCCGCATAAGGCTCTCTGCTAGGCAGGGAGCCTGCTTCCCGCTCTCTCTCTGCCTGCCTCTCTGCCTCCTTGTGATCTCTCTCTCTCTGTCAAATAAATAAATAAAATCTTTAAAAAAAAAAAAGATTGGTTACATACAGGGGTGTGTCTAATGGGAACATGGTATAGGGATGAAGAGGATGCAATACTTTTGTGAATATACATTTTTTATATCTTTTATTTTTAGAATTGTGGTATTGTTTTGCATACCTCCCAAATAAGTAAGTGACTGACTAAATTAGGATGTGCGTAGAACCCGGAATGGAAACAAACAGTACCAAGTGAACCCAACTGTATTATAAATGAATAAAATAACCACAGTTAAGAGGGTGGGGATAAAGGAAGGAATGTAAGTAACTTCAGAAAGCAGTATTTTGACAAAAGTAACATTAAAAACAAACAAAAAACAAGCTTTCCAAAAATATTGTTCTCTGTATAGTAAATTTGTGTCTAACATGGGTATACTTTAGCAATTCTGAAACAATTTTATGTTCATACTAGGTTTGAACAATGTGCAAATATATGTAACAAGAACTATGTTTCTCACTGTCAGAGAAGGAGGCTGCAAATGAAAATGCAGGAAAGACTGCAAAGAACCCTGTCATGTTAAATTAGAATAAAAGGTATCAGTATGAACTCATAATTTTTCATATATATATCAATGGATGAAGGAATAAACAGGCATATTCATGTGTTATTTTACATAAATATATTTCTTAGCACTGTTCTCTGAGAGGGCCTAGAAACCACGACCCCCTAGTAGCAATAAGCACACTTAGCTTTTAAATCTTGGACTGTAACTTTCATTTTCCAATGAAAGGGACCAGGGCTCCCTAGAGAAATGGCTGATACTAGGAAGGACCAGCGCAGGGAAAATACAAGATGAGAAGGGAATGTTTTTAGGTAACAGGAAGTACTCATAAAATGATGGAGGCATCTCAAAAAACCCACAAAAAACACATTCAAAGAGCTCCCAATGGCCAAAGTTGGACCAATTGTACAACTCCTCAAATAGTACTAGATTTGAATTTGAACTTGTGCCTCTAGATTAAAATAATTATCAATGACTCCACATAGATATAACTATATAAATGGAGAAGTAACTAGATAGAAGAGAGTACTCTTTTTTACAGTAGAATATGTATTAATAAATCTACAAGGAGTAAGGGAAATAAAAATCACCATTAAACAAACACTACAGTAATATTTGTTGTATCTACCCATCTGTATACATGTTGTTCAAACCATCAGTGACTGCCTAAATTAGTGGGGATAAGAAATAGGGTACTTACATAGTTTTAAAGTGTTTCCTCACAATATACTTGTTACCAAGTGAAAATATTAAAATTACAATGAAGCTTGGCAGACACGATTTAGCCATGTGATTAGAGTTAACATTATCATCAGTAATAAGATGCAATGTCATCATATACCCCATTAGATGATGTATTGAGAAGGATATAACCTCACTTCAGTTTTATTTTTGGCAAAAAATTGCAACATCTAACTTGTAACTCTAAAGTGTAACATCTAAAATTGTAACTCTAATTATGAGAAAGCATAAAATAAACAAAGATTGAGGGACATTCTAAAAAATAACTGGCATGTACTTTCCCAAAGTGTTAAGAACATGAAATACTGGAGAACTATCACAGATTGAAGAACCCTAAAGTGACATGACAACTAAATGCAATATGGGGCCTTGGATTGGGTCTGGACCAGAAAAAAAGATATTTAGGAAAAACTGGCAAAATTCTAATAAGGTCTGTATATTAGTTAAGGATATGGTATCACTGTTAGTTTCTTGGTTTTAATCATTAAACTACGTTTACAGAAGATGATCACATTTGGGAAACTGTGTGAAGAGTACACAAGAATTCTCTCTACTGTTTACGCAACTCTTCTGTAAGTCTAAGTTATTTTTTTATGTTAAAAAAAACTTGGCAGAAGTCAAACTAGTGAATTTGCCTCAGCTAAAATAATCCAAGTATTCTGAGAGAATGCTTTCAATGTGTGTCAAGGTTAAGTTAGTTCCAATGGTCTGAAAAACAGTATCATGTCAATTGAACCACCACAAGTTAAACTAGCGTTCTGGCCAAACTGAAATAAATACTCTATGAGACTCAACACACACACACACACGCACGCACGCACGCACGCACGTGCGCGCGCGCACACACCCCCCCTCTGTGTTGTGTATATCACTCCTGGCTCCCCTACACTCTCTGGAGAATGGGGGAATGGTAAGAAAGGATGTTCTTAATTGATTTCATGTCTTTTTCTTCATTCTTTCTTTCTCAACTTCCTCCCCTAGGGATTGAAGGCTTTTTTCTTTCCCAGTCCTGCAGAAACTGCCTCCTTCCATGCCCTGCTTCTTCCTTAGGTGACATTTACTTTATCCTTTCCTGGGACAAAGTAGCAAAAGTGTTGCAGGGAAGGAAACCCACATACGAGTACCTCTCAAGATGCACAGAGATGTACTTAAAAATAGTACCCCTGGCATACTTACAGACTGCTCTGTACATTTTAATACCTGATTATCCTCCTGAGTTAGTTCCCTGAAGTTTAACTTTATCTTCCTGGTTACATTGTAATGTCCTTGAAGGCCAGATTGAGATTTTACACATCATTTGAATCCCTACAGCATGCAACAGATACTAACGAGTCAGTGCATATTTTGTTGACTATTTGAAGTAGATGGTCACAAATAATTTTGAGTACAGTATTAAAGAAGTGTGGAGGACTGCTTTCTGAAGAGCAAAAGTCCATGGTTCAACTTCCTGCTTGGTTTTGAAAGGTTTGCCACTCCTATGGAACAGTGCTCATTGTCCACTTTAAGAATGCCTCTTTATAAAGGTTTTCAGCTATGGAAAAGCATCAGACATACCCTCTATTTAAAGATCATACATATTATAAATAACTTCAGGATCTTCTATGGGAAGATGACAAATAAAATATGTTGTAGTTTGAGGGCATATGGTTGAAAAAGCTATTCATGACCTGAAGTTATTCATGTTTCAAAAATTTTTTGAAAAAAAAAAAACCCACTATTTCTATCATAAGAATTCTATTTCCATCCTTTGAAATGTGAGCAATTTAAAGAAATTTTCATTTTTTTCCCCGTGTCATTCTTTTATTTTTTTAATTTTTAATTTTTTTAATTAACACATAATGTATTATTTGCCCCAGGGTACATGTCTGTGGATCCTCAGGCTTACACATTTCACAGCACTTACCATAGCACATACCCTCCTCAATGTCCATAACCCAGCCACCCTATCCCTACCCGCCCCTACCCCCCAGCCACCCTCAGTTTGTTTCGTGAGTTTAGGAGTCTCTTATGGCTTGTCTCCTTCCTGATCCCATCTTGTTTCATTTCCCTCCTCCACCCCCACAATCCCCTACCCTACCTCTCGAATTCTTCATATCAGAGAGATTATATGATAATTGTCTTTCTCTGATTGACTTAAGAAATTTTCATTTAAATCTAAGATGGGATCAAAAGGTGACAGTGGACAAATAGAGTAATACACGTGAAGATTTAATAGCATACAGTGTTAGAGTTTGTTGAGAAATCAAAGCCTTAGAGTCAAATCTATAGGCATTTTGGGAGGTACAGAGAAGAGAGAAATCTGAAAATATTTACTTTAAAAGTATCATGATTTTATTTTCTAACTTTTGTAACTTTTAAAGTATAATTTTTTGTGTATGTGCTGTGATGCTAAGAATGAACTTGTATTTTTTACATGATTACATACTTTTTAATCTTACTTAAAATTCTATATTCACACTGAACAGAAATGGTGAACTATTTGCTAGAAAAAAGAAGAGATCTCATTTTGAAGATATCTGTTACTTTTATAAACAGTCTTGAGAATACTGCTATTTTTTTTGTAAAAACTTTTTTTTTCCAAGATTACATCATAGGTGGGCATTGGTGATTTGTTTTTTTTTTTGGTAATGTTCCTTATTTTGGAGTTAGAGTTTACTGTAAAAACACAACTTCTGAAGAGCAAAAGTCCAATTTAATTTAGGGTAAATAGTTGCAATTTGTATATTTATGTATGTTAAAAGATAAAACAATTGTTAATTGCTTGTGAAATTCTCTCACCGAGTTATGGGTGGTTATGTTTGAGAATAAGAAAACATTTTAGCTTTACTGGGTATTGTTGGCGTACGAGAATAGCAGGCAGTGTCAATCCCAGACTGATTATTAGGCGCTCCTTCAACTGAGAGACATCGTCCTTCTATCTTGTATCTTTGGTAGCCAACTGAATGTATGTCAGATTTTTTTATTGCTTAATGTTACAATAGCAACATTTAACATTATAAACGTTACTACTGATAATGAAGAAATATTTGCCATTACTGTTTTTAGACTTAGAAAGAGATGGACTGTTACTATGTTGAAGGCATAATTAAGTAAACAGAAAGGAGACATATTTCGGTGGGAATAGAATCTGAAAAACAATAAATTATTCAGCATATTCCTAGCAGGCAAAACAAGTGCACCCTTGTGTCAGTTGATCAAGGAGTTTATACTCAAGATGCAAACAAGTAATGAAAAGACAACATTGTTTATATAACATAAGGATGATGAATGGTGACAGCTAACATACACTAAGGGTTTACTATGTGCCAGACACTATATTAAGTCCTTTTTATACATGATCTTATCTAATATTTTATATGGTCCCAGTATAACATGAAAGCTGCTTTGAAAGAGTTCTCTGAAAAAAACTCATTTGTTTCATGATTTTGTTTGCACTGTTAACAGAAGCAGCCATAGTATATTTTCTCAGTGTAATTCTTTTATATGATGTTTAAGTTATCCACTCTGTATTTGAGAATTTTGTTTTGATTGTCAATAAATCTGTTTAAGATTGAATTCATTGTTGTATTTTTAAAAATTAATTTTTCTAAAATGATAATCTCAGCATAAACATTTGTTGGAATGTCTACTTTTAATGTTCAAGAAATAAATAAAACAAAATGTTGGATTTGCTATTAAATCAAAATTTAGAGAGAAATATACACGAAGTTACATGTTCAAAGTAAACAAGTCCCCAGATAAGTTTTATTTAGCTTACAAAAAAAAATCGAATCAATCAAAGTTTAATGGATTATCAGAAATAATAGTATCAATATCTTCATTTTCAGTAATAGCAATAAAGTTAGAAATGTGTTTTATATTCCAAAAAGTTCTTTAATTTCAAAAGGTTCAGTCATCCTGCCTCAAATTGCAAGAATTTGTATGTTTCTTTTATTATGATTTTTACATAAGCGTTCCCTTGATTATTATTATCCTATATGTATTATATACCATGCAAATGCTCATATAATAGTTGTAAGCAACAGTGACTGGTTTTAATTTTCAAACTATTTTGAGATAAGACATGCAATTGAATAATTTATATTTTGAAGATAGTTTTGTGATATTATAGATATCAAAATTCTCCTTTAATATGAGAGTATTTCCCTGCAATATCTACTCAACTCAGGCTGTTATTTCCTAGTTTGTGAGAGTTAGCAAAAATGTCGTACTGAGTTAAATGGATTTCGATTTACTCTGGTAAAATATATATGAAGGACATAATGAAGCCAACAAACATGTTAAAAATGATAACTAGCTTGTATTTTAGTGTTTAATATATGCCAGGCACTGTTCATGGATTTTATCAGGTAAATCTAATCTTCTCTGGTAGATAATGTTATCATCATCATCACATTTTATAAAGGCATTTAGAGAGGTGAAGCAATTTTTCTAAGGTGACACATAGTAAAAATGCTAGAACAGGATTTAAATCCAAGCATTCTAGCTCTAGAGTACATACTAGAGTATTAACATCTTATTGAATATACGCAAGATAAAGTCATTCTAAGTCTCAGATGAGATACACTCATCAAGTTACTACCTAAACAGAGTCCCTGTTTATGTTACAGTGTTATCAGGGGCAACTTAAAGCTTTGGGTAGATTCTGAAAAGGTTGATCACTTATTCCTAACAAGTTTCATTCATACCAAATAGGGACACTTTTTCCATCAGTAGATGATAGTTTTAGGGGAGCTGTTCAAAACGTAGTTTTGGTGAAATGGGTCTGGAAGAGTCTGGACAGAGTGATTTGGCAAACTCCAGCGATGCAGGATCATGTCTACTTTCGTGTATATGCTATCCCAGAAATCAGAATTAGTTTGTATTCTTCCTCAGATATGGGTCTGCCTCCTTTAGGCCAGACCAATCAAGACAATGTGAAATCTTAGGAGGACATTTCAAATATGCTAATTCTGGACCAATTTCTTGGAAATAGTATGGTATCCAGTTTATATTCAAAATGTGTAACATCAATGCTTATCCTCCTTTAAGTAAATTCCCTGTTCAAACGGTCCCATTTTACTCTTCAGGGTTTCTTGCCTGAAACCAGTTGTGCATCTGAATAATACAAATAACTTCAGAATGCAATTTGTTGACATTAATAATTCATGCACTGCAGGTGTGTTAGCAAAGAAAAATAAGTTAGCAACAAGTTTTTAGGTTTAGAGACTCAACAACAAGATAAACATCTGTTGAAAGTTCTTGGTTATATGCTTAAGAATCTACAGTGGAATCCTTCTGTAGGGTAGTTTAATCTCTAGGTACTGGGTCTGGGTTTAACTTAGGATATAAATTCAGATTTAATGCCTGCAGAACAAATATCTGATCTCTTCTGAGAGCAGCATTAGAAAGAGTCTTCACATTTGGTTAAACATAGATAGCAGGCAGTAAGTAATGGAGCATAACGATGTAATGGCGTGAGGAGGAAAGTAGAAACTTACTCAAGATCTATTCAAGAAAGAGATATTACAAACACACTTCAAAGATCACATGCTGGAGTGTCTGAAATATCTTAGAGCTCAGGAATAAAAGATGATGGAAAACTCTCAGGCTGCTTCTCTGTGAAAACCACTGCTTGCCAAATTCCACCCACTTCTGTGGCACTCTCCACAAATAAATAAGTTTTGTTTCTATAAGTAGGAATTCATTTCCACTGTCATTAAATACATTCTTGCTAAAAATTGGGGAGATGGACTTGTATTTTGAGATTGAGATTCAAAAATTATTGAATTTAATGACACTTTAAAATTGTAACATTAATTAACAAATTTGTCTCTCAGTACTGAGACCTATTTATGTTTTTTATTCAGTTATGCTCTATTGGTAGTAAATAACATGTTAGCAACAGTAAATAAAGCAAAAGTAAATAAATATTTGATAATTTAAATAGATCTGTAATTAGTTTGATGATATAAGAAGGCAAAAGGGAAGAATTACCTAATATTACCTTCATATTCTATATTTTCACTATAGATATGTCAGTTTCATGTTATTAATATGAATCATTTTATCAAAGATATTATAAGTTTGTAAGTGAATATAAGTATGTGATAGAAGTTTTTTTTTGGAGAGAGAGAGAGGAGGGAGAGAGCATGAGTGGGAGTGGGGGGAAGAGGTGGGCCAGAGAGAGAGAGAGAGAGAGAGAGAGAGAGAATCTTAAGCAGCCTCCATGTTCAGCACCTAGCTCGACACGGGGCTTGATCCCAGGACCCTGAGACCATGACCTGGGCTGAAATCAAGAGTCGGATGCTTAACTGACTGAGCCACTCAGGTGCCCTGATAGAAGTTTTTTAATAGAAAGATGTATATTAGGTTATGGACATTGGGGAGGGTATGTGCTATGGTAAGTGCTGTGAAATGTGTAAGCCTGAGGATCCACAGACATGTACCCTGGGGCAAATAATATATTATGTTAATAAAAAACTTTAAAAAAAGAAAGATGCATATTTCTCAATTAATGTTTGGCAAGAAGTGGCCATTTGGTTTTCCAAGTTAGCATCAATTGGGTCCTTTTTCAGAAATAGTCTCTGTATGTTCACCAAGAAAAAAAACTTGAAATTTCAAATGTAAATAAAATGTAAATTAAAAAAAATCCTAATGTAGGATTGAAATAGTTCCATCTCAATTGAATCAAACCAATTCAATCAATTAGTCAACGAGCACCCGTAGTGTACACATTCTTTCCTGACACTGTATATGATGACAGGAATGGAGCAATCTGTGAGGGACATGGTCCTTGCTCTGTGGAGCTGGCAATACAGACTGGCTACTTGATCTACTTTACCTTCAAGTAGGAGTAAAATAAAGCTTTGTATGTGTTTAATACACACTGTTTAATAAATAGCATGGATATTATACTGAAAAAAGTATTTGAGACTTTTTGAATTATAAGTTTTTAGGTGTATTGGTGCCATGAAAAGGGTTGAAATTATACAAACTTCTCATTTTATAATTTTAAAACAATAGCAATATTAAAAGCTTTGTAACATTCTATAGAAAATTAAAATGTGCAAATACAGTTTTCATCACTTGAAAAATTCAACTTGTACTTGATTCTCTGAAGTAGCTGGTATACAATGAGCCCATGAAATATCAATGTGCTCAGTGATAGAGAAGATGGTAATTGTGTACTAAGGGAATTTAGGCTGTATTTTGATGATGTGGTCAATTACTTGGCCTTTGTGAACACTCATAGAGTAATTGGTTTTATTTAATAAGTCCATTTATGAAAATAGCCACTGTTGTACATTGGTGCTTATCAAAAGCATTTTTCCTTGAAGAGATTGCACATGCAAAGTACCAAACTACCAATTAATGTAATTTGTTTAGAGCTATTTTTCTTTCTGTATCATCAAGGCATTAGCTATCAAAGGTGAATGGTAAAATATCCAGCCCAAAATGGGTTGTATGGCTACCCCAACAACTTAAACAAAGAGAGTAAGAGAGAACACATGTGTTACATTTACCCAGATTTTCCCTTTAACT
This sequence comes from Potos flavus, assembly GCA_028534135.1. Lineage (NCBI taxonomy): Eukaryota > Metazoa > Chordata > Mammalia > Carnivora > Procyonidae > Potos > Potos flavus. The sequence goes on from CM052896.1 coordinate 67,134,089, forward strand.
GAAGCTTTTAAACTAAGATTGATAGAAAACAGTGTTTAGGAAGAAATAATGCATACTGATTTATATAAAATGCTATTCGCTGTATTTTTCTTTTTGTATTAGCTTTAATGAATAGATATGCCTTTTTATTTTGTGGTACCCTACCATTAAATGATACCATCATTTTTTTCCTGCCTAAATAAATTCAAATTCTTGTCACCTACTATCTGTACAGGAAGATTTGAGACATTATTCCTAATTGAGATTTTTACTGAATATCTTTTAAAGATAAATTTGTTTTATTCTTTCACCCACTATTTAAAAGGATTTTCACATTTTTATCTTCTAAAGGAATTGTCAATGAGAAACTAAAACTGCATAGACTATACATTAAAATCACTTTAGTTTTTAAGCTGTCATGAACTGTTTCAAAAAATGCTAAGTTGCTATTGTTTAATGTCTGTCATTTTATAATGCTTTAGAAGTTATCTATCCTGTAAAATTATTAACTGATGCTAAAATTGCCTTGTAAGTATTAGGACAATAGCAATTTTGTAACAGCTGGGACACTGCCAATGTAAGATAAGTACATTTTGCTCTGTAGATTCATAAAGTGCTTTGAAATGGTTTGTAACTGATGGATGGATGCATTTTCTAAGTGTAGAAAGCAATATTTTGTAGAAGGAAATGGCTTGAAAGCTGACACACATGCATGCAAATGCCATTCTCTTCAGTAAGTAATTTGCTTTTTCTTTCAAAAGCATAAATGGCATAGTTAGACACATTATTTTGTATATTGCACATAACAATACAAGATGCACAAAAACAGCAAGTACAAAACATTTCATATTGATAGAAGAACCCATGGCTGTGGTATATGATTAGCATAAATGTATACACACTGAAGTAATGCCTTCAGGATTAAAAAGTGAAACTGAAAAAAACAGGAAAGTTCTACTAAACTTCAGGAATGACAATATTTATTATGCTTTCCCTCTTTTAACTTCATTGTGCTACTTGATTGGAATGCTGTATCATTTTAAATGGGTATATTTTCCTTAAAGTACTAAATATTAATCATGCTGCCTCTGCAAGGTTACAAAGCTATCATATTGTTCTGCATAGGTACTTAGGATGGCTAACATTTTCTAGCTTTTTAAAGATAAAAGTGAACAACAGCTTTTCTTGTACTACAAGTGCTCACATAGGACTAGTTTTTGTCAAGTTAAAATTGTTCCGTGGCCTGAACTGGATGTTTAAAATTTTTTAAAAAAATAATTACTGTTGTTTCTTGAGTACCCACAGGCAAAAAGTATGTAACTGATCAATATTTGTATCATAAGAATTTCTGAAGGCCTGTACAAAGAAGACCAAGTTTGAATTGTCTTTTAGAGACATGTGATTTAAAACCTCCCTTAGCAACTTTATTTATTAAAGAACAAAAACTTTGGAGCCAGGTTGGTTGGATTTGAGTCCTGGAGTCAACATTATTAGCCTTATGAACTTAGGCCAGGCTTGATACTTTGCTAAGCTCCAGTTTCCTGCTATATATAACATGAAAAAATTAACATCCACTTCTCAAGGTGGTTATGAGGAGCAAATCTATGTCAGGTACTTTGCACAGTGTCAGGCACTTAGCCCTTGGTAAGTTAGAGGTTTTGCATATGAAATTATTATTGTCAAACCTCCGTCAGTAACCACATTATTATTTTGTTTGCTGTATCAATAAAGAATTATCTCAGTTCTTTAAAATGTCCTCAGTTTCTTCCTTGATTTGGAAAGTTTCTGTGAAAATCACTTATATTAACTCAACTCATTAATGGGAGTTGCATATGATTAGAGAGGAAACCATACCCTCAAACTTTAACATGCTTTTAATTTTATTTTACTGAATCAATTTTTTCCTCTTTGATACATATTTCTTTCAACATGTTCCAAGGAAATGTAGAAATGAATGAAACCTACTGGTTTGGGTAGTATTGTGGATGACAGTAAGGCAAACTTTCCAATTTGTACTTTGGAATGTGCCTCTTGTTGGGTGTTTTTCTCAGAAGTCAGATATTAGAGCACCTGGACATCTTCGGAGCCATCAGTCAGTAGAAGATGTTATACAGCATGAATTAACTGATTAATAGGCCTGAAACTTAGTGAAATTCTCTACCTTCTCATAAGGTGCATTCATGAGTTACCTGGAAGATTCTGTCACAAAGATATGCCAGAGGAATGCTTTTAGGGCACAGGTGTTTACATCTGAGTTATTTCCACTTGAGGCTTCTGATGGGACTCCTAAACGGGAAAGACTCCTGACTTCAGAATGGAAACACATACTGTCCTTTGACTGAAAATCTGACAGATCAACTTTAAAGACTGATAATTTTATGGATTTTGTGAAACATGTAGCTTGTTGAATAGCTACAATATTTCACGCTTAAGAAATTTTGTCTTTTATTTTATTCATGCACTTTCTTGTTTTACTTTGTTATACTTTTAACTCTTGGTGATTAAGTCTGTGTTTATACATATAGTTTCAGCTAGAGCTGTGCCACTTAGTATTTACGGTATCACATGTGTCATCATAATAGTACTCCCCCAAATCCTTCATGTGTTCCAATGACACAAGCATTTTCCTAACTAACTTCATGTCAGATGGAGGTCATATAAATTCATTACTATAAGCCCAAAGCTCCTCAGGAAAGCGCAATGGTGTTTAGTGACATCCTTGATTATGGTCCTAGAAATGGGTTCACCCACTTTTTCTCTTATTGGTATGGATCCACTGAGGAATAACGTACTTTTCTGTGGGCCACCTTCTTCTCTCTTTTTTAGATTTTTCCTCTTAAAAGACTGTCACTTACAGCCTGGGTTCCTTGGGTATTTATATCTTATAACCAGCCATACAGACTTTGGGTACATTTATCCTATTACAGATATTTTTTTACACTCTGTCATCTTGGTGGATAAATCTACTGGAACAACATAAGTTTATTCACATCTTTTCTTTACCTTTGACTCCGTGAGCTGGGAGTGCCTTTGGGATACCTTTGGGATAGAATAATGTGATTTAAGGCCTTAGTTACTGATGCTTACATAAAACCTTTTGCTACCCTGTGAATTAAGTGTTGACAAGAAGCTTAATAGCAGATGTTCTAGTGGGATAAACCAGTTTTGTGTTCTGTGATCCTTTGTCTTTATGTCATGTGACTTAATACATTTTTGTAGGAGCTGGATAAATGACTCTCTACTCTCTACTATAAAGGAAGAAAAGATAGGCATTCTTCTACATGTTGTCCATAAGATCTTAACTCATAAACTCGCAGAGCTCTGACTTACAAGCTGATCCTGTTGTATATTTATTTCCAGAAAAAAACAGTGCTACCAAATTGCTATTATTTTCCTCAAAAATGTATCCTGAGGGGTGCCTGGGTGTCTCAGTCAGTTAAGCATCTGACTCTTGATCTCAGCTCAGGTCTTGATCTCAGGATCATGAGTTCAAACCCAGCACTGGGCTCCACACTGGGCACGGAGCCTATTACATGATAACTAACTAATTAACTAACTAACTTGAAAATCTTTTATTGGTGCACACAGTTTCATTTCATTCATTTTGGCCGCTGCATAGTGTGGATAAATAATACTTTATTTGCCATAGCTCTACTGATAGATATTTAGTTTATTTGCAATTTTGTGCTACAATGCTGCAATGAACATCCTCTTATGTGTCCTCTAGTGTATATGTGTGGATTTTCACTTAGGGTACATAAGAAAGTTTACTAGTTTATGTAGATTCTGTCAAATTGACTTTTCAATTTATACTCTCGTATTTGATATAACATAGTACATATTTCTGTATGTATTAGACATATTGGAGCTCGAATTTTTAATTCTTGCTAATCTGATGATAAGATACCCTCTCTTAGGGCACCTGGTTGGCTCAGTTGGTTAAGCCTCTGACTGTTGATTTCAGCTCAGGTCATGATCTCAGGGTCCTGGGATCAAGCCTTGTGTTGGGCTTTGTGCTCAGTAGGGAGTCTGCTTGAGGATTCTCTCTCTCCCTCTTCCCTGGATCTCTCTCTCAAATAAATAAAAATTTTTTTAAAAGATTTTATTTATTTATTTTGACAGAGAGAGAGAGAGATCACAAGTAGGCAGAGAGGCAGGCAGAGAGAGAGGGGGAAGCAGGCTCCCTGCTGAGCAGAGAGCCGGATGCGGGGGCTTGATCTCAGCACCCTGAGATCATGACCCGAGCCGAAGGCAGAGGCTTTAACCCACTGAGCCACCCAGGCGCCCCTCAAATAAGTAAATCTTAAAAAAGATACCCTTTCTTTTCTTTAGCTTATATTTATCTTTTTACCATTAATTTAATCATCTTTCATATGTTTGACATTTGTATTTAGTCCCCTGTGATTTTCCTATTCACATTATTTGTGTATTTTTCTGTGTTAGGCCACCCTACAAATGAACAGGAAAAAACTGTCATTCAGTTGCAAATCATTATTATTGGGCTATATGTGTTTTTACCTTTGACAACAATTGGTGTCCTGTTAAACCATACTGACTGCCCTTAATTTGTATGGTTTTAGCTGAATTCTCTGCACTTCAAAACCTGTCTTAAAGCTTGGTTTTGTGATAAAATATGTTTGGAAACTTAGTATTAAGTATTTAATCCCTTCCATTACTTACAGACCCTTTAAATTTTATCTTTGGATTATGCCAGTCCTTCAGAGAGATTTCTATGTGGGTTGCATTCTTCTGGTTACTGTGGCCTGAATTGAAGGCAATTATTTTTTTTAAAAGGGTCCTATAAAAGGTATTACTTTAATGTTATAATTGTAACATCTGTAGGAAAGTTATGGCTGTTGTTCATTCAATCATACTGTCAAGTTCATGATCACTAACAGTAAAACTATTTTTCAAATCCCATCAGAAATATACATTTTCTGAATCATTGCTTTTTTTTAAAAGTGCCATTGTTTAAGTTTGTTTCCTTCTTCACCTTAGCTACCAGAAATCTAAAAGCAAAATTTATAGCCCATCAGAATATAGGTCCAAAGCAATTACTAAGACACCGCCTATATTTTTTAAAGTTTTGTATACTTATTTTCCCTGTCATAATTCCCTTTTTTTTTTTACAAAGTATGTTGCATATGTAAGTTATGTAAAGTTTTTATAAATGAATTTTATGCAAGTAGATAGATATAACCTGCTTTTAAACAGATGTTATACTGAAATTCATATTCTATTGTGGCAAAGCTTTAAAGTTTTGGCTCATGTTTGAATTTTATATTGTACAAAAGAAGGAAATATCCTCAATTATTAAATAGAAAGAATATAAAATAAAGGATAACCTTGTTCATACACTTAATATATTTACTTTTTAATGATAGGTTAGTTAAGGATTAAAGAAATGACCAAGGTTTGTGTTCATTGATGTTATAAGACAGGACTAAAAATTCACTTCATCATGGAGCTATTTTCTTTCATAAATACACTGGCTCGGTTATTATTTAATAAAATAAATATTTTATAAATATGAAAATCAACTATTAATAAATAATAATTTGCAGTAATAGAAAATGGATTTTAGGACTAGTTACTATAGGTGATTATTGGGGACTGAATTGTGTTCCCCTAAAAGACATGTTATATCCTAAATCCCAGTACTTGTGGATGTGACTTGATTTAGAAATAGGTAAAGTAGATGTAAACAAGTCAGGATGAGGTCATAATGGATGAGTAGAGTCCTTGTAAGAAGAAGGAAATCTGGACACAGACACATGGAGAATGCCATGTGTCAGAGATAGGAGTGATACATCCACAAGCCAAGGAATGCCAAGGACTGCAACCACCAGAAGCAGGAAGATGTAAGGAAAGACCCTCCTCTAGAGCCTCTAGAGAGAACCCAAACTTGTCAACAACTTGATTTTGGACTTCTATCCTCTAGAATTGGGAGATAATGAATATCTTTTGCTTTGAGCCATCTAAGGTTGTGGCAATTTGTTATGGCAGTCCTAGGAAACTCACCACGGTCATTACTTCTGGATATAATTATATTACAGTCCAATGCCTAAGAGAGAATGTATTAGGGACTAGTAATATTTTGTGTTCTCCATTTTGTTTCTATATAAGCGAAATCATAAAAGATGCATGTTTGTGAATAATGAGACTAAAATGTTAAATTCTGATCACAAATGTCAGTTAGACTGGAAATTTGGAAGAAAATTTAAAGAAAATTTATTCTATGAGTAAATGTCAAAAGAGCTTCAATGTTCAAAATATAAAGAATATATTACAAAAAATATGTAAATTTAGGTCAGAAAAGTATCTGATCTCTAGAAATGAAGGTTAATTGTCATATTTTTAAAAAAGTGAATATTGTAGGGGCGCCTGGGTGGCTCAGTGGGTTAAGCCTCTGCCTTCGGCTCAGGTCATGATCTCAGGGTCCTGGGATCGAGCCCCACATCAGGCTCTCTGCTCAGCAGGGAGCCTGCTTCCCCCTCTCCCTCTGCCTGCCTCTCCGCCTACTTGTGATCTCTTTCTCTGTCAAATAAATAAATAAAATCTTTTTTAAAAAAGTTAATATTGTAGTTTTAATGCCAGTTAGGGTTTTGTCCACAATAGGACAAAAATAATTTACCTTATTTGTAGTTCTGTATTGAGATTAAAAAAAAATCACTGAAGCTTTCTTTACTATCAGTTGACTGTTTTAAAGAGTTTATTATATTTTTAACTTAATCATTAGGGTCCAAAAAGCAATCATGGGCTATTCTCAAATGTCATAAATGCAATTCTACTGCTACGTAAGTAAGGAACTGCATGACTGACAATGTCAATACTTGAATGACCCTATTACTTCTAAAAGATTGATACTATTGGGCTTATAAAGATACCAATTTAAAGAAGCATGAGTCTCTCACTGGTTACTAGAATATGTTAATAGCTTTTGGAAGGAAAATAAATAGTATTAATTATTTTCAGGATATAGAGATATTATAATCTTTTACGATCATATATAAAGCTACCTTGGATAGATGATCTTGTCACTTCAGTAAGTATGGAATTTTTATGTTCAGGATGGTTTCTGTTTCCCTAACAATTCATGTGAGACATACCATAGTTGTAATTTGCCTCAGGTACTTTTAACTTCTTCACAATACATCCCAGCCATAAAACTCATTAATCAAATTAGATGGGAGAAGACAAGTTTCCCATGGCTTGATCTTAAGTTGTATTCATGATGATTAATCATTGCACAACAGGGGTGAGGTCAGTGGAAACCTGCCTTTCTCATAGTCCACCATTTAAGTTCAAAGAGACAAGCAATAGCAGAGTAATGGTCTAGCAAGAATGCTTTTAAAAATGGTTCATAGTAAGAAGCCCCCCAAATTTTCTTTAGAAAATATCAGTGAATAATAGTTTATTTTCTTCTTTGGGATTCTTAGCTATTTTTTCTATGGAGAGGTTTATTACTTTTATATGCTTTCATAAAAATTTTTCATACATGTATCCGTTTTACCAACAGTTTTTGCATACTTTCATAAGAGGAAGGTTTATTATAAAAGTGATGCTGGCACATGTTACCTTATATTAGTATCTCATATTTGTGTACCACTTAGAGATTTCAAAGTGTTAATTACTCTGTTCCTAAATTTGATGACATTTTTTCTTTTTCTTTTTGTGGCGAATTCTTAGAGACTCATAGTTGAGAAATAATTTTGAACAGACATTAGATTGGCCACAGTCTGGATTACTCAACATTTCTGACACAATAGGATAAATAACAAATCAAAAGCTACAGATGATACACTTAATATCCATGCATTTCACTGTATGTAAATTTAGCTTCAATTTAAAAAATCTACATGTGAAGATTTATTAATTCTCTTTTAACAAAAATTTGATATGAAAAATGAGAGATTAAAATTTCCAAGTATTATCATTCATTACATATTCCCAGATACTTTATAAATGATGGTCTGATTTCCTTGCAACATGTGCCATTCTGAAATAATAGAGACATTTGTTTGCAAAATAGCAATTACTGCAATTATTTTCATGGAGAGACCCAGAAAAATAAGGGCCTTTGTGATGGGGTACTTAACACCTCTCTAACTTCATTCTTCATGCTCCCTCTCAGTGCTCCCATATTCCCAAACCACATTCTTACATTTATTTATTCTTTTATTCTTTCAACATTATCACATGCCTTAACATCACTGTTATGTAATTGTGTATGCAATAATCTTGGCTTCAAATATTCACCTGCTAGGAAGTCTCCATGTCAAATTTTCCTTTTTCTCAGTCTGTATCTTACTTCATCTCTCAGCAGATTTCAATGTGGATCACCCCTCCCTCTTTTGAAGAAAATTCATCCCTGTGACACTACTATGTCCTGATTTTCCTTTTGTCCACTTCTTTTCATTCTTTCTTTTCTAAAAAGATTTTTAATTTATTTGAGAGAGAGAGGGAGAGTGAGCATGAGAGAGAGAGAACAAGAGAGAGGAGACGCAGAGGGAGAAAGAGAAGCAGACTCCCCGCTGAGCAGAGAGCCAGACCCGGACTCAATTCCAAGACTCTATCTTCACATTTTTTCTTACTCCCGTACGTCTTTTTCAATTTTTACTGATTCTACTTCTCAATTGTCTGATAACTTCTTCTTGAGACTCCTCTTATCTATTCATGAACGTTGGAAACAGACACCCTGTATTCAGATCCCAAACTTAACACTTACTAGCTGTGCAACTTTGGGCAAGTCTCTCATTCTTTTTTCTGCTTCAGTTTTATTATCTGTAAAATGGGGGTATTAATAGTTCCTGCTTCATAGAGTTATTGCACTAAATGAGATCATATAAATAAAACGCTTAGGATATTGCTTGACACTTGTTAAGTGTTGTATTACTGTTAGGGAGGCTTATTATTATACTTTTACACTCTCTCCTTAGAATATTTTCTCTAATGTCATGGCTTTGAGTACCATTTCCATTCTGATAACAACCAAATTTATATTTACTCTAAACTTCCCACACAGGTTTCCAATACATATTCTTAACTGCAACTTGATATTTCCACTTGTATGTCAAAAAGCATATCAAACTTCGCATGTACAAAATGGAAATCTTGATATCTTTCTTTCAAACCAATTTCATCCTCTGTTTTGACACTATCATCAATTCGATTGCTGAAATAAAACAACTCGGAGTAATTCTTCATTCTTTTCCTTCTCTTACTTCCACATTCATTCCATCAGCAACTTCTATGTGTTCTATCCTAGTCAATAGTTTAAGCCCATCCATGTGTCTGAGTCTTTAACTGCAATCAGTCTAGTCAAAGCAACCAGCACTGCACACCTGGCATTATGTAACAGCAAGTTCTCCTGCCTCCACTCTTGCCTTTTGCAATTCATCTGTATATATCTGCTGCTCTAATAAACCCTCTGAAACATAGATTATATCATATAACTGTGCTGAGCACATGGTAGGAGTTCAATTGATATTTGTTGAATGAATGAATGAATATGTTATTAATTGGGTGGCATAGAATCTTCGTGGTTTTAAAAAATCAAATATTGTCTTCAGGTTAAGAGCTTACTATGAATAAAAGAATAGAGTATTATGAGACCGAATAACCCAGAGATAGGAAATATACTTAAAACAAGATGGCTAAGGAAGTTTACTCTGAACAGGTATATTTTAAATAGAGACTTGTACACTCAGAAGGAGCTACTCTGGTGAAGACTGTGTACAAAGAACTCCAGGCAGAAGATCTCTGACAGGGGAAGCTCTTGCCTGTTTCACAAAACTCAGATGGTCAACGTGCCTAAACCTTTGTAAGGGAGAGAAGTAAGTTTGGAAATTCGGCAGGAGGCAGATCTTATTGGACCTTAGTCTGGTAATTGGTAGTGATTTTTTATTAGCCACAACAAGACCACCGGACATTTCAAGCAGGGGCATTACACAATCCAATTTGTGTTTGTAAAAGATAAGGACTGGCTTCTTTGTGGAAAGACTGGAAGGAAATGAGTGAAAACAAGGATACCATTGAAGTAGGCCAAAAGAGAGGACAGTCACCATGGAGATACATTTTGGAGATAAAATTAGGTATCAAGAAGACTTCCTGATATGTGGCCTTGAAGAATGGGGAAAGGAAACAATCAAGGATGATTGCCAGGTTTCTGGCTTGAGCTACTGTATAGATGTGCCAGTTAATGACCTGGGTAGTGGGCGCCTGGGTGGCTCAGTGGGTTAAAGCCTCTGCCTTCGGCTCAGGTCATGATCTCAGGGTCCCGAGATCGAGCCCCGCATCGGGCTCTCTGCTCAGCAGAGAGCCTGCTTCCCTCTCTCTCTCTGCCTTTGTGATCTCTCTCTCGCTCTGTCAAATAAGTAAATAAAATATTTAAAAAAAAAAATGACCTGGGTAGTGAGAAGTTACATATTTGATCCTGGGGTTTGAAAGTTTGCATTAGAGATGTTTGGAAATATTAAAGATTTAGATGGCACTCATGACCAAGGGAATAACTGAAGTGTCCTAGAAAGAAAGTACTGAGGAAGAAGAAGGGAGGAACTCCAGTTTTTAAAGCCTGATAGAAAGGGGCTATCAAGAATGTTACCACATTTGCCACATTATTTTTCTACATCGATTTCTTACACAGTAACACCTTCATAATCTGCTTGGCATACTCCATCATCTGTAACATAAAAAGAGCTACCTCTACCGTTACCTCTACCTTAAATAATGATTATTATTTAACCAACATTTATCAAGTGATTATTAATACCGAATGTACTTTAATATGTGTGCTGAACACATTATCCCATTCAACCCCTATTAAAACAACTCTGTGGGGCGCCTGGTTGGCTCAGTGGGTTAAAGCCTCTGCCTTCAGCTCAGGTCATTATCTCAGGGTCCTGGGATCGAGCCCCACATTGGGCTCTCTGCTCAGTAGGGAGCCTGCTTCCCCCTCGCCTGCCTCTCTGCCTACTTGTGATCTCTCTCTCTGTCAAATAGATAAAATCTTAAAAAAAAAAAAAAAAACTTCTTTAAAAAAAATAAATAAAAAATAAAGATGAGAAACCTAAAGTAACTTACAACTAGTTACCAATAGAAGTGTAAGTTGAGGCCAGACTGTCAGCAGTTTAAATCTACAGATGTAATTTCTTCATTGTATTGTTTTATACATATCTGGTATTTTATCTTCACAATGTAGTATATTTTGTGTATGTACATTAGTATAAATATAACAAAAGGAAATGAATCTAAACAGAAATTCATACCTATTTTTTTCTTTGTCTTTCTCTTTTACTAAAATGTGAGCAATTGAAGGTAGAATTCATGGGTTACTAAATTTTGTAGCTTCTAGGCCACCATGGTGTCTGATGTATAGCAGATATTATAGATATCTGTTACAGGATTAAGTGAATACAGATCCTCTATTTTGGAAGCTAATTCTTATAAACTTTTAAGTTCTTCAGCTTAATCCCTTGTTTACATATCCTTATATTCACTAATTCAATGTTAGAGGTGGAATCCAATTTCCATAAATGGAATTTGGAATCTAAGCTATGAATAAGTTTATTAGACCTATGCTTTGCTCTGTGCATCTTCTCTCTACCAAAATTACTTTTTCAAAGATTACATCACCAAAATATCATGCTGGTTGTTTATTAAATTATTTTATGTAATTTGTTCTAAGTTGTTATTTCATGCAATTTGTTCAAGCCTATCTTTTTTTTCTGGATTCCCCACCATTTTGAAGTAGTCTTCTATTACTAAGAATTTAATTTCATGCTGCTCTCAAGTATCTTGAATGGAGACCAAAATGTGTGTGACTTCTGGAATGGTAAAATACTAATTTTGTATAATTCACCAAAGATAACTGTGTTAAATGTTCCTTGCTGTAAAAATGCAATAGAAAAAAGATAAAGAAATATTCTTTTCAAGTAATATTCAGCAAACTACCTTTTATTGTTACAATTATGAAAGAATATAGTTTAAAATGGACTAGAATTATTACTGAATTAAAAGATAAATTGTCTCTATTTTCACAATGACTAGTTTCTGCTTCAGAAAAGTTGACATCATTAAATGTTTCACTTTGTCAGGCAATTTCCAGTTTCTGTTATTAAGAAGATTTCGTTGCTTTGACACACTTTCCAAAATGCATACTGTTTTCCCATATAATTGAAACCAAAACACTGCAAAACAAAATGTTTTCATGCAGTGCTATATTTTACAATCACTAGACTGTACCTATTATTTCAAACGTACAGAGCAACAACTTTTTCTATTTTATTTGCAGGACAGTTTTATATTCCTCCCCTCCCCCAGGTATACAAAGCTTTAAGCTGGGATTCACAGTTAGTGGGCTATTTTTGGAAACAGAAAGAAATCACGGAAGGCAATTTTATACCCCTTCAAAGGGGCTTTGATTTGGAAATAAATTTTAAATTGAACCACCTCATTATTACCGACTCCCTGTTTTGATACCTAAGAATATCTACTTGGCAGTCAAACTTCCTCCTAATCATTCACCCCCCAAAAATGTATAAATATATTCACCATAACTTAACCATTTTCTAAAGACACTTTGTATCTGGCAGGAGGTGAGTCATTTAGAGGAGTTGTATATCCTCTAAGTAACTACACCCCGGCCAGTTCTATCACCAAGAAACTCTTAGCATTAACAAATATATTATCTCTTTGACTTTGTATCTCCAGACTTATTAGGATTACCAATGTTACCTCACATAATCTCCACCTCCCATGTGTTATACTCCATGTCCAAGCTGGACAGTTGTACTTAAGGTTATTAACCTCATGTATAAAGTCCAATATAAATGCATATTAGGTAACTTTACCTTGATCCACAACAGAACAATCATATTTTTATTTCTCAGAAAGCTTTTTATTCCCTGCTAACTACAGTGAGTTCAGAACTTTGCATAACCTTAACCTTAAAATTTCTTAAAAATTTCCATAACCATAAAACTTATATTGGTTCTCAACATACATAGACAACAAAGTAGCTCATCTCCTATTTTTAAAATCAAAGGAGGGCACCTGGGTGGCTCAGTTGGCTAAGTGTCTGCCTTTGGCTCAGTTCACGATTCTGGGGTCCTGGGATGGAGCCCCATGTAGGGCTCCCTGCTCAGTAGGAAGCCTGCTTTTTCCACTCCCTCTGCCTTTCCCCTTGTTCATGCTCTCCCTCTCTCCCAAATCTCTTTTTTTTTTTAAAGATTTTATTTATTTATTTGACAGAGAGAGAGAGAGAGAGAGAGAGATCACAAGTAGGCAGAGAGGCAGGCAGAGAGAGAGGGGGAAGTAGGCTCCCTGCTGAGCAGAGAGCCCGATGCAGGGCTCAATCCCAGGACCCTGAGATCATGACCTGAGCCGAAGGCAGAGGCTTTAACCCACTGAGCCACCCAGGCGCCCCAAATAAAATCTTTAATAAAATCAAAGGCAATGAAGTATATTCTGCCCTATTCTATCCTCCTTTTTATTAAATTTTGTGTATTTATGATTTCTATTTCAGATTCTTTCTCAGAAGAAAAGGTCTTCCTTCTCCTTCATGAGCTTGACCATGTCCCTGTGCTCATGTATATTCCCATTTATCCCCCTTGTGAATTATCTTTCATTGCATCATCAATCTCTCCCCACTGGATCATCATCGTTTATCTACAAAGAGACTAAGAAATCTTCCAGCTTAAAAATACTCCGGTTTCTTCCACTCTCTTTGTTTTTTTTTTTTTTTTTCCTGCCAAACTACCTGGGAGACTAGGAACCATTTATAGCTTTCTCTTTTCCACACACAATTGTCTTTCTTTTCCTACCATTCTTCAGAAACTACTTTCTGGAAAGTGACTAATGACTTCTCTGGAGTATTTCATCTTTTGCCAACCTGTTTTCCATGCTGGCTTTCCTTTACTCTCCAATATCATCTCCTTCAACCTCTCTGAGCATTAGTTACCTCTTCTTTCTGTATCTTTTTCTATTCCTGTCCTTTACAATAGGTGCTTACCATAAACCTATCCTGAGCCCTCTTCTCTTTTCTTCAATGCTTTCTTCCTTCTTTATGTACCATTTCTATGTATATTTATCATTTCTAGGTGTATAATCTCCAAATCACTATCTCCAGGTCTACCTGCCAGGTGAGACTCTCTAGATATTTGCTGAACCTGTAGTACATATGTCTGCTTAAAGCCTTTAATTCATTAAAGCACTGAAGGCCTTCTATTATCTACCCATAACACAAATGCTCTTCACATCACAGTAAGTAGCCCCTTCAGGCACTTGACATGTTTAGTCAAATTCAACAATTTTGCCTTTCAGCAAACACTTGTTTCACTCAACAAGTGTTTTTCTTCATTTTCTATTTGCTCCTGCATCATCTTCTCTGTGAAGTACTTATGGCTCCTCATGGGTGAGCCCATGTGCCTCCTACTTTGAATTCTCCCTAAGGGTGATGAGATATTCTCTTCCTTTGAACTTTCAGTGTTTGCTTACCTTCTTCTTGTTTGTGACCTATGCACAATAGTCAAATTTCAAAGTTTAAGTGAAGAGAGGCTATCAGTTTTACTTGCTGAATTCTACTGGTATTTTAGCTATTTGTGTTCAGAACCCTGCCTCTGGGACAGTGATTCCTAGGGTCTAGAAAAGGAGTTTTCTTACCCAAGCTTTTATTACTCCAAAGCTTCTGGCAATAGTGCTTTTTCATCTCCTATGCAGACATTTAATATAAATATACAAGATACATAAATACTTGGTTTGCTACACATGAACTTCTTACCATTTAGATTAGAAAAACAACTTGTTTTCTCTCTCCTCATTCTCACTTATGGAACAACTTTCCACATATTTCTGCAAATTTGCTGTTCTGACTTTTATTATTCTCCTGCTTACCACTGGGAATGCTATCAAAATACATCAATACCTATTACCCTTTCCATTAAAAAATCCTGGATATAAAGATGCAGTTAGCTGTGTTTTCAAATTCTTCAAACGGAAGAAAAACCCTCCAAAGTATCCTTAACTAATTGGTTATCACCGACTAAGTTCTGTAAAGGGAAGGGCTGCATTCGCATTCTGTCCGGTAGGACACCTTATGGATGGAGATACTATTTATTTTTTAGGTGAGTACAATATTGTAAGGTTTAATTTTAAAATTTAAAGAGTTTTTGTAAATGATACCTTTAAATCAATAAATCCTTAAGATATGTGGAGTGGCCAGTATTGGCTACAGTATCAATGAGGTAACAGGAAAATGCCTCTTAGAGAACAATAATCATGAAGTTTATTACAGGCTTGAAAGAAAGTAATAATAAAGGATTTAAGAAATGAAAAGATATTTCTGATTGAAGTGAATGTAGTAATAAATCCTCAAGGCATGAATATTAAGGTCTCATACTGAAAGAAATACATACATGTCTCCAAAGAAAGAGTCTGGAGATGCTTTAATTATGACATGTTCTGCAGAAGATATCTTACAAATCTGTGTAGTTTATGTGGGAGAAAAAGTCAAATAACATGGTATACATTAAGAACAAATGATGAAACGATTTCAATCTGAAACGGATAAATCACAAAGAAGTGTTTCCATAAGCTTATTCTTGTATTTACTAATGAGCTTGAGCACTGTAATTTTACAGGCTTTAGTTTAATAATTCCAGAGTCACTTGTGTCATTGATTGAGAAATTAAAATAAAAGTCAGTGTATCCTGGCTATGACAAGAACAAATCTCTTTACTTTTCCAATGAGATACTTTCTAGGAAGTTATATTACTTCTACATTGACATTATAACAAAAATCTTTTAAAGATCATTAGGAAAATAAAAGTAAAGTACTTAAAGCTTATAAAAACTGATCATATTCTTTGGGGTACTGGGCTAAACACATAATAGTAACTCCATTACACAGTGGTATTATTTCTAGGAGCTTTGATTTCAAGTATCATATTTCCTAATTTTTAAATGTTCTTAGGGCCCAGTTCCTTCTCTAACCATCACTCCCTATAACATTAAACAAACTGTAGCTATTGCTATTTTGTAGACATTAATAGGGCTCTAGTATGGTACATGAATAAAGTTATATGTCAAGGATGCTTGAATATCTCCTTGCCCCAGGATGAAAGAATTTTAATGAAAAGATTCAGAATTATCTCCACTCACCATTCTACCTTATCTGTGCTGATAAGGCCTATGTGAAATAGGTATCCTAAAATATTATCTCAGGGCCGTGATTAAGTGCAGGTAAGGTCCTATGGATTCGTCTCTTGGCTCTGACACGTATTAGCTGTTTGGCCTTGAGAATGATTCTTAACCCCTTGTGTTTCAACTTTTCTTATCTGTACATTTGTGGAAACAGTACCTATCTCACAGCGTTGTGAGGACCAGATAAGTTATAATGTGTCTGATACACTCTAGCCTCTTGATGTATTAACTATGTTATAATCAAGAGGGAAATTAATAAATATTTGATTAATTCACTAATTCAAGAAATATTTATTGCAATTTTTCTTCATACAAGATACTATTTTAGTCACAGTCTCTACCATCAAGAAGCTCATAGTTTGCAAGAAAAAAAAATGGTCAAGAAAAGGAGTTATAACAGGTGCAATTATCTTTTTTCCAATTTCTTTTTTTAAATTTATATTCAAGTTAGTTAACATATAGTGTACTATGGGTTTCATGAATAGAATTTAGTGATTCATCACTTACATATAACCCCCAGTGTGCATTCTAACAAGTGCCCTCCTTAATGTCCATCATCCATTTATCCCATCCTCCCACTCCCACCCCTCCAGGAACCCTCAGTTTGTTCTCTATAGTTAAGAGTCTCTTAAACCTGCCTGTTTTAAAAAAGAAAACAGATGAACATAGGGGAAGGGAAGGAAAAATAAAATAATAAGGTGCAATTAAATACTAAATAAAAGCTGCTCAGGATAGTATGGTGACAAAAGGAAATGTGACCACAAAAGCATTTACATTAATAGCTAAGGGAAATGGACTGCAAGATCAGAATTTGGCAAAACTGATATAAATAAATGGGGAAAAAAGAACCAAAACATTTTTTAAAAAAGTAGTTTTGAGAATTTACGTATATTTTCCTACAAGAAACCAGAAAAAGGGACTAAAAGTCTATAGCTTAAGTCATAATGGTTCTGATTATTAATTTATGTAATTTCTACTTTAACAGAAAAAAGGTCTTAAAATTTTTTTATAACCAGTAGACAAGCATTTTAGATTCAAATCACATACACCATATTCCTCTCCTATACATTTAGTCTTACATACTGTGGCAGGTGGTTAAAGATTATTCTGCTGAGTTCCTACCTATGGATACATAGCATTACAATGCAGATTTGCTTTAATTTCTTTCAAATACCCTCAAACCCCACAGGGCAGAGGTCATTGTATTTAGCTTTATAATCACCATCACTCACACTCCTTATTTAAAGAAGTGCCAATAAAAATACAATATATAAATATTAGAGTAATTAAATGTTTTATATTTTTAATAATTTATATTGATTTCTCCTTTCTTAGAAATAGGTGCCTGTCGTTTCTTAAGATCCTGAATGACTGTTGTTCCATGATGCACACACTTGCTGAAATGGTCCTATACTTGGAGCTAGGTGCATAAATTTCTGGTCTTTATTAAACCTGTTAAAAGGAGTTTAGCTCAAAGACACATAAATGACTTTTGCTAGCCATTTCATTCCCTTCAAATATGACGTTTGATTGGGGATCTAACCTAATTATACCTCAGTCTAAAATGAGATTCACAATTTTTGTTCCTTGGTTTATGATTATGAAAAATAATCCCAAATTTTGCCCCCAAAAAACAGAGACCAGATTTTGGTCATGATTCCATCAGTTATTGGCTGTAGAGTTCAGTCATTCAAACTTAATTTTTACTTTAAATTTATTTCAACACATAAAAATGTAAAGGTATAATTGAATCTTCTGAGAATCATCTCAAAAGGCTCAGGAGGTAGATGTCATGATATTTTACAAAACTTAGAGCTTTGAGAATCTAAGTAAGTTAGTTTTGAGTTTTCATAGCAACATCTTTTTGGGGGCCCAAACATTAAGCCTAAGTAGGTTTTAGTTTTTAGAAAAAAAGCTCAACTGGGTGTTACATGAAGTGATGAGTCACTAAATTCTATTCCTGAAACCAATATTACACTATATGTTAACTAACTAGAATTTAAATAAAACTTAAAAAAAAAGAAAAAAAAAGCTCATTCTAGAGATCCACTTGTCATGTACTTGACTTTTTGAGGTTTTTGTTTGTTTGTTTGTTTTAAACATTGTACTTAGCATATACAATGAGAACATACAATGAATTTATATTGTTTATATAAAACCGAGAATATATCGTTGACCTGATCTAGCAAAATCTTGTTAGAATGAGAGTAGCAATTATAATTTATTAAGATGGAGGGCAGATTATTTACTAAAAAAAATTCAACATTATACTAGATGTTGAGATCCTTGGACTGCAGTTAAAATTTTAGTATATTTTCACAGGGTTTTACTAAATAAACTTGCTGTACATGGATTCGCTTTCTTATTTGTACTAGTGATAAATCTACGTACTCTTTTACCTTTGGAGATGGCTTTAGCAGAAAAGGCTATATGTTTCATAAAATATAGGATAAAAACGGCAGCATATTTTTATGGTATCTGGAAATAAATTAAAAAGATAAAACAAGACGAAGATCTAGCCAACAATTTATAACAACATGATATCTGTAAGAAAACATCTGTCAGTGGTAAAAACTCAATAACCTGAATACAGATGTTTGACTTTCTCTTTTCAATTTATAAGAGATTTTGTGGGTTAGTGAAACTACTAGTCTTTATATTACAACTAATATTTAGTTATTATAGAAAATATAACTAGTCTTTAGTTTGTTTTTTTTTAACTAATCTTCAGTTATAATTTTTTTTAGAAAGTGTAAATACAATGAATTACATTTAGTTAGTTTTTTAAATTTGGGTAAAAGGCAATTGAAAATTTCACATTAAAAACTTTAATGAATAATTTCAGTGCTCTTTAGCTCTGGTAATCATTAAATTGAATATGTAAGGGGATTTAGGAATAAGAGATTAATGTCATCAGTCATTTCCTTACTACTGCTGATGTGAACCTAAAATATTACTGTATATATTCTAAAAGCAGTGAGAAATGATTTTGCAGAAAAATGACAGATGTTTGACAATGCAGATCTCTCCTCCTAAACTTCTCTACTCCATACCAGCAATATGACAAATACTTAAAATCCCAAAACAAAGGAAACTATAACCCACTCCCAGAAAATTAACTTTAACAATTGGGAAGTTTGAAAAAACAAGTTTCACGTTTACCTAACTACAAATTATTATTGCGCCAGAAAGGGGGAGATGAAGATTCCGGTACCGTGAAGAAGTCACTTCCAAAGGTGGCTTCTACAACATCACCTGAACAGGAAAACAAATGATCCTAACTACGGCAGTAACCATTATCTTACAAAAATTAAAAGCTAATTGCACCCCCCGAATAAAAGTGGCATTCCGAAAGACTTTGTATACTCCACATAGTAAAAAAAAAATTAATTCTGTAGAATGAAATAAACAGTGGAAAATGAACTTCTTCATCTACATGAAATGCTATTCTTCCCTTTTCCCTTTCTGTCCCTGCCATCCTGCTCTTTTTCAACATTTTTTGAAAGCATCATACTCCCCTGTCTTAATGCATTCAAGGATAATGTTTTTTCCGTTTATAAACATCAATACCATCCCTGATGTGCTGATTCCCATTCATCCCAAGTAGACATTGCCTGGCTTCCCAGACTAGATTAAGACTCCTTCTTATCATTCCATACTTTAACATCTTCACAACTGTATTTAATTACTATCTATTTTCCCACTATACTATAAGCCCAAAGGGGTTGGGGACCAAATTTACCTCATTTAGTGACTGATGGGTCTAGTACCTCATATACTACTTGGCACAGTTTTTGATGTATCCATTTATCTAGCTGTTAAATGAAAGACTACATAGAAGATGAGAGAGTCATTAGTTCTCAGTAAAGTACCTCCTCACAAAAATTTGTAGCAAAAAAAAAAAAAATTGTAGCAAGAGGAATTTAGAGATATTACAGACAAAACCATTAAAACCTGAAGAGGTTAAATGACTAGCCCCATGATGTTTTAAGTCTTCAGTTAGTGGCAAAGGTTGAACTGGTCCTCAGTGAACCTAGTTCTCTTAGCCACCAGAACAGTGGGCACATGAACCACAGAAGCTGTTCAAATGCACATCTCTGGCCCCTACACCTGCAGAGTTCCTATTCAATATGTGGGGCCAATATATCTACTGGCCACAATAAACACAGGGCCTAGGGCCTACACATTTTTAGGGGGTTATGAAAATATTTTAATATTTTTAAAAATCATAAGAAAGAATATGAGTTTTTAGGTCAAAGATAAAATTTTAAATGTATATTTGCCTTTATAGTAACATATATGTAACAAATTATTTTTAATATATTCTTACAGAGAAAGGGGACCATGGAGGAAAAAGTAGGTAAGGCCCATAAAAGTCATAAAGTAGCCCTGTGAGTAAGTCTGAGTTTGACATTTTTATAAACTTTCTCAAATGATTTTGAAGAAGGTAATACTTAGGACCACATTTGAGTTATATACTAGATTTTTCTACTTCAGTCCTAACTCAGATAGATTTATTGGAGAATTGTTATTTAATTTTCTGAAGAAAAAGATCCCTTTAGTAAGAACATTGTTTCTTAATATAGAAAATGATTCTAATACAAAGAAAGGGTGTAAACTTATCTTTGTCACATTACGAATAAACACATTAAATCACATAAGAAGACGAAACTACAGAAAGTAGTAGGTAACTTCATTAGTTAATAGAGAAATTGAAATTATAAATAATATCTTAGCTCATTTCACGGGTAAAAAAACATTTTCATTATGACTGGATTTAGCATAGCCAAGAAATTCTGGTATAACGCAGGAGAGATTATTAATATAATTCATTACATTAGTAAGAAAGAGTAAAAAAAAATCAATTATCTCAATAGATGAGAAAAAAATGATAAAATTCTACAACCATTGCTGATTAAAACACCAAATGTTATGTTTGGAGTATTTCTTTCTTAGCATGACAAAGAATACATATTTAAACCAAGAGCTAACATTATACTTAATGGAGAAACATGGTTATTTTCTTTAAGAACAGGAATTTTTCTCTTCTCTTTAAAAACAGAGGGGGACCTGGGTGGCTCAGTCAGTTGAATGTCTGCCTGTGGCTCAGGTCATGATCTCAGGGTCCTGGGGTTGAGCCCTATGTTGGGCTCCCTGCCCAGCGGGTAGTCTGCTTCTCCCTCTGCCCTTTCCCCCTGCTCGTTTTCTCTCTCTCAAATAAATAAATAAAATCTTTATAAAATTAAAAAAAAAACAAAAAACAGGAATAACCTAAGAATGTACTCTATACCAACTCTTACTTAATAACATACCAGAACATACCGAGCCATAACTACCCAATAAGGACAATATACAAATACAGGAAAAAATTAAAAAATAGAAAAAGCATTTTGTGAATAAAATCATTATGTACCTAAACTCAAGAAAATCATGCAAAAAATATCCAAGGCTAAAATGATAAAATAAAGTCCCTGTAAACAGCTAAATAACATGGTATACATGGTAACAGTGTGGAGGCAGAAATCTGAGAAGCTGGTAGCTCCACTTTTTCCACACCCATTTCAATTTATGGTGAATTTATATGACGTACTTTGAGCTAGATTCAGAAGCCAAGATATAGCTAATGCATTGGCATCTCCAAATTATCAGCACACAACTCACCATCTGTACATATGCTTTGTGGGAGAAGGGTGACATTTGTTCCCGAGCGCTCACTCAACCACGCATAAACACAAATGCATGCACATAAAACATATACACCCACTCACAAGTACACACATGAAAACACATATACATTTATACACAAACACACATATACACTCATATATGTTTGCACATGTACATATAAAATGCATATACACACATGCCCCTGTCCTCTTTTAGAAGGATATTTGGCAAACATCCAAAAGGATTAAAATCTGAATTTTCATGGACAAAAGCTAGAAGGTGATGGGAGAAGAGTGCACATCTCCATTGGCTATGGAATCCAAGCTACTAATCACAGTACTTTGGGGCCACCTCTATAACTGGAGAGTGAGAATATCTGCCTTAACGGGCTTTATTAAGGGTTATGAGTGATAACATTTATAAACTGATTAACACAATGCTGGCACATAGTACACACTTAACCGAATGTTAGACATTGTTTTACTAGTACTCTTTCCTATGTAAGGTCATTATCTAAAATTCATGTCACAGCTCCACAGCAGTCTACAGTCATTGTAACTTCTCTAAATCTTAAGGAACTGGAGATCTATCAAAAGGAGAAACTTGTAACTATTGAAGATCAAGTATTTTATTCCTGGACAAATGTTTTTTCACTATAATAGAGTGATGACTGTCAGGGGGAAAGGTGTTTAGTCCCCAGTCTGGGTAGGTTGAGTGGTAGTGAAAGGGAGCATTAGAAAACAGGAGTGAAAGGGGTGCCTGGGTGGCTCAGTGGATTAAAGCCTCTGCCTTTGGCTCAGGCCATGATCTCAGGGTCCTGGGATGGAGCCCCGCATCGGGCTCTCTGCTCAGCAGGGAGCCTGCTTCCTCCTCTCTCTCTCTGCCTGCCTCTCTGCCTACTTGTGATCTCTCTCTCTCTGTCAAATAAATAAATAAAATCTTAAAGGTGTTTTTGGGCACCTGGGTGGCTCAGTTGGTTGGGCAACTGCCTTCGGCTCAGGTCATGATCCCGGAGT
>CM052896.1:67157450-67200096 GCA_028534135.1 Potos flavus
ACTCTGGAGGTACATTTAAGGGAACTCTGGTATTTGAGGGAAATTTGATAAAGTTGTTATTCAAGTGTTGAGGATGAAGAGACAGCAGACTATTCAAAATCAATATTATCGAAATGAATAAGGTAGATTTGATGTAGTGTAAAAAGTTTTAGACCTTGAATCCGAAGACTTGCATTTACTGTAGAGCTTGTCACAAGTCATTTAACTTGAGTACCAGTTTTCACAAGTGTAAAATGGAGGAAATAATTCTTTCTTATCTAAGAGAGTTGTTGTGGATTACAAATAATATTTATTTACCTTGAAGTAATTTTTAATTGCAAAAGTTTTTTAATGTAAGAATTGAAATAACACCCATTTGTTTCCATAATTAGACATTTGTGACCTGTTTCCAGTATTGGATATTGTGGGTGTAGTTTTATTTTTTAACAACTTGCCTAGAACCTAGTAAAAAAAAATTGTCAAATGAACAAGCAGTTATAAAATGGAGAATAAATTTAAAAAAAGGAGGCTGACCTATATCTGCAAGAAATAAGGAAAACCTATAAATAATTAGATATGTGGATGGATAGATGAGCAAGTGATTTTTATTATATGTTTGCTTGTTTTTCCTGCCTTTGGTTTTACATTTTTCTTCCATACACTCAATCTGACACTTTACTTAAGACTCTTGATTATCAGGTTTACTCAATGTGGAATTATTTTTACCCCAAGCGCAGTTGTATTAGGCTAATAAGAATGTTGTGGGATCTGTTTATTACCTTGGCCTGCTCATTAATGAGACTCATGTGGCTTTCAGTGTGTAATTATCCACCCTAAGGGAATGAGGTGGTTCCCTGCCTGGGACTCAATCTGGCTACCAGTGAAGAGTAGCATTATTCCATCCCAGCAGTTCTATTCTCCTTGGAGATAATAATATAAGTGACATAATATCATGCTCATAATTCTCAGCGTATTTTATCAACATTAACTGATTTATATTTAACAAGGTTGTTTGCTGATCTGAGAATCCGGTTACTAACATAATTTTGAAAAAGGTGCTTTTTGAGCATAAAAGCTAGGAAAGTTAGACGACGGCCCTGGAATTAGAAAATAGTGTAAACTATCCATGACGCTGTCTTCTTTAAAGGACTCATAAAAAATTATAGGTAGTTTTTGAATTGCAGTAGAGCTCTGTTCTAAAATTGTGGTTACTAGTCATTTTTAAGGAATGCAATATTCATTTTCTTGAGAAATTTACTTAAAATGCTGTTTAGGTACTCAGGTCCACCAAAGTACATTCACTGTTTAGTAGACTAGAACTATAGTAGTAATTCACCTATTTCAGAGACTAACCCCAGTGATTTTATGTGAAAATATATTCCAAACTTCATTTGATATTAAAATATATGGCATTGAGAAAAGAAACCCCCATTCCATATTCACTTAACTCTCATCCATAGAGCAGAATTAGAGTCTCTTCTGGTCCCTGGAGAGTAGTAGCAGCTCTAGTTAGGAAGGTAAAGGTGTTAAATATTCTAGGGCAGAAATTGGCAAGCTTTTCATGTAAAAGGCCAGATAGTAAATATCTTGGCTTTGTAGGCCAAGAGGCAAAAATCAAAGCTATTATGTAGGTTTTTGATAAACAGAGAAAACAAACTTCCACATTTTTATTGACAAATTAAAAATATACTAATTGAGTACTTTGTGTAATTCAGGTCTACTAGTAAAAGAATGAAATCCTATTTTAGGGTAGTATTTGCTTAATTTTGTTTCAGTTAATATTTTTTCTACCACCAAAATCAGCCATAAATATTCATCTGGTAAAGCTGATCTGTAAGGAGATTTTTACATATCTCATCTTTAAAAAAACTTTTTCATACAGATCAACATTGATAAATACTAGTAGCAGTCCATGAGTTATGACCTTAAGTGTATTTTTTCACTTGGAAGGCATTTATAGAATTCTATTATTCTTTTGTCATCAACCATTTACCATGTCATTACTGTGCAGATTAGTCACTTCCAAAAGAAAATTAGGTGGATGTTCCTCAGCTGCACAGTTACTTGAATTCAGAAATACAGAAATTTCTTTGGCACTTGTAGTGAGGTCTGAAAATGCTACTGAAATTGCAGTTTGAGTTTCTAAAATATAATCACTAAAATATTTTGTGAAAATGGACATCTTGCATCTTGTTTTAATGTCTGCTATTGTGGAAAGTGTATAAATCAGTCCGATTCATCTGTAATCTACAGTGGCTGCTTTTGCAAATGGCAAAATCTTATTCCTTTTTATGGTTGAATAATATTCCATTTATAGATCACATCTTCTTTATCCATTCATTTATCAATGGACACGTGGGCTGTTTCCATAACTTGGCTATTGTAGATAATGTTGCAATAAACACAGGAAGGCATGTATCCCTCTGAACTAGTGTTTTCATAGTCTTTTGAGTAAATATTCAGTAGTATGTTAACTGGATTATAGGGTAGTTCTATTTTTAATTTTTTGAGGAATCTCCATGCTGCCTTCCACAGTGGCCAACCAGTTTGCATTCCAGGCAGTGTACAAGGCTTCTGTTTTCTTCACATCCGTGTCAACACTTGTTTCTTCTGTTTTTGATTTTAGCTATTCTGACAGGTGTGAGGTGACATCGCATTGTGGTTTCTCTCTGCATTTCCCTGAGGATGAGTGATGTTGAGCATCTTTTCATGTGTTTGCTGGCCATCTGTATGTCTTCTTTGGAGAAATGTCTGTTCATATTTTCTGCCCATTTTTAAATTTGATTATTTGTTTTCTGGGGTGTTGAGCTGTAGAAGGTCTTTATATTATTATCTTGGATACTAACTCTTTATTGGAGTCATTTGCAAATATCTTCTCCCATTGCATAGGTTGCCTTTTTGTTTTGTCATTTCCTTTGCTGTGCAGAAGCTTTTTATGTTGATGTAGTGGGAAAAAGACCGTCTTGTCAAAAATGGTGTTGGGAAAACTGGACAGCTACATGCAAAAGAATGAAACTGGACCACTTTCTTATACCGTACACACAAATAAACTCAAAATGGATTAAAGACCTACATGTGAGACCTGATGCCATAAAAATTCTAGAAGCAAGCATAGGCAGTAATATCTCTGACATTGAAGCAACATTTTTCTAGATATGCCTCCCGAAGGAAGGGAAATAACAGCAAAAATAAACTATTATGACTATATCTTGCATCTTTTTCTTGTGAGGACTTTCAAGTATGAAGTTGAGGCTTTGTTTTTTAAATTTCATATTTATTGACCTAATTCAATAACAAAATAATCTCCACTCTACTGCGTCTTAAAAATATAACTTAAGTCCACTTTTCCCTTCTTCTTCTGTTTTAACATAATGCATATGCACTGGTAATAAAAATACTATAGGCCATGGGATGGAGATATGTGTGGCACTTAAAACACTGAGAATTTATAACTGCATTACTGTGGCTGGTAGTTCCTTGAGCAGTAGTGTGAAACAAAGAGAGCCACGTGTGGTCTCTGCAGAAACTATTCAATTCTGCTACTGTTGCCAAAACAGCCTTAGAAAATACGAGATAAATGAGTATGGCTGTGTTCCAACAATAAAACTTTGTTTATAAGTATGAAATACGAATTTCATATAATTTTTACACATCATGAAATAGTATCCTTCTTTGATTTTTCTCAAACCATTTATAAAGGTATACACCATTCTTAGCTCTCAGACAATATAAAAACAGGTGGCAGACTGGACTTGGCCCATAGGTTGAGATTTGCTGACTGCTGATCTTAGTGATATAAAATATCTAGGGAGGGTGAAGAGGAGGAATAAAGGTTTCAAAGAAAGACATAAACCTCGGGCTAGGCCAATACCTTACCATATATTCTTATGAGAGAGAGCGAGCAAGTCTGTGTATATATGTGTACTATGTATGTGTATATGTGGGTGACTGTTTAAATGTGTTTGTGTCTATGTATGAGTTAATAAGTGCGTAAGTTTTTTTTATAGATGTTTGCGTGTTTATGTGCAGTTGAGTAAGGACTCAGGAGCAAATCATAATTACCTTTCCCCTGCCCACAAGGTGTATAAACAAAGAGTTGTGTGTTAATAATTTAAAGATGCCATGTATCTGTTATATCTTGACTTTAGGATCTACATCAAAATCATACTTTGTTACCCCCTTCCAGAAGAGTCTAGATAGGTCTCTTTCAATAGCATTGTTCTTTTGACTAGCTAGCCAGAAACTGAATTGCCACGTAACTATTCAGACAGCTACACCACGTTTAGTTAGTGCCAAAATTTAAATGTCCACACCTCCTAAGCACATCTCCATTTACTCCTAATTTTTAAAAAATGTCATCTTAAAAGCTATTTCTCCCTGGGAGTTAGGTAACTTGTCTTCTAGTTTCATTTTTTTTTCTCTTTCAAATATGTTATTTAACCTTCAGAAGTGTTTGGAGGCACTCTGGATAAAGGGGGAAAATATCAAGTGAAAAAGTTTTTTCATTCTGTATGACTATATGCAGGGGGTGACAGGTCAGCACACATTATCTTGCCAATTCCATATGTGAAATTCATGGGATACTCAGAAATAGTGTGTGCCTCAATCTACTCAGCTGGAAAGTTGGATTGTAAAAAATGGCGTGCAGAGAGAATACGGAAGGTATGGTGCCTGGCAATTGAAGTGGACTGTAGGAGATTCCCAACACATTACATGTCTCAAATGATGAGCACTCCAAGTAATATAACAAGGAGAGAAAGGTTATTATCAAATACAGCCTTAGTCAACAAGAGGATTTCCTGCTGTCTGTGGACATAGAGGGATGAGAAAACATGAAGTTACAGGGAATACTGTTTGCTCTATGATATTTGGAAGTAATTTTATAAAATTTACTTCTATACTCTAAGCTGCTAGAAACCTCTGAAATGAAACAAAGCTTTGGGTGAAGGAACAGTCCCTGGATCCATCATATAAAAATCTCTTCTAATAATATACTTTTCATTTATTTAACATCTAATTATTTCATCTCTGTGGACTGGATTTTTTGGGGGGGAATTTTTGACTTCTGTTTACATAAAAATATTTTCTTCTTTTATTTCCAAGAAATAGTCTAATAATTGTTTTACCCTTTTTTGAAATTATAGCATTTTTTTATGTTATGCTTCAGTAATACACAGCAAAACAGGAAATCAACTTGATAAATAATGTATTAAAACTTTTACCTTTCACAAGTGATTTGCCTGGCTCAAAAAGGACAGATTTGTACCTATAATTAAATATAAAGGAAACTGCTGTCTCCCAAATACATATATGTGCCTGTGCTCCCCAGAGACAGAAAAATAAGTCAGCCTGATAAATTATCACAAAAGTGAATATATCAGTCATCATATGTAACTCTAAAGTATAGAGGACACAACATATTAGATACTATATGGGAAAGATGGAAAATATCCCACAGTTAACGATGTCGGTGAATGATCTTTAAATGCACAATTGCTGCTGACCAGAATTGTTTCTATGCTAAAATTACCAGTAATATGGGTTTTCAGAATCTGTGAATAGATTCTGAATTGCAACTGAAGGTGGGTGTTTATGCCTTTTTCAATTTAGATCTGAAAGTCAATTCTGTTTCAGGTCAGGTTTGGAAAGTGAATATATGCTCCCCCCAACCAAATGGCTCAAATACCTGTGATTCTATGTACCCCAACAGTATAAAAAGATGGCACGACTCAATGTTTTTGGCATCCTTGAGAAGGAAAGAAGTGAAAGCAGGAGGGCTAGACAAAATCTACAGTACACTACATTGTACTTGATTAGCTCATAGGCTGATCAGACATTGATCTCTTGAGTAAACTATGGGTGACTTACCTTACCTACCTATTCCCAGATTGGACCTTTGTAATCAGCCACTATTTCAGAAACGTACATGACCCATGACTGTGTCTCTCTCTTTAAATATCTCAGTTTAAGTTAAAAACGGATGAGATTACAACAAAAATTAAATCAAAATATAAAGATTTAATGCTTGATCTTAGCTGACCTTAGTTTTCTAAGAAAGTTTTCTCCTAAACTATTTGATTTTATCATCTATATGACATATATCTTTTCACTTATATACTATGAAAACATCCATATGGATATGCATCATAGCTTTTCAGGTTCAAAACCTGTTGATAAATACATAGTTTATATGAAGCTTACAAGTGGCAAGTAAACAACTGTGACTATTAAACTATATGAAATTAAAATAAAAATGCATGTGCAGTCTAACAAAGCTGATGGCCCAGGTTCAAACTTAGGCATGAACTAGTTCTCCAGGTGAAGACATTTTACCTAACTATGCCTGTAAGACAATAAGAAAAAAAGCAAGAACTTATTGAATATTACAAACTACATTTGGGGTCTTAATAAATCAGTTAACATCCTTCGTACTGAAATTCTCTCTTCTTCCAATACCTGACTGTTTTCAGTTCATGTTATGCTCACAGAGGATGGATTTTCAGCACACTGAATGGTTTAATTTGGTTAATTGTGTTTCTTTCTCAATATACCATCTGTCTGAGTCAGGTTAAGTTGAAGATAACTGAAACTACTCTGGTTACTTTAAGCAGATAAGGATTTAATACAGGAATTCAGTTTGTACAAACTTATTGGAAAGCCTGGTGGGCAGGCTCCAATACCACGGAAGTAATCCACCAGGTGAATCTCTTCCTCAATTATAATTAAGAATTTAGGGCACTGTCACTGCAACCATAGGGTCCAGGAATGTATTGTTTTAGCTGTTGCAATCTCTAGATTAGAAAACTGTACGTTGACCCCAGAGTCACATTACACCTACATATTGGCAAAAATGGATGCCCTGAGTCTTCTCAGTATTCACTAATTATGTGGCACTGGGATCTCTGCAAATGTTGTTGCAAGAAAATACAGGGCCTGTATGAATATGATGACAAAAAAAAAAAAAAAAAAAAAGCTGAAATGGTAGACCTGTGGCCTCCACATTATTCTGCCTTCCTTAGACATGAATGTTGTCTAACTGTCCAAATCTAAACCACATTCTGAGCCCTGTTTGCAAAAGAGACTTACAAATGCAGATTTTTAGTTTCTCAACTCAGTAGCATCAGAAAGCACATTAGAAAAAGGGTGAGTGGATATTGAGCAATAAAGCAGGATAACTCCCACTATCCAGCAATGTTCTGTGACCATTCATGTTTCTCTTCCCATACATAAATTTCCCAACAGTAGTAGCAACAAGTGGTTTTCATCCAATACAACTATGCCCCCATATAAATGAAAATATATTACACTGCCCCTAAGAGAAGAAACCTAAGCTTCTATTAGTCATAGAATCCTTCTCTAGATGATGCTCCTTCCTCCTCTAGTTCACTAACCTTCCCCTCTACATATCTTATAAGGTTATCAAAGAATAATTTACAATATAGAATGTGGGAAATTGAGTGGGAGAAAGGAAATATATTTACATAGAAATAAATAAAAGAAGAGGCTATTCCAGCTTTTGTTTCACCACATGCTCATAACACTATGTTTGCTATTTAGAGCATTCTTTTACATATTCTGAATTTCAGGTTTCCATTGCCCTCAGCTGTTTGAGGTTAAATGATGGGTGAGTTAAAGCAAACTTTCATTCCTGATGAGCCTGAGCCATTAGTGGTCATGCCTATTTTGGATTACTGGAATTGTACATGAACTTATGCCTCAGGACATGGTAATATAAAGACACATCTGTACATATCCCTTCCATTCCAGATACTCATATATTACTGTCCCTGACACATCTTAGTAGCAGGTCTCTGTCTCCATAAAATTAACAATCTTATCCAACAGCAAAACCTCTCTTCTTGTCCTGTTACTTTAAGGTCATAAAAGAACCCAAAAATGGTTTACAGCAGACTCATTTTTCAGGTCTAGAAACTAGTGTGTCATCTGGCATAAACATTTTCTTGGATATTACAGCTTCCAAACTAGTAGAGGTCAAAATCATGAGAAGAACAAGGAAACTTTTGCAAGATGACACACCATCAAATTCCACATTATAAATTCACATTAGAAGATGCACCAAAATCATTGTCTGACACCTTACCTCTCAACACCTATGAAGTTGATGATTTGACACTGGAACCTCTGCCAGTGCTGCCACAGCAAAGTACAATGCCACCATGATTATGCTTGCTACCAAAAGAGCAGAAGTAATGGATGCATAGCTTCACCCTTCTTCTGCCTCCAGATTGTCATGTGAGTGCCTGATTCTTTTAATCCAGAACGTATCTAGACCCTAGCTGCAAGATAGCCTGGAAAACGCAATGCATTGGAAGGAAGGTGGAATGGATATTGAGTGTTGGTCCATTCTATCTACCACACCATTTAATTTTACCACTATAACATTCTTTTTAATTCAGGGCCTGGGTTATTCAATTCTAAAAGTCAAAGGTGATGAACTGGTTTTCAGTTTATCATTCAAAATGGCATAAAATCCTTCTTTTTTTCCCAGTATGTTCCCCAATTATTCAACGGATTTTATTTCTTGCTTTACCCTAGATCCTAATTTTGCTTCTACCAGGCAAGCCTCTCTGTCCAACTTGAATTTCTTCATTTGACAACCAAGATTTTAATATCATATTATGTTTGCAATGGGCCACCCCAATATCTTGCTCCCAAGGCCCTTATTTGGGTCTCTTCATAGTTCTTCACTAAAGACTGTCCTTATCTCTCTTGCAATAGCTTCCCAAATGAAGTTTTCCCATGCCAGCTCTTTGAGAGATTGGATACTTAATTCCATGGACAACACTTTGTATCACTAATTATCTTTAGCCAAACATTGCATATAGATATATACTATTAAATATTCTTGAAATTTTTACTCTGAATGTTTCATTTATATAAATATAAATTCCTTTACATAAGTATAAAAACTTTCTTTTTTTCCCATTCAACAAATATTTACTCAGTGCTATCATGTGCAGAATGAACTAATGGTGTCCACAGGGATAAGAAAATGTATAGTTTGATAAATACTGAATAGTACTCTATACATGAAAGTTGTAAGTGATTATAATTTATTACCTCAAGAGGTACAGTACAATGTTGGCCACAGAGACACCAATCATATAAATCTAACTCATTTATAAAGTTATATGTCACATTTCAGATTGAAATACAGATTTAAAGAAATGAAGTTTTATGGATTCAAGTTTTTTTTTTACTTTGCCATCCAAGTATTGTCTTGTAAATGGAAATAAACACTAAATAGGTATTAAAAAATTTCAGCTACTAACAACATTATATTTTATATTGCCAGTTTCATTGTTTAGTTCTTTTGAATTCAAAGATTATTCCACAAAGGAAAAATTAGTTTTTTAAAGATTTTTTAAAGAACATTTAGGCAGTAATTGATTCTTTTATTTCTCCTTTCTGCTTAGTGGGCTTCAGGAAGTCAAATATCTTCATAAAAAGGAGAGGAAAACCAGATCATAATATTACCTTGTTCCTAACACTGCTTTTAAAGAATCTGGTAATATTTATTCCAAAATAATTTGCGTGAATTTTCTTTATGTCTTGATTGGTGTTTGGGGCTAATCTGGCTCAAGATTTTAAGAAAGACATTATTAACGGTCCATATAAGATTATAAGATCTATAAAATGGTATAAAATGATCAATATGACTATATATCATATGTATATATCTACATAGAGTCATGTGGAGATAAAAGCGATCAATAGGACTATATACATACACACACACACACACACACGGTATGCAATATCCATATACCTATATATGGATATAGCCACACACACACGTGCATTAAAATGTATAGTTTATTTGGGGAAAATGCTTTAGAATATACCAGTCAACTCTTAAATTGCTGCCCACATCTATCCAGTTCTTAAAAGGAGAAATTGCCAGTACCTTACCTTCTCCCAGATATTAAATGAATTATATGTGCCTACTAAATTTATTTTTCTCACCTATCATATTTACTCATCTAACTTAGCTAGACTGTAAGAATTTTATTTTAACTTCTTCAAGGAGACACATTTAGCCTTAGCTAAACACTGTTTATGTTTTAGGAGAAGTAGAATAGTAGCTGTAGATTATCAATCTTATTTTAAAATATTTTAGGTCACAGTAAGTACTCAAGTTCGATCTCACTAGAGCCCTTAAAACATCAGGATTGTATTAGCATATTCACACATAAATCAATTAACAATGTAGAACTGTAGACTTATATCTTTATGTCTCTGCAATTGTCAATTGCTAATACAGATAACAGGGTATAATTGGACCATTTCATAGTGTGAAGTGGTGATTTCTTCTTTTTAGGTCCTTGTACCTGTAAATCATAGCAGATAACACATCTTAAAACTGAGGTGGCAGGATTGACAAATGCATTCACACACACTTGGTGTAAGTCTTCACACTACGTTCTACAGAGTGCTGTAATATTTGTCAATTAATATCACTGATACTTAAAAGCTTTAAGCATATTTCATTTCCTCAGAATTATTTGGAAAAGTTTAGAGTCATAGATAAGAGTCACTTCTTGAGTCTTGGTCTATTCCTGGGTTTTAAAACTTTAGATAGGCCCAAGTAACTTAGTAGATGGAGAAGGGACAGGTCTTTTATAAGAATTCTTCTGAACTCTATGTTTCTCTTCAGGTTTAGAAACCAGGTTCTTAATTTGGGACCATGTGCCTTTCTGCAGCTCTTCCTATTAGCCTGTTAATGAAGCTTGAGCAATGTGACCAAACTGTAGTTAGTCTAACAAGGAGCTAAATTATGATTCATTTGCACATCTTCATAAAATGGCTTTATTCCAGTAAAATACATTTTCTAGATTTTAGGATATTTGAGTTAGTGAGCATTGCTCAGCTGCATTGGTGTTATAGGACTCATTGTTAAAAATGCAGCTCCTGGACCTTACCCACCAGACCAATGTATCAGAACTTCTGGCAGTGGAAGTTGGTGATTTGCACTCCACAGTTCATTAATTACCAACAGAAAAATGAGAGATGGTTAATGTTTCCATAATAGAGCACTTTTAGATAGTGGGTGGAGATCAGTATGAAGAGTTTGCTAGTCAAATTCTCCTGGATCTGGACCCTTGGCCCAACTGATATTCATCAGTGACATGGTGCTTTTTGGTTTCCCCAGTCCAGAGGTTATGGAACAGCCCAGGAATTACAAAATGGGAGTCTCAATAAGCAAGTCCTTCTGTGATATAGACCCCAATATCTGATAGTCGAGCTATATTATCGAATTAAGATTAGAGTCAGGCAAAAGTTAAGCAATATGGTGACTAATCATGTTTGCAAAGAAAATGGAGACCAAAATAAAGAATAGATTAAGAAGAATAGTGAATATATTGAATTTCATGCTTTTAATAGGTAATCATAAAATGGAGATGAATTCTAGTAGGATTTAATCTTTTTAATTTTTTTTAGGATTTTATTTATTTGTCAGCGAGCGAGCGAGCGAGAGCGCGCGCACACAGGCAGGCAGAGGTAGAGGAAGAAGCAGGCTTCCAGCTGAGCAAGGAGCCCAACGTGGAACTCGATCCCAGGACCCTGGGATCATAACCTGAGCCGAAGGCAGACGCTTAACCGACTGAGCCACCCAGGCATCCCTAGTAGGATTTAAGCTTAAGAGCACCTCTAAGTTATATTGAAAATATCACTGGAGAAGATAATTCTATTCTCTAACCAAGGACAAATTAACTAAATGTATTCCCGGGAGAAAAAGATAATGCTCTTCCCCCAAAGCAAACTATTTCCTCTTCCTTACTTGTAGCACCAAGATTCAATCAATGATGAAATTTTGGTTCTCAATGATAGAATGGCAATTTTTAAAAGTATAAAATATAGTAATATCTGTATTAATCAGATAACTAAAAATAACCAAGACAATTTATAGGAAAGGTCTTTAAAATATAAATAGACTGCTCTTTGGTAGATGAACTGCTAAGCATGGATGTCACTTTGAGACATTTATGGCCTGGATATAGAATTACAATGGCATTTTATTTTAATGCTGTGGTAATTAATGCTAAGTTATGATGATAAAAGTACAAATGGCAATGAATAGGTAATGAGCTAATACAATAAATAGCAAGTGAATCAGTCCTGACACAGAACTTATCAGACTGATAAAGTTACAATCTTTTTAGTTACTTGGAAATAGTCCTTAAATTAAAAAATTTTTTACAAGAAGCCACAGCCTTTGAGATAGGTATATGATGTAATTATTATTTCTTTCAAAGGGATTCTGAGAGATACACAGTCTTAGGCCAATCAAAATTCATCTTACTCTACGACTTTTTTTTTTCTTTAGTGACTCACAGATTCTTTAGCCTTACTGAATTTACCTCCTCAGATTTCAGCCTTTCAGAGTACACAGAATAAAGTTACAGTTAATCTGCCCACAGGACTAAAAAGAACATTATGCCACATCCATTTTTATAGCCAGTTCTATAGCTTAACTCCTTGATTTTAAAACTATGACTGCCTTTATTTCTGCCTACATAGATCATATTATTTTCTTCTTGCTTTATTATCTAAATGAGCTCTATATAATTTCTTCATTATTTGGAAAATATAATCTTCAATGACCTTATTGAAATTAGTTTTCTTCCTAGATTCCAACCTTGTTTTCATTCCTTTATTTTTATGTAGCACTTATTAACTTGGTAGGTACCCTTTATATATCAGGTCTGTGCTAAGCGCTAGAGATAGAAAATTATCTGGGCTCATACTTCATCAAGCAATGTTTGCTTGAATCATCTTTCTACTCAGATACAACCTGAGCTAGATGTCAATTTTTTGCTCTAGACTGAAAAATACATCATTTAATCTAAAACATATCATAAGTAGTTTTTATGGAAATGGAGTCCTGTAGTTTGCCCTTTTCTTTTGCAGAACTTTCACTCATTTGCCTCAGATGACATTTGCAGAGAGTTATAACACATTTCTTCTCTATTAGTAAAGTATGTGTTTGAGTCACCAGAAATTCCTCAGCCTCTAATCAAGTACCCATCTACCCATGTATTCTGAGAATGCTCCTGAGATAGCCCTCTACTTTAATCACAACGCTTAGGGCTCTACCACCCTGAGAACTCCATGCATTTGTTCCTCTATATCATAGGAAAAAAGACCATCTAGGACCAAGTAGAGGAGAACAGAAGTGGCTGGAATGAGGAGAGCCTACGAGGAGGAGTTGAAAGGACGACGAGGGGGTAACCTTCCCTCTTGCCTATGATTAGAGTTCACAAAGTCACCAGGTAGACAGTGGAAATGATGCCCTTCAGGGTGCTGAGCTTGGAAAGGATAACTAATTGAAAGCACTTTGCCAAACCACAGGAGCGGGCAGTGATTGTGATCTGATGTGTAGACTTTAAAGAATTAGAGGGTGGAGAAACCAGGAAAGCCAGTGGTGAGAAATAGTGGGACAGAGATGTGGGAGACAGAGTCAAGGAATTCTGGTGCTAAAAACTGGAGTGCTTTTTTACATAGTCTCTCTGTGGCCTTGCTAGAGTGGGCCAGGCTTACTAAAAAAATTAGTTTCTTAAGGGCCATGACCATTTTACACATTTCACTGGGGTGCCTAACACAATTTTAAACATTTCGTCTTCTACTACTAGTTACTGATTAATAAAATTTGGTTACATTGTCTCCCTTTCTATCTCCTGACTGTAAAAGGTTTGAGTATACAATTAGCAAGAAAAATTCTAGCCAATAAAGGGATGTATGGATTCAGTATGTTTCAACATGGTGATTTCTATGCTCTTTCCCTATTACAGAGCATTTTGTTATACTTGTATGAGTGGGAAGTACAAAACTGCAAAAAGCTCCAAATTGGTAAGATGTGTCCAATTTTATTATCAGCATTTTCATTAAAGGAAAACATTAAATGCCGGCTCCTTTTGGAATAATTCATAATCGTTTTGTATTATTAAACTTTTGCTTCTCAGATTGATCTTCATTCACAAAAGCAAATTTATGTAATGGCTTGGTTGGTGATATACAGTAATTTCAAAACCACTTTTCATAAGACTTTAAAAAGAGTTAACGAACTTCCCTTTCAAAATATATTCCTCCATGTATAGACTATGTTGACATTAAATGAACATGATAGGGCAGTTTTTCATGTAATATGGTAGTGCTAGGCAAAACAATATCTTATGAATTAGTGCTATATATTAATAATCGCTCCTCATGATGTATCTTTTCATTATTAGTGTCATTGCAAGAGCAGTTTAGACAAGGCTAAAAATCCGCGAGATGACATCAGTTAATGCAGTGAAGACAGCTGAAAATGTAGAGCATTCACACAGGAGACAATGTATTGTAATGGAGATTTCCATTTCATCTCTCAGCAGAGAGCAGCCACTGTCTTTTGTGTTTAGACAGACATATGGATATACGAAAAATTATAGAATAGGAGAGAGGACATGCTAATCTAATGAGTGTTCTGACCGAATGTTCTAACCTATGAAATTATCAGTCCATAACTACATGTTCAGAACTTAGGAGCAACATTATCCT
Organism: Potos flavus; assembly: GCA_028534135.1. Lineage (NCBI taxonomy): Eukaryota > Metazoa > Chordata > Mammalia > Carnivora > Procyonidae > Potos > Potos flavus. Next base: position 67,171,989 of record CM052896.1, read on the forward strand.
GCATTATATCAGTAAGCACATTAAAGGAAATAGCTGAAGAATAAAATTAAGAAAAGAAAAAGATTTTTACCTAAAAAAAGCTTCTTTTCAGGAATGATAGTTTTTCCCTGAGCCACCTTAATTTTAAAGTGGCTGTAAGAACCCAGAGAGTGGTTCTAAAAGTAACTAAAAGTCTCTTAAGAGATACTTTTCAAAGCTATTGCCGAGATTCAAGTTAAATTAAATGTGTGCAAAGAAAAATATGTAGAGAATTATTTTAATAACCTTGACTACTTGCTTTGAATCAGACCCTTTAGACTTACTTTTTCTCCTCCTAAGTCCTAGGTCCACTTAAATGAATGTTAAAATTTCAACTAGGAAATATTGAAAGGGACACGTATTTCAGGGACTGTCACCTTCATTCCTATTAAGAAAAGAATTAAGTCCCAGGATATACTGCAACAGTAAATACTCTGTTTTATTTGGTAGCATAGCTTTGGTAATTGCTTAGTGGGCTTTTTTAGGGGCTTAGAGGAGGGTTCACACCATTGGTTGCTGAGTAATAGAATATTAGCTACTCAACAGTGTTTGCATTCTTCAGCATACTTATGAAGATGTAATTGTGCTATATCGCACTCACAAATTAGTTATTGGTGGATGATCTGTCCAACTCAGTTGGACAGCAGGAAACCTCGCCGAAAATACATGGATGGAAAATTTTAGTGGGTAGAAATTATGTAAATCAAAGTCTATCGTTTTACAAATATTCTTTGATTCTCTATCAACTTAAACTACACATAAGTTGGATTTATCTAATGTTTTAGAATAACCATGCATACAACAAACAACAAAGGTGGAATACCTTTTCCACACCTGAATAGAAGGGATGGAAGCCTATATGGCTCTAAGCCCTGTGTAAGGATTAACCTGCAAATAACACACTTTCTAATTTTTTTCTTTTGTACATATATTTTCAAGTTTTGGCATTTTAAAAATTATGCATTGATTCATTTAAACAGCAGGTATATTTTGAGCCCGTGGACCAGGCATAGGGTGAGGTATTGAGGAAGTCAGAAAGGTCCCTTTCCCACTAGAATTTCCATTCCGATAGGATAAGGCAGGCAAAAGAGAACCACGGTTCTAAGGAGAAAACAAGATACAAGTCAGACATAGAAAAAAAAAATACTGCACAATCCCATATGTGGACTCCAAAGAAGTCAAATTCGTAGAAGCAGAGAATAGAACAGTGGTTACAAGGGGAGGGGAGGTAGGGAAAATGAGATGTTGGTCAGAGTACAAAGTCACAATTATTTAAAAGAAATAAGTTCCAGAGATTAAAGGTACAACGTGATTACTACAGTTAATACTATACTATATACTGGAAATTTACCAAGAGTAGATCTCAAGTGTTTTCATCACACATGGGCACGTACAAATGCTAACTACCTGAGAAGATGGGTATGCTAATTAGCTTGACTGTAATAATAATAATAATTTCACTATGTATATGTATACCAAAACATGCTGTATATGTTAAATATATCCAATTTTTATATAAAAACAGTTATAAATGCTACAGAAATTTTGGGGAATAGACTTTGATGAGATTGAGGACGAAGAAATAGAAGATCTATAAATTTTGAAATAATGGATTCATTGTACAGTGAGGGAATAACTTTTACTATTTTTACTCCTATGTTTTAATGTGAAATAAATTATCAAAATTGTTCCAATAAAACCTCAGTTTGGGATGGATTTTTTTTTTAAATAAGCTTACGTGGTAGAAATGCTTGGTTTAGGGGATGAGGTTCTGTGGGAACATCTTTAGATTAGATGGTAAGGGAAAGCTTTTCTTAAGGGATGACATTTGAGCTGCGAACTCAAGGATGAGAAAAGGCTGAACTTGAGAAAGTCTAGGGGCAGGATGATCCGGGCAGAGGCAACTATAGGTGCAAAGGCACAAGACAGTAACAAGGAGGGACTGTTCAGGAACTGAAACAGGTCGATGAGGCTGGAGTCAAGAGTGTGAAGTAGAAAGAGGTAGAAAAGAGAGAGGTAGGCAGGTGACATACCATCTGCAATTCTGTAGAATTGGTAGAAGTCTGGATTCTACGTTAAAGGAGAGGGAAGGTCTTATATAGTTATAGGTGGGAAAGTGATGTCATCTGAAGTATGAGGGTTTCTTTTTTATTAATGAAGGAAGGGAATGAGCTGGGGCGGGGGGGGGGGGAGGTTGGTGCAGATGGTTTGAGGAGAAAGTAAAGATGCCAAAGGCCTGTTTTAGAAACTTGAAAGTGAATATCCTTAGGCAATTAGGAGGTCTAGCGGAGATCTGCACGTATAGGATCAAACCACTGTTATTTCATGTGGATTGAATCAAATTCTAAAGAATAATTGTCTTTATCCCTCTACTGACTCTTATTTTCTGTATCAATAACTTGTTCTACTTCACATTAAAATTTTGTATTGCATTCAGCTATGCCTCCCCAATTTTTATATGTTCCTTGAGGACACAGATGATGTCTTATACTTTATCATATGCTCTCCTGTCCCTAACAATACCTTTAAAATAACAAGGCACTCGATGTTCTCAACTGAGAACAACTTGTAGTCCAACTGACCTAGCCTCTGTAGATAACATGTTGCATTAAGAAATGAATGAGATCAGTGCCAAAATACAAATTTCTTTTAGTGCCACCTGCAATATTTTCCTAAGGAAATTGATGAATATGTATGCACAGATTGAAATGCTGGTCTTCAATGAAAATGTAATGACAAATACTCCAAATGAATCCATAGCAAATGATTTCAGGAGGATGTTCCTCTTTGACAAACCCAGCTTAATAACACATGTTTTGTGTTCAAACCGGAAGCTTTCAAACTCCATTCCTCACAAAGATACTTGACTTCACTCCTTTCAGATTTTTAACCTGATCTATTACTGGACAGAGGAGATGTTAACTAACGTAAGCTCAACAGAGCATGTATAGCTCCTGTAGATTTTAATTCCTGCTTTAACTTTGACACCTTTTTTGTCCCTCCCATATTTCACTCAGAGAAGGAGGAATAAGGGACGGACGGGTTGTCTTTGTGTTTGAGAGTAATCATGATTTCCTTCAATTGTCAGCTATTATTGACATGATGTTGCTCTTTCAAAGAGTGCAGCAAAACCATTTTCCTGGACAGTATTTTAGTGAAACTTGATATGATGTCACAGCATCACTGAAAACTTAAGGCAGAAAGAGCACTTGTTACGGCAACTGCATGCATCAGCCCCTGCAGAATGTTGACGGATTCCAGGGGGCACAGGATAGATCCAATTAGTATGAAAAACTACAAATGAAAAATTTAAGTGTTTTTTTCCTTTCACAAATATTCAAGGTTTTGTATTCGGTAGTGGACCTTTCTGACAAAGTGTTTTCTACTATGTAAATTAGTGTTCTCTATCAACTTAAATCTAATATTTCTAATTATATCATTGCCAGAAAATAAAAATAATTCCCTTCCATTTGAGAAGCATTATCTTATATATTTTATGCTAACATTACATCCATCCCTCTTCCTCTTCAAATTATCTAGGCCGCATATTTAGTTGCCATGCATTCTTACATTTGATTTCCTTTCTCTGTCATCTTCTTTGTTTACTGATTGGGTTATACAGCTGTACCTATTAACATTCTGGGCCCAATTAGGACTTTAATTTCGTAATACTCTGTTGCTTTAGTGGGAAAATAAAATCACTGGCTTCTGATATCACATCAGGACTTATGTGGCATGCTTCTTCCCCACAATTTTACATCTGCCATATTTGTAAATCCTAAACACAATGCTGGTATAGCAGGACCTTTTCCCTCCACAGCCATACTCCTTCCACCCTATCATAGATGGACAGATGACAAGAGGAATGAAACTGAGAGTTAAGTTCATGGAAAATCTGAAAGAGCTCCCCAACTCTAAGATAGTCATTTATGGAGTAGTGGGGCCTGGAAGATGACAGACCTGAATCTAACCTCTGGCTCTGCTATTTGCTTCTGCAACCCTGGCAAGTCACTCATCTTTTGAGGTATCAGTTTTCTTACTTACAGAATGCCTGCCCACCAGTTACAATTTAACATAGAGGTCTTCCTGAAAGCATGTAATATCTCCCAAGTATGTGTTGTCTGTTCACTTCCCCAGGTTCATTCCTCCTGCCTGCCCTTTTCCTTATATTCCATGATCCTTAACTTTTCGACGAGCTTGACACAGGCAATGCTGTTTGATAATTCCATGTATTACTTTATTTCCTCTCCCTGGTTTCCCATTCAATCTTTGTCGATGTCTTTGCCTTTAAGACTCGGGTCAAACACCATATGCTCAAAGGCACGTTGCTTCTCTGATGCCTTTCTAGATGGGCTAATTTTCCTTCTTTTATGTTCCCATTACACCCAATGCATTTCTCTATAACTGCACTTAACAGATAGTGCTGATATTCAATGACTGTTCGTTGCTCTCCTGAACCTCAAGCTCCTAGAGATCACAGGCCAAATTCTACTCATCTTTGTATATCTAGTGCCAAGCTTAAAATGACCTCTACCTCTTTTGCTTATGTTAGGTGAAGTCAGTAGAAATCCCACTGCCATCAAGTGGCAAACAGATTAATATCAGGGCCTTCAGAGATACCGAAAATTATTTTTACTCGTTAGAGTGAAGAATCCCTCTGTACCCCCATCCACTTGAGAGGGAAATCTGTGTGGCCCTACAATGAGATATTCTGAAAGAACTGTGGGAAAGGCCTTTGAGGATGTGGATAACTGCTTTTTCTGCTTGGAATTTGCTCATTCTTTCAAATGTCTTCAAAACCTTACTTTGCCTTCTCATTGACCATCCCTGATTAACTGTCCCCTGCTCTGTGCTTCTAAGAAACTTTGTTCATGCCTTTATTTTAGCCTTTACCACATTGCATTGTAATGATCTGTACATGTCTGTCTTCTCTCCTGGAAGGTATGTTTCCTAAGAGCACACAGGGCATGTCTTCCTCATTACTCTGCAACTGTTACCAGGCCTGGCACTTCATAAACACTCAGTTAATGCTGAATCCAAGTCAGCCAAGTGCTGTGTTTGGGTGAGTTGACTCAGTATTACCTGCTGGTCAGGAGGAATAAAAGTATATCAAGATGCATTTTAGAGAGCAAATAAAAGACTAGCTCCTCAGTATGTTGAATGTGTTTGAGTGCCTTCTTAAATGTCAAAGGGTGAATCAAGTTCATTATGTTCTGAGAATTTACGGTAGAAAAAATATTCTATGCGTGCCTTAGATATGCCAGGACTCTTCTTTTTCCTAATTTGAATGTAACTTTTTGTACAGTAAATAGACTCCACTCATCTGAATATAAGATAATTTTCTGAATATACTGGACCCTCCACCTGCTGGTCATGATTCTCTTAATACTGTGGTGCTTGCTTCTAGGTCCTTCCTGTTCTCACTTGCAGTTTTTTTTAAAGTAGAATTCACCTGAAGCCAGTTTTCACACTGAAGAGCTAATTTTTATGCAAAAGTGAATGATGTCTCATTTTAAATATTCCTTAGAGCATAAAGCTGACATTGAATGTATAATTTTAAGCAGCTCAAGCAGTATTCACTAAACGGTTGACACAAGAACAAGGATCACAGGCAAATGTAGGTGAGAAGAACAACGATACACATGCAAAGGCTTTTGCCATCATCTCAGTACAGTCATACCCTCATTTATCTTGCTTTTTACACGGGGTTCAATTTTTATTTTTTATAACTGGGTCATCCCTTAGGAAAAGCGAGGCTTTTGAGCAAAGATTAGGGGTAGGGAGAGTCTTTCACTCTTTGGGGCCACCAGGAAAATGATGTTGCAAAAAGGTCAATAACACTGTTTACCATGTTAATAACATCTTAATGGTCTGAAACCCAAATGAGAATTTTCATTACAAAGGCTTGAAATTCAAAGTAACCACCTTGTGCTAAAGGTAAAGTTTATACTTCTAATTCTTACGTGGACATGTTAGTGAAGACAGTGAGTTCACACCAGGGATTCACAAGTGAGTAATTCGAAGTCTGTAGAGTTAGAGGCAATTCCACATCTTATGGCATACGTGTTAGACACTGTGCACCCAGGACAATTTTGGATTTAGTTCAGACAGAGGCCTTATTTAAAAAATAATTTGAGACTGTCGACCTTTTGCAAAGCACATTAATTGAAGGAAAGAGTGTGCATTTGGCTAATTTCACACACCATGAGTTATGTAAAACCTATGAATACTTTTAAATTCATCTGTGGCACAGTATATACATATAAATTGTCCTTTGTATTTGAAGGTGATGCTGTTGTTATTGTCCCTGCTATTTTCTGTGTGTTTAGATCTGGCTGTTTGATTGGCAATTCCTACTGTGTACAGTCTGCGTATGTGTCAGCTAACAACTGCAGCCATTGCCTGGAGGGCTTGATTGCTGGGTTGTTCAATATTTATTAAGCACCCAAGAAGTGCTAGGTGCTGCACTGAACAGTGCAAGTGTATAACTGATGCTTCCCTCTAAAAATTCTATTCCAAGGTGACGAGTGGAACACACATGCTTTTTATTTTTGGGGTGAATTCCCTGAAACTATGCAATTAGAAAAGGGAGCACCATTTACTAGCTGTTGTCCTTCAGTAATATCAAAAGTAGGTGGCTAATGTCTTTCCTATTCACTTGGGAAGTGTTCAGGTTAGAAGGTCATGTTTGAATGAACCTATTATAATAGCCTACTAGATGTGAAGACCAAGGAAGAAGGATGTGAAAATGTGTTAGCATTAGGGCAGAATAAGATCTGAAAAGAACTCTGGATCAGGGGAACCTTGTTTAGAAAGAATGGAGAGAAAAGAACCCAGTAATATTTTCAACGTTTGGTCATAGTAAGCTTTTGGGTTAAACTGAGCCATCCCACCTGCAGCTCACACTGAATTCTGATATAACTTCTGATATAATTCTGATATAACTTCCCCATATTTTGATCATAGTACTTATGTCAATAATGATATTTTAAAGATAATGGAAAACAGTGAACTCAAATGACAATATTTAAGTTTGGGTGGGCACGGCTATCTCTCTTCAAGTATTTGACACCAATCAGTGCTTCCCTTTACTGACAGTAGGATTTAAAAATAATCAGAAATTAATTAGGACAGAGGTTTAAGAAATTGAAGACTTACGCAGTGCTATTTACAGTCAATGTTAACCCAATCATGTCATTAAAACGTATTACAAGGTATAACTAAAAATCAGCATATTTTTCAATGTACTTCTTTTAACTCCAGCCTGAGTGTTTATCCTCAACGGAGTTACTTACTTACAAGTTGTTTACTAAATATATTTAAAAATATATTTAGCCAATATATTAGACTTTGAAGTGTTTTTGTAGAAAACATGAAAGATTTTATGTATATTAAAAATGTTTTGCATTTATAATTCAATAAAAAAGAACAGATTTAAGTTTAAAATTTAATTTTTGTTTTGATATTTTTCAAGTGAAGATGTCACCTACACAATTGAAATAACTCTTATTTTACATTCAAACAATTTAAAGGCATTTAGTTCAAAATACCCTTAATAAGATCTGATAAAGAGTGCTAATGCAATGTCTTTTCTTTAGTCATAATTATAACAAAGTGAATGTTACACAAAGAAGCGTTGGTCAGGACAGGAGTAATAATGTATTATTGACAGATGAACTGCTTTCTTTTGATGATCTTAATTTTCTGGGATTTAAGTAGAAGTGTAAGAATGCCAACACCCACTTTGCTGCTACTCATCTAAGAGCTACTTATCTAAAGGGTTATGCATTAATTCTTTTAACTGACTTAATTATTCACATTTCAGTATAATTATATGGCCATAACTTAGTGTGAGCAAAGTTAAGATAAAGTCAACTGTAGGTCTGCAGAAAACCCAGAAACCAATCAGAGCTTTGATACATGAGCTGGAAAGTTCCAAAGGTGAAATGAAGAAATTGAAGGAGGAAGAGGGGGTGCCATGAGAGGGTGCAAGTCAGCAGGGTGACAGAAGATGGTAAGAAACTGGGAAAAAATATTAAAAATTTGAATACAGAATGGAATCTTACAACTTAAAAGGTTTTCTCTTCAGATGTAGATGGGTGCCAAGCTTATGTGAATAATACACTATTGTTCTCAGTACATTTTTGGGTTTGCCTCATTTTATGGTCAATTTTTTTTTTTTCCAGTCAACAATCATGAATGCAAGTATCCGTCTTAGTTCAGAGAGGCATGAGGAATCTCCATATCAGAAACCTATAAGTAGAGAACAATGTATTTTTCTCGCTCTCCTTTTCTTTTTCCTGTAAATGAAGGATTTGATCAAAATTCTATGCCTTTACTGAAATAACCAAAGAGGTCAAGGGTCCTGACTCCAGAAATCATTGTAACACTATCTTCATTAAGGCTATCTTTTTGATGTGATCCCCATTTCACATAAGAGGAAACAGATTATATGAAGTTTGCAAAAACATACAGGCAATAAATGTAGGAACCAGAGCTAGAACCCCAGAACCGAGGTCTGTTGGCATCTTGAAGAGTGTTTCTCAACGGTCATCAACAGAGTGCTGGGATTGTTAGATCCCCTTTAGTAACAGCCAGGGTGCAAGGGTGGCAGGGTAGGTAGGTGGGTGGAAGGGTGTTTCGCACATTGCTCAGTTCCACAAGAACAAATCGATTTTGTTTTGTCTGATATGCTGAAGGTTCCCTGGTCTTATTTTTTGAATAAAGAATAGCTGGACTACATAAATATTGGTACAAAGTATTTACATACTTTTTTTTTTTTTTTACAAGTTTCTGCATATCTAACTGAACTAGGACACATACAGTATATGTAGGAGTTAAATATAGTTAAGGTTTTCATGAGTTATGTGTTGCAGTTAAGAAAACAGTGTTATTGGGAAATAAAGTGCCTTTGCCTGAGTCCCATAGAGAGTCAGAGGCCCAAGTGAATACAATTTCTAAGGCCAGGCATTTTCAGTTCCATGTTCTATCCACTAGACAGCACTACCTCTTTGCTTTCACAGTTGTTTACATTTGGTTTCACAGCAGTTTTCATTAATGCCCCTTAAATGATTGAAATATAGTTTTAAAAACCTGAATTGTTACTACTGCATTGTTACCTTTGTCTTTATTAGTAAAACAATCTTTTTCTTGTTTACTCTGTTAAGTGCTAATGTAAATAACAGCTTTTATTTAGCATATTTTTGCTGACTGTTTTTACACTTTTTTGCTACCTCTAGCCTAACCATATTTGTCTCATTCTTTTGCAAATCTTCTAATTCTAAATTAAATGAAGCTAGGATTTATTCTAAAAGGAACGGTACATCAGCGTTCTTGTATTCCAATTCCAATTAAAGCCTTCAACTCCTGCGCACTTACACTTTTGCGAATTCCATCGCGGCTGCACAAATGCCGTTGCAGTTTACACAGAATGTAGCTAAGATGATCTAATATATTGTTTGCGGAGAAACTAAAAGTATTCTCTGTAGACAATCAGTTTAACTTCCAGATATCAGAGAAAAAAAGAGTCATATTTATAATTTCATGGCTCCTGGAGTATTCGTTTTTAATTATTTTTTTTTTTAAGATTTTATTTATTTGACAGAGAGAGAGATCACAAGTAGAGAGGCAGGCAGAGAGAGAGGGGGAAGCAGGCTCCCAGCCAAGCAGAGAGCCCGATGCGGGGCTCGATCCCAGGACCCTGAGATCATGACCTGAGCCGAAAGCAGAGGCTTTAAAGCCCACTGAGCCACCCAGGCGCCCCAAGAGTATTCTTATTATTATTTTTTTAAGATTTTATTTGACAGAGAGAGGGACAGACAGTGAGAGAGCGAACACAAGCAGGGGGAGTGGGAGCTGGAGAAGCAGGCTTCCCACTGAGCAGGGAGCCCGATGCGGGGCTGGATCCCAGGACTCTGGGATCATGACCTCAACTGAAGGCAGATGCTTCAGGTGCCTAGGTGCTCCGAGTATTCTTATTCTTGATATAGTCACTTAAATATTTTTTTTCCTCCCAGTACTTCCTGGTTGGTTAAAATTACAATTCTGGTGTTAATAAGCTATATTGTCCTAAGAAAGTCACTTAACCGCCTCAAGGCTCTTTTTTCTCCCAAGGAAGGCACTCTCTGCCTCCCTTGTAGTACAGGGCTCACAGAGGGAGTAAAGGGGGCTTCAACCTCATCACCTCCCACCTGGGTTCCAGAGGGGGGGTCTCTGTCCCTTTGGAGTTAAAGTTGGCCCCTTTCAAATGGGCCAAATTAGCACCAGTGGGGACATATTGTGTGGTTGATTCCACTCATGCTGCATCAGTGAGCCCAGAAAAGTGCACAAGCATGGCTACCCTGTTGTTGCATCCTTCTGCTTTGGACATAAACTTTGGTATTCATATCTTGCGACCAATGGTCATTAGAGGCAAAAGGAAGCATCATCTGCTCAACCGCCACCAAGGTCTTTAAGTAGTTTGAGTTCCAGTGCAACAGAAATGAAGATGTGTCAGTACCTCAACCTATGACTATCCCATTTTCTGGAATAACTTAAGCCACCAGATCACTAACCTCAAGTAATAGCTACAACAGAGCAAAGGAGAACCAAAGCGACAGTGCGAAAGTTGGCTGTTTTCCTATCCCATCCACCCGGGAACCATTCTAGGTCGGATTTCTCAGCTCCTCCTCAGGGCCTACCACCTTGGATCACATACAGGGTCTCTCTCACAGGATGGGTACTTGGTATCTGTGGGTTTCTTCTGAGTCAGCCTTATGAACACCAGCCTCTCCACCACTGCATATTTGCCCCCTCAGGACAGGAGAGCATCTCATCCTTAGTCAGGGCTTTATTGGCATTCCTTTTCTTCTTCAGCACCTGTCATTTATTCATTTACTCACAAGAACAGTTAAAAACAAGAGAAACAGATGTTGTTGAGCTCATCAAACTGCACTTTTCTTCAGCTGAATCTCACCTAGCTTCAAATGGGAACAAGATGTTCTTTCTGCAATGGATGTTCTTATACTGCTAATTCATAATTCCTACGATTTTCAAAGTCTCATTTCAGTAGAAGGCATAAATTCCTAGTAGACAGTATCTACATGAGGGCAAGACCCTCCTTTCATGAAGGAGAAGAGCCTTTAAGGAATGGATACTTATTCCTTAATAGCAATTCACACTTTAACAAATACAATTATACAGTGGGAAAGAATAAGTAACTTTCAAACTTTCCCCCCACCAACAGAACCTCATTTCCCAAAAACTGCTACATAGTATAATTTGACAGGTACATTTCCCAGCAACTGCTACATAGTATAATTTGGCAGGTACTCTTGGTCTTTAGTTTTCTTTCCTTCTGGTCTCAGTTTTTCTTGTAGTCACTAGGGCCTTCCTAGTGACTTGCAGGTTTTATAGCTAAAGGAGATTTATTGTTTTTAAAACATGAAAATTTTAGGGAAAGCATCCTAGGGTGTTCTTTCATATTGTCTAACTCATTGACATCCTAGGAATTCAAATCTAATATAGTTATCTGAGGAATATTAGTCATTCATATTCAAGCACTCACAACAGTAGCAATCATTTATTACATACTATGTCAGAATCTGAATTAGATTTGTCCAATCAACAAACACATATGGAAAATACACTATTCACCAGACATTGTTAAAAGCCCTGGGGATATAACAGTGAGCAAAACAAAATTCCCTACCTGTATTGTGTGGTAGGCAGCCTCTAAGATGGCCCCTCAATGATCTCCTCTTACTGGTATTCACCTACTTGTGTAAAACCATTCCCTTCAATGTGGGCTGGACCTAGTGATACTTTAATAGAAAATGGTAAGTGTCCCTTTAGAGATTACAAACATACTGTGGCTTCTAAGAATTCTCTCTCACTCTTTTGCTTTCTGAGCAAAGCAAGTTGCTATGTTGTAATTGCTTTATGGAAAGGTGTATGTGGCAGAAAACTAGGGGCGGCCTCTGGCCAACATCCAAGGAAGAAGAGTCCCTCAGTCCACAAAGAACTGAATCTTGTGAACAACTGTGTGAGTAACTTGGAAATGTGTTCTTCCTACAGGAAAACCTCCGATAAGGCCATAACCATAGCTGTAAGCTCAACTGAAATCTCATAAGAGACGTGGAACCATAGGCATCTAGCTGCACCATGCCAGGAATCCCGGCCCTCAGAAAGTGTGACAAAATAAGTGGCTTTTTTAAATGTTTGGGTTTTTTTTAAGCCACCAGATTTTGAGGTAATTTGATATGATCTCCAATAATAGATAATGATAGAAGAGAGGTAAAGAAGAGCCTTAGGTAGGACTGAAAGTCCTGGACTAAGAAGACAGCAAATTTCAATGCAAGGTCACAAGAGTATTCACTTAGTAACATGGAAGCAAAAACCCAAAGGAGATGAGGGTAAACTGTCATTATATATGGGATAACAATTTTCTAGAAAACAGGAAAAGTTCAAACACCTTCAGGCAGAATTCTATAAGATGAAAGAATGCAAGGATGCCAGTATAACTAAAAAGGAACTAGTGAGAGATTAGAAATTATCAAGATCTAAGATGATAAAGACAAGGAGAAACCGTGTGTGTGTGTTTTGGAGGGAGTTTAGAAAATTTGGTGCTGTTGTTTCATTATAAGGACTGTTAATTTTTATAAAAGATTGGAAAGCTTTTTATGATTTTTAGTAAAGATTATATCAGATGGGGAAACCAATCAGAAGCATTTTTAAGGTAATATGATGCATATCGAATATTATTTAATTTACTCCTTAGAACCCCGAGAAACAGGTATCACTAGCTATACCTTAAATGCAAAGACACAATTCAGAATAGTGAAGGGATGTGCCCAAGGCGATACACTAATTAAAGAATCAGAGTTTAAACTCATGTTCTTCTGTCTCCAAACTGGAATCTTTACTTCTGAGTAATATCCACCATTATCTGCTCCTCCCCACCCCCATATGTAAAATACTGGAAGATATACAAACGGAAACAAAAGAGAAAGGACAAGTAATGAATGAGGGGAAACGGATGGGGAGTGGAATTATCTAATTTTTCTACCCAGCAGTAGTCAAGAAGTACTTCGACTTCTTGTAAAGCAGGAAACATTACATGTGACAAGCAGAGCCTATGTTTCGTGACTTATCTAAAATCACTGAAGTCAATAGAGGGGACAGAAATAGAACTTAGTTCTCTGCACTCTCAATTTCTTGTTGAGCCACCAGAGAACACTCCTTTTCTATTAGTTCACCTGTGTAAGGTTATTTTGCTGATGAGAAGTACTATAATTACCTTGGAGCTTAAAAAAAATTAAGACAAAAAACATTTCTAAAACAATTATAATTGATTATGTCATCCTTGTACTTTAGGCTGAAGTTCACCAAATTATAGTGCACTTATAAACGAAGATAGTACTTCATTAAAGACTTTAGACATTTTCTGAAATGAATTGAAATTAACAAAAGAATCTAAAGGATGAAATGCAATCTGTAAAATTCTTTTTTAAAAAAACTGTTCAAAAGCCCAAGTGATTAATACAGATTAGTATGAATATAAAACACCATGAGTGAACTTTGAAATCAAATAATGAAGAGTTTTCACATATTTTTTATGTCCAGACACTGTTAACTTATTACACCATAGATTTTAGCTGATAACTATATTCTGTGTAGGAACACAGGAAAAAAATAATCTCGAAGCTGAATCTATCCTATTTCCCTGAGAAAATATTAGTTGAATGGATACCTTTTGGTTTACTAGATAACCTCTAGTCATGTAACAATACCTAGTAGGTACAGCACTGTGTGTAGCTCTGGATATACATAGCTTCTAATTCTTGCAAACAAAACTAAAAATAGCATTAGCCTTGTTTAGACCAATGAGAAAATGAGGGAAAAGTATCACATAATAAATGGGAAAGCCAGAATTTCTATTCTGATGACTTAGCCACCAAAGTCCATATATTCCAACTAAGGCTTTAGTTAGAGAGTAAGAATTCTGGGTCATTTCCTATGTATTTTCGGTTTTCTCGTGTGTGTATATGAGAGAGAGACAGACAAGACTCAAAGTATTTGAATTTTTTTTTTAAATATTTGAATTTTAAATAATCATTTACATCTCCTCTATCTCAAGGAGATAGGTATATTCAAAGCAATAATCAAAGATGTTGCCTGGACCTATTAGTCTGGTTATTCAGCTCAGCCTTTTGTGAAGTTTTGTTACTCGACAGAAACCTATTCAAAATATCCTCCAAGAAAGCTTCCTGTGGGTAAATAAGTCAAAGTACCAGTAAATTTCTTTCACTGCTGCTTTATGCCTCAATCTTACTTGAAGGATGTTGCTCTTTGAGGTATCCGCTCTGAAAAATTTAACTATTTAAGAATCTTCTATATGATCATTTCTAGGATTCAAGCTACTGTGTTAGTATTGTTATAATTATTTTTTAAATCAAAACAAGGCTGATCAACCCAGAATGGCTCAGCTGTAAGCCATTACCTGCTGTAGGTTGTTTTTCTCTTCAGAGACCTCTTAACAACTCCAAAATTATCTGCCATTCTAGTCCTAGAGAGACTGTTTAACTACATGGCTTCCCTTTGGGAAAGGTTCACTGAACAAATATTAAATTCCCTAAGCTATTTTTCATTTTAAATTTTGAAAAACTTAAGAATTTAATTTTATTTACAGGACTCGGTGCAGTGACTAACATAATACAGGCCCCCAAACTGTTTGCTGAGTAAATGGGATAATTTAATGTAAATAAAAATATCTATTTGCTAGAAACCAAGGCTTTGCTTTCTTTGTAAAAGTTTCCTCCAAAACACTAAGCTCAATCTCCCAACACTGAGGAAAACTATTAGAAAACTAGAGCTTTCTTATATCCTATGACAGTATGTTTCTTTACGGCCAACATTACATGGTGATCAGAAGTGGGATCGAAGGAAATAAACTAAGGAATGAAGGATCTCTAAAACGTGAGGCTCCCAGTTAAGCCCTTTATGCTCTCCACTTTCATCAGTTGTTTTTTCTTTGGTTTCGTAAGCCTCCTCTCAGAAGGAGGAGCCCTCCTTTTGGTTGAGCTCTCCAACTTTAGTAGGAATTTAAAAGCTTCATCCTTTCTGTTTAAAGGCTTTGTCCCTCAGGTACTCATTTTTTTTGTTTTGTTTTTAAAATCTGGCTTGAATAATAGGATCCCAGTCTGCTAGATTCTCTGGGACCCCTACTGGCTTTAGGTTTAGAAACAAAGTTTTTTGGGGCACCTGAGTGGCTCAGTCGGTTAAGTGTTTGCTTTAGGGTAGGTCATGATCTCAGGATCCTGCGATGGAGCCCCACAGCAGGTTCCCCGCTCAGTGGGGAGTCTGCTTCTCCCTCTGCCCTTGCCTCCTGCTCATGCTCCCGCACTCTCAAATAAATCAATCTTAAAAAACAATATTCTACCCTCATACACACTTCTAATTAAACCAACTTAACCAAAAATAATTTAGAGTTCCAGTGGCCATTATGGGGACTTTCAATCTTCCCAAACTTGCTTTTCTTAGAATCAAATTAGAAGACTGCAGCTCTAAAATAAATGAAATGCTCAATAGAAACCTATTTCAATTGATATCTCGAAGCTTCCAAGCATATTCAGTTCTCTAAAATCACCTCTTTACAAAACACCACTTCTAGGTTACTAAGGCAAACAACAGGAAAAAAAAAAAAAGATAAAAAGGCATCAGAGCCCTCTTCAGCCCCTTCACCCCCATCACTAACATCTCCTTCCCCTACTACACCCTCCATTTAGTCAAAGATTTCCTGGAGTAACTGAGAATTCTGCCGAAAAATTTAGGACAGTCATCCACACTTACTAACCAGAGTTCTCAGATTTATACCAGCTTGTTCACATGCTTGTTGGCGAAGGCCAGGCCCAAATCCACGCCCAACGTGGGATAAAATACACTGGTATGATCTCGAAACATCTCTAGAACTATAAATAGATCACAAACACCGTGCCTTTTATATGATCAGGTTCAGCAATCACTAAATGACTTCATCTGGCATTCCCTAGGGCTTTCCAAAAACCTGTTGACTGGAATAAGGTTCAGGCTTAATACTCAGAAGCCCAGTGAGCCCATACCTGATTATTATGGTCAGCTCTAAATTCTTTTTAAGAAAAATTCTGACCTTCCTAAAGGATGTTGAATCCACTTGGGTACCCATCAACTCTATGTTCATTAACGGGTTGAACTGGGATCTCTCCCTTCTAGTTAAAAGGCCAGGATCGAATGTGAAACTATATCCACACCAGATTTAGGTAATTTAGCAAATCAGTTGGCCTGCCCTCTAGATGATTCAACTATAAGGAAGAACATTAAAATCCTTAATTTTCAGTTTCAAAAAAGGAGTCCCCTAAACAAAATCAAACCTCTCCTGGTCCTTGTCATTACTGTAAAAGCCAGGACACTGGCACAATTACAGGACTCTGACGAATTAAAGGGGCTTTTCCCAGTCCGTCTTCTTAACTGGTTTGGAGAAATAACTCTCCAGATTGGGAGTGAATCTTTGCCACACTGGAGCTATATATAGTCTTGGCGCTCAACCACACTGTTATTAAACAGTTTCTCGGGGTACTAAAATGGTTCTCCTTAGTTCCCCCACCCCTGTTCATTTATTGGGCTGCAATTTCTTAGATGAATATCGTGGCAGAATTTCTTTCTCCCTAAAGGGAAAATAATTCTAGAATTTGAGAGTGACAACCAAAATAGTCAACCAGGTGAAGCAAATGACCCTTCAATATCTTTTACTTGTTCCATCTCCAACAACACTGAAGTTAATTTTGAGGATACTATTTGTCACAGTTGGGTCAGCTGTAAGGCATCAAACCCCCAGTAGAAAGTTATAAGGCATGGGCCCTCATTATCCCTGCACTAGTATCTCTTGTCACCCTGCTGTTCCAAATTCCCATACTTCCTTAGCTTCCATCCCCACTGAAAGCAAATTTTTCACTATCATTAATTTATGTACTGCCTTCTCTAGCATCCCTTTGGATAAGGCCAGCCAATATCTCTGCCTTTATTTGGGAAGGAAAGAAGTCCTTCCTATTTCCTCCCAACTTTAAAAACTGATTTGGATGCTTAGGCCTCTTTGCAGAAAGACAGCATCCACCTGTTAAAACTTTTAACCTTAAAGAGATGCAAAGTCTCGAAGGAGAAATAGCAGTTTGTTAAAGCTCAGGTTCCATACTGGGGCATCTAATCTCAGAACAAGGGCTATATTTAGATCATGGCTTCCTGAACTTTCCCAAACCCAAAATTAGGGGGGAAAAATGACCCTAGTATTTCAGAAGATCAGCATGACTTAGCCTTTAAAGCCCTAAAGGAAAGCTTGATAAATCCCTCTGCCCTTGGATCAACTTCCCTTTCTTTCTTTCTTTCTTTTTTTTTAGATTTCATTTATTTATTTGACAGAGAAAGAGCATGAGCAGGAGCAGAGGAAGAAGCAGGTTTCCTGTGAAGCAGAGAGCCTGGGATCATGACTGGAGCTGAAGGCAGGCGCCTAACCTACTAAGCCACCCAGGCGCCCCCTCTTTTCTCTTTTTGCATTTGAAAAGGAAGGGAATGCCGTTGGGGTACTAACACAAAAGCATGGGGACCACCATCAATCCAAAACCAACAGCTAGACCTTGTGGCACAGGGATATCCCCCTTCAGAACCACTCCTGTTAATACCCTTCTAATTAAGACTACTAAAAAGATAGCTATGGAATCCCCTCTAACCATCTTTGTTTTTGTTGTTGTTTTAATTGAAAATTCTATTCTGGAATATATATGCAAAGAAATGTGAACACATACACACAATCTGACAATGATAATAAAAATAAATATCCGCATATCCACCACCAGGTTAAGAAATGGCACCTGCCTAGAGGCTTAGAATTCCCCTGAGTAGTGCCCCTCTCTGATAATATTTTTGAAATTGAAATTGATAGATAGTTGACACATAGTGCTACATTAGTTTCAGGTGTACAACAGTGATTCTACAGGTTTATACCTTATGTAATGCTCACCCCAATGCTACCATCTGTCACCATATTACAATGTCATTGACTATATTCCATGTGCTGTGCCTTTTATTCCAGTGACTTACTCATTCCATAACTGGAAGCCTATACCTCATGCAGTAGAAGAGCTTCTGAATTCTGAATTCTGAATACTCAACACCTTTTGGCAACTGTTCCTCACACAACTCTTTCTTTCTGTAATAATCTTAACCCTGCCACCCTTCTTCCCTTCTCTATGGACAATATGCCTGATAACTGTGTATGACTCAGACAGACTACCTCCTGGTAATGTTCCTCATGGTTTACCAATGGTTCTTATTTAAAAGGTAAAAGGTAAAGGTAAAAGGTAAAAGTTTCTTATTTAAAAGGTAAAAAACCTTTTACCAAAAGGTTCTTATTAAAAGGTTCTTATTTAAAAGGTAAATATTACACTGAGTATTCTATTGCAACTCCTTATGAAGTTGCCCTCAGCTACCTTAGCCCAAGAGGGCTCGTTGTACTCGTTGTACACTCTTGGTTGGACCTGCATTTTAGCCAAGGGCAAAACTGCAAATACCTCTATTGACAGTAAGCATGACTTTGGAGTAGGTCATGACTTTGCAATGCTATGGAAAAAGTGAGGCTTCTTCACTTCCAGCGGGGACAAAATTAAAAATGGCCTTTATGTCCAGCAATTGTTAGATGGCATTATCATTGCTTTAATCATTATTAAGGTCACTGGGCATTCCAAACTCAATTCCCTGGTGGCTAAAGGAAACCACCTCACTGATATTTCCACAAAGAACACTGCTCTCAAAGGAACCAACAACCAAACCTCTGTCATGTTCCAAAGGGATGTTCCCCCAAATGATGACCTAGAAAAACTGACTAGAGATGTCCAACAGTTGGCTCCAGAAAAGGAAAAACAATAATGGAAATTTAGTAGCCCTTGGCTCAATTAAAACAAGAAAACTCTGGCTTGGGCAAACAGTAATTCCAGTCCTGCCGGAGATTCTAAAGTTCCATCATTGACTACTGTGCATACCTTAAATCACTGGTCTACTAATAAAATGATAACCATCATGAATCCATATTTGTGGGGAAGTATTAACAAGGCACAGAGTGCCTACTTTGCTTGCCATACCTGCCTGAAGTACCATTCATGAAAACCTGTCTGCACTGCTCCTGAAAACTTTAAATTGCCCAATGGACCATTCAAGTTTTGGAAATGGACTTTATACAGTTTTCTCTGTCTCATGCATACAAATATGTCTTGTTAATGGTCTGTATGTTTTAAAATTTTATCCCTTACTGGGAACCTCACTTCCTTGAACTTCATAGTGACCAGGCAACTTATCTCACCAGTCAAAGCTGCAACAGGTTAGGACTGCTGTTTGGCCAGTTTTATAACACTTAAACTGCACCTACCACTCTCAATCCTTAGGTGAACACATGAATGGCACCATTCAAAATTTGTAGAGATGCTCAAATACCCTGGCCAAAGGCACTGCCATTAGTTCTTCTAGTGTACCCCCTTTTGGAACCCATAAACTCTCACCCTTTGAGATTATCACAAGATGCCCAGTGCATATGGCTCCTGCTTCTTTTCATACACAGCTGGCAAAAGAGGATATACTTCAATATCACAAAATCCTGCTTGCTTCTATTGAGAATGGCCATGCTTTAGTAGAATGATCTTTCCTCAGCATACTTCCAAAAGATGAAGCTCTTAAATATTACACCCCAGTCTAGAGATTTTGTCTACTGAAAAGATACCTCCGGAAAGACTCTCTTCAACCTTGTTAGAAAGGAATCAAACCCTTGGCCACCAAACTGCAAGGAGTTGACACTTGGATCCATGTGTCACATCTAAAGAAAGCATCAAACCCTGACTGAATCCACCTACCAACTGGTAACCTGAAAACAAAAATTTCCATGAATTGAAGCAGACAATAGCTGAAGGAGACAGTTTTCCAAAGATGACTCGATCAGGCTTATATATATCAGGCTTATATATATATATATATATCAGGCTTCTTCTCACTCTTGCTTTTTATTTTAATTCTCCTTCTCTTTCTTGGCTCAAGCTATTGCAAAAGGGGGAAAACTTTCTGACATTTACATATGTTATAAGAAAAATCTCAACTATCTATAATGTCAGAGATCCCCTGATCTTCGATCTGTTCCTCTGCACTCAAGAGAATCATAAACAAGCAAAATCTTCTTTGCAAGCCTTCCAGGAAAGACCCCTTTAAGTTTGCAGAATGTATACTCCTCATTTTATTCTGTAGATTTGTTTTTGGGCTCCATATCTGTTGCCTGTCAAATTCTATAGAAACAATGTGCCAACAGGGTGAAGTTAGCTCTGTGTTTCAAAATGATTTCCAATGCTTAAGATCTAGATCTCAGATAGGAAACCCCTGAGAGTTCTCCCTCCTACCCATTCTTGTTACTCAAACATGGCCTCAACTGTTTGCAGCCTGCGTACTTTCCCTCCAGTGTGGGACATGACAACCAGGAAGGGTTGTCATTACTGGATGAGACCACTGAATACAAAAAAACCCCCAAAAAAACAAACAAACAAACAAAACCCCCTGATTCTTGATCAGTGACATTTTCAAAGAAAGATATTGATGAAAAAGGGAAAACGTGAAAATAAATAAAGGAAATCTCATTTAAAATAGGGTCAGGAAGCCCTGAAGGGGCTCACAGACTACCACCCACTGTAAGAAGCACACCTTTCATTCCCCAACAGGAAGAAAGAGGAAGGAAGAATTTCTCTTTGCCCAGCAACAGCCCAGTCAATGAGAAACCACCATACTCAGCCAATGAGAAGCTGTTATAGTTCCCTCCTAGGTTCCTCCTTTTGCCTATAAAAGCAAGCCCTTCTCTGGTTCTCCTGACTTGCCTGTGGTTCGCCATACTTTTGCTTGTCCTGATTCACAGTTCTCTGCAATTCCCAAATAAACTCTTTGCTGGTAAGATAGCTGGCTTTTTTAAGGTATCATGTTTTGCAATGGAAAACTTTGGGCATATGTATATGTGTGTGTGTGTGTGTGTGTGTGTGTGTGTGTGTGTGTGTGTGTATCCCCCAAATGATTCCATCTGAATGGAGAAGGGACTAAGCTAGCAAGATTTCTGACTGAAAAATAAGGCGTCTTGTACTCTTTTGGGGAAAAGATTCTCACCCCAGGGGTGCTCAGAGGATAATTAAATTACAGGAGTTAGGGTAATGGACAATTTTCAGGTAAGGAAATACATATAATATTGTCTTATTATACAATTACTTAGAGTTATCTAAAATCTCCTCACCACTATGCCTATGCCCCATCCTTGACATTTATTGAGAACAGAGTAAAATTGGGAGGAGATTAGGCAATCTTGGCTTATAAAAATCTTTAAAATCTCTCTCCGATTTGAATCTTCAATCTCTGAATTCAATCTTAACATAACATATTGTAAATCATGTCCAAAAATATCTTCTATAATTCTGGCAATTAATAGTTTCTTTCTTCTTTTACATTTTTCTCGGAAACTGAAGGGCAATGACTACTGGGGTGCTAAGTTGTGGGAACTTAACTCTCCCTCACTTCTGTGTATTTTTGTCCCAAGTCTCTTCTTAGTCTATGGCATTCCTTAGATTGATTCTCACTTAGCTACGGACAATAATCAATCTCCTTTCTTTTGTTTACTTCTTCTCAAGCTTCATTTCCTGAGAAGAGCAGTGTAGAAAGCCAATAAGCCTGCTAGAAGAAAAAGAATACCCAAGGTATATTCTATCTTGAATGAACAAGGTTTAACCTAACTGTGACCACTTTGGTTACATGGCAATTGTGGAAGGGCAGTACTCTGTTCCCTGAGAAGACTTGGTAAGAATTGTTCCTTCTACCTAAAATCTTCTATCTTTCATCCTCCTGGTGACATCTTGCTATCCTTTAATGTTCAACTCATATCAGTGGTTTTCGCAGCCTCCCTCAGCCCTCCCCAAGACTCAGTTAAGAGCCAGCATCTTTTCTGTGCTGTCATTATTCTTTGTATACATATTAATATATTTCTATAACCCCAACTGACTGTAAACATTTTATTGAAGGAAATATATGTTTGTTTACTCAACAGATGTTTGTGAAAGCAAAAAGAGTGGGAAGGAGGAGGCACAGAAGAAGAAAGACATGAAGGGAAATGAGGAAGGAAAGATAGAAGGAAGGGAAGAAGGCAAATATATTAGGATTTAGGCTGGAACACTTTGTATTATCTGTTTGCAGAACTTTGGCACATGTTTATATGTGCTTTGTCTCTATAACCACAACAACTAATAAATCTTTGAAGAATGTATGTTTCAAAAGGTCCACCTGTTCACACTGATTCTAATTCACTGATTAAGAATTATTAGAGCTCATAAACAATGAATGTTGGAACACTGAAAAAATAAAATAAAATAAAATAAAAAGAATTATTAGAGCGCAAACGAAAAAAAAAATGTAACTTTTTGTTGTTGTTGTTGTTCTGTGTCCCTTACATTATGACGGGTAATGCCAGCACTGAAAAATGTTAGGTAAATTTAAACAAAGCCTGTTTCATTAAAAATTCACAACAACAAATTTAAAAAGTAAAAAATAGCTTAACACATTTGGTTGGAATAAAAATGATGCCTTATGTATCTATATTGGAGATTTGCATGGAAAAGTTTACTCTCCCTATTTAGATGGGAATAAAACACTTTGATCTAACAAAAATGATTGATCAGTGGCTATAATGATTGAAGCATTAATTATTGATACAGTCACAGGTAGTATGAATCCTTGTTTTTCCATCTGTCCATTCATCTACCTATTTGTAGTAGACCAAATGCATTAATTGATTCTCTCCTCTTTAGGAGCCCTCGTTTTGTTCCAACCTGAGTCTTCTTGAGCTTTTAAGTCAGACTTTTCTCTGTCCAGCTCATTAGGTTGCTTTCCCAACCCAGTTATAGCCAAATTTATAATCCAAAGAGAATGTTCTTCATCTAAAGCCGGAACACTAATATTGTAATGTGTTCTGAAGTGTCCCACAATTAAAACATTCACAATCCTTCTAAAGCCTATGCAAACTTTTCTACTAATAATTTACTCCTACTGTAAAATTTATATTCTATCTTTTTATCAACTATCGAGTACATCATTCACGTATTTACTTTTCTTTAAACTAGAATGTGTTATAATCTATTTCTACTTATTATGTGATAATAACCCAGAATGTAGCACCAGATAAAGGAATGAAATGGAGAAAGTTGGCATTTATCCGGCTTATTTGATTGCTCTAGCATGCTGGTCTATATAATTCAATCTCCATAGTTTTATTTTTTACATTTGATTTATGTAGTTCAATCATCTGCTAATTGTTAAGCAAATAATCATCCTTTATTTTAAAGCAATGAAGATCTTCAAAGCACTAGGTTTAATTTTTATGAGGATAAATCGTGATAGTTTACAGTGACAAAATTGTTTAAGGTGTCATTGAAAGAGTCAATGCCCTGGGGAAGCTATTAACAATTTAGTTTTTCAAATACATGCGGTAATATTAATTCTACTTTCCTAAGATAATTTTATAGTTGTGTTTAATAATATGAAAATATCTCAGCTGCCAATGGGCATCTCCGCTAACCCTATATCTGACATTATCAACATAAGCAGGTCTTTCACCAGGCCTTACATACATAGTTTGTTATATTAGCCAATTTATACAAGGCTGATTGCTTTAATTAATGAAAACAGAATGAGTAGAAAAAGTTAATATTGAGTCCCAGGGAACAGCAATCTTTCAAATCATTTACTGATTCTGAGAGAAAGAAAAAGTGATTTAAGTTCTAGTTTTGGAAATTTATCTAGTTACACTTAAAAAAAAAACTTTGATTTTTGGACAAGATACTTTTCACATCTACAGCTTCCTAAGCTGAGCCGTAATTGTATTGTGCTATAAAATCTTTAAAGTTCCTTCTGGATCTAAAATTATTTGTTATATTATATTGTATTGTATCATAATACTATATCGACAATCCTCTCATTAGGGAAATAACGGGGTTGTCTAGAACTGTAAATGCTTATACTTAAGCACATTTTGAAATCTAATGTGAGACCATCAATAACAAACATGAATTTAACAATATTTAAAATAGCTGTATTTCCAACACTTTTCCATAATCATCTGATCTGAGCCTCTCAAAATACCTATCAAATTCATTTTGCTATTACCCACATTTTGTAGATAAGGAAACTGAAGCATTGAGAGATTAGGTAACTCTCCCAAGTCGGAATAGTGAGGAGCCATAACTTGAATTCTGCTATCAGACTTCAAAGTCTAGACTGTCTGCTTCTTGAAGGACAAGATATTGTTTGAGACAGTTGGTCCCTGCAGCCCACTATTTTGAAATCTATCATCCAGGTTGTCATCATTAAGAAGGGTGGTAGAGCCATCTTTTCTACAGGGAGGAACTATTTCTAGCAACCTTTCCTAGCTGCATGGTACTAAAATACTCTCAGTTCATGAATCCAAAGGGGCCAGGCCACAGAGCAGCAGTTCCTTCCCGGATTTCTGAAGTGACAAGTCTTCAAATATAGATGCAGAATCTGAGTTCAGTGGTCTGTCATGCAGGAAAGACTTCAGTGCCTCTGGATGGCTTTTCAAGTTTACATTCTCTTTTAGAGTTTTTCATTTAAAAGCCTAAAATTATGGGTAACTCTTACTTTCAAATACCTTCAAGTGCCTTCATTTTTCTTCGATTGCCTTGGAAAAATTACACAGCTAGTATTTTTACCTCCTTCGAATTAATACTCTGTCTCCTAAATATTTTCTTTCCTGGATTATGGATTGGGATTAAGTTATAGAATTTATAAATTACAACTGGGGAGGGTACAGAGTTAAATGAAGAAAACACAAAATTCCTCATTTTTGCAGTGTTTTCTGTTTAACAATTTGAGTACTGTATATTGATGATCTAAGTATACATGTAATTACTGCTTTAATTATACATGTGATTGTTACCATG
The DNA here is from genome assembly GCA_028534135.1 of Potos flavus. NCBI lineage: Eukaryota > Metazoa > Chordata > Mammalia > Carnivora > Procyonidae > Potos > Potos flavus. The sequence continues at coordinate 67,197,026 of CM052896.1, forward strand.
GAACTGAAAGATTTTAATTTTAAAAGAATGTTTTATATTAATTTCCCCTCATTTTATGAATTTCTTTTTTAGCAGCATGCTTAAGGGAAAAAATGCCACATCTATTGTGGCATTTATATAGTTGTATACATAATGATCATTTAGATTCTATTTAATGTTCTTGCAATATTGAAGGAAGTTTTCAGCTGTGTAAAGAATTGTAATTTCCAAATGAGATTTAATATTCACCTTTCCTTTTTAATTGTAAACATTGAGAGATGGCTCTGCAGGGACATATTTTTTTCTATACCATATTGAAAAGGTCTGGTGTTCAGAAATGCATTCATGCTCAGGCGAATTTATATATGACACATAATTAGCTATATTTTCCAACATGACAGTATTATTTATGAAGGATGATTTGCCACTGGACATATTTCTTACTCTCTCATTTTTAGAAAGTTCATTTAGAAGTAGATATCTCCCCCACCCGTATGCTTTTCCCACTGCATAAAAACCAAATGCCTTGTAGAACTTGGTCTATGAATGGATCTACATATATAAATTATCCTTTGAAATAACTCCCATTATCTTTTTTTAAAAAAATTGCTAGTTTTTCTCCCTCAGTAATAGAGACTAAATTATTGGCCAAACTTTCAAGGTCAAGAGCAAGCAGAGAGCCCAGATAGCTGGTGAGATCTTGCAGAAGTGTGACACTGACACTAGTGGGTAATAAGCCCATTGCAGTTCCCACATTTGACTCTGCCCCATGGCTTAATTCCTTCAAATGAGTTCCTTTCTCTATTTTATTTCATGTGTGTGGTGCAAACATAAGGCTGCAATTGGATACTGTTACCTTGTCTGCCATTCACAGGAGGGAGACTTCCCTCTTCAACTGTAATGGAAAGACTGAGCTCTATAATCACTGTTTCTTTTATCCTTATTCTATAAAATTCACATTTTCTCCTCCATTCCTGACTGTTGGCACCTTACTCTCTCTAGGAACACAGTGCTGTCCTTCCTGTTTCTGCCTTTGGCTGCTTTCCCAATAGGAGAAGATAGAATTAGCACATACTCCCTAAGGAGGATGGGAGGGGACTCAGCAGGGTGCTTCCTTAGTCCCTTCAACCACTGGCAGGGGAGTATTCACAAAGGCACCCCTGGAACCAGCTAACATTGTATTTTGGGATGAGTAGTACCAGTGCCTCTGTATTCATGTATAGCCAGCTAAGGGAAATAATACACAAATATTAATTATTTAGAGATAATAATATGTGTACTGCTCTTGATCTGTGTGTACAACTCCCATTGATATTCCATTAAGAAAACAAAAACACATTCACAGTCAGTGTTTGCCCAACTTATTTTTAAAGAAGTGTGGGTGTCTACTAAAGGGAAAGGTATAAAGAATCACTGCTTAATAAAAACACATGCCTGTGTATAATTTTAATAGTCAAAGTTAGACTATAGCCTTAAGTGTTTTGCATGCTGTTAAAGAGAAATAATGCTAACCTACTATTTTTTCTATGTAAGCAAAATCTTCAAATTAAATGAATGAATTTGATCAGGTTTTGCTTATACATTCTAGATCTGCAGAGCAATCAAGAGGTAAGAAAGTGAGTTATAAAATAATTATCCATAAAAATGGAGGTCAAATCATATGAAGAAAAGTTATAATGTACTTTTTCCAAGGATGTGGGATGGCTGTGTTTTCTAAATAGTATAAATCATTTTTCATCTCTCCCACCTTTACTTCATGGGGATAGTCAAGGGGACTTCTAAATATAGTGGTGTCCTATGATTTGCCTCTCTGCTAACACTGGTAGATGCTTCTTCAGACCTTCCCATTAGATAGATTTGTAATAGCTCCAGTACAATTCCATGCTGATATATCTCTCTGGATAGAAGAATGGGGCCTGGTGGTAGCAGCACACATTCTAAGGGCTAGAAATCACTGAGTTCTAATCTCAATACCAGGTTCCTCAGTGACTTAGGTAAGTCATCTCCTTATCCTCTATGCTCCAAATCTATGAAGAGATAACAATGCAAAGATGGAATGAGCAGTAATTAATGTTGGTAAAGTGCTACAGTAATTCTAAATATTATTGCCATTACTTCAACACAGTTGTTTCATTTGAGCAACCTCCCGTGAATTCTAACTTGTTAGTTGATTAAACTATAAATACACATGGTATGTATTTTCTGCAATCAGGTATATGCCAATAGTCTTATGAACTTATAAACAAATTATATTTCAAAAATTTATTGGAAGGTTATTTATGTTTAATTTGGAACATATTTTCCTGTAGCAAGCGTCAATAGTAATCTATGCAAGCCTATAATGTTCTGCCCCTCTCATGATACGCATTTGCAGTAAAATATTGGAAAATGGCATTGGTTTTACCATGAAGAAGAGATGATAGATTATCTTTACATTTTATATTTAATAAGAAAATAAGGAGAAAATAGCAAAACAAACGTGAAGACTTTTAAGAGGGTACCTGGTAATACTGGTTTAGAAATCATTAATTCAACATTTATTCCTTCATTTATTATTTAAGAAATAATACTTGAGTACATCTCTGTCTCAGACATTATTCTAGGTGCAAGGGTCATGGTGAACATCAACAATAACAAAACACTATTCTCATAGTGGGGGAAAGATAATAAGCAAATATATATATGTATATATATACACACATACACATAATTTTGGATGGATGTAAGTGCTATAAAAATAATGAAGCAGAGTAAAGGCTGGGTGATTGAGAGTAGAGGTGCTACAGCAAAGGAAACAGTCAACAAAACAAACAGGCAACCCACGGAATGGGAAGAGATATTCTCAAATGACACTACAGACAAAGGTCTGATATCTAAGATCTATAAAGAACTTCTCAAACTCAACTCTCAAAAAACAGATAATCACGTCAAAAAATGGGCAGAAGACATGAACAGACACTTCTCCAAAGAAGACATACAAATGGCTAACAGACACATGAAAAAATGTTCATCATCATTAGCCATCAGGGAGATTCAAATCAAAACCACACTGAGATACCACCTCACACCAGTTAGAATGGCCAAAATCAACA